>CM034148.1:639910148-640580098 GCA_019776745.2 Taxus chinensis | reverse complement strand
TCATGAGTCCCACACCCTGTTCTGTAGCACCTGAGCAGATCATTCTTGGCAGCATGTGGTGTCCTTGACATAATTACAACAATTCACTATCACCAAAGAATTGCAAGTTCTTATTTTTTTCTTATACCCAATTAAATCCCTGCCACCAAGGCTTATATTCAACAGTGTTATTGGAGCATGCAACTGGAAATCTAAAAGCTGCATAGTACTTTACTCCTTGAGGTGAAACAAGCATAGCTCCACCTCATGTACCTTGTCTACTCCTGGATCACATCAAAAAACAGCCGCCATACCTCATTGTCATATTGTGGTTGGGCGGGGTGATGCTAGGAATAGGCTGATTTTATTCGTGAGCAATCGAACCCAGCTCAATTCTTCTATTTCTGGTAAGGATCAAAAAGCATGAACACTTGATTGCCATTCAGCAAGAGTTAGATCCGGGAGCTTCAAACTGGTGTCGCCTCATCGGGCTTGGGTGATCTTTGATCACTGCTGGCAATTGGTCATTAATCTGACTAGGTTGTAGGCTCAATATGAAGTTTTGCAATAGGTTATGACCTGATTGTAGCTTGTTCCCATACTCTGTTCTGAATAGAATGTGTGACCAATCAACAGGACAATATCCCCAATCTTGCGGTGAATGAATGTGAAGTCCCTGGACAAGCATAGGGAAAAGAGTGGTGAAGGTCTATGACGATTACAATCTTTAAAACACACAACATTTGGACATGCATGCAAGGTACACTCCAAGTTCTAATTCACTCCAACTGTTGCTACTGTTGTCCCATCTAGCCTGCACTACCCCTTTGGAGTATTGTTTTCATACTAGAGAGCCCTAGGGATCAGATATTGTATAGGCATACGCGAGCACGGACCCGGAGTCTATCATGCAATGGTACTAGGCTTGAGTTCCATGATTAAATGAAACATAGAAAGAGGGGGATTCAACATTTACCTTGTTGGCCTCATGAATTTCCCTCAGGCTGGGGGTAGGCATTTGTAAGCACTTGTAGGCATCTGAACTTGCTGATTGAAGTTGATCCAGTCCGTCATGGCAGCTTGCAGCAGATCTCTTTGACTGTGATAGATAGGGATTCCCAGCATTGATATATTGCCATTTGTCTTCTCATCTGATCCATAATACTGAATGGTGATGAAGGATTCTCTTTGCTGTCCCTGGGTTTGCAAAATTCACTCCTTGCATGTGGGCGCAAGCAACGATGGATTTGAGTTGGCCTAGGGGCTGTTTTGGCTGCCCTTGTGCATTTAGAAATTGGATTTGCTTGCCAGCCACTGGTGAACCACGGAAAGGTTGTGCGATTGGTTGGGGCTAATGGTTGTTTTCTCACCAAATTCCTCTTTGACTTGTGTGGGCGTAACACCTTGAGAAACTCCGGTTCCTGCCACAAAAAATCCTCTGCTTTCCAATTTAGACAGTGGTGTCATTTGGCGGAATGCTGTCAGAATGTTTCTTTATGGTTGGTTGTTTCCTTGACTTCCCTCACCCCTCTACACAGTAGCGTCACCAGAATGCATTGATTTCAAAGCACCATGAAGCACAGGGAATGGTTATGAGGCTCATCGCATGGAAACACCAATCATACTCCTAAGCAATGTATGTTGTGTGCACTAATGCCTTAGAGTGCAGATATGGCATTTGGATATAGGGCTGAATGGTCTATTGGCAAGAGGCTTGTTTGATGTAATATTACCACTAGATAGGGTGGCCCTTGTCGGTTGTAGGCTACCTGTAGGCTGGGCTGGGCGTTTGATAAGAAGGGTCAAAACCTTGGGCTTGGGCCTTTGAGAGTAACCAGCTCATTGCCTAGGTTTGCAATTGCTTCATGACTTTTTGAAGCCATTTTGGGCACTTGGAGATGAAGTGGAAGCTTCATTTGAACTATGATTTAGGGAGTGGGAGAGAAGGAAGCCAAATTCGGTGCTTTATTGTGTTGGACGTCTCTAAATCTGGAAGGAAACAGTGCCAGGGAGGTTCTAGGGCAAGTTTCCAGGTGGATCAAACAATTTTCCAGCCCTAATGGCAATGCTCATAAGCCTCCCATTGGACTGAATTAACATAGAAATATCAGAATTTAGAGCTTTGAGATAGTAGAGAAAAGCACTTCTGCTGGTGGCCTGACTGCCACTGGAATTCTCTCCCAAGTCTTTTGAAAATCTGAAGTTGAAATCAGTTAGCTGCTCATTGGGAAGCTCTCTTGATGGTTGTCAGCTGCTCTAAAAGAGACAAGTTGTCTCCCTTCTCTCCGAATTGCTCATGAAGTGCTATACATAGCTGATTCCAATTTGTGATAGAACCAGCTCCAAGGATTCTAAACATTGCAATGCTTTACCCTTGAATGAAGATGCCAGCAACTTGACAGCCACTTGCATCTCATCGATTTCATGGATTACACAAAAGGTTAGCAATATCTTTAACAATGATCACTTGGAGTAGTCCTGATTTCTCCCAGTGAAGTACGGAATGTTCTTCAAGGCTGCAATAGGAAATTGGATGTTGTGCATTGAGGGCAAGTGGGCTGCTTCCTGTGAAGTTGTACGTAGGGGTTTGTTTTGGTGCCATTCTAATTGGTCTTAAAAAACCCTTGTTGACTGAATGAAAGGCCTACCAGGTGGAGGGAGTTGAGAGGGTTCTGTTTGGTGGAGATGGAGACCTTTGAATCCTTCTTCCTCTTGGCCTTCTTCTTGGAGATAATTGGCAGGTAATTCAAATAGCACTTGTCGTCTCCAACTCCTTGGACCTTGTGGTGACTCTTCTCATGAGTTTTCAGGCCTTGCACTACTGAAACCAGTTGATTCTTCTCCTTGGAGTCGCCAGATATGTAAATAATAGCTCTTTTCAAGCAAGAAAATTGTAGGAGATGCACATCAAATTTGCTGCAATAAGAATGAGACCTCTAGCAGTCCCACCGAGCATGCCAAAGCTGTTGTTGCAAAATCACAGCACCCCTGGACGCACATCAGGCTTCTAGGTTGATGTTTCAGGTATCCAGTGTGATTGCATAACATGGAAACCTCTCTCTAAGTGTGGGACTTGTGAAACTGAGAGAGGAATCTCCAGATTAGAGGCTGGTTCCTCAAAACTCCTCTGATTGGATCTAATGCTTGCACAACTACAGAGGTTCAAATCCTAATCCTACTCTAAATTGCAAGGAGGCAGGGATAGAAGTGCAAAAATTGAAACTAACTAAAGATGGTGATGCACCAAAAGGAGTGGTGAATATTTTTGTCATGCAAATAGACACAAACCAAAGATTGCAACATAAAACATAAACAGGCTGATAAGATATAATTTAGGATCTGAAATGAAGCAAATAATACAAACAAAGGACTGAAACTCATTCAAAAAGCTTTGCATTATCATTTCCAACATCAAAAACCACTGCATTACAACCTCAGAGAGGTAGAAAACCTATTACAGTCTTTGAAGAGGTCTAATTCTTGCAACAATCACTTGATGGAGGTGAAAGAAGAAGATTGCTATGCCCAAAAGTGTTCCACCCTTTGAAAATGAGCCAAATCTGGCTTTTTACATTACATGGGTCGAGCCCAGGGAGAGAGAAAATGTACAAAATGTGGGAGCCCATTCCTCATTGACTGTAAATGCATAAAAATGGCATGGGGGACCTTACAAACCCATACCCTGTCATTTTTTGACTGAATTGGAGGAGAATGCAACCCATTCTGCATTAAATTTAGTCGCTGAAATGTCACTTCTGGCCATGAACTCGTGTCAGAGCCATTTCTTAACTTTCTCTCTCCAGACTGAACCAAAATTCAAGATTGACCCCGAAATCATGTAGAGAATTTTATAAGCTTTCCAATGATATAAAGAACGTGCAAATCTGAGCTCTGGATTGAAAGATATGGTGATATGAAGATTTAGGGCACAAAACAGGCAAAAATGGGTTTTGAAATTTTTTTTCCCACGCTCCGCCACCTGGACGACACGTGTCGGGCACTGATTGGATGAGAAATTCTCTGTCCTTCCCTTACCCATGGGTTTTCCTTGAAATTTTTGACTTTTTGTAACTTTTGGAAAAAAATTCATTTTTCCCCCGTGCCCCACCACTTGGGACACGTGGCATGATCTGGTTAGAGGACAGGGGCGTGGGGTAATCCTTTACCTTTTAGTTTTTGGCCAAAACTTTTGCCAAATTCTCTAATTCCACCCCGAGCTCCACACTCCCCTCTCCTTTGGACACGCGTCCTCTTTTTATTGGCTCGGGCCAACGCTTCAACCTTGCCCTTTGAAATTTTAGATGTTTTCCCTTGTGACACATGGCGTTTCCTGATTCGTCCGCGGGCCTGCCGGATTTTTGCTTCCCTTTCCCTCTTTGAGGTGAAGACACATGGCATGATTTGATTTTGCTCTTAGCTCCTTCGGCTCTCCGCGTCCCACGCGTCCCTATGTCCCAACTGTCCCAGTGCTAAAGTTCTCTGTTTCGGCTGATCCAGGTGGTTCACATCCTTCACGTCCTCACGGCCCAGATGTCCCAGCCTGTTCTACACAGCAGTTAGTTGATTTGTTTTTCACCTTCGGCCGGTTCGCCCTTTCGCGTCCTGCACGTCCCCCACGGCCTGAATGTCCCTTTGCTATGCGGACCGCCTGGCGGCGTTTCGGCCGATTCGCGCCCCGACATCCTAACTATCCCAACTGATACGAGGACTAGGACTTAGCTGATTTTCATGATTTTTCCTGCCACAAGCTTTTTTTGCAGCTTTTTTTTTCACCCTTTCTTAGAACTTGCTCCTTTCTTCTTGCACATGAGAGTTAGAAAAAATCTGAGGGGACCCTAGAAGCATGATTTTTTGCCTTGAATCAATCTATTTGCCTAGGACTTGAGTATTCTGATGCATGTTATCAAATTTACCCTGGGGGGGGGTGAATTTTGGATAACGGTTTCTATCGATTTTTTTCTCTATTTTGTTGTCATCCCTTTATTGATAGTAACAAGTTTTTTCTTAGATGAAGTATAGTGATAATATTATATTCATGAAAAGTCATTCATGTTTATATATCAATTACTTTTAGATGGATGATAGGGAATTGGTTATGGTATAGTGGAAACTTATGGATTGGTGAATTATATTGATATTGATGAGGTATGATCATGGACTTTTATTAATTCTTCTTTTTGATAGTAAGTTTTGGTTTTAAAAGTTATCATGTTTTAACGAATATCATGATTATAACATGGATGGAAGTAATTTCGTTGGATTACTTACCTATTTTTATGGGAAAATGAATCTTAAGGAGATTAGTGACTTCTTCTCTATTTCTGACATTGTGGCTTTTTGGGCATGATTTTAATTTGATCATATTATGTGTACTTGGAACATTTTCATAAACAATAGTGTTCCTTTTATGAAACTGTTAGATAAAAGTATATTGTTTTAGCATTGTAGCACTTATCATGCTAAGTTCTTGTGAAATGACTCATGCTATATTTTGTGTAGATGGACTTCGTGAAAAGTGAAAGGAGAAAGAATTATATAAATTTGCATTTTTTTAATTAACGAAGTCATTTTCTTCATTCAGATACTTTGTGTATTGAAATTCTTTTAAAAGGAAATTGTTGGAAAAACTATGAGGATGTATCAAATTAATTTTAGACTGACTGAAAAATGTTTTCTTATAATCATATAGAATATTTATTAAGTTTAAAATGAAGTGAACTCTCTCTTTGATAAATGAAATGTTGCATAATGTTTGGTGATTACTGATTTAATTTAAGGGTCACATAATACCTAGATTTTGTTAATATTCTTAATATTAACATACATGAATGGATTTGATTAATATTCTTAAATATTAACATGCATGGATTAATAGAATCTAAATAATAGAATGATGTTTGGATAAGGAATTATATATATATTTGACTGATTTAATCTTAGGGCATTGGTATAACTATGATGATTATGATATATCGATCCTTATTCGCAAAAGGGAATACAAATAGTTACTACATAGTTGAATGTGGCATTCATATTAAATATATACTCTTTATGTTTTTACATTTCATGAATACGATAATATTCCTTAATTATGAATAAGATATTCTTCCTTTTTATCATTAAATGAGATCTAAGTACATTATCCATATTTATGTGATAAAGTATAATCATTATTTTGATTGGTTATATGCTCTACTTTATGGAAACAATAAATGGAAATTGAAAATCTTAAGGAATCAGTAAAATGCTTTTAAATATTTGATATCTCTAAGTCTAATTAACAAGCTTTCAATCAAGAATTGTTTACATTCCTAAACTATAGTAAAGAAATTTAATGATCTTACTTACTTGATATTGGACTAAGATTTATCGATAAATGGAAATAATGATTAAGAATTAAAGAGTTCATATGCATGAGCACATATTTTATCTACATACCTTTAATGGTGTAAAATTACATTTCAAATCCTTTATTTTGGATCAAGCATACTTAGTGGACCCTTAGGTGCAATGTTTAATAATTATTAAACAAGATAATAAATTGAAGGTTAATAATCTAATGTTTCTTTAAGTATGTCAGTTGCATTAAAAGAACCTAGTAGGTTGTTTATGATAAAGGGGCTGCCACAGAATACCCTCTTAGTGACAAGAGTCATTACAAGGATAGTTTGATGCAACCATCTATGCTCCAACACCCCACTTAGTTCAATTAACTCAAATGATAGAAGTGTAAATTCAATTCATCGTTCTACTCTAAAAAGAGATAGACATGTGGACAATTGTTATTTTCAACTCATTGTTGGGACCCTAAAGTAACAAATTATCTAAGGCGTGAAGCCTTATGGTGCGCGCAGAAGCAGGGTGTGAAGGAATGTTAAGATGTAATTCTTGGAGAGGCATGAAGGCTTGCGCCATGGCAGAATGGATTTAGGACTTTGTGAGTTTTTGCATCAGGAAAAGATGCATAGGGAGGAAGAAAAAATTGACCAGATACAGATGTGGATAAGCTATGGAGACTTTCGTATCAAGGAACAAATATTCCAGGGAATCAATATGGCTATAATGAAAGGATAAGGAGTCATGGTTGTTAAGGATTAGTTGGCACATTTGTACTATAAAGAACTAGATTGAGGGAAACACATGATGACACTTGGTGTATTCTTGAGTAGTGGTTAGAGAAATAATGATTGGGTTCCCTCAGGATTTCGCATGATAAAATGATGAACGGTTAAGATGGAAGGAGGATGACGATTCTAGGAGGAGGGATGGTTTTTCACAAAGAAATAAGGAAGATAAGTAAGGATAGATAGGGAGTAGGAGAGGTGGCAAAAAAAAAAATGTAATGGTGATATTTGTGATGTAAAACAATCTCTGCTAGTGTGAACATTTTCAAAAATGGAACTCTCTTGATGTAATCTTGGCTACCATATTTTGGCTAATAAATATAATGAAGTGATTCTGAAACACTCATGTGATGGATCTTGATATGTTTTTTTCCCTTATGTTCATGTGTTTTTCTGAGTTTTCTTGATGATATTCATGGGTTGATTCTACTTTCATTTAGTTGATCATATTAATCTATGCTTGGAATGCATTAGGCTAGGAGTTAGTAGTGCTTACATATTAAATCCCATGAATGAATGCGTTTACCCTCTGGTTGCAGTACATTCCTGTGTGTAAGAAAGAAAGAAAATTCTCACAAAGCTCACATAAAGTAGGGGCTTGATGCGTGCACATTCCTCAGGTGAGCTTCCAAGGTAAACTGGATAATATGTTGATGTGCTTGGGATTGGTTTCTGAAACAGGAAGTGATAATAGAGACTACATTTTGGTTCCATTTCCAGAACCTCTTTTCAAAATTTTTGTGAGAATTTTGTGTGATGATATAGCACTTGACCTTGGACAGTGTCAAAGAATGGTTTAAAAGCACAAAGGATGTTTTTTTTGTAGAGATTTAGTACTGGACCTAAGTTTGATGCATGTAAATGGGGTAGAAGAACATTTGTATCATGAGCTATATGAATCCTTCTTTTGTTGTTTTCCAATGGAGTTGTACGAATGGATTTTGGGGCATGTATCTAGATTAAGATGGTACTATAGACCTTGTGTATGAACCAAAGAGGAGTATCAGAGGTTCCATGATGTTGATCTGACTAGGACACATATTATTGATCATTGGTGGAGTAGAGTGTTAACGAGTTACACCTTGGAGTACAAGATTTCTATGTATTTCTATCCAGAGATTGCTAAGTTTTGAGTTCTTGAGGGAGCCAAGAGGATCATTTTGTGTGATATCCCTCTAGATATAAACATCCTGATCATTACACTGAGTTTGGAAGCATTTCCTATGGCTGGCTAAGCTTCTTTTAAGTGGTGGGTGAGGAAGATAGGGTGGAGGAAGATGGTGGACCTTACTACTGAATAGGAGAGCGAAGATACACGACTCAAGTATATTGAAGCTCATGAAAGGGATTTAGAAAGAAAACATGAAGTTGTAGGAGTGATGATGGATTTATGGAGGCAAACATTGCAGGAAGGAAGGAATTGAGGTTTACATAGAGGATGTGGAGGTTGAGCAGTCTATCCTACCCCATCTTGGTTTATAGACACCTATAATTTAGCATGAACAATTTAAATACTTAAATTGTGCTAATTATCCCCTTTCCCACAAATTGGTGACATATCGTCAATAATGCTCATCTTGTCTTCTATATCATCATTACTTAATTACAAGAAGTAATTAATTAAGTCTTCTATTCAACAAATACCCTAATTAATGACCTTTAGTTAATTAATCATTCCTTCTATCTAAAACTAATTAATTATTATAATTAATTAGCTTCCCCTTTCATTAAACCAATAAACATTATTTAGTTGATTTAATTCCCTTCTATAGTCTAAATCATGCTAATATTCCTCTAAAAATCTTTTATGAGCTTGCACATCTATTAATTAATCATCTTGATTAATTAATAAACCCCCTTTATCCACATGAGTCACTAAAGGACAAGCTAGACTCTCCTAAAGTTAACACAACCCATTCTAAACCCCCTTATCCATAAATAACTCAACATATTTATTGTCCCACATGCAAAGGGATGTAGATATTGTTAGGAAATCAATTATTTAGTGCTCCATGGTTGATAATATAACAATAATATTATAATGTAATTTGGTGACATTATTGTTATGTAACAATAATGTATATTAGGAGTTGTGTTTGTACGTGAGTTTACATATATTTATGGAGGAGTGGTTGTAGCCACCTCCTTGATTATAGGAGAAGTTCTCCTATATAATTGTATTATTCATCATATGATAATAAAAGGATTATTCTTGTCTTATAAGAAGCTGAATAGAACTAAGTATTTTTTCTATATTTTGTTGTGTATTCTGAACCAAATTCAAGATTTGGTATCAGAGCAATGGAATCATGAGTTAATGTAGGGGGCAGAGTCATTGTAATTTTTGATAGCCCTAACTGATGAGAGTTTATTTTTTTAAAGAGAACTGGACTATAGCATATTTGTGTGTTTTGTTGCTAGTTATAGCGTTGTCTATTTTTTTTTCTAACCTGCATGTACTACGTCCCCCCTTTTTATTATTGGTGCATTCATCCATTTTCCCGCAGATTAGCAAAAATTAGGAGACTCAGCTAAACGTCTTGAAGGTGAAGAAATCTTTTTGTATGCAGTCCTTGCAATTGTAAATGTGGAGGATTCTGTTCATGTGAGCCACTCTAGGAGGATATTTTGTAAAATTTCAAATTGATTTGTGAATTGTGTTTGGAGTCTAAGGTGTAAAACCAGATCTCTTCTTTTACATATCCAGTTAGAGTGGATTTATTTTGTGCCATTCGATTCTTACGTGAAGACTCCACCAAATCTATTTCAGATCTACGCATACCACGAGGAAATTTACATGAATATGTGAATGCATTTAAAAGATTGTGTGTGATTATTATTTGGGCCTGTGTACCCCGATATTATGCCCGTGAATTTTCTCCACGTACTCCTATATTTGTGTGGAGATCTGTATATATAGATATTTGCCATTTTTCAACCTTTGACAGGAAACTAAAAACCAGTGCATGTGAATATTGTGTCTTGATGGCCTGCATCAGGATTGACTGACATAACTCATTTTTTTTGGTATATTCTCTTGATTTAAGAGAATATTTACCTATTTCTGAGTGATCATTATAAATCATTGAGCATATAATCATTTGCACCTGTCCAACTTGTAGATTTGCATCCAAGTCTTAGTTTCCACAGATCAAGACACAGAGGGAGACGTCATTTGGGTGCAGCCACGCCATTTGGGTGCCACGTGTCTCTATACATCCATGTGCAAGTATGCAGTTATAGTGAATGGTTTGGTATAAATTCATGCATCGAAGACCTAAATCAAAGGCAATTTGAAGGTGACATATAAATCAGTTGTAAGTTCTCCACCACGGTGCATTTTCGGTTGGTATCCTGACACCTATCTCACAATTTTCAAGAAAAGAAGAAAACAATGTATTCTCATGGAACCAATTACCATGGAGAGAGACATAAAAATATACAAGATCAAGAAAATTCAGTTATGCTAAATTTAGAAGAAGGATATGAAGGTGATAGTGAATTTGAAGCACCTAGATCTCTAAAAAGAAAAAGGTTGACAGCTAAAGAATAAAAAGATCATATTTTACGAATAAATGAGAAGTTCGGAAAAGAAGTCTGAGCACATTTCTCTGACCTAAGTGGTATGTAATGGAGGAAGGAGGCATCGGAGGAAGGAGGTCGAATAGTGACCTTTCATCAGTCCACCAACGACGGGGCCACACAGAAGCTGTGGTGGCATATGTATGGTGTGAGTATATGATTTTCAGTGTGGTTTCCATTTTCTCAGTGTGCTTCAGTTTGCAGTGTTCCTATTTTGTGTGGTATTTGATGGATGTTGGAAAGAGAGTTGTGTTGGAGCATAGATGAATTTCAATGATCCTCTGACTAACTTGGTCCTCTGACTTCCGTACTTATTTGGAAGATGGTCAGCTAGAAGAATACGTTCACTAGCAGTAGTGACCATGTGCAGCAAGACCTAACTAGCCAAGATCCATTCAGGAGTATGTTCTTCGATGAATTTTTCTTCTCAGTATCTATATGAGTGGAATTTCACATTGTGGGGGGGGGGGGATACATACCAATGTTCCATTCCCATTCTGTACCCAAAATGACTTAGTCAAGGAAAGCTTTCCAGTTGGCAGTGGCAGTTTTCTATGTTGTTTGAGATCGAGTTGGCAAAGATCAATGACAGAGACTACAATTAAGAACATTACGATTCTTATAGGAAGTAATGTGAAATTTTTTCAATATATCTTCTATTGTGTCATTTTGTAATATGCCAGTTGTGTTTCCTACATAATTCCCTGATGTAAAAGCATAGTGGACAAATGAAAGCACAAAAGAAAAGCAACATCATGATATTGAGGTTATTGGTTGTCCTGTAAAACCATCTATGTTGAGGTTGTTGGTTGTCCTATAAAACCATCCATATTGAGGTTGTTGGCTGTCCTGTAAAACCATCCAAATCATGATCATGCATGGGCGGCACATTGCAGAAGGAAGTGCAATTTTTTTTCTCCCGTGTTCACACTAAGGGGGGAATGTTAGGAAATCAATTATTTAGTGCTCCACGGTTGATAATATAACAGTAATATTATAATGTAATTTGGTGACATTATTGTTATGCAAACAATAATGTATAATAGGAGTTTGTTGTGTACGTGAGTTTACAGATATTTATGGAGGAGTGGTTGTATCCACCTCCTTGATTATAGGAGAAGTTCTCCTATATAATTGTACTGTTCATATGATATAATAAAAGGATTATTATTGTCTTTTAAGAAGCTGAATAGAACTAAGTATTTTTCTATATTCTGTTGTGTATTCTGAACCAAATTCAAGAGATATTGCTTTACCCATTGGGCTATATAAATATTCCTCCTCCTACCTTTATACTTATACCTAATTCTTGAGAAAAAAAAGAAAGCATATAGTACATACACTATAATGCTTTTGCCATCCTTAAGCATTTCACCATTGGAAGAGTTAAGCCTCATTCTTGCATTGCATCCATTTGAGCTTTTGGGTCATATGAAAATAATAAAAGTGGTCTTGTAGCCATTCTTTGATGAGATTCCATTCCTTATCCATTAGAAATCAAACAATCAACTTTGATTGCCATGAATCTACTGAGGTTCAATTTAGTTATTTTGGTAATCTAAAGAGTAGAGGTTTTGATAATTAACATGTTAGTTTGATTTCCATTTCAAAGTTATAATGTTGCTATTTAATCTTGCTTGGCTCTTAATAATATGGTGTTTAGATTTTTATTTAACTTTGTTAATTAAGACTACTAGGTGTTAGTTTTAATTTCCTTAACTTAGTTAAGTAAAACCATGCACACATTTGGCACACCTGGTGGGACGGATCCTTAGTCCATTAAAATTCTAGCTTGAATTCATATTGTTTTTGTCTAACCTTTGATGTACACATATAGTAAATAATGTTCAATTTCTTAGGATTTTGCTAGTATTATATGTGTAGGTTCTCATTTAGAGCTATCATTTTAATGGGTTATTGTAAATTTAAATCTAACTTCCAAAAATTGAAGTGTTGTGAGATTTTTTGTGTCTTTTACCATACTTTTGTTATAGGAGGGGTGCAAGTGCACTAACCCTGGCACAGACACACTAACCTTGGCATAGGAACCTCTTGGGTGGCACATGTGCACTATCAAAGTTTTGTATATCTGTTTGGAAACCCTAGCGCACATACCCTAACCTCAATGCACATACCCTAACCATGACATAAGAACACCAAACCAGGCATAGACACTTTGTTCGTATTATACCTTCACTGTAGTAGAAAAACATGTCAGGCTAGCACATATGCCCTAACCCTGGCATAGGCATCTCTCGGGTGGCACAGGCATTATGTCAGAAATTAGTACTATTGTTTATCTACCCTAGCGCACATGCCCTAATCCTGGCGCAGGCACTCTATCAAAAATTGGTACTAGTTTTTATCTACCCTAGTGCACATGTCCTAATCCTAGCGCATGCACCTCTCAGGTGGCATACGTGCACTGCGAGTCTAAAAAAAATAGAGGGGTGTATCTACCCTAACTCGCGTGTTAGGAAATAAGAGATAAAATATGTGGAATAATCCCTTACAGAATCGCAACAGTAGAAACTAATATGCAAAAAATATTACAGATCTCAAATAAAAGTGCAGAATAAATAACACAACACAGAAAGACAATATTTAATGTGGTTCACCCAATTTGGGCTACGTCCACCAAGAATCACTTACTAAGATTTTATTACAAGCCTCCACTCTCTCAATACAATACCCAGATCCATTTGGAGCTATGCTCAAAAAACTCTACAGAATTCACACCTGAATTCAAAGCACATATGCAGTGTATTTGCTTGTATCTGTATCATATGCATAAGACCATATAAATAGATAATTTCTTAAGTAGTTTGATATAAAACCATGGGCAAAAACCATGGGTATCAAAACCGTGGGTATCAAAACCATGGGCAAAGAACCATGGGTATCAAAATAATGGGTACCGAAAAACCATGGGCCCAAAAACAGCCCATAACAGTTACCCATTACCCATGGGTTAATAAACCACCCATGAAAATTTGCTTCGGGGGCTTCACCCCCAAACCCCCTTGACCCGCTCACCGACAAGCAGGACCGCCATAAAAATACCTGAGTGTAACACATAGAAGGTGTACCACACTCTAACATGAAAATAGGCTCCAAAAACATAACAATCTCCCACTTGGAGACTAATTTCCAATAAGTAAGCTTCTCAACCCTTCACTATCATCCATGAAGGCCAATCAAAGCTGAACATAGCTTTAGTTAATCCCTTATGACCACCTTGGTCATCATTTCTGCAGGATTCTGATTGGTATGAATCTTCTCTAACTTCAACTTATCTCCCTTTAAAGCTTTCCTGATGAAGTGATATCTCAACTATATATGCTTCATCTTGGAGTGGAAAGCAGAGTTCTTAGCTAGGTGTATAACACTCTGAATATCACTATGCAGCTTACATTCCTCCTACTTATGCCCCAAATCCTCAAGCATTTATTGTAACCAAATCATCTCTTTGCTTGCCTCTGTGGTAGCAACATACTCAGCCTCCATGGTTAATAAAGCCACCAGCTTCTGTAGTCGTGAAATCCAACTTACTGCTATCCCACCTATAGTGTAAATATAACCTGTCATGCTCCTCCTACTGTCTACATCTCCAGCCATGTCTGAATCTACATAACCACGTAAAGTGGTGTCTGAACCACTGTAGCATAAAATTGTCCCCATGGTCCCTCTCAAATATTGAAGGATCCACTATACTGCTTGCCAATGCTCTTTACCTGGATCACTCATAAATCTACTCACAGCTCCTACTGCATGGGCAATATCAAGCCTAGTGCATACCATAGCATACATCAAACTACCAACTACTGATGAGTAAGGTACCTTGGACATATGGTTTCTTTCTTGCTCTGTCTTAGGACACTACTCCTTTGATAACTTAAAATGGCATGCCAAAGGAGTCCCAACCGGTTTAGCATCTTTCATGTTAAACCTATCCAATACCTTCTTAATGTACTCTTCTTGAGATAAATTCAGCTTCCATTCCTTCCTATTCTGAGTTATCCTCATACCAAGGATTTGTCTGGGAGCCCCCAAATCCTTCATATCAAAGGATTCACTTAGCTGTTTCTTGAGTACTTTTATTTCCTGCATGTTTTTACCTGCAACTAGCATGTCATCAACATACAAACACAAGATAATATAACTTCCATCCTCAAATTTCTTTGTATACACGCAATGGTCAAAATGACATCTGATATAACCTTGCTCCATCATGAAGCTATCAAACTTCTTATACCATTGACGTGGAGCTTGTTTCAGGCCATACAAGCTCTTCTTCAGTTTAGACACCATCTCCTCTTTACCTTGGACTTCATATCCTTCTGAATGCTGCATATATAGATCCTCCTCCAAATCACCGTGGAGAAATGCAGTCTTTACATCTAACTGTTCTAAATGCAAGTCTTCTGCTGCCACTATTCTAAGAACAATTCTAATATAAGTCATTTTTACTACAAGAGAAAATATCTCATCAAAATATATACCTTGTTTATGTGCAAACCCCTTGACCACCAACCAGGCCTTATATCTTTTCTTTCCTCCTTCTTCATCTTTAACTCTATACACTCACTTGTTCTGCAATGCTCTTTTGCCTTCCGGTAGCTTCACCAAATCCCAAGTCTGGTTCTCCATGAGAGACTTATGCTCCTCATCCATGGCTTGCTCCCACTTCTTACTGGCATCTACCTGCATTGCTTCATCAAATCTCTCTGTCTCTCCACTATCAGTGAGTAATAAATAATAAAGAGAAGGAGAAAAGTTTTCAGATCCTTTTCTTACCCTAGAATACCTCCTCACTGTAGGAGTTTGGGGTTCCTATTGAGATGGTTCCTGAACTGAAATTCATGGGTCACTATCCCATCCAGAAGATCCTCTACCAATGCATATTTTTTCTTGGATTCTTCCCTGTTTTCCTACAATTGTTGCTTATACATGGCTTTCTCAAGAAATACCACATCCCTAGACTGAATGATTTTCTTGTCCTTAATACTCCAACATTTAAATCCAAATTCATCACTACCATAACCAATAAAAGTGCATTTCTCTGATTTATCCTCTAGCTTGGTCCTATCATCCTTGTTAATATGAACAAACATCTCACATCCAAAGACTCTAAGAAATGAGTAATCGACTTTCTTACCATACCAAGCCTCCTCAGGTATGCCTCCATCCAAGGCACTTGAGGGTCCTCTGTTTATTAAGTACACAACTGTGCTCACCGCTTCAGCCCAAAAATAAAGAGGCAGTTCTGCATGTATCCTCATGCTCCTAGCACATTCCATTATTGTTCTATTCATCCTTTTTGACACCCCATTCTGCTACGGGTTTCCTGGAACCATCTTTTTCCTACGGATTCCATTCTTAGAACAATAATCATCAAATTCATTACTACAATACTCCCCTCCATTATCTGACCGAGGACATTTTAACTTAAGACTTGTTTCATTCTCTACCAAGGCTTTCCATTTAAAAAAAGTATCAAATACATCAGATTTGTTTCTAATACAATAAACCCAAACTTTACTTGTTGTGTTATCAATAAAAGTAACATAGTAACTTGAACACCCAAGAGATGATACCTGAGCTGGGCCCCACACAATAGAATGTACCAACTCTAACTTACTCTCTTTCTTCGTAGGTCCAACCTTGAGAAACCTTACTCACTTCTGTTTCCCATATATGCAGTTCTCATAAAAATCTAAACCTGTTTTTGTATATCTAGGAAAATTCTTCTTTATGATGTTCATGCTCTTATGGCTCATATGACCGAAGCCTATAGTGCCATAATGTTGTATCTGCATCTGAAGCCACAAGATTACAATCATTAGTACTATCAGTGGATAAATACAAGGTTCCAACATTCTTACCTCTTACCATCAAAAGAGCACCCTTGGTAAACTTCCAATAGTCAACTGTAAATATCACATTACAACCATCACTTCCCAATTGCCCCGCAGTTATCAAATTTATCCTTAATGTAGCCACATGTCTGACATCCTTCAATAGCCATGTCTTCCCATTCTGCATCTTAACCTGAACAGAACCTTTTCCAACTATACTGCAAGGCTCATCATCACCAAGAAAAACATGCCCAAAATCTCCTTAAACATAATCAACAAAATAATGCTTATGTGGAGTAGCATGAAAAGAATCCCCTGAATCTAAAACCCAGGATTCAGTAATATTATGCAAAGAAAGAATCAAAGCATCCTAATATACATTACCCAATGCTACATTTGCCTCCTTTTTTTCTTCCTGTTGTTTCTTCTTGTCTCGAAGCTCCCAACAATCCTTCTTTGCATGCCCAAACTTTCCATAGTTCCAACATACAATCTTTCTCTTGGATTTTGACCTTTCCCGATCTTTCAATTTTCCACAGTTTCCTCTATTCTTCTGTCTCCCTCTAGTTTCCATTGTCAAAGCATTCCCTAAAGTAGAAGATTCCCTAGAGCTTTTTCTTTTCATTTCCTCACTTAGAATCACCCCTACAACATCCTCAAACTTTAACTTCAAGTTATCTGGAACCGAGTTGCTTACCGCCATTACCAGGCTATTCCAACTTTCAGGTAAAGAGCACAGAATTAATAAAGCCCTAACTTCTTCATCAAATTCTATTGTAACCAAAGCTAGTATATTCACAACCATATTGAAATCATTTAAATGATCTGCTACTGAACTATTCTCATACATCTTCATATTAAACAAATTTTTCATTAAAAATATCTTGTTAGAGGCAGAGGATTTTTCATACAACTTCCGTAATGCATCCATTAGATCTTTTGTAGTCTTTTCCTTTGAAACATTAAATAATACCGAAGATGCAAGACACATCCGGATCATTCCAAGTGCCTTCCAATCCAACAAATCCCATTCTGCATCTATCATACTTGAGAGTTTGTTCACCTTCTTAGACAGAGGAGTATAAATATCCTTCTGATAAAGGTAATCTTCCATCTGCATCTTCCAAAGACTGAAATTCTGCCCATTGAATTTATCAACCCTAGATCTTCCATCATCTGCCATAGCTCCCACTTAAGATAAAACTTTCCCTGTGATTCAACACTTCAGTGAACCAAAACCAGCCTCTGATACTAATTGTTAGGAAATAAGAGATAAAATATGTGGAATAATCCCTTACATAATCACAACAATAGAAACTAATATGTAGAAAATATTACAGATCTCAAATAAAAGTGCAGAATAAATAACACAACATAGAAAGATAGTATTTAACGTGGTTCACCCAATTTGGCCTACGTCCACCAAGAATCACTTGCTCAAATTTTATTACAAGCCTCCAATCTCTGAATACAATACCGAGATCTATTTGGAGCTATGCTCAACAAACTCTACAGAATTCACACCCGAATTCAAATCACATCTGTAATGTATTTGCTTGTATCTGTATCATATGCATAAGACCATATAAATAGACAATTGCTTAAGTAGTTTGATACAAAACCGTGGGTATCAAAACCATGGGCAAAAACCCATGGGTATCAAAAAAATGGGCACCGAAAAACCATGGGCCCAAAAATAGCCCATAACGGTTACCCATTACCCATGGGTTAATAAACCACCCATGAAAATTTACTTCGGGGGCTTCACCCCTGAACCCCCTTGACCCGCTCACTGGCAAGCGGGACCACTGTAAAAATACCCAAGTGTAACACATAGAAGGCGTACCACACTCTAACATGAAAATAGGCTCCACAAACATAACACCGCGTGCACATTCCTGAAACGGGGCATAGGTGTCTTTTATTTTTCTCAAATAAAAGTGTTAAAGGGATAACTTCTTTGTAAGTTTTATCTAATTAATGCCTATTTTTATAAGGTATGTTTACATGCTTTTTCTAGACTAGATAGACTTTGGATGCTTTCTTATGAGACTAAGGTCATGTATGATCTTCCCTTGCATCCTTTGGGGTGATCTTGGGAATCATAAATGATTCTTAAGTCTTTTAGATGATTTGAAATTATTAAGAATATCTGAATTGGAATGACTTAACTTGGTGTGTTTGAATTAAGTATTTTTCCATTTGGTATCTTCTCAGATTTTATAAATGTTACGTATGCTCTTCTCTTACATTCTTGGAAAATCTTGAGAATTAGAAATGATTTTTATTCTCTTTATGGAAAATTACTAACCCATTGTGCAGGACCAAAACACATGCTTGTCAAAGAAAGTTGGAATCAAAATAATTTTAAACTACTAATACAGTTGTTGTATAGGTTACCAAAAGGTGTTCAAGCAAACCACATCAAAATTAAACAAGATAAAAAGAACACCATATTTAGAACACTGTATTATAGGTTTCGGAAAATGGTACATCCCTATCTACTCAACTGGAATTGGCATAATGAATTAAGATACAACAATGGGGGTGGTACCAA
Organism: Taxus chinensis; assembly: GCA_019776745.2. Classification (NCBI taxonomy): domain Eukaryota; kingdom Viridiplantae; phylum Streptophyta; class Pinopsida; order Cupressales; family Taxaceae; genus Taxus; species Taxus chinensis. The sequence goes on along the minus strand of CM034148.1, from coordinate 640,560,998 downwards.
GAACCTCAAAGTAGTCCACGCAAGAGGGAACCTTGTGGACAAAACGGGAAGTGCTCCACACAACCTACTTGACCAGTTTTTCCTTGTGAATTAGCATTACCGATTGTCTATATGGCGACCCAAATGATAGTACATGTAGATAGACTAGTTGCCTACTATGCTTGAAGGGGGGTAAAGTAAATCCAAGATACTCCCAAATTAGTCATTGTGAATTTTTGCGTAAATCAAGATCGCTTAAGACAACTGTGTAACACCTAGGAAGAGAGAACCACCTAAGAAGATACTCTTCGGCTAGGAGCCCACTTTTACCATTTCAAAACAGTGTTGAGTTGTGAGCCATCTTTCATCACGAAACATGGGAAGCATTACTTTTCTTTAGTTTTTCACTTACCTTAAGGCAAGGTGAAACTCTGCCGAAGTAAAGCCAACATTTTTCATCCCCATTTTTATCTACTTCCCTCACGTTCTTTTGACACTTTGTTGATCAAAATAAGAGTTACTACCTTTTCGTTATCAATTGATTGCTTCTACCACTTTTTTGTCTATTTACGGCCATTCATGTTTGTGGTTGGGTAAGTTAAACATCTAAAGTGTGTAGAGACATATTCATAACATTGGTGGCCTTTGTGATCTTGATACCCATGTCAGGATCATCATCATATTTAGGCATGGTTCATCATCTTGAAATTCCTTGGAGAGGTTACCTTATTTATATCGTATCACTACAATTTTGGTATTTACATCTTGTTTCTTGTAAACTTGACCTAAATATATGCATTTTCAGGTTACGATATACAAATTTTAACAATTCTTAGTTATACTATAAGCTTTTAGTTTGATTCCATTACTACCTCGATTTTGAAAAGTGCTACGTGTTACCACTTGTGTGTGTTATATCAATATCATCTTGATATCAATACCTTACTTTCTCATAAATTTTGGTTAACATATCTTGGTGACATTGTTGTTTCACTCACAAATTGTAACTAGCACTTTTTGGGATATAGGTATTAATTGAATTTAAGATTGCTTCTAGTATATCTTGTTATGAGGTCACATTAACTTTTTGTATTTACTTATGTCTTGTTCATTCCCTTGAACTTGACATAAGTAGGGACATCTTGTTAATTATCTTACAACACCAACTACCTTTTAGAAAAACAACTAGGAAGTAATTCATTCGATTGATAGGCTTGGGTACCAAACATTGTGTCACTACTGACTTATCACTCTATCACATTGGTACTTCAACATTTATACTCATTCATATTGTTGACATTCTTTTTACATTTCACTTAGGTGTGGTCACAAGTTTTTGAACACATTTACAACATACCTTGGTGAAACTGTTGCACATCATGGCTCTTAAAACACGATTATGTCTCAAAAAGAAAACATTCGAAGCAAAACAAGTGCAAACTTGGGAAGCCTCAAACAAACAAGGGTCAAACCCTTTTATTGGTCACAATCTTGGGCCTTTATTTTGCATAGAAAAGGAGATAGAAGAAATGATAGATCATAGTGGTGATGAATTCGAATCCCCACAAATGGATTTTGACTTCGACCCCACCTTATTAGATTAATTCCTTTTTAGAAACAAGGATAGGGTGTTGACACGAGTTGTAGAATTGGGAGCCAAAATGTCCACTGAACATGGAACAATCCCACCTACAAATAATGCTAATGACAAGGAGCGACCTCTTATCAACATGGAGGATATTTTAACACATGGACATGCTTCTACCTCCAACGTAAAAAATAAAAATCTAGTGGGACATATAATGCCCTTTATTAAAGTGCCACATAAAATCAAGTTAGGAAACAAGAATGTGGAAGAACCTCCACAGTATGAAGAAGAAGAGGAACCTTTGGAAGAAGAAGTCACTATTCGACAAAAAAGTAGCCTTGTTAACCTCTCATTTACAAAAAGAAACAAATAATAATGTCCAAAATATTAGGCCTACGGTTAAAGTAAGTGAACTTCATAGGGAAAATCAAGGAGAAGACAATATGGAGCATCATGATGTATATATCCCTGCTTCTCCCACTAAAGAACAATTACTCACACAAGAAGTATAATCCATGAAAGCAACAGTCACAAGCCTTCAAGAGAGCAATGTGGGGAGCATCAGAAAATATCAATATGAAAAACTACGTCCCCATCCATTTGACAAAGTTGTGACACTTCAACTCTTCCCTAAAAAATTTGACATGCCGAAATTTGATAAATATAGAGGAAAGGGAGAACCACGAGATCATGTCAAGGATTTCTATATGGCATGTCAAGATGTTTCCTATAGTGATAATTATCTCATATGACTCTTTCCCAAGAGTCTAGGAGGTCAAGCCTTGGAGTGGTTTACTTGTTTACCTTGGGGGTCTATTTTTACCTGGCCAAAACTGACATAGAGGTTTGTGCATCAATTCTCATACAACATAGAAAGTGATATCACAATGGAAGACTTATGCAGCACCAAAAAACATCCTAACAATACATTCGTCAAATTCCTACAATAGTGGAGAGGGATAGCCAGTCACTTCCCTTGCGTATTCCCTGAAAAATAGATGGTAAGTATCTTTGTGCCCAATCTAAATCCAGACATCGCTTTCAAACTTCAAATGCATTGTGTTCACACTTTCAAGAAGGTCATTGAAAAAGGTGTTCAAATAGAGAAATCCATTATTTCCAAAGGAAATCTTAGGTCATAATCTAAGGACAACCAAAGTGTTAAACCTGCGGAAAATCAAAAAATATTCAACAAAAACAAGAATGTGGTGGGAGACGGGATCATAGATTCCAAACACGTGCAAATGGTTCAAACTGGTCAACCTTTTAAACTAACCAAAGGACCTTTTCAGCCACCACCTAAAAAAATAATGTTCACTCCTGTCAATGAGCCTTTGTCGATTATATTGAAACAATTGGATGCAGCTCACATGGTGACTTATCCCATGACACAACCCTTTGATGAAAATTCTCCAAAACCATCATGGTACAAAGAGCATGACTATTATGAATTACATCGTGTCAAGGGACATAAAATAGAAAAATGTCTATGAATTTTTCACTACATCCAAGACGTCATAACAAATGGGGAGATAAAAGTGGACAACCCAAAAAAAACTCAGACACCTAATGAAAAGATGGGGATATACAAAGAACCATTCCCAAAACATGGTAAGTCAGAGGAGTCAAAGCAGGAGTGAGGAGAGTCATCCTAGAGTTATAAAGAAACAAATTACCTAAATACCAAGAAATATAATAATCATTATGATTTTCTCATTAGATGTATTTGCTCTCCTAGTGACCATGTGAACACCATTGGTGATGTATTGTCCATAGCTTTGATATTGGGAAACATAAAGAGTCAGGGTGATTGTGGTGGGGGTCATTAAGGTGGCATATCATCATTCGTTAACTTGATATCATGTGACCGCAATATTTTCAAGTTGAATGTCTTAGTTGGTAAAAGAGTTGCAAATGTGTCACAAGGTTTTGCTAGACCACATTCCATGAAAAGATGTGTAAGATCTATAGTAGTGCACTCCTAACCCCTAAAGAGTTTTGTACAAAATTTCTTTATGTAAATTTAATATCTTAAGAAGATCCAAGATTAAAATCTTGGTAGATGTCTTCTCAAGTTGTTCTAAGATATTGTACCTACCATTTTGTGGGGTTGATAGAGAGGGTTCAAGATTCATGATGGTGGGCGTGCATCTTGTTACCACAGTGCACTCCTTTCCCTTAATTCGAATGGTGCTCACATCATCACTAGGAGAGCAGATACATCTAAATGAGTGAATCATCATAATGATTTTTATATCCTTCTTGGTATATTAGGTAATTTGTCCACTTTATAACTCTAGGATGACTCTCCTTGACTCCTGGATTTCACTCTTCTGACTTACCATGTTTTGGAAATGGTTATTTGTATATCCCCATCTTTTCATTAGGCATCTGAGTTTTTTCTGGGTTGTCCACTTTTATCTCCCCATTTGTCACTAAGGTCTTAGATGTAGTGAAAAATTTGTATACATTTTTCTATTTTATGTCCCTTGACACGATGTAATTCATAATAGTCATGCTCTTTATACCATGATGGTTTCAGAGAATTTTCATCAAAGGGTTGTGTCGTGGGATAAGTCACCATGTGAGTTGCATCCAATTGTTTCAATATGATCCATTAAAGTTTCATTGACAGGAGTGAACATTATATATTTTTAGGTGGTGGCTGAAAAGGTCCTTTGGTCAATTTAAAAGGTTGACCGGTTTGAAGCATTTACACGCATTTGGAATTTATGATTCCATCTCCCACCACATTCTTGTTTTTGTTGAATATTTTTGGATTTTCCGCAGGTTTAACACTTTGTTTGTCTTTAGAGTATGATTTAAGATTTCCTTTGGTAATAATGGCTTTCTCTATTTGAATTCACCTTCTTCAATGAACTTCCTCAAAACTATGAACAAAATGCATTTGAAGTTTGAAATAAATTTTTGGATTTAGATTGGGCACAAAGATACTTACCATCTATTTTTCAGGGAATACGCAAGGGAAGTGACTGGCTATCCCTCTCCACTATTGTAGGAATTTGACGAATGTATTGTTAGGATGTTTTTTGGTGCTGCATAAGTCTTCCATTGTGATATCACTTTCTATGTTGTATGAGAATTGATGCACAAACCTCTATATCAGTCTTGGCCAGGTAAAAATAGACCCCCAAGGTAAACAAGTAAACCACTCCAAGGCTTGACCTCCTAGACTCTTGGGAAAGAGTCATATGAGATAATTATCAGTATAGGAAACATCTTGACATGCCATATAGAAATCCTTGCCATGATCTCGTGGTTCACCCTTTCCTCTATATTGTATCAAATTTCGGCATGTCAAATTTTTAGGGAAGAGTTGAAGTGTCACAACTTTGTCAAATGGATGGGGACGTAGTTTTTCATATTGATATTTTCTGATGCTCCCCACATTGCTCTCTTGAAGGCTTGTGACTGTTGCTTTCATGGATTATATTTCTTGAGTGAGTAATTGTTCTTTGGTAGGAGAAGCGGGGATATATACATCATGATGTTCCATATTATCTTCTCCCTAATTGTCCCTAGTTGAAGTTCACTTACTTTTAACCGTAGGTTTAATGTCTTCTAGACATTATTATTTGCTTCATGTTTTGTAAATGAGAGGTTAACAAGGCTAAAGGATAATTTGTTGTCGAATAGTAACTTATTCTTCAAAAGATTCCTCTTCTTCTTCATGTTGTGGAGGATGTTCCAAATTTTTGTTTTCTATCTTGATTTTACGTGGTACTTTAAGGAAAGGGCATTATATATCCCACTAGATTTTTATCGTTTACTATGTTAGAAGTAGAAGTATGCCCATACGTTAATATATCATCCATATTAATAAGAGGGTTTCTCCTCTGTCATTAACATCATTTGTAGGTGGTATTATTCCTTGTTCAATAGACATTTTGGCTCCCTAATTCTACAACTCGTGTCAGTACCATATCCTTATTTCTAAAAAGAAATTAATCTAACAAGGTGGGATCGAAGTCAAACTCCATTTGTGGGGATTCGAACTCATCACCATTATGATCTATCATTTCTATCTATACTCTCTTTTTCTGTATGCAAGAATAAAGGCCCAAGATTGTGGCCAATAAAAGGGTTTGACCCTTGTTTGTTTAAGGCTTCCCAAGTTTGCACTCGTCTAGTGCTTCCAAATGCCTTCCTTTTGAGTCATAATCTTGTTTTAAGGGCCATGATGTGAAAAAAATTTCACAAAGGTATCTATGTAAATGTGTTCAAAATACTTGTCTACCAAACGTAAGTGAAATGTAAAAATAATGTCAACAATATGAATGTGTATAATGAATGTTGAAGTACCAATGTGATAAAGTGATGAACCAAAAATGCACAAGTCAGTAGTGACGCAATGTTTGGTACCCAAGCCTATCAATCAAATGAATTAATTCCTAGGTTGTTTTTCTAAAAGGTAGTCATGGTGTTGTAAGATAATTAACAAGATGTCCCTACTTATGTCGAGTTCAAAGGACATGAACAAGGCATAAGTAAATAACAAAAAGTTAATGTAACCTACTAACAAGATATACTAGAAGCAATCTTAAATTCAATTAATACATATATCCCAAAAAGTGCTAGTTACAATTTGTGAGTCAAACAACAATGTCTCCAAGATATGTTAACCAAAATTTATGAGAAAGTAAGGGGTATTGATATCAAGATGATATTGATATAACACACACAAGTGGTAACACGCAACACTTTTCAAAATCGAGGTAGTATTGGAATCAAACTAAAAGCTTATAGTATAACTAAGAATTGTTAAAATTTGTATACCGTAACCTGAAAATGTAGATATATTTAGGTCAAGTTTACAAGAAACAAGACATAAATACCAAAATTGTAGTGATATAATATAAATAAAGTAACCTCTCGAAGGACATTTCAAGATGATGAACCAATGCCTAAATATGATGATGATCCTGACATGGGTATCAAGATCACAAAGGCTAACAATGATATGAATATGTCTCCACACACTGTTAGAAATTTAACTTACCTAACCGCAAACATGAATGGCCATAAATGGACAAAAAAGTGGTAGAAGCAATCAATTGATAACGTACAGGTAGTAATTTTTATTTTGATGAACAAAGTGTCAAAAGAAATTGAAGGAAGTAGATTAAAAATAGGGGATAAAAAAATGTTGGCTTTACTTCTGGAAGAGTTTCACCTTGCCTTAAGGTAAGTGAAAAAACTAAGAGAAAATTGATGCTTCCCACATTTCGTGATGATGAATGATGGCTCACAACTCAAAACTATTTTGAAATGGTAAAAGTGGGCTCCTAGAAAAAGAGTATCTTCTTAGGTGGTTCTCTCAACCTAGGTGTTACACAGTATGTCTTAAGCGATCTCGATTTACGCAAAAAGTCACAATGACTAATTTGGGAGTATCTTGGACTTTACTTTACCCCCTTCAAGTATAGTGGGCAACTAGTGCTATCTACATGTGTACTATCATTGGGGTCACCATATGGATAATCTGGTAACACTAATTCATAAGGAAAAACTAGTCAAGTAGGTTATATAGAGCACTTCCCATTTCATCAACAAGGTTCCATCTTGCGTGGACTACTTTGAGGTTCCTTGGTACCACCCCCCATTGTTATATCTTAATTCATTATGCCAAAGGGGTTATGTCCTAGTTGTAAGTAGATGGGGCATGTACCCTTATCCGAAACCTATAAATATAGTGTTCTGAAATGTGGTGTTATTTTTATCTCGTTTAATTTTGATGTGTTTTTCCCAAACACCTTTTGGCAACCTGCACAGACAATTGTATTAGTAGTTTGAAATTATTATTGAACTCCACCTTTCTTTGACAAGCATGTATTTTGGTTCTACACAACGGGTTAGTAATTTTCCATAAAGAGAATAAACAATCATTTCTACTTCTCAAGATCATCCAAGGACTGTAAGAGAAGAGCATACGTAACGATTTATAAGAATCTGAGAATTTGCCAAATGGAAAAATACTTAATTCAAACACACCAATTTAACTCATTCCAATTCAGATATTCTTAATAATTTCAAATCATCTAAAAGACTCAAGAATCATTTATGATTCCCAAGTGCACCCCAAAGGATGCTTAGGGAAGATCATACATGACCTAATAGTCCCATAAGATCGCATCCAAAGTCTATCTAGTCTAGGGAAGAGAAGCATGTGACCATACCTTATAAAAATAGGCATTAATTAAGCAAGCACTTACAAAGAAGTTATCCCTGTAACAGGTTTATTTGAGCAAAATAAAAGACACCTGTGCCCCGTTTCAGGAATGTGCACGCGGTGTTATGTTTGTGGAGCCTATTTTCATGTAAGAGTGTGGTACGCCTTCTATGTGTTACACTTGGGTATTTTTACAGTTGGTCCCGCTTGCCAGTGAGCGGGTCAAGGGGGTTCAGGAGTGCAGCCCTTGAAGAAAATTTTCATGGGTGGTTTATTAACCCATGGGGTAATGGGTAACCGTTATGGGCTATTTTTGGGCCCATGGTTTTTCGGTGCCCAGGAAATGTTTTTGATTTCTCATGGGTTTTTGCCCATGGATTTTGATGACCCACGGTTTTGTATCAAATTACTTAAGCAAGTTGTCTACTTATATGGTCTTAATGCATATGGTAGGAGATACATGTAACATACATTACAGATGTGATTTGAATTCGGGTGTGAATTCTGTAGATTTTGTTGAGCATAACTCCAAATAGATTTCGGTATTGTATTCAAAGATTGGTGGCTTGTAATAAAATTTGAGCAAGTGATTCTTGGTGGACGTAGGCCAAATTAGTGTGAACCACGTTAAATACTATATTTTTATGTTGTGTTATTTTATTTTTCACTTTTATTTGAGATCTTTAATATTTTTTACATATTAGTTTCTACTGTTGCGATTCTGTGAGGGATTATTCCGCATATTTTATCTCCTTATTTCCTAACAATTAGTATCAGAGGCTGGTTTTGGTTCACTTAAGTGTTGAATTATAGGGAAAGGTTTTATCTTAAGTGGGAGCTATGGCAGATGAAGGAAGATCAAGGGTTGATAAATTCAATGGGCATAATTTCAGTCTTTGGAAGATGTAGATGGAACATTACATTTATCAGAAGGATATTTATATTTCGCTCTGTCTGAGAAGGTGAACAAACTCTTGAGCATGATAAATGTGGAATGGTATTTGTCTAGATTGGAAAGGCACTTGGGAATGATCTAGTTGTGTCTTGCATCTTTGGTATTATTTAATGTTTCAAAGGAAAAGACTACAAAAGAATCTGATGGATGCATTACGGAAGTTGTATGAAAAACCCTCTGCCTCTAACAAGATATTTTTAATGAAAAAGTTGTTTAATATGAAGATATATGAGAACAGTTCGGTAGCATATAATTTAAATGATTTCAATATGGTTGTGAATATGCTAGCTTCGGTTATAATAGAATTTGATGAAGAAGTTAGGGATTTATTAATTATGTGCTCTTTACCTGAAAGTTGGAATAGCCTGGTAATGGTGGTAAGTAACTCGGTTCCAACTAACTCAAAGTTGAAGTATGAGGATGTTGTAGGAGTGATTCTAAGCGAGGAAATGCAAAGAAAAATATCTGGGGAATCTTCTACTTCAAGGAATGCTTTGACAGTGGAAACTAGAGGGAGACAAAAGAATAGAGGAAACCGTGGAAAATCAAAAGATCGGGGAAGGTTAAAATCCAAGAGCAAGATTGTATGTTGGAACTGTGGAAAGTATGGGCATGCAAAGAAGGAATTTTGGGATATTTGGGACAAGAAGCAACAATAGGAAGAAAACAAGGAGGAAAATGTGGCATCAGGTAATGTATGTCAGCATGCTTTGATTCTTTCTTTGCATAATATTACTGAATCTTGGGTTTTAGATTCAGGGGCTTCTTTTCATGCTACTCCACATAGGCATTATTTTATTGATTATGTTCAAGGAGTATTTTGGGCATGTTTTTCTTGGTGATGATGACCCTTGCAGTATAGTTGGAAAAGGTTCTGTTCAGGTTAAGATGCAGAATGGGAATACATGGCTATTGAAGGATGTCAGACATGTGCCTACATTAAGATAGAAATTTGATATCAACATGGCAGTTGGGAAGTGATGGTTTTACTGTGATATTTACAATAGACTCTTGGAAGGTTACCAAGGGTGCTCTTGTGGTGGCAAGAGGTAAGAATGTTGGAACCTTGTATTTAACCACTTATAGCACTAATGTTTGTAATTTTGTGGCTTCAGAACTAGATACAACATTATGGCACTATAAGCTCGGTCATATGAGCCATAAGGGCATGTCAATCATAAAGAAAGATTTTTTCCTGGATATACAAAAACAAGTTTGGAGTTCTGTGAGGACTACATATATGGGAAACATAAGCGAGTAAGGTTTCTCAAGGTTAGAGCTATGAAGAAAGAGAGTAAGTTAGAGCTGGTACATTCTAATGTGTGGGGGTCAGCTCAGGTGTCATCTCTTGGGGGTTCAAGTTATTATGTTACTTTTATTGATGATGCAACAAGAAAAGTTTGGGTTTATTGTATTAGAAACAAATATGATGTATTTTATACTTTTGTTAAATGGAAAGCCTTGGTAGAGAATGAAATAGGTCTTAAGTTAAAATGTCTCAGGTCAGATAATGGAGGGGAGTATTGCAGCAATGTATTTGATGATTATTGTTCTAAGAATGGAATCTACAGGCAAAAGATGGTTCCAGGAACCCCACAACAGAATGGGGGTGTCAGAAAGAATGAACAGAACAATAATGGAGCGTGTTAGGAGCATGAGGATACATGCAGGATTGCCTCTTTTTTTTTTTGTAGAAGCGATGAGCATAGCTGTGTACTTAATAAACAAAGGACCCTCAAGTGCCTTGGATGGAGGCATCTTGAGGAGGCTTGGTACGGTAAGAAAGCTAATTACTCATTTCTTAGAGTCTTTGGATGTGAGGTGTTTATTCATATTAACAAGGATGATAGGACCAAGCTAGAGGTTAAATCAGAAAAATGCACTTTTATTGGTTATGGTGGTGATGACTTTGGATTTAAATGTTGAAGTATTAAGGACAAGAAAATCATTCGGTCTAGGGATGTGGTCTTTAATGAGCAAGTCATGTATAAGAAACAATTTTAGGAAAACAGGGAAGAATCCAAGAAAGAATATGTAGTGGTAGAGGATCTTCCAGATGGGATAGTGACCCATGAATCAGTTCAGGAACCTAATAAACAGGAACCCCAAACTCCTACAGTGAGGAGTTCTTCTAGGGTAAGAAAAGAACCTGAACGTTTTTCTCCTTCTCTTTATTATTTATTACTCACTGATAGTGGAGAGCTAGAGAGCTTTGATGAAGCAATTCAGGTAGATGCCAGTAAGAAGTAGGAGCAAGCCATGGATGAGGAGCATAAGTCTCTCATAGAGAACCAGACTTGGGATTTGGTTAAGCTACCGGAAGGTAAAAGAACATTGCAGAACAAGTGGGTGTACAGAGTTAAAGACGAAAAAGGAGGAAAGAAAAGATATAAGGCCCGATTGGTGGTCAAGGGGTTTACACAGAAACAAGGTATAGATTTTGATGAGATCTTTTCTCTTGTAGTAAAAATGACTTCTATTAGAACTATTCTTGGAATAGTGGCAGCATAATACTTTCACTTAGAATAGTTAGATGTAAAGACTACATTTCTCCATGGTGATTTGGAGGAGGAGCTATATATGCAACAACCAGAAGGATATGAAATCAAAGGTAAAGAGGAGATGGTGTGAAAACTGAAGAAGAGCTTGTATGGAATGAAACAAGCTCCACATCAATGGTATAAGAAGTTTGATAGCTTCATGATGGAGCAAGGTTATATCATATCTCATTTTGACCATTACGTGTACACAAAGAAATTTGAGGATGGAAGTTATATTATCATGTGTTTGTATGTTGATGACTTCTTGGTTACAGGTAAAAACATGCAAGAAATAAAAGTACTCAAGAAACAACTAAGTGAATCCTTTGATATGAAGGATTTGGGGGTTGCCAGACAAATCCTTGGTATGAGGATAACTTGGGATAGGATGGAATAGAAGCTGACTTTATCTCAGGAAGAGTACATTAAGAAGGTATTGGATAGGTTTAACATGCAGGATGCTAAATCGATTGGGACTCCTTTGGCAGGCCATTTTAAGTTACCAAAGGATTACTATCCCAAGACAGAGCAAGAAAGAAACCATATGTCCAAGGTACCTTACTCATCAGCAGTTGGCAGTTTGATGTATGCTATGGTATGCACTAGGCCTGATATTGCCCATGCAGTAGGAGCTGTGAGTAGATTTATGATTGATTCAGGTAAAGATCATTGGCAAGCAATAAAGTGGATCCTTTGGTATTTAAGAGAGACCATGGGGACAGTTTTATGCTATAGTGGATCAGACACCACTTTACGTGGTTATGTAGATTCAAAAATGGCTGGAGATGTAGATAGCAGGAGGAGCACGACATGTTATATTTACACTGTAGGTGGGATAGCAGTAAGTTAGATTTCACGACTACAGAAGCTAGTGGCTTTGTCAACCACGAAGGCTGAGTATGTTGTTGCCACAGAGGCAAGCAAAGAGATGATTTGGTTACAACAATTACTTGAGGAGTTGGGGCATAAGCAGGAGGAATGTAAGCTGTAAAGTGATAGTTAGAGTGCTATACACCTAGCTAAGAAATCTACTTTCCACTCCATGATGAAGCATATACAGTTGAGATATCACTTCATCAGTACAACTTTGGAGGAAGATAAGTTGAAGTTGGAGAACATTCATACCAGTCAGAATCCTACAAACATGATGACCAAGGTGGTCACAAGGGATAAAATAAAGCTATGTTCAGCTTTGGTTGGCCTTTGCGGATGACAGTGAAGGGTTGAGAAGCTTGCTTAGTGGAAATTAGTCTCCAAGTGGGAGATTGTTATGTTTGTGGAGCCTATTTTCATGTTAGAGTGTGGTACACCTTCTATGTGTTACACTCGAGTATTTTTATGGTGGTCCTGCTTGCCGGTGAGTGGGTCAGGGGGGTTTGGGGGTGAAGCCCCTGAAGCAAATTTTTTATGGGTGGTTTATTAACCCATGGGTAATGGGTAACTGTTATGGGCTGTTTTTGGGCCCATGGTTTTTCGGTACCCATTATTTTGATACCTACGGTTTTTTGCCCATGGTTTTGATACCCATGGTTTTAATACCCACGGTTTTGTATCAAACTGCTTAAGCAATTGTCTATTTATATGGTCTTATGCATATGATACATATACAAACAAATGCATTGCATACGTGCTTTGAATTTGGGTGTGAATTCTGTAGAGTTTGTTGAGCATAGCTCCAAACAGATCTGGGTATTGTATTGAGAGAGTGGGGGCTTGTAATAAAATATGAGCAAGTGATTCTTGGTGGATGTAGCCCAAATTGGGTGAACCACATTAAATATTGTCTCTCTATGTTGTGTTATTTATTCTGCACTTTTATTTGAAATCTATAATATTTTCTACATATTAGTTTCTATTGTTGTGATTCTGTAAGGGATTATTCCGCATATTTTATCTCTTATTTCCTAACATCTAGGATAAAAATTGTGTGTTTTTTCTCTTAATTTCTTTATCACTCTCTACAATTTGATTCTAAGGCATTAAGAATTCGATCACTAGCTTCAAATCTGTCATTTTCCAAAGAAAAAGTAAAACAACAAATTATTTGTGATTTTGTGAATTTCCAAATTAGAAGTTTATAGATCATTCACAAGGAGCACCATCCCATGATTTAGTGAGGCACCAACCCCAGAAGGAGCACCAACCCCTAGTTTAGTAGAACACCAACCCTATAAGGAGCACCAATCCCTGATTTAGTGAGGTACCAACTTAAAAGGAGGATACAACCCCCTAAGATGAATAAGAACAAACTCAGACACCTAAAAATAGTTGATCACTTAATATTTGTTTCTGCAACAGTTGATGGTGATCACAAATTCATCTCCTCTCTCTCTAAACCCGTATCAAGCACACCTTATTCCTTGCTTAAAACTATCTCTCCTCAAGTTGATTTCTTCTTTTCCCTATCTCACCATTTTCTTATTCCTCTTTATCTCACACTTTCATACTAATTTCCCTCTAATTATGGTCATTCATACCTCTTTGAAGCTCCAAAAATACCCCTTGGTCGCACTTTTTCACTACTCTAACAACTAACACACATGAACCATCTAATTTGCTTAAAATATACCTATTTATTTTCACCAAATCACCTAGATCGGACTTCATATGGTAAAAATGATTTCCACATCATAATAACATCATAAAAAACATCATAAATTGATCCATGTAGGTCACCACAAACTCCTAAATCCTCTAAGACCACCATTTGGGACACAACAAGCCTTGAAACCCCAAAATAAACGTCCATGACCAAAATGAATGAAGTAGAGAAAAAAACTTCATCAAAGAATGTAACATAATTATACATTTTTTGTAAGCACTCAAAAACATCCGAAAAGCATGAAACAAATCATAACAATAAAAAAACCTCATGAAGCCTCTTAGAACCATGAAGCTCAACCAAGCATCCTGAAAATTGACCTTAAAAGAACATGTCATAACTTACTCATTCCTTAGAAACAACAAAAGTGCGATATATCATTGGAAATATCTTGGAACCAGGATCATTAAAAAATTTGAATCAAGTATTAATTCCACATTTAGCGCTTAAAAAATATCTTTTACTAGAGACTTCTCAAAACTGCCCCAAAACTTCCTAAAACCCATTCCTCATAAATAGGGAAAAAATTTTCACTTTAGAAGCACTAACATGATATGAAATCATCATGTAAATGTATTACAACTCCCATGCTTCAATAAATAGAAAATTAGTCATTATGTTCAATGGGAAAAAATTTCACAAACTGAAACTTTCCAGATAATTACCTTTTAGGTGGGGCCCAAAAACAACCAAAATGTATAAAATACATCATTAAAAATATGGAGAAGTCTTATTCATCATAAAATAATCATACTAGCAAAATGAATCAAAATTGTACATGTACAAGCATTTTTCTCCAATTCGCTTTCAACCTAGGGTTTTGGGAGGGTTTCAAACATGTTTACCTTCTTAGCGATTATTCATAAAAGTGTGAAGATAAAACCACATCATTATTTTTGTAATATATTCATATATGACCTAAAAATATATGTAAAATATATTAGGTCCCCATGCAAATCACATAGTCCAAAATGATCATCAGAAGGTCAACTTTTGCCTCAAATATTCACCTTTACAAACTCAGTTTTGGAAAAAACCTCATATCTTGAGTAAATATAACCATAATGACCAAAAACTTGGCATGAAGAATTATGAAAACATCATATAGCTGACCCAAGTATCATCCAAGCTCAAATACTTCTGAATCTCTCCAACCACAATGACTTACTTGTGTTATCATGTCTTGTTCTTAACAAACTTTCTTCAAAGGACTTAGAAACCTCATCAAACTTCTTAGTTCAGACCTAAAACTCCTCATAAACATCATATAAAATTCCACAACATCTTACATATGCCTGGGTTGTACAACATTTTCTTATTCCATTCTTCATGCTACCATGTAAAAAACCATGCATTAGTTCTAGAAATAGGCCTAGAATGACCTAGAAACCATGTCAAATAACCATACCAGTAATATAAGACACTTGTGACTATCATAACACATTGTATACATTATCTCCATGTTGATAGCATGATTTACCATCTACTACAAGCTTAACTCTATCATTCCATGTCTCATACTGCTTACTAGGCTTCACAAACAAGCAATTGGAATAAGCTTGTTTCACTAAAAATGACCTCAACATCACTTAGAAAACCTTGAAAACCTATAATAAGCATCATGACATTCCATGACCTCATGCCAACACCATCCATGCCGTATATTTCCTCTACAAGCCCTCATATTGATTTAAGACACCATGAACCCTGACCAGGACCAAGCAATTCTCAACAAGACTCAACACTTTCATGTTAGACATTGAATAAACATATCATAGAGGATCCTAAAAAATATTGAATCCCTTAATAATCGATGGATTTTACATCAATGAAAACACTATGACACAATGGCCGACAATCTCCCCCTTTGTCGATGATTACAACCACCTTCAAAAACATTGATGACAACCATAAGAAAAAACACACCTACATGACCTCTTTTTCATGTTTTTGAGCCTACTCTCCCCCTTTTACATCTAGGAAAAAATGCAAAATGACAACTGGACATGGAAAAATACAACTCATAATGGTAACAATGTACAAAACAACTTACTCTCTTGACTTGACTCCCCTTTGGACTGAACTCTATTTTTCTTGACTTCACCAGCAACAATAAATGATTCATGACCCTACTATGATCATCACAGAAGCTCCCCCTAAGATAATAAATTCATGTTTGTGATTTAATCATGCTAAAACACTACTTTATATAAATATAAAATGCTTAAAAACAAAAATCTGCCTCTAAACTTAACATAATCCACTTAAGGATCAATGTCCCTAAAGCCCATTTTCAGTTCAAATTTGAAAAATTTATCATATTGTTCCTCGCATCCTTATACCATCATAATCTTACCAAAAATTCAAAATTTATATATTATTACCTTGTTTGAATGCCATGAAGATAGGTCTACTCATTTGTCACAATCCTGAAGTAGTAACTCATTGTTATCTACCTTCTTTATATGTTATTATATCCTTCTTGATCATATGACTTACTCTTCTTACCAAGATACCTAGAATACCATTAACCTTGTCTTACTAGCCTTGTTGAAACTCAAAAACATCTGTTAGAGGGACAATTATAAACTCCCCCCCTTCCTCAAGAATCCTCCACATACCTATAGCACACTTTTACAGTGACAAACATCCTACTAAACTCTATTAAGATGCAGATATCAGCTCAAAAAAAAGCAAGAGATTTAACTCTACAAGTCTTACAACACACCTTTCTTCATATCCTTGGGATAGAGAGCCTATTAGCTTCCCCTCAGCAAATACCAACATACAAGACACCATTTTAGACCTCAAAGAACTATGCACAAGCTTGTAACCATGATTATTATTTGAGAAACACAACTTTATCAATTTTATACATCTAACAGATCTCAACCATCTCTTGCTTCATAATTCAGGTATACAAAGCACCTCAAACTCTTTTAGAATTTTCATGACTATATCCATTCTCACAAGCTTCAAGAAGATTCAACTCAGTTAGTAACAATGTTTAACAATAATCCTTTCTTAAATTTCTCTACACATCTGAGAATAATTACTTTCAAGATCCTAATTGCAATCTCATATTAATAAGGGTATAAGTATCACACAATCATAGTAAAAACTCATCTTCTCAAGAGAACTAGATCATAATATTGAATCAAACATCCACACTCCCCCTAGGATGAAATCCTCTTTTGTAATGTACTTGAACACTTCTTCTAGGACTCCATGACAATATTTCTTTTGAAACACCTTTCAAGATCCATCTTTTAAACCATTTTGTAGACACCTATGTTTGGTATAGCACCCCTCTGTCATCTCCCATTCACGCAATTTCCATTCTCGCTTCTCTTTTTCTTAAATTAAATGAAATCCCATCTATTTACTCACCTTTTTTAATTAATTATTAAATGGGCTCCATATAAACCCATTTAATAATTGAATTTTGGCATTATCCCCCATCTCTCACAAATTATTAATCCATGGGTATTAATATACCCATCTGACACCCCTTTCTAAAATTTAAATGGAATCTATCATCTCACCTACCATGTCAATCATGCTCCCCACTTCATATAATAATTCAAGCCGTGGTCCCCACATGATCACATCATATCTCTTAACTCAGGTTACTTTACCCAACCCTGAGTTACTTGTTAACCCCAATCTAACCTCACATCTAAGCTATAAATAGGGGTTTTCTCCCTATATTGCAAAAAAAGGATGGCCCGGAAGGATATATTTTTAAAGGACTGATATTTTTCAAGAAGACCTAGAGAGACCTAGGCCTGGAGAAGATCAAGAAAGAGCTTAGACTGACTTTTTCTAGTTTGAAGAAGAAGTCTTTTCCATGGTTGCATTATCTTGCCATCTTAATGCCCAGTTCATACTCCATAGTAGTGCACAAGCTAAGTCCTCTTCATGTTTATTTATTTATCATGTTATCTTCCATTACTAATGTTCATGATTATATTATTATCTTGTCTAACACGGGGGTTGACATCCTCCAAGGGAGTTAAAATCCTCTTGGAAATGACACTGGCTAGGAAACTCCCGCATATTATGATCTAATCTTATTTGTGTGAGTTTTGTAGATCTAGACTTGTTTATATCATGCATCTATCTTATTTGTGCACTGATAGATCCACATCTGTAACTCAGGCCCTAAGCCCTCCATCATTCAAAATTGTTGGTGGCTCCCAATATCAGCCTTTACCCCACTCAAGAATGAAGTTTCCTGTGCAACATTTTGGCACGCTCGGTGGGACCATATCCTAGATCTGGTCATTTTGTTTTTTATTTTACTCATCTTTTCTAACTTGTCTTATTTGCTATATCTTAGTATTTTTTGATTTCAGGTTAGTACGCTCACTCACTCGAAATCACCAGAAGTTACGTGCTTTGCTTTTTTTCTATTAACGTCTACCGGTATGGGAAGAAAATCCAGAAATTAACCTAATCATTTGGCTATGTTTTCAAGTTTGATTGTGTACATTCATTATTATCCTAGTGGTCATCATGTGATAGATTTTTCTGAATCATTTCATTTACGTAATCTCACTCATTCATCAGGAGTTGTCTGTGATCCCGCCATGTGATTTACACTTTGTACATGTGGTCATTTTTCCATCATCTTTGAGGTATGTCATTGTGTTGTGTTCATTTAGACTTGTCATTTGGTTATTTCTAATTAATAATCAAGTCGATAGTTTTATTATTATTGCAATTAAATAATATTAATTAAAAATTAATATATAAATATATACACATAAATGTATTATTAAACTTAAAATATATAATTAATAAAACAAATTATTAATTAAGTTTTTTTTAAAAATAACTATCCCAACTTACCCATTCCCTTACCTCTCATTAAGCATTCTACCTCACCTACGACCCAGCTCCCTAACAACTCCTAATCCCCAACACCCCTTTGCTTACCACTCGACCCTAACATCACTCACCTCTCTCCTAACCCAAGCTTCACTCCACTCCTCACTCAGCATACGCTCCATCTTCAACTAACCTCTCTCCTCACATCCTCAATTCTCCACTAGGTCTACCATCTCCTTTGAACTGGAGTCATCTCTCCCTTCATCCACCTCCCTTCTTCCTTCCTTCCCCATCGAGCCACCCATAGGCTCCCACCTCTGATTCCGCACCCATCCTTCTCACTTGTTCCCATCTCTAACCTGACTGTCCTCTCCATAAATCCCACATTCGAGCTCCTCCACACCCACATTCTAGCCTCATCTCCTTCTCCACTTCACTCTCCATCCAACCACGAGGCATCATCTGTCAACTCCCACCCGTTCACCACAGACACTCCAGCTCTTACTTCCCTTCGCCCACACAACATCTTCCCTTCTATTCTTTTGACTCACTCACAGTCAACTAAACCCGATCTCCACTCTTCGCTCTTCTTGAGCTCCCGTATGGCTTCCTCCCACACAGACCCTCAAACTCAACTCCACACATCCAGCTCCCACCTCCTCTCTGACCTCAACTACATTTTCCTTCTACCTAAGCCATCCTCTATGTCGAGCTATTCACCCCATCTCCCTTCCTACCTTACTCCCGCTACTCCCTTTTCCGTGTTGTTCTCCATCCCCCTTGACAAACCCCGATCTCTTTCTTTCTCTACGTGAGCTCCCATATGACTCCTCTTCCTTTCAATTCATCTCCAACATCCACCCATATCCTCATGGAGATCCCATCTCTCCTCTACCTCTACCAGCATCCTTTCTCCTTCACTACATCTTGCTGCTTCACTGCACCCAACTTTCCTGTCAGCACCTATCCTGAGACTACACAAACATTCATGCGACCATACTCTCCATCTCTCCTTCTATCCCACTACTCCTCTACCTGAGATCCCATCTGCTTTCTCTCCCTTACTCTCTTATCCCCAACTCCACATAGCCCATACTTGGCCAACACCCCTCCCGCTAACTAATCTATCAAACTACCTCGCCTTCTCCCTTCCTCCTCGAATCTGCTCCTACTCATCCCACATACGGCTCTGACCCTATCCTTACACACCACAACTGCCATACACCGAACTAGGTGGTCTTCACCTCTCTCTATGCACACTTTCCCTGACCAAGAGGACGCCTCCATGTGAACTCCACATGGCTCAACCACACACACACTACCATCTTTCCATTTAATAATTTTTAATTTTAACTCACCTGAGTGCATTTCCTCTTTACTTAATAATTTACTTCATAGGTTAGTCTTATAGTTTTTTAGTTTATAATTTTATAGTTCATTTCATAACTTATCATTTCAAATCCTATTGACACGTTGGTATAAGTTTATCAATCATCTCTCATTTTGGTATGGGTTGAAAATTTATTAATTTATCTTATACAGTTTATTTCATAGATTAAAATTATAATTATAATCCTTTTAGCATTGCAATTACTCTAATTGACTAGGAATGTTGAATTACGATTTTTGTTAATTAATTGATTACTTATTTCTCTTAGGACATGATGCATCTTGTAGAATGTCGACATTCATTTTCCTTAACAACATTCAACTAATTACATTTATTTGTCTTCTATGCAGTATAATGTCCACAATACTACAACCAAAACAATAACGTTGTTAAAGACCAATGTTTAAACCAAATACATAGCACAAAATACTTATACTCGGCCTTATTTGCAAACATAGACGATGCCATTTTAGGTTACTCAAGAATTCCTGGCCACTGACCGTCACCTCCAAGTATGCCATCATCACATGTAATCAAATAAATAGATTAAAAAAACATTATCCAGATCCCCCTTTCCCATTCGTGAACAATGCACTTTCTAAGTTCACTAGATGTTCTGGGTCCGTGATTAATACCTCTAAACACGTGCAATAAAATAACACTGATAAGTGATTCTCCAAGTATTCTTCATTTTTCTTTATTTTCTCTTTTCTGCATCAAAATTTCCCTTTTCTAAGTGATTGTCCACATCGAATTTTATATTTTATTTTGGTCTAAAATGAACCTTCTACATCCTTCCCACTTACATAGCTTAAGTAAGGATTTAACTCTCTGAATTTCACCTATCACACACTACCTGAGATGGCATAAACATAATTAACACATCAAAACATTCCTCTCACCTAATTAACTGATTGGGACTTAAACACCCAATAGGAAATCGCCTCAGACATCTCCTAATCCATAACTAGTTGAAACCAACCTTAGAATCCTTTAGGAACCTTCATTATCTCAAAATTAATCATGATGATAAAAAATATTTTTCTTGATTTGTTTGTCAACAACATACATAAACAAATGTTTCTCTGTTTCAAACCTATTGTCACACTCTCTCAAATCGAGATAAAACAACAATGTCATCCATCCAATATAGTTAATTCTTTTGACGATCTCACCTAACAAGATACTAAACTAAAATCCGCATTGTTAGTCACCCAATCTCTAGTATCCGTGGTCCTACCTCATGAGAACCATGTCATATCCTTCGGCAAGCCATTATTCCTAAACTGATCGCATCACCATATCCTTCTCCTCGAGATACACTCAAATATCCTCCTAACCCCATATATGACTTCTTACTCCAAAAAATATCCTATAATCTTTCAATCCTCCCAATCTCCATAATTGGTGGATTGCATTCCACCCACATCCTATTTTGAAAATTCCATTAATATGCCTGTATAACTATCTCAAACTCTTAACACACATATCCCCACTTATCATCATGCCATTATTGCTCAACATCAACCTATGCAGCAATCCCAACCTGTGACACATGTTAGTCCTTACCAAGTAGCTCCCCGAACACCTACATATCCATAAATTAACTAATTGTCATATTAAAACATTTCGCAAACATCCTATCCATAAACTTATGAACTACCTTATCAAAGGCTTCACCAAACACCCACACACCCACAAACACATCATTCACCTTATCAAACTACCTTTCAAACCACAAAGCCAATCCAATCTCAACCTTACAACTCATTGAGTGATTCAATTCACGCCTTAATGAATCGATTGGCTAGTTTAGAAACCCTTACCGTAGCACCCAAAAACACCTTATCCTATGAAATAATCTATAATGAATTGATTCATTTTCCAGTTCTAATTAAACCCTACCCTCCTCATTGGAAACTTCCTATGTTTAAAAAGTTAAACAATTAGGACACTTGTTATATATCACCCAAATTTCACAATTGTTCTTAGAACACTTTTCTCTCAATATCACACACAAAAACACTATCATCGATCTCTACACCATTTGATAGTATGAAAACAAGCCCATTGCTGACTTTGTCGCATGATGGCATGATATTATAAACCAACTATCCTTCACTATCCCGCAAACTCAACTCATTGAAATATTCTCACATTTGTGTGCCAAAAAAATATCATATAATTTACAAATCCAATCATTCTGAGCATTTGATGAAGTTTTCAAAATGGCTTGCAAGCTCAAAACCTGTGCCATTGACTAGGGTCATTTAAAACTAAGTTCAATTAAATCAAAATTTGAATCCACTAAAAAATTCACACATAATGAAAAGTTCAATACTATGACCAATACTTTGTTCATTGAACCCTCATCCCAATCTACATCAATCACATGGTCCCAAAAATGATCTCCTCAATCAACAACAAACTACACTCCTTTAGGAGAATCATGTAGTTATGTATTTGATAAGTTGATGAGCGTAAAATCCATCCAACTTACTCCTATATGACCCGTGGACAACTCACAAGCCAAGCCTATTTGGTATCATGAAGCCCACTATTGTAAATATCATCGAGTCAAAGGTCAAGACATTGAGAGATGTCATTCCTTCAAAGAGCGTGTCCAAAAAATCTTAAATCAAGGGGATATCCAAATTGATACCTCCACTCCACAAACTAATCAACCACCAAAAAATCACATCACCCCCTTTACATCTCAATTATCAAAGGCTTGTATGGTTGACACTATCAATCAAGATCTTATCTTATCATCAAGTCCTCGTGTCCCTATAATGGACATTGTTCCCACCTCTTATTCAGAACCTGTCACACCTACAACAACTTTCACTACTTGTCCTAAACCTACACCTTTTCCTATCCTTATCACATCCACATCAAATTTGACAATACCATCCACTTCCACTACTCCAAACACACTTAGATTCCTCCATATCACCCATTTCAGCCCCACTCATATCCACCCATATCCCTACATCACTCACACCTATTTCTTCACCCACATCTGCCTGAAATACACTTGTGTTGGTTTGAAAATATGTCGGATGGGCAGATCATGGGGAAACATAGACCAACAAGTGTGCAGGGCATAGCCCCTCTTTGAGACAGCAAAGTCGAAACATGTTTTATTGCTATTCTACTAGCAAGAACTTGTGCAAGTCTTATCAGTATTCTACCTTCAGGGAGTTTGGGATCTCATCCCAGTAGAGGTAGTTTTCGAATGATGAATAGAAATGTGAGAGGAGAGAAATGGAGGATGGATAGATCTGAAGGGAGAAAAGAAATGAATTCCAAGATAGAAAGGTCAGAAGGTTTATGCTTTGGGATGGTAGTAAACAGAGCCAAACTTACTTGCATAAACAAATAAAGCAATACTGATGAACAAATGGACAAAGGAAAGAAAGAATCCAATAGAATAGAAACACAAATCTAACTTAAGAGAGATCTAATGCACATAACACATAAATTCAGCACAAAGTCTCAATGTATGTATTAATATTTTCTTCTGTTACAATAAAGTACAAATTCTTTCTCTCCTCACTCCTATTTTTCATACAAAACTATCCACCTAGAATACAACAAGTATTGTAGTATTTATAGAAGGAGCAGGAGAAAGAAGAAAAAAAGAAGCCAACCACTTATTTACAAAATATCTAAAAGTCAAAAAGTTGACTTTGGGGTAATTTTTAGGATGGCAACATCCCATGGTGTAAGTTGGATGATGTCATCGCGTGTGCCAACATGCTTTTAAATATTTTGCAAAGAATGGAAAATCCATCCCAGAGGAAGCTATTCATTAGTCGTCTCTCGGCTCAAACTTAGCTTCTGGCTGAGGCTCAGGGGAGTAGATATGACACTTATGCTCTATACTCTACAAAATTGCTGGTTATTTTTTGAATTTGATACTGATCAGGACCTTTGAAATGGTCGTGAATTACTTCGCAAGTTTCTTTCTCATTTTTTAGACTTGTCAAGCAAATCAACGTACTCTTCATTTGCATCAATCAAAGAGCCGATAAAGTCACAGCAGGCTAAGAGGTTGTTGATGGACTCTCGATCGAAAGTGACCTCTTACTCCAAACCTTGAGAGATAATATCATTGAAGCATTTGGAACGTTTCATCTACTTCTCTTAACTCATAAGATGCACTGAGCAGTCTAGGAGACATCTTCAAAACTACTTTTCTCCATGTTGTGTAGTGCATCCAAGGCTTCTTCCTTGAATTTTTCGATTCTTTCTAGGATGAATTCCATTTGATCGACCCGGTAATCTAAAGTCAGTGAGAGCTTATATTAATCGCTCCCACGGGTGATCAATAATTCCGACCTTTAACAAGTCGTCAACCGAACAGTTGACCATTGTCTGGAATATTCCTTGCTACATACTTAGTGTTATCCAATTCCTCAGAAAGGGAACCCTACTACTGCTTGTAGCTCTTTATTTTTTTCGAGTTATATCCTTGTGTAGCAATGTGAACCTACCAATTATCACCTGACCCATCCTGGAGGATCTTCTCAATCTAGGATGACACATCCATACCTTGTTCAACAATCTTTATGTATTCATCTATTTTCTCTTGGCTGGGAGCTTGAACAGGTTCTGCAGTAGTTGCTGAAGGATCTCTGCTCATCTTCTACAAAGCTTGGAGGAGATGTTTGTTCTGTTCTGTAGAGCACTCTCTTCTCCTCTTTAGCCTCATTGTAGCTTCTTGCAGAGGGCATCTACAACTGACAAGGCTTCTCCCTTGCAGGCTTTCGGATGATGTTCTCATTGTGACTTGAGTCACTGTGAAGTCTGTAGGAGACAGATCTTCTTTATTCTTTATGGGATGCTGGGTAGGCTATCTCCATGACCCTTTCTCCTGAGGCACTTTTTGAGAAGTGAGTTATTATTTTTTTCTTCTTGGGTCCCTTTGACAGAAATGACAGATAATTCCATAGTTGCAATGGGGACCTTCCTCTTATGTTGACTTAGGTGGTCAGAGATCCAACCGGGACTTATGGGATCGGATCGGAAGAAGAAGAGGAAATGGGGGTGAAAGGGGGAGCAACTATAGTGGATGCGAGGAAGAATGTGGAAACACTTGGTGGTGGCATGGATAGGGAGTCCGATGCACTAGTGCTTACAGGGCTCGGAGACACTACAGGGGAAGAGAAGGACATGGAAATGGAAGGGATCTGTGACAGGATGGAGGAAACTTTGGAGGACAGATCCGCAAGAGAGGAGAAGATGGAAGAGGAGGGAGATGGAAGGGAGGAAGATGGAGGAGAAGACACAACCAAAGGAGCAGGTTGTTTGAGTGACAGGAGGAGGAGGGGGAGTAGAAGAGGGAAAGGTGGTCACCTCCACAGTTGTAGCTGTGACAACATCCTGAGTGGATGTGTCTGTTGAAACATCTGTCACTTCTTCTTTTCCTAGGGACACTAAGTCCACTATTTGCTTTGAAGTAGAAGGAGGGATATTAGGAGCTTTCTCATGCTTTCTTGACTCTCCAACTTCATCCTTTCCTTTTCCCTTTGGCAAGTGATCTAGCCTGGGAGGTGCTCTTCCCAATGGGGAAGTAGTGAAATCCACTCCAAGGTAGATGAGACCATTTCATTTGCACCAATGCTCGGTGCATTGCAGTGTGGGTTGGACCCTTTCTTCTATGGTCTTGGGTGACCTTGGTCCTATCGATGCTTGTAAATGGCCAATCATCCCCATCTGTGTCAAGGTAAACCTGATCAATTTCCTGATTAGTTTCTTGGAAATATTTTGGGATGATGGCAACTCCATAGTGGATGATCTCTGCCAGTGCCAGTCGAGAGTGATCCTTTCGCCTGATTTCAACTTCATGGTTCACATCTATCCATATGTCCTCCATCTCTGGGACATGGATGGGATCGATCTTTTCCTTGGGGAGGAAACTCTGACAGTCGAAGGTTGGCCTTGCTTGGAAATCATGCTTCAGGTTGAGCAATTCTAGCTCTACATACATCTCCCAGGCTTTACTCAGCGAGGTGCAAGTGTATCTGCCAACTATGAGGGGGAAAGGAGTTCCCCCTTTCTTCCTTTTCATACATTTCTCATGATATGTAATCAGCTACCTTGACAGCTCCAGAAGGATCAGCTTGGGCCCTGCATACCTTGGAAGCTTTGTTGGCTCACCCAAGAAGTTGGCAGCTCTGAGATATGTGAAGTTGGGGAATTGTGTAAACAAAGCCCCCCACTTCTTCATTGCAGTGATCACGCTCATGCTGGTCTGACCATGTGTCATGTTTGGCCTCAATAGGAAGATGATGCTGTAGAAGAAGGCGTCATTGATTTTGTTAAACTGGGTGATACTGTTCTCGAGCCTTAGCTCTGGGTAGTATTCATATATCTTGACCTGAGGCCATACCCCACTTTGAATCAGTTCTGGGTACTCTCTCTCTGAGGCAGTGGCATATACGACATAGGAGTTCATATAGAACCTCCCAGTCGTTAAAACCTGTTGGAGTTGCTGCGAGATAGTATCACTGATAATCTCTCCCCAGTCGAAACGTTGCTCAGGCACATTCTTGCTCATGGTCTCTAAGTACCTGAGCATCCATTTGTGAAAGTAGTGGGCATCGGGAAGCCTGAATACTCTACTGAGGAAAGTGATGGTATCACTTAGCTCCTTTGAGAAGTCACTGTGGTGGATGGTCTATGGCCATCTTCTCACCACCTTTTTGTTCTTCAGGTAAACCTCGTTCATCATCTGCATACATTTGTCTTCATTGTCGGTCCATGTCTTTAAGCATTCTTCAATGCTTACTGCTACATACTGGCTTGTGGTGAGGAATGCCCAACATGATTTCGAAGTGGCAGGCGGTGAGGTTGATAATCACCTTGCCCTCCTTATCTTCGACACATCTTGTGTCTTTGTTGTAACAACAGGCCGCAAAACATGATGAACTCATTATTGATTGCACTTACTGGGAGTCCTGCTGCAAAGTGTAGCCCGCTGCCTACCAGTTTGTCCATCCATGGGCCACCGGTAACCTTTTTGGTTCTCTCCAGAAGTCATCCATATCTATGTGTCCCAAGCTCGGAGTCTTTGATGTCGAGACTGCACTCTACAAGTGAGTCAGGCATCCTGACTCTCTGATATTTGTATTTCATTTCTTGCTCTGTCAATTTAGCTTTTCCTTTAGACTTAGTTGGCTTCTTGCTCGATGAAGACATGTGTGAGCTCGAGATGGCTGTTGTTGTTCTACATGGAGAATCAAAGAGGCCCAACACAGAAGAGCCATGTCAGTCGTCATGTTATCCATAATAACAACTTGCAGAATGAAAAATGAGCTATTATAAGCCTTAAGGCTCAAGGCGCAGGTTTATAGCATGCTGCAGGGGTTTAAACAGGCTGGGCACACTTTTGAGGATGTCAACATGCAAAAATATGTGTGTGTTGAAAGGGGGAAAGCCACGCCAAAGGATTATAGAGGGGCACACTTTTCAGGAGGGTTGCATGAAATATATTAATGTTGGTGTTGAGAAAGGCGCAATGCGTGGGTTTGCAACACACAACATGCAGTGTTAAGGTTCATGCACCATGCACCTTAGGAAAATTGCTAAGGTAGGTGTGCTAAAGATGATGTTGCATGGTTTTACAGTGCACCCAAGGCATGGTTTTGGAATGTGTTGCACAGAAGCTTAATGTGCCAAATGGTTTTATAAATGGCACAGATTTTGGGAACACAACATCGAATGTTGATGTTGATTGGGCCAGCGTGCCTGTGCCTTGAGGAGATTTTTTGAGTGCTTATACCTGGCGTAGGTTAAGAATATGTCACATACAGCGGGGAACTAGTGCACCTTGGCGTGACTGTGGGGTTTGTAACATGAAACGATAATGTGCCAAAGGAAAAAGACTGATTTTTTTGTCTGATCTCTTTTCCCTTTGCATGACCCTTTTCTCTCCCTTTTTAATTTTTACAAAGTGTCAAAGAGAGGGTTTGTGGGATTTGCAGCAAGGAATATCCTTCTCAGATAAAAGGACAATTTATTCTGAGGCAGAGCCTTCCCAGATTTATAGATCTGGAAGGAGGGATAATGGTGTTTCAGATAGTTTAAGTTTTTTCATTTAGATTTTTAGATTTAACCTTTTTTATAATAAAACCTAAAACCACCTAACAACCAAGAAACAAAACCACAAACAATAGTGAGGGATAAAAACCACTTACCAGGGATAAATAATGATGAAGGAACGACGTGGGATCCACAAGCATGAGAAATGACACGTGAGGATGATGGGAAAGGCTGACAATCATAGAAGAATAACTTTTCACAATTTTTAAGTCATGAAAATGACAGGTGTGAACCTATATATATAGGAAAATACCACATTTATTGTGCCACCAACCACCTTTGGCGCGGTTGGTGAAGTGTCGACATGGGATACATCACACCTTGGCGCAGATAGGAGGGTGTCGACACCACATTTCCAGCACCTATGGTGCACTTTTCAAGATGTTAACATGATTATAAATGCACCTTTACATGTTATTTAATGTTGACATAACCTTTTCATCGCCAAGGGGAAAAGGGGCACACATTTTTATGTGTCGACACATCAATTTTCGTGCACCAAAGGTGCGTTTCTTTGGCGTAGGCTTGAGGATGTTGACATGTCAATCTTAGCGCCTTAGGGGCACAAATTTTGTCATGTTGATATGCCTTTTAGGGTGCCAAAGGATCTTCAAAGGGGCACACTTTTCTTGATGTTGACACAACAATTTTTGCGCCTAGCTCAAAAGGTTGAAAAATGGCTAAGTTCTTTAAAATTTGATTTTCAGGAAGGGAAATTTTAAGCCATTTTGAACATTAGTAGGCCTTCTCAGGGGACCAAAATGAAATTTTGGTATGGTTATCTGTGAAATTTCCCTTGTCAATTTTACAGGATAACAGTTGGCTCTATCTGGGGACTATCTTTAAGTGAAACTTAAGGGTAGAGAATCCCAGTTTTCATGTGTCTATCCATTTGGTTACAGAGAGTCAAAAACAAGGGTGACCAAAAGGAAAGAAAGGAAACACACAACAAACCGAAAGAAAACACACGAAAAAATCAATTTGTACAAAGAAGAGAGAAAGCTCTACTTCCTGAAGATCTTTAGGTGCTTCCCGCTATAGGGAAGTGGGAGTTCAATTCTGTCCAGATATGAGAGATAGAAACTATTCTCTCCATTGAGCTGTTTGATTTGAAATGGCCCTCTCCAAAGAGAGTCAAATTTCCCGTGCATGCCTTTTCATTCTCTTCGTTTATCCCATAGAAGGACAAAATCTCCTACCTGGAAATCTCTCTTCTTGGCTTTCTTATCGAACAACCTTTTAACTTGATTTTGATTCTCGGTGATCTTGTCAACCACCTTCACTCACTTTTCTTCAAGTTTAGTTAGGTACATAATTCTCTTTTCAAGAGAATTTTGAAATGTTTCATCTTAAAATTCTTGTGCCAAGCACAGAGTGGGAAGTTCCATGGAGATAGGGATCTCATCATCAATCCTCGTACAATGCTTGAAAAGGTGACATACCGAGGACCTCTTCAAAGTTATATGATCCACCCATAAAGCATCATATAATGATTTGTGCCAAGATCGCTGGTTCTCATCAACTAGCTTCCGTATGATGGTTACTAGGTTCTTGTTGCTAGATTCTACTTGACCATTTCCCTGAGGATAGTAATTAGAGGTATGAGCCAAAGTTATTCTGTATCCGTAGAAAAAGCCAATAACTTCTCTTCAAGAGAAGTTGGAAGCATTGTTAGCAATGATTTTGTGTTAAATGCCAAATCTCATGATGATACTTTCCTTAATGAATTTGCAAACAACTTTAGAAGTGACATGTTTGACAGGTATGGCCTCCACCCATTTGGTGAAGTAATATGTTGCTGTTAGGACATAACTATGTCCGGCACTCGATTGGGGATGGAGTGCTCCAATAAATCAATTCCCCATTGCCTGAATGGTTCATTCAATAATGACGGGCATGAGGGAAAATGCAGCCAATTTTGGTTTGCCAACAAACTGTTGGTAGAGTTCACATTTCGCTACCCAGGTGGTTGCATCCTGAAATAGCGTTGGCTGTAGTACCTGGCCCGAATGATCTTATGTGTTGTGATGGAAGAGGAGAAATGACCACCGCAGGCTGAGTCATGAAATATTTCTAGTAATTTTACCTATTGCGGCTTGTCAACACATCATAGGAAGATGCCATCAATTCCACACTTGTACAACCCGTCATCCCAAATGACATACCTTTCCACCCTGAGCTTCATCGTCCACTTCTCCTTTGTAGTTAGATGAGTTGGGCACTCTCCATAGGTGAGAAAGAAAGTGATGTCAGAATACCATTCGTTGTTGGTTGCGACAAAAAGAACCA
This sequence comes from Taxus chinensis, assembly GCA_019776745.2. Lineage (NCBI taxonomy): Eukaryota > Viridiplantae > Streptophyta > Pinopsida > Cupressales > Taxaceae > Taxus > Taxus chinensis. The sequence continues at coordinate 640,530,523 of CM034148.1, read as the reverse complement.
TGGGTAAAGAATCCACTTTCTCTAGTTTACTTTGTTCTTCATCAACCTGAGCAGCTTGCTCCTCAGGTGCTTCTGGGTCTTTATTTTCAGCCATAAGCTGACATAGGCCCTTACCTCTTACCAACTTGGTTAGTTTGATGTCTAAATCATACTCTTGGACCTTTGCGATCCAATTCCCTCGTAAGCTTCCTAACTCATGTTGAGTCAGGATAGACTTAACTGCCATGTCTGGAACCAACACTATTGTATGAGAATTCAGTATGTAGTAACAAAAACTTTTGACTGCTTTTACTACAGTGAAGGCATGCTTTTCTAGCTGTGACATCTTTAGTTCATGAGGTTTGAGAGGAGAGCTCATGAAAGTGATTGGGGATTCAACATCCTCAGAATTCTTCTACATTAAGATAGTTGATACAATATGCGCAGATGCATAACTGTACATAATGAAATCTTTGGAGAAGTCAAGACATACCAGGACAGGTGCATGAGCAACGAAGGCTTTTATATCCTCGAATGACATCTTTCCTTCTTCACTCCACTGGAATGTTTGTGACCCTTTCATCATATTTGATATATGACGAGTCTTTTTGGTGAAGTCGGGAACAAAGCGTCTGAGAAAATTCACCTTTCTAAGAAAGAGTGAACACCGGTCTTGCTTGTGGGCAAGGTAAGGCTCTGAATAGCCTTGACTCTTTCGACATCTATCTTTGTTCCTTCTTTGCTGACGACGTGTCCCAGCAATTTTCCTTCGGTGACCCCAAAAACTGAACTTCTTAGGGTTTAGAGAAATTCCATGTTCTTGACATCTAATCAAGACTTGCTCCAAATGATCACAGTGATCACTTCGTTTTTTAGAGAACACGGTTAAGTCATCTAGGTAAACTACGATGACCTTTCCCATCATACCTTTGAACACGAAGTCCATCACACATTGAAAGGTGGCACCGGACATTGGTTAAACTGAATGACATCCTGCTGTAGGAGAAGGTGCCCCAAGGAGTGGTGAATGTTGTTTTGAATTGGTCTTCAGGCGTGACCTCAATCTGATTGTAGCCCAAAAAACCATCAAACATGGACAACATCTCTGAACCAGTTACTTCCTGCAGAACTTGATCCATTATGGGAAGTGGATAATTTTCCTTTAAGGACACCTGGTTTAGGTTGTGAAAGTCTACACATATGCATATTTCACCATTCTTCTTCCACACAGGTACAATATTAGCAACCTAGGTACTATGATGAATTGGAAAAATGATTCTTGCATCCAACATTTTCTAAATTTTGACCTGGATGGTACCTGAGATTTTGGGGTTGTAGTGCCTTTGCTTTTGATGGAAAGGCTTAACGTCATCTTTCAGCGGGATGTCATGTTGAATGTCCTTAGGCTTAAATGACTTCAGATCAGCGTAAGACCATGTCAATACATCCATATATCTTTTCAGCAATTTGACAAATTTCTACTTTTCCTTGGGTGTACAACACTTCTCGATGTTCACAGACCGAGGATGTTCTATAGTACCCAAATTGACAGATTCAGTTTCTGGAGAAGAGCCAGGGTTATCCTGTCACCTTTTCTTGACAAAACGGTCATGCTTATCAAATAATCATTCTAGGGAAACTAAACCTTTCAAAATCTTATTTCCCTTGAGCTGACATATGCCCTGACCTTCCACCGATTCCTGCACTTTGGCCTATGAGAGACTCACGACACGAAGAAGTTGATCCATCGAAATGGAGCTCTTTGAAATTTTTGGATTTCTCCAGAAAAGTGATAAGCTGATTATCATCATTGAATACCTGCCAGTGTTGTGAATTATCTGGCACACTTGGGTGGAAAACTACCTCAATGGTATATGTGTCCGTCTTTAACCCTGGGTGAGGGAGCATGAGAGAGGCTGAGATAGCCAAAGAATCAGCCATGTCGTTCTGAGCTCCACAGAACTGCTTTGATTGAGAAAGCATCAAATTCCTTGATGCTATCCCACATGGCATTGTGGTAGTGTCTGAGCCTGTCGTTCTTTACTTGGTATACCCCTTTCACTTGATTGACGATTAGCTCAGCATCACCCTGTACTCTCAAATTCTTAATTCCTTTTTCCTTTGCAGCTTGCATGCCAAGTAGCAAAGATTCATACTTGGTAGTGTTGTTTGTATTGAAAAACTATAATTTGAAAGAAAGAGGGAAAATCTCCTCCTCAGGAGATATAAGAACGGCCCCAGTACTACACCCACTTGTTGCACAACTGCCATCAAACTGTAGTGTCCATATCTTATTGAGGTCCTCCTCTTGGATGAGAACCTCCATTTTATTGGATTCAGATAGACAAGAAAGTAGTTCCCCATCCCTGATGATTCGAAGAGAATCTAGGCCTTGGGGTCATCGGAGTTGGTGACCAGATATTTCTTTTGTGATTTAGGCTCCAACATCTGCATTACTCCTTTGACAGGGATTCTGGCTTTGGACTAGTCCATATGGATTTCTCCACCAACTTCCCTACAAAAAATCCTCCCTAGTAATATTTCGTATGCCGCTAGAATATCAGCCACGAGAATAGTCATTTTAACTCTTTTCTCTGGGAATGCTGCGAATGCAAACTGTGCATCCTTGATCTTACCTATTAATGGTACCTGCTTGGTTTCCATGGAGTAACACCTGCCGAAAGGTTTAGTGAGTGTGAGGCCCAAAGCATGGGTGACCTTTGCTGGCATGACATTGTCAGATGCTCCAGAATCAATTATGCAGTTGCTTAGCTTGTGACCATTAATTAGGAGAGATAGATAAAAAGGTTCAATTTTACCTGATGCGGACGTCGAGGCAACATTTATGCGGGATGCAGGGGGAGTGGAAAGAATTCCTTTTGGAGAAATGGGGTGAGAAATGGTAGCTTGAATTTGAATATACTTGGTTAATCTAACAAGCTACTTGGGGTTAGACTGAAGGTACTGAACTTCAGACATTTGGATCTTGGTCTTTTTGGCATGATCGACTATATCGAATGCGGCCAAGGGTTGCATTGACGAAGGAATGAGTCCTTCATTCCACAATGGTAGAGGAGTGGTACTGGTCTTTATGGGAATGGAGGGAGGTTGATTTGGAGGAGAAATAAGAGGAAAATATTTCTTTACAAAAGGATTAATAGGAGGTTAAGCAGGAAGGGGATTACCTCTTTTAGCGATGGTTGAAGGCGTATTTAATACAACCTTTTCCTTTTGTATTTTAGCAGCAACTTCTACTTCTTTTCCTTGTGAGCGGGTGAAAACAGCGTATGACTGTCCACTTGCATACCCTTGGGTACCTTCCTCTTCATCAGATTCCTCATCTTCAAATTCCATATACCCGATTGTAGAGTCGTCAGTCAGTTCACCGACATCTTGATCATCTTCACCTTGCGACGAAGGTTCTTCATAATTTTGGTCATCTTCTTCGATCTCGACCAAGGCATTAACCAGAGGGGCCTCAAGTGCTAACCTTGGAGCAATAGTAGGAAAATGTGGCCTTTAGGGGGCATTGTTGGGAGTGAAGTTCCTCTGTGGGATATCCCGGTACGGAGTGCTAGATGAAGCTTGAGCTAATTGCTTCTTCAATGCGAGAAAATCATTTTCCATCTTTTGGAATGCTGGATCTGATGAGGTGGCTTGAGAAGGATCCGAAGCCTTTGATTTGGATGACTCTCATTTTAACTCGCCAGATATAAGCAGGTTGTCCTCTATCCGAATGGCCACATCTTGAGTAAGAACCAAGGTGGCAATTTGTTCCTGCAAAAGTAAGAAACTTACCCTTGAACTCATGGCATTCACAAAGAAACACTTTTGATTCTTTGGTGTTGGCAACATGACAGGAAATACACATCGGTTGATCAGTGAATTGAAATGGGTGATAAAATCATGCATGGTTTCATTGGCCTCCTTCTTTAAATGAGTGATCTTTGACAGTAACGCAAACACGTCTTCTGAAGGCTTATACCTGTCTTCAAACACAACTCGTAATGTGGCCCAACTAGTGATGGATCCGGCTGGTAAATGTTCAAACCATTCTGATGCAGGCCCTTGCAAGGTCTCGAGAAAGAGACGCACAGATACATCTTCATGAGTCACGTCTAGAATACTGCATGACATAATAAATGTAGTAATATGCGCATCCGTGCTTTGATTTCCACTCCCATCAAATTTTGGGAAATTCTTGTGATTTCCGTGAGGGAGGGCATGAACTAGATGTGGCAGTGTAAGAGGGCCCATGGAATTTCCCCATGGTACTGCCATTTGAAACATGGGGAAAAGAAGCACGAGCAGGGAGCTTGGTTCCGCTTAACAAAAGAGCACTGCAGATAGATGTTGAAGCACCTTGTGAAACCCAACTCTTTTGTGGAGGTGAGGCACTTCTTTCTGATCGATCCACTAAACTTAATGACGTGAATCATGTTGGTGTGATACTAAAATTGTGCCTTTGAAGTAGATTGAAGATTGGATCAACTTCTCCATGAGCTCTTCTACTGCAAGTAAATTGTTCACCCGCCGGTGTAGCCATTCAGATCTGCAATAATTTAGAGTAGATCTACAACAATCTTTTTGTTTGTACTTGCCGATTTTCTAATTTTTTTGGAAAAAATCAGTAGCATGTACTTTTTAATATTTAAAATTTATCCTCTTTAATAACAACCGATTGAAGTTTTTTGACAAAGATTAGCAAGGATAAAAGGTGGGTTATTTAGAAAGCTGATTTTTGGATCTTCGAACTGAATTTTGTAAGGTTTTGAAAAATATCAGAAAATGTCAGATTCTCAGATCTACGGAAATATACAAATTTTTGTAAAAACTCAGTGAACTAAAAGCTCCTATCTGGTCCAAATCTATGGATTTTCCTAAGGAAATTTTTAGTTTCGATCACTTCTGCAAAAATTTTAATTTTTTAACAAAGAGTTAAAATTTTCAAATCTGGTAGTGATTTTCATAGTTTTTTAATTATTTCCATAGTTCGATCCCCAGCAGAGTCACCAAAAAATGTTGGTTTAAAAATTTGTTCAGATGGGAAGATCATGGGGAAACAGGCCAATAGTGTGTAGGGCATAGCCCCTCTTTGAGACAGCAAAGAAAAATTGGTTTATTGGTATTCTACCAGCAGGAACCTGTGCAAGTCTTATAGTATTCTACCTTCAGGGGGTTTGGGATCTCATCCCAGTAGAGGTAGTTCCGAATGATGAACAAAAAATGTGAGAGGGGAGGAACGGAGGAAGGATAGATCTGAAGGGAGAAAAGAAATGAATTCCAAGATAGAAAGGTCAGAAGGTTTATGCTTTGGGCTGGTAGTAAACAGAGCCAAACTTACTTGCATAAACAAATAAAGCAATACTGATGAACAAATGACAAAGGCAAGAAATAATCCAATAGAATAGAAACACAAATCTAACTTAAGAGAGATCTAATGCACATAACACATAAATTTAACACAAAGTCTCAATGTATGTATTAATATTTTTCTTCTGTTACAAGAAAGTACAAAGTCTTTCTCTCCTCACTTCTATTTTTCATACAAAACTGTCCACCTGGAATACAACAAGTATTCCAGTATTTATAGAAGGAGGAAGGAGAAAGAAGACAAAAAGAAGCCAACCACTTATTTAAAAAATATCTACAAAATATCTAAAAGTCAAAAGTTGACTTTGGGGCAATTTTTAGGATGGCAACATCTGATGGTGCAACATGGATGATGTCATCACGTGTGCCAACATGCTTTTAAATATTTTACAAAAAATGGAAAATCCATCTGGAGGAAGCTATTCATCATCGTCTCTTGGCTCGAACTTAGCTTCTGGCTGAGGCTCAGGGGAGTCGATATGACACTGTGCCCGATATTTTGAAAACTTGCTGGTTATTTTTTGAAGTTGATACTGATCAGGACCTTTGAAATGGTCGTGAATTACTTCGCAAGTTTCTTTCTCATTTTTTAGCTTGTTGGGAAAATCAGCGTACTCTTCGTTTGCATCGATCAAAGAGCGCTAAAGTCATGGTAGGCCAAGAGGTTTTTGATAGAATCTCGATCGAAAGTGACCTCTTGCACTAGACCTTAAGAGACAATAGCCTTGAAGTGCTGAAATGTGTCATCTGCTTCTCTTAATTCATAGGATGCACTGAGCAGTCTAGGAGACATCTTCGAAACTACTTTCTCCATGTTGTGTAGTGCATCCAAGGCTTCTTCCTTGAATTTATCGATTCTTTCCAGGATGAATTCCATTTGATCAACCCGGTAATCTAAAGCTATGAGAGCTTTATAATGTGCCCATGGGTGATCGATAACACCAACCTTTAACAAGTCATCAGCCAATAGTTGACCATTGTCTGGAATGTTCCTTGCTACAACTTAGCATTATCCAATTCCTCAGAAAGGGATCTCTGCTACTGCTTGTAGCTCTTTATTTCCTCGAGTTATATCTTGGTGTAGTAAATGTGAACCTACCAATTATCACCTGACCATCCTGGAGGATCTTATCAATCTAGGATGACATAACTGTACCCTGTTCAACAATCTTTATGTATTCATCTATTTTCTCTTGGCTGGGAGCTTGTACAGGTTTTGCAGTAGTTGCTGAAGGAGCTTTGCCCATTTTCTGCAAAGCTTGGAGGAGATGTTTGTTCTATTCTTTGAGCACTCTCTTCTCCTCTTTGGCCTCTTGTAGCTTTTTGTAGAGGGCATCTACAACTGATAAGGCCTCTCCTTGTAGGCTTTTGGATGATGTTCCCATTGTGACTTGAGTCACTATGAAGTCTGTAGGAGACATATCTTCTTTCTTCTTTACGGGATCTGAATAGGCTATCTCCATGACCCTTTCTCCTGAGGCACTTTTTGAGAAGCGAGTTATTTCTTTTTACTTCTTGTGTCCCTTTTTAAAAATGACAGAGAAGCCCATGGCTGCAATGGGGACCTTCCTCTTATGTTGACTCAAGTGGTAGAAGATCCAACTAGGACTTAGGGGATTGGGATCGGAAAAAAAAGAGGAAATGGGGGTGAAAGGGGGAGCAAATATATTGGACTCGGGGAAGAAAGTGGAAACACTTGGTGGCAGCATGGATAAAGAGTCCAATGCACTAGTGCTCACAGGGTTTAGAGTCACTACAGGGGAAGAGCAGGACATGGAAATAGAAGGGATCTGTGACAGGATGGAGGAAACGTTAGAGGACAGATCCAAGAGAGGAGAAGATGGAAGAGGAGGGAGATGGAAGGGAGGAAGAAAGAGGAGAAGACACTAACCAAAGGAGTGGTTGTTTGAGTGACAGGAGGAGGAGGGGGAGTAGAAGAGGGAATGGTCGTTACCTCAACAGTTGTAGCTCTGACAACATCCCGAGTGGATGTGTCCATTAGAATATCTGCCGCTTCTTCTCTTCCTGGGGACACTAAGTCCACTATTTTCTTTGAGGCAGAAGGAAGGCTATTAGGAGCTTTCTCCTGCTTTGCTAGAATCTCTGACTTCATCCTTTCCTTTTCCCTTTGGCAAGTGATCTGGCTTGGGAGGTGCTCTTCCTAAGGGAGAAGTAGTGAAATCCAATCCAAGGTAGATGAGACCATTTCATTTGCACCAATTCTCAGTGCATTGTAGCATGGGTTAGACCCTTTCTTCTATGGTCTTGGGCACCTTGGTCCTATCAATTCTTGCAAATGGCCAATCATCCCCATCTGTGTCAAGGTAAACCTGATCAATTTCCTGCTCACATTCTTGGAAATATTTTGGGATGATGGCAACCCCATAGTGGACGATCTCTACCAGTGCCAGCCGGGAGTGATCCTTTCACCTGATTTCAACTTCATAGTTCACATCTATCAATATGTCCTCGATCTCTGGGACATGGATGGGATCAATCTTTTCCTTGGGGAGGAAACTCTGAGCAGTTGAAGGTTGGCCTTTCCAGGAAATCATGCTTCAGGTTGAGAAATTCCAGCTCTACATACATCTCCCAGGATTTACTCAGTGAGGTGCAAGTGTATCTGCCAACTGTGAGGGGGAAAGGAGTTCCCCCTTTCTTCCTTTTCATACATTTCTCATGATATGTAATCAGCTTCCTTGACAGCTCCAAAAGGATCAGCTTGGGCCTTGCATACCTTGGAAGCTTTTTTGGCTCACCCAAGAAGTTGGCAGCTCTGAGATATGTGAAGGTGGGGAATTATGTAAACAAATCCCCCCACTTCTTCATTACAGTGATCACACTCGTGCTAGTCTGACCATGTGTCATGTTTGGCCTCAATAGGTAGATGATGCCGTAGAAGAAGGCATCATTGATTTTTTTAAACTGGGTGATACTGTTCTTGAGCCTTAGCTCTGGGTAGTATTTATATATCTTGACCTGAGGCCATACCCCATTTTGAATCAGTCCTGGGTAATCTCTCTATGAGGCAATGACATATATGACATAGGAGTTCATATAGAACCTCCCAGTCATTAAAACCTGTTGGAGTTGCTATGAGATAGTATCACTGATAATCTCTCCCTAGCTGAAATGTTGCTCAGGCACATTCTTTCTCATGGTCTCTAAGTACCTTGAGCATCCATTTGTGAAAGTAGTGGGCATCAGGAAGCCTGAATACTCTACTGAGGAAAGTGATGGTATCACTTAGCTCCTTTGAGAAATCACTATGGTGGATGGTCTGCAGCCATCTTCTCACCACCTTTTTGTTCTTTCTAGGTAAACCTCATTCATCATCTGCATACATTTTTCTTCATTGTCAGTCCATGTCTTTAAGCTTTCTTCAATGCTTACTGCCACATACTGCCTATGGTGGAGGAATGCCCAACATGATTTCAAAGTGGTGGGGTAGTGAGGTTGATAATCACCTTGCCCTCCTTATATTTGACACATCTTTTGTCTTTATTGTAACTACATGGGCCACCAACATGATGAACTCATTGTTTATTGCACTTACTGGGAATCCTGCTGTAAACCATAGTCCTGCTGCCTACCAGTTTGTCCATCCATGAGCTACTGGTAACCTTGTGTAGTTCTGGCTCAAAAATTCATCCATATCTATGTGTCCAAGCTTGGAGTCTCTGATGTCGATACTGCATTCTACAAGTGAGTTAGGCATCATGACCCTCTGATATTTGTATTTCATTTATTACTCTGTCAACTTCAGATTTTCCTTTAAGACTTAGTTGGCTTCCTTACTCGATGAAGATATGTGTGAGCTTAAGGGTTGTTGATGTTGTTCTGCATGGAGAATCAGAGAGGTCCAACATAGGAGAACCATGCCAACTGTCATGTTATTCATAGTTTAATAGCTTGTAAAATGAAAAATGATCAATTTATAATCCTTTGGGTGTAATGCGCAAATTTATAACATGCTGCAGGGGCTTAAACAGGCTGGGTGCAATTTTGAGGCTGTCAACATGCAAAAATATGTTCCTGTGTTGAAAGGGGGAAAGCCGTGCCAAAGGATTATAGAGGAGCACACTTTTTCATGAGTGTTACACGAAAGATCTTAGTGCCAAAGAAAAAGGCATGGGGCATGGGTCAGTAATACACAACATGTAATTTTGGTGTTGAGGTTCAGTTGTACTAAATCCTTAGGAAAGTTGCTTTAGCGGGGCAACAGATTAAAGCTTGGTGTCACATGGTGTTATAGGGCACGCCAAGACACAGATGTAAGAATGATATTGCATAGAGGCTCAGGTGTACCAAAGGGTTTGGATTTGCATGGTTTAAATTTGGGGATTACACAACCTATCGAATGTTGTTGTCATTGCATTTGTGCCAGCACCAGTGCTCTTCAGGATATTTTTTGAGCATTTGTATACTTATTGCGCAGGTTAAGATTTCATGTTACATGGGCAGGGACAATGCACTTATGGTGCGACTGTGTGTAGTTTGAAGCATGAAAGAAATAGTGTGCCAAAGGAAAAAGACTGACTGTTTTGCATTGTCTGATTTCAAGGACCTTTGCTTGACCCTTTCCTCTCCCTTCGGTTTGGATTTTTGCAAAGTGTCAAAGAGAGGGTTTGTGGGACTTGTAGCAAGGCAGAGAGTTCTCAGGATATAGATGGTTGGAGTGCTTTCAGAGGCAGAGCTTTCCCAAATTTGCAGATCTGGAAGGAGGGGGATAGAGGGGTTTTTTAGCTGGCTGATTAAGCTTGTTCAATTAGATTTTTAGGTTCAACCTATAACTATACACATAATCCTAAAACCACCTAACAACCAACATACAAAACCACAAACAACAGTGAGATGGGCAAAATCCACTTACTGGGGATATATATAATGACAAAGGATACGATGTGGGATCCACAAACGCGAGGAATGGACATGTGAGGTTGATGAGGATAAGGCTGAAAAATCGCAGAGGAATAGACTTTTCTCAATTTTCAATTCGTGAAAATGACAGGTGTGAGTGTGCCTATATATAGAAAAATACTGCATTTATTACGCCACCAACTGCCTTTTGCAAGGTTGGTGAAGTGTCGACATGGAGGAGATTACACTTTGGTGTGGAAGGAAAGATGTCGACACCAATATTTCCAGTGCCTATGGGTGCACTTTTCAGGATGTTAATATGATTATCAATGCACCTTTAGCACATTTTCTTTAATGTCGACATAACATTTTCAGTGCCAAGGGAAAAGGGGGCGTGCATTTTTATGTGCCAATACATCAATTTTTGCGTGCAAAGCTACATGTTTCTTTGGCGTAGGTTTGAGGAGGTTGACATGTCACTCTTAGCATCTTTGGGGTGTAACTCTTGTCATGTTGACATGCCTTTTAGGGCACCAAAGTATATTCAAAGGGGTGTACTTTTCTTGGTGTTGACATAACAAGTTTTGTGCCCATCTCAAAAGGTTGAAAAAAGGCTAAGTCCTTTAAAACTTGATTTTTGGAAGGGGAATTTTAAGCCATTTTGAACTTTAGGAGACCTTTTCAGGGGACCAGAACGAAATTTTGGTATGGTTATCTTCAAAATCTCCCTTGTCAATTTTACAGGATAACAACTTGTTACTACACCTACATTGCTCGCAACCATCCCAACTAAACTCAGTTATACTATATGCATCCTTATAACCCCACCTTTGATGTCAACTCCTTTAGCAAACATATCATTCTTACCCCTTGAAACATTTATGAAACAATCAGTCCCTTCTACTTCTACATCTAAAAATTCCCCTACATTTACTACATTACACATATCCATAAGGTCTAATCCATCGGTTATCACACCACCCATAACCCCAAATATTCCAAATATGTCTATATCCCTATCTATCCCAGCTACCCCTACATCTATCATACCACCAAATAAACCTATCCCTACCCTGGAATCTTTACCTATATCTTCACCCATGGCCGCATCACCTAGTCTACCCCAATATTCTTTACCTAATCCTTCTATCACACCAATTCAATCCTCTCGATCTGTAATCCTATCAAATATACCCCTTAGGTCATCTACTGAACCAATACATCCACCTAAATCAAAGAAAGATGATTTTCCTTCTCCCTCTAGAAAATCAACCCTTTCCATGCCAAAACTGACACAATCCACATCTCACATAGATATCATTAATCATATCATACAAACACCTATCTCTCCATTAACATCCTCATCTTGTTTTAGGAAGTTTTCTCTATTAATAACCACATCACAACTATTAGATCCTCTGGTTTAAATTATAATCATCCCTGCTAGAGGTAAATTTTCTCATTTAAAGTTTAAGGCTCGGGAAAAACATCCCTGACAATCCCCTGCACACCCTAAAAAACATTCAAGTTTTCCCTCTTCTTAACAATCCATTTCCACAACATCTTTATTAGGATCAGTCTATCCATCCACGACATCTTGCAAAAATCAATCCACATTCAAACAATACAATCCTTCAAACAAATTTGATTTTTCCTCCGAAACACAAAATTCACCCATCCAATCTACATCCACTTTTTCTCCTAACTCCAAGCTGAGATATCCTATCAAAACCCACAAGAGCTACCTTCCCCATGATACTTCAATAGGGTCTTACGCAGATATATTTTGACATTTAACTTGAACATCTACCATTAAAATTCCTCCTATTAAAGCATCCAATCCTTATGGTACCAAACCATCATGCTTCAATCCTAATTACAGTTGTACTTATCAACGTACCCCAAGCCATGACATCAAACATTGTAAGGAATTTCAGTCAATCATCCACAACCTTATTGAGAAATATGATTTCCTCATTCAAGGGAAAGTTCCTTCTCCATCTACCTTGAATCCGATTCATGTCCCATTTGTCGGGTTTCCCATGATTCCTTCACATCATCCCTTAACATCCCTCCTACACATGACATTCCTCCTAAGGAAGGTCCTCCATTGTTCATCAATACCACTTATCTTACCAAGGACACTTGTGGTCTTCGATCATTTATCCCATCCAAATCTAAAATGATCTCATCTAAACTCTTTCGACATCCTTTAACTCCTTCATATTTAACTCATTGGGGGAACAACCTTCCCTCGCCCTTGAGCATATCGTCTGTACAACTCCCTTGTCACTAGGGAATTTTGCCCTTTGAAATTGTTTTGTTTATCCCATCCAAATCCAAACCAATCTCATCTAAAATATTTCAAAATCCTTTAACTCTTTCTGTTAAGGGACCTTTTTTTTAAAGTCCTCCTTTGAGGCCATGTTTGTCCTTCCGTTGAAAGACATTTTTCATCAAGTCCACCATTGTGGCCATATTTGTGTCTCTCTTGGGGCACCATTTATTTTCATCTAAATCCACCATTGTGGTCATATGTTTGTTTCCTTCAGAACATAGTTTTATTTCCTACTTGGCTATCATCTCATCTTATTGTGACTTCACTGTCTTTCCTCTCGTGGTGGTAAACCAGAGATGGAACCTCTTAATGTATTGCACTTGCGTCCTGTCTACTATTAACATATCTACCAATGAGCACTTAGTTACATTCTTAGATTATTTTTCCATCCTTAGCCCCTTCTATTTATCATTGTAATGATCTGAATTATGTGGTCTACCTCCACTGCTTTGATATGGCCCCATAACCATTACATTTGTCACCTTCTCATTCTCCTATTACAACCATGCAGAGGGTCCAGGGTGTCTCTTGTACATTCCTTATCCCCTCCTAAGTGGTTTACTTAACTATTCCCAACTATCCCCCATGTAAATTCAAAATTCATGTAGGAAAAAGGAAAAATCAAAGTTATCAAACACAGACTAATCCCTCGAAGGACAGTTGTTCATGCAAAGAAAAATAAACTAAAAGTAAAGCATACAAATAAAAAATCAAAGCAAAATCAAAGGAAATAGACTGATCCCTTGAAGGATGGATATTATTATTATTCTTGCCATCCATATTATGTATAAAGTAGACCATACCCTTAAAGGAGGGCTACTCTGTTATTATGGCATCTGGAAGGTTTTCCGCATTGATCAGCCTTCCTTTATCAGCATTTTCATAAATATTTTTGCTATTGTTCTTTCCCTTTCACAGAGCTGGGGCATAGACTTAAGAAACACCATCTAGGGAGAATCCTCTTCCCACGTACAAGTCACATATTTGATCCCTTTGTCATGTCAATATTAGGATTATGAGAATCTTTCATCCATATTTCCCTCATGATCTTTTAGTATAAGTAACTATTGTTGGTTCTGTATTAACACCTTCTATTGGCTGCAAGTGCACTTCCTTGAGTGGTAACCCTTTCTTGTTTATCTCTAATCCAATTTGAAACATAGTTTCCCTATACACCCTTGCTATAACTATATTCCGTTCATCTCATCCAAAGCATCTTTTATTAAAATCACATCAAATTTCGCACTATGAATTCTATATCTATCCATCATATCCATGAATATGTTTACAAATATACTTTTCGGTTTGTGAATTCTACTTGATTGCCGTTGCAGTTTACGAATCCTACTTGAGGATCTTTCTCAAGACAGGTTCATTATCCTATAGCTCCTTATCTCTCAACATGTTTAACAACGTCTTTGATCCATTTCTCTTCGCTCCCCATTTCCACTCATCCCCATTTGTCTCCACATAATCCTTCTTACCTTTCTATCCCCTTGCACCACACCAGATATCTTACTTGTCCTTCCTCTTGAGTTTCCCTTTTACTTTTCTGCTTTCAGTTTGACAATCTTACTTAACCATCCATATAGCTAGAGAATCTTAGTTAAGGTATATCTTCTTCCTTGGATCCTCCCACTATAGAAGCTTCTCCACCATTTCCTCTTTCAGTAGATGATAATCACCACCACAAACATCTTTCCGCTCCTCCTTTTCCTCTTGACACTCTTACATCATCACTCCCACCACATGGGCATCCTAATTAAGGATTTCCCTTACAATCTCCATCTACACTGCATATGTTCCTCCATCTACTCATGTCACACTCCTTTGTTTCCTTATACTGCTCAATATTTTCATCATTCTTCTTCTTCTTCGGTTTGGTGATCCTACTTAACCATCCCCGTCGCAGGGCAATCTTACTTAAGAGTTCCTCTTAAGAATGGTTTTCCATCTGACACTTCCACCTCCCATCATATTTTCCTTATCTTTTGTCTCTCACATTTCATCGTACTCATCCACTCCAACCAACCCTTCCACACCTAAATCCAATACAATGTTGTCTTTCTCCTTCCATATTGTCACCATCGGTTTGGTGATCTTACTTAACTTTTCATGTGGCATGGCGATCTTACTTAAGAGTCCCTCTTAAGCATGATTTTTCATCCTCAACTCACCCACTACCCCACACTATCTCAATCTATATTTTCTCGTCATTCCCCATCATCACATCCTCTCACCTCCTCTTCAATTCTTACAAACACCATTTCCTACTTGCCCCTTGTTCATCTCCATCATCCGCCGTTGGGTAATCTTACTTAACCATTGCTTCTCCATTAATTTCATGTCTTGTTTCTTCATTTTTATCTTATTCATTCTCATCCACTACATCCTCTCCTCACCTTCATCTTCCTACACATTGTTATCCCTCCTTTCTTTACTCTTTTCACTCCATCTTCTAGAGTTCTCCCTCATATCTATCTCCACACTTACCCATCATTGTCATTAATCATCCCCTAACATTATTTCATCATCATCTTCTATTTTTTCGTGCTAGTAATTGTCGGTGGACTTCTCCTAAAAATCACTCATCCCCATTCTACATAGCCTGAATCCTTTTCTTTGACCTCCTCCATTCTATCTTCATTCCTTCCTTCCTCTATGTCCTCTGATCATTATCGGAGGACTTCTCCTAACATCCCTTCAATGGCATTCCTTTCCCATTCTTCATTTACTTTTTGGCTCGTATCATATTTTTTCCTCTCCTTTCCTACTGATAATTATTGGTGGATTTCTCCTAACATCCATTCACTGGCATTTCCTCTCCTATCCCTTCCTTTCTTTTTCCTCGCCACCTCTCCATCTTCCATTCGGTGCTTGCAAATTTCTATCGTATTTGCCTTCATCATGCACCGCGGCTGGAAGTATCCTTCTTTGCCTTCAACCAGCAATCCTCATCTCATGACATGTCCACATCTTTTCCACAGTTCGATGTCACTTTAACTTTTTCTGCATGCTTGACTTTACGATTCCTAGTCCATCCACACTCAACTTTCCTTTTTCCGCAGATCTGCGCCTTACTATTAGGGCTTCCCTTGGAAGCATAATTTTCTCTGTTGTCTTCTCCTCCTTTCTAATCTTCATCTTATTTCACTTCCTCTTTATTGTCCTCCTCATTTTACCTTGCACTTCCTCCTTACTTCCCCATCGGAAACCTAAATCTTCAGCATTATCCCATCTCCTTTATCATCTCATCATCCACATGCATTTCCATGTGGTCAACTCCATATTATTTGCCTTGGATTTCCTCACTATTATCTGTTTCCCTCAATTTTCTTTGCTTTATCATCTCTTTCATTTTCTATTACCTCTCTATTTTCCTCTGCTTCATCCTCCTCAACACCTTTTGTCTTTAATAACTCGCTCTTTTCCATAATTTCATCCTTTTCTCTGTTCTTTTTTTGTCCTTCTTCATTTCCCCCTTTCTCTATAATCCTTCTTTGTTATCTTCTTCCTCCCCTTTCATTCCTTCTTTCTCCCCCTTTGTCTCCATCCCTCTATTCCATACCCATGTTGCCTACATATTCAATCTTTCTTGCTCTTCTAATAATCAACCAATCCTCATGTATATTCCCTTTTCTCTTTCTCAACATCCCTCACATTTGGCATTCACGGTCAATGCCAATGTTTCTCTATTTATGTATCACCATCTATCCCTTTCATTACCATTCTTGTTCTTCTCTTTGTAACATTGACCTCTTCTTTTTTTGAGAACCCTATCACATCTTTTATATTTGCATGTCCTCTTGCAGGGGCATCATCATATCCATTTCTAAGAATCTCTTCACATCTTCCTTTGACATGTTTATCTTAAAAGATACCATATCGGCCATCACTTATCTGATCTTGTACTCTTCCATGAATATTTTCTCTGCTTTTGTTTTTTAGCAAAAGTATCTTGACTTCTTATCCTACTTATCAAAGAAATGAGACTTCTTTGTCTTCTTCACCTTCTTATTTGCTAACACTTATGCATCTTTCCTATGAAACATGATTATCGACCTTTTAGGGAATTTTATCTCACCCTTCTATCCTATCTGCTCATCATATGCACATTTATGATTATTCCCTCTGGGATATCTTATTTCAACATCCATCTATGTCTTATGTTGGGGCATTATTATTTTCATCCACATCCCTTTTGCGGACGCATGATTTTTCACACGATTCCTCACAAATAAAGGATTGCGCACATCTTTCACATTCAGTTGCACATATTTTGATGTTTTCCTATGACCCATTGGTCATCTTGGTTTACATCCATACTATAGTGGTCTTCACCCACACACTGGTCTATAGAACATTGTCATCTGTCTCCGTTAAGACTGCAATTGTCCTCTACCGATGTGATATTGGAGTCACCCCCATACTTTTTTTAATTTTTATTGTGATCCTTTTTTTCGGGGCATATTGTCTCTAATCATGTCTTCATCCATCTTTAGACACATATCTCATCTAACCTTTTTTGTTTTTATTTCATGGCTTTCTATCACAAACCACTCAACAAAAAGGGGCAAATGTAGACACCTATTTTTGGTATAACACCCCTCTGTTATCGCACATTCACATAATTTCCATTCTCATTTCTCTTTTTCTTAAATTAAATGAAATCCCATATATTTTCTCACCTTGTTTAATTAATTATTAAATGGGCTCCATATAAACCCATTTAATAATTGACTTTTGGCATTATCCCCCATCTCTCATAAATTATTAATCCATGGGTATTAATATACCCATCTGACACCCCTTTCTAAATGGAATCTATCATCTCACCTACCATGTCAATCATGCTCCCCACTTCATCTAATAATTCAAGCAGTGGTCCCCACATGATCACATCATATCTCTTAACTCGGGTTACTCTACCCAACCCAAGTTACTTGTTAACCCCAATCTAACCTCACATATAACCTATAAATATGGTTTTTCTCCCATATTAAAAAAAAAGGACCTGACCCAAAAAGATATAACTGTCAAGGACTGATATTTTTCAAGAAGACCTGGAGAGACCTAGGCCTAGAGAAGAGAAGACAGAGCTTAACTAATTTTTTCCACTTTGAAGGAGAAGTCTTTGTCATGGTTCATTATCTTGTCATCTTGATGCCTGGTTCATCTGTCAAGATGAGGGGTGAAAAGGTATATTTACCAATTAAATTAAATGTTAGGTTAACATACATTAATAAGTGGAAATATAAATGTGCACACCATAATAAAAGTAAATAACAACATAAAACAAATTACACAGTATATGTAACGTGGAAAACCCACAAATGGGTAAAAAACCACTGAAGAATAATCCACTATAGAGAAACATTTTACAACCCTAGTCCAGTAACTCCTCCCTCACTTCTACTCCATGTATTTACCCAGAATCCTAATGATTCACATAATCTAATGAATATGACCTACAGTCATATTTAAATAACCTGAAGGGTTATGTCCATATTAAGTGACGGGGTACACCCCGATTTAATAAATAGTTAGTTAATTAATAAATAACAAACCTAATCTAAAGTTTATATTTAAATAATAAGAATATAAACTATTCTATATTATTTAACTATAAACTAAACATTATGATGCACTTAATATTATTGTTCTAACACTCCCCCTTAATATTAAGTGGGGATCCATATGCCAACAGATTACCTTACCTGTGGTACACTACAGGATTTACAATCCTTAAACCATAAAGGTTTTAGGCTAGCATATTGGTTGAAGGAATTATAACACCTTCATCATGCTCAACTTACCTTTTGGTACAAAAGGATTTGGAATCCATAAATCAGACATATGATTTAGGCTAAGCATGATTTGTGAGACTACATCTCACCTGGTTTCTCATGGAAATATTCTTATACCACATCTCTAGGAGCCTTTTATAACACAAGGACCTCCTTTACAAACAGATGCACACTGGACTGTATTTTTCCCATAAACTCTATAAGTTTACATGTAAACTCTATCAGTTTACTCTAGATCATACAAGATCTTTTACAATTCTTTTAAACCAGAGTAGAAGTATAGAGGAGAAGGAGTCAACAACCGGCGACCATTAGGAGGTGACATTGCATGCACACTCCCCCTCAATGGAAACTCTAAAAGGCCAAGCATTGCACACACTTGCAGTATTTTACAACACATAATGGCTCGTAAACATAACTGCAATCTTAATCTTCAGTCCAGTAGAACTAGAGATCTCTATCACCGCAGAGAACCTTCTCTTGGATAACACACATATGAACTTCAATATGTTTCATTCTCTGATGTTGAACTAAATTCTTTATCAAGAGTAATACCACTCTGACTACCACATAGAATAGGAATACTTCCTTTAACTTCCATGTGTATCTCTTCCAACAGTTTCTTCAACCACATGGCTTCTTTGCTGCTTCCATTGTACTTCTCTTCCTCAGTAGAAGAAATGGAGACTGTTGGTTGCTTTTAGCTGTTCCAAGTAATGGTTCCTACACCAAAAAAATTGAACACATATCTAATATATTTTATATCTAACACAACATCAACATGGTTAGAGTCACAATATCCATATAGAGTATATAAATCATTATTAATTTCACTTTTAACCAACTGTAAAAGTTAAACACAAGTTGTAAAACAACTAATATAACAATATGCTTAACAACTAACCATGCTAGAATATGTTGAAAAAATTCAACATATTACTCTTGAAAAAAAATATATTAGATGCAATCAGTATTAGACTTCTCCAATACAAATGCAAGGGCATCCCCAAGTGTTATTTGATATGCATATAATAATATTTTAGTTTTGTATACTAAGAAATATCTTCATTATCTTATTGTAAGCCTTTACAAATGAGATAAGAATTGATAACATATCAGATAATCAAGTTATACAAGAATAATAACAAAAACATAATCCACCTACTATGGATACTTCCCATGGATTTTGCTTCAAACAATGATCATGTAAGCACTTTTTAATACATGAATAGTAGTTCTATTTTTGAAGCAAAAAGCACATATAAGCTATTTTTTTGTATGTTTTCACTTGTAGTTACTTCTTAAAAAACAACTTCTTTTTCAATAGTATACGAAATAGAAAATATACTTTTCATTTAGAAGTAATTTATAAAGCTATTATATTAGCACTATGATTATTATCATCATCATTATCTTGATTTTGATATGATTTATTCCATTTCTGATTTTTGAAATTTGACTTATTTTTAAATTTACAATCCTCTTTTTTTGTCCAAATTTCTCACAATTATGACATTTACCATCAAAACTGACTTTTAAGTTTCCTGGTTTCTTGTTTTTATTAGGAGTTTTAAAAGTTGATTTTTGATTCTTGTTAAACCTAAAAGGTTTACCTTTTTCTTTTTGAGCAAGAAGTGTCTATGTGGCATTTTCTTTTGAATCAAAATTAGTCATAACCTGCTCTTCATGAATAAGGAGATTACTAAGGGTTTGAAAATTTGGAATGTCTTGTTCGGATTGATACTTTGAATTCAAAATTGAAATGAAATTTCTAAATTTTTTATGAATATTTAATTGGATAATAAAATAGAGCAATTTATCATGAATCAAATTACTGCCAGATCCATCTAATTGTGACTTAATATTTTTTATTTTTGTTAAATAATTAATCACTTTTTCATCTCCCTTCATGGGAGTTGTCATAAGCTCTAAAACTAATTTAATAATTTTTGATAAATGCATACCTTCATGCATCGACTCCAATTGTGTCCAAGCTTCACTAGGACTCTCTAGATTTCTGATATGAAGCTGAAAATCATCATGTATGCTTCGCAAGATAATGGACATCGCCTCTTGTACTTTCTGTTGATATGTGGTGACATTATCAGCAGTTACATGTCTTCTAGTAGGATCTCTCTCTGTTCCATTTACAACTGCCCACAGTTTGCGAGCCATGAATTTTGCTTTCAATCAAATCTTCCAAATGTTGTAGTTGTTTCCATTCAACATCTGAGATTTATCAATTGAAAATTTATTAGACCCCATTTGTGAGTAAAATATAGATAAAAAAATTAATAAACAAGGATTAAAAAAGAGTTTTATAGAAATTCCCCCTGTCGTATTTTAATCATCTTAATCGATCTCGATTACTTTTACGTCACAAAAGAAGATACATGTATATAAAAGAATTTATACACAAAAAATTAGAACTATATCAAAAATTTGAATTGAAATGTGAGTGATTTTTTTTAGTTTTTCAAATAAAATGACAACGAAAAATTGTATCATACCATTTAAAAAAAAAACGATACTATTTTTACAAAAAAATGTTTTATAATTTATCTATATTTTTCAAAAAAATAAATAAACAAATTATTTAAACATAATTTCTAAAAAAAAACGTTTATAATTTTATTTTTTTGGAGCTCTTACCCTTTTAACCATATTATTATACCATGAATAACCATATAATCAACTTCACAATATTTAAAATTTAGAATTACGTGTTTTTAAAAAAAAATTCTATCAACTCACTCCATTTAATCATGAAAAGTATGTTTAAACAAACTTTTACATCATTTAGTAATCCTCAACCAATATTATTTTTAAATTATTAATCATGTCACATAAACGTAGCATATGTATTATAGCTTAGCCACGATGGATCTATATTACTCTTCACCTCCAGCCCGTACCACTCGGGCTTTACCACTAGCTCGATGTGGCCATGAAATTCGCCATCACCACATGTCCACGTGGCCCTCAATGCATATACCACCACCCACATTCACATGGGATTACAACCAGTGAATTCCATTTGGCCACCCACGTGGCTCTAAACCGCCGCTATTTATTCATAGAAAGGAGACAATGTCACAGACATTCTCATCTTGCCTTGCAAAATGTTCAGAGGCTTCAAAAATTATTTTATTCAAGTATAATGTACTTATAATAATAATAATAATAACTTGTTGGATTGAAGTAGCCTCCACTTTGTAGCCACACATAAAAAATGTGTTCCCTATTTTCTTCACAACGAAGGTCAGTACACATTCTGCAACATGGGTCCCCTCCCACATTTATCGCATTCCAATAAACCAAATACGTTAAATGTTTTATATGGGTAAAAATATATGTTAAGTGGCATGAATGTTAGGTAAAAGGTATATAAAAGGTTAAATCTGAGTTAATTATGAGAGGATATAGTTTTTTTTAAAGACTAAAACATAAAATATTATAAGGGAATGGGGCCGACCCCCCCCCCACACAAGGATAATATATATTCCTTATTCAAATTTAAAAGGGGCCGCATTATATAGTTTTAGGTTAGTCAAAAGTTTTAATGTTTAGATTTTTTTTTTTTTAACTTTGTCTCACGTAGAAAAAAAAGGAGGGGGCCACTAGTTTAAAATAGTTAGCTTTTAGGTTTAAATAAATAGGTTTATATAACCCATATGTATAAGTATTTATATATTATTTTTGTATATATAGTTGTATGTATATAACAACTATATTATATATACATTTTCATAAAGTATCAAAATTATAAAATTATTTGTATAGATTATAGATACAAAAATATTTCAAAAAACTTTTCAAAAGTAAAATAGGGTTTTCCATTTCAAATTGTAAAAAAAATATTACCAGTAGACAAAGGTTTTTACTCGACCAATGGAAAAATTCAAATGGCCTATTTTCCCTAATCTTGTCTCTCGTGCCCTTGTTTTTCACTTGTAATTTTTTACTTGTTGTCTTGAATTCCTGCATACCATATTAACTATATACAAATTTTTCAAATATTTAAAAAATTTATCTTATTTTCACCTGGTGCAATAATCATGCAACCAACTATGCAGATTGGGAAGGGGGGATTAAATAATATTTCAAATATTTCAACCACCTTCCCAATCATTATATCCTTAGGTTATATTAGGTTTATATTTAATTTATTAAACCCTCTTTGATACCATGTCAGGACGAGGGGTGAAAAGGTATATTTACCAACTAAATTAAATGTTAGGTTAACATACATTAATAAGTGGAAATATAAATGTGCAAACCATAATAAAAGTAAATAACAACTTAAAACAAATTACACAGTGACACGATATATAACGTGGAAAACCCGTAAATGGGTAAAAAACCACTGAAGAATAATCCACTATAGAGAAATATTTTACAACCCAGTCCAATAACTCCTCCCTCACTTCTACTCCATGTATTTACCCAAAATCCATTGATTCACATCATATAATGAATATGACCTACATTCATATTTAAATAACCCGAAGGGTTATGTCCATATTAAGTGACGGGGTACACCCTGATTTAATAAATAGTTAGTTAATTAATAACTAACAAACATAATCTAAAGTTTATATTTAAATAATAAGAATATAAACTATTCGATATTATTTATTTATAAACTAAACATTATGATGCACTTAATATTATAGTTCTAACATCATCTCCATAGTAGAGCACAAGCTAAGTCCTCTCGTCATTTTAGTTATTTGTCATTTTATATTCCATTACTACTATTCATGATCTATTATTATCTTGTCTGACACGGGGGTTGACATCCTCCAAGGGAGTTAAAATCCTCTTGAAACCGACATTGTCTGGGAAACCCCCGCATATTATGATCTAATATTATCTGTTTCATTTTTGTAGATCTAGCTTCTTTATATCATACATCTATCTTATTTGCGCCCGTAGATCCACATCTATATCTGAGGTCCTAAGCCCTCCATTATTCAAAGTTGTTGGTGGCTCCCAGTATCGTCCTTCACCCTGCTTGAGAACAAAGTTTCCTGTACAACACATTTCTTAGATAACTCAAACTCAGATATACCGGATTATCTTCAATAGAAAATACTATTTTTAGCTCTTAATACATCTTCATGACCTTTTCCCTAATAAAAACCCTTCTTTGACATATTGTACCTCATCATAACATTGTTCAACCACATGCAATATTATTTCAGGATGCAAATGAACAACACCTTTTCATATCATGCCATCAACATTCCATTAGAATTCAGGTAACCACGGCTAGTACATCTCAGATTATGAGTCTAGAAAATAGACCAGACACAAATATACCTTGAGCTCAAACTAATATTTACCTTCATTCTCAGCAATAGAAAATAGACACACCTTTGTCACTTTCCTTGACATGATGCAAGATGAATCACATATAATTCATTTTTAAGTACCTATTATGGATGAGGAACATTCAAGCTCCCCCTCAGTCTTACCATCATGTGAAATATCATGAAATATTCATGTACAAGATGATACAGTACACATTATCCCTTGTAACATTGTAACCACTTAAAAATTGAACTTGAAGGCATGCCTTACATATGATGTACTTGCATAGACAGAGACTTTTAAAAAGGTCTCTATTTTATGATGACACGGACCTCTACAAAGATGAGCATACGTATTTATGGTAGAAAATACTTCAGACAAACCCTTGCCAACCAGTCGACCCTACTAAACCATGTCACCTTCCTTAAAAACATCTTGAAAAGTCTTCATATGATTTAAAACCATGCCTTCTTAAGGCATACTTGTTGCTCAAACTTATTATAAGTTCTTGTTGACATCTTGTACACACTACTATAGACCTTGGAAACAATTTAGACCATCCCAGAAGAATCACATAATATTGCCCAGATTTACACAATGAAATTTGCCTTCTTCCTGCTTCAATCCTACAATTATGTTTTCTTCTTGAAAATCATACCATTTTGACTCTTGTAACAAGTCTTGATGTATTCCTCGATCACTTTGACCATTTTCATCAGCAACTCAACCCGTCAATCAATCGCAACTCATGAAAACATTATACAATCCTTCAAACTTGCACAATCATCTCAAAACTTCATACTCAAACCAACAACTTAGCTATAAATATTTTGAGATCATGGAATGACCTCAACCTTGACTACCAACAATAACCCTTTCTTGCAACTCGTATATTGATACATAACCTTGATGGATTCAATCCTTTAAATGATATTTTTATGACACTACATAGATAACTCCATTTTTATCCTCTCTGTGTTGTTATGAAAATCATAAGGGCTTCCTGATGACTATATGATCTGAATCCCCCTAAGAGTATGAATATAATCTCAGTTGTATCATCTTATTGCATACTTTGAACCCATCAAAGAACTTTTAATGGGGCTCATTCCTTTAATCATTGTGCACAATCCTTGATGTAGAGAAAAAAAAAATCAAACATATATGTGATTATAAGAGAGATTTCAAACAAGAACTATACTCAGTATCTCTAAGGAGGATCTAAACACAAGTCTAAAGAAGAATAAATTGTGCCAAATTTTCTTAATCTTGGCTTAGTGACACTATATCACCCTTTAAATTAATTCATAGACAACATGCCCTAATCTTCACAGTCCACTCAATTTAATGGAACTCCCTAAATAAATTCTATTTCTTGTAACTTCACTTACTCTGGTATTTTTCATTACTGGTTCTCCTTCTTAGTCTTGGTCTTTTTATACTAGCTCTTGAAAAATAACACACCTTGTGGTTAAGCTCCATTGATGCTTCTCAAATCTCAACCCCTAATCATACACTCAAAATATTGTTAGATTCAATGAAGAAATGCATTCAAAAATTCAAGGCCCCAACTCCTTGGGAAACTCCTATTAACTAACCTTTTTGTAATTTTTCTCACAAACCCTAACTATGTCTTAGAAAGAGGAATGTCAAGCACAAGTTTGAATATAGTAAACTTCAAGGTGAAAGGGGGATATATTTCGGCACCCATTATTATCTTCTCTCTATGTTCAAAGTTTCAATAAGTGACTCCATCTTTTGACCTAGGTTCCTTTGTTAAATGGATTTCTTTTCTAGCCCTTTACTGTGTTCAACCATACTCTCACAAGACTGTCAAGAAGAACAAAAAAATCACCAAATGAAATTAAAAAATTCTTCTTGAATCCCTTATTACACCTCCCCATTGCCACTCATTCCAAATTTCATACAAATATAACTAAGTTTGATGGTTCAACCGTCATGCCCTAATTGGTCTTGGATGTAGGTACCATGGTAGCCCAAAAAGGCTCTCTTCATTATAAAATTTACTAAAATTTTATTTAAAGCCATAATATTTGTAAGAAGGATTGTATAAACTATTTGAAGGATATATCCTTATCAGTGGTTCACCACAATGAGGATAATCTCTTTAACTAAGAAAAAACCCTCTCTTGTACACGTTGGAAACATATATATTTTTCGAAGTTGAAAAATATGAACTTATCAAGGAAGAAATACTTTTTGTGTGATTGAATCACTCATTCATATGCATACTTCAATGGTTTCAAGCTCTTTATTCATGTAGTATAGTACTAAGAATGCTTTTACCTTGCTCAACAACCAAACACAGTTCGGGGTAGGGATCTCCCAATGACACGCTGATATGTAAGAGGGGATACTAGTGATTAGATTAAAAATATCTCCACTTGCTTACCCAGCTAATAAGAACTCTTATATAGATTTCCACAAATCATATCAAACATAGAGTTTACACACTATTTCTTACAGACATATATGTCTTAAAGTTTCATCATGCATAGATATTACCTCAAGATGTACCTCTTCCAAACCTTGGAACACATTACCATATTATTTTCTGAGGATCACTCAACATGCTTCAGAACAAGTCATAAACCATACTATCTAGACCATGCAAAGATACTCAAAATTGTCAGATAGTTAACGAATCACAAGAATTGCCAACAAAAATCATCGTATTAACACTTATAATCTCACCACTCAACTTAAGATCACCTTTCATTCATTATAGGATCAAAATTTCTCTACATACACAATGACAATGCAATCAAATCATACAAGGAACTATCAAGGTCTGAGTTAGTACAAAACTATGCAAAGAACTAGCCAAACTAAGTTTCCTCCTTTACTCTCATTTTGAAGCTTTTCAAAATGATTCAATCTAGATAAAATGCCTTAAAATAGTTACATTGTCCTCCATGTACTCTCCCTCTCACTCCTAATTTGAATTTCTTCCATATTTGGTCAGTTACAACAATCTCATAATGAGATTCTCTTAAAAAAAAGAGGTTAATTTGCCTAAATATGCCTTAAGTCTGTATGCAATAGCTCTTTTTAGCACTTATGACTCTAGGGGGGTATAATTGACACATATGACCTCATTCTACCCTTGGGAATTTTATGAGCTTCAAGTACACATGAAAAAACCTCAAGTCACCCTAAAATTGACAGTACAAGTTTGAATTAGCCTTTTTGAGGGAAAATGCCACATTTGAAATTTGAAAGGTCTAGACACTAAAATAGAATATTGACTGACACCTAAAGACCTATAAGACTCATAAACGCATTTAAGACACCAAATATAATGTCTTCACAGTTTATATAGCTAGGTAAAGTGATGCTCCTATATCAATCCTGCAATCATGAGTATAATCCTTATAGAGCATGATATCAACCTTAAAGAACTTGAATCTTTTCCTCCGTTACATATATTAAACACTGAATTTTTTTGATGAAACTCATGAATATCATAGCAATATCTCCTTCTTGTAACCTTCTATATATTTTGTTAATAACACAAAATTATATGAACACACCTTAGATCTCAAACAAGATTAGATCTACACAAATTATTAACATATTCTTCCTTAAGTTACTGATGTTCATTTTGTAAACCCGCCTTGCTTGTAACTTCTCATGACCTAATGGAGCTACCTTATACAGACCCACATCATGATATTTAAATAAAAACACCTTTATAATGAATCCACTTGAGCCATTATAAACCATCAAGAGCATCTCAAACTAGAGATAGGATTCTTCAATACTGACTTTACAATCGTCTTGTAACTTTTCAACCTTAAGTTCATCATACT
Organism: Taxus chinensis; assembly: GCA_019776745.2. Lineage (NCBI taxonomy): Eukaryota > Viridiplantae > Streptophyta > Pinopsida > Cupressales > Taxaceae > Taxus > Taxus chinensis. The sequence goes on along the minus strand of CM034148.1, from coordinate 640,503,017 downwards.
TCAACACATTTTGAAATTTTGGCCATACATAATAGGATATATGTTGGGCCCTAGAATATTGGCTAAGTAAAATAAGGCGCGTGGGTATGCGAGACCTATTTGAAGAAGGGCGTGCAGGTAGAAGGCGTGTAGTGAAGGGTTTTAATAGGGTTTTACAGAACACACAACGCGTGCGCAAGGCAAGACAAGTTTTGGACTTAGCCATATTCAGTGTCGAGGAAGCACATGAGAAAAGCATGACCCTTCTAGCATGTGGAGTGGATAAGGTGACAGCCTGGGGATTGTAGGATCAAAAAGGGAATATTCCATACATGTGATGGAAGGTTATAGAAGAACATCATTACACAGAGTGGAGAACTCGGATCAAAGGAGGCATGCTCCATTAGAGGACCACTTGTACACTTTGCAACTGATTTGTTACCTCATAAGGCATGGCGTGAAGGTTAGGAAAGCTATATATTGAGGTGCATGGATGGTAGAAAATGGCAAAGGGTGCTAGGAGTGTTAAGAAAATATATACATGGAGTCATCCTGAGAGAGCGGAGGTACTGGAATAGAGGAAAATCTCTGCAGAGATCATATGGAGGATTATATGGGTTGGGATTAGGAAAATATAGGAGTGATGGCATATTTAGAGGGATGGGTCTGTATTATCCTTTGTAATATGATGGGAATAGTGTAGTTCTAATGCATGACTGGGCTCTGCATTGTTATATGAAGGTCTGTTATGACTTCAAGGGATGTAATGTGGTTATTGAACAAGTTAATATGAATATAAGGCTTTGTTCTTAATCATATGTGTGTTCATGTGTATAATCCTTATGCATTTCCTTTATGTATGAACCATTTCCATATGTTGTTTATTAGTTCTCTTTTCTTGGATGCAATGAGATGACAACTCGTCCTAGGTTTTCAGAATGTTGCACAGTTCTACAACTGATTATTCACCATAAGATGATGTATTCTCACAAGGATAACATAAAGGAGAAACTCGGTGCCCATGCCTGTTGGATGATAGGTCGACGCGCATGGGATTAGACTATTGGTCTAAGGGTATAAAAATGACAATATCTTGGTTCCATTTCTGTGACCTCTTTTCGAGGTTGTTGTGAGAAATGACATGCATATTTTTCCTGTGATGCATGATGACAAAATGTATGACCTTGGAAGTGTTGAAACATGGTTCAAGAGCATGGAGGATGAATTTTTTCATAGATTCAACACTGGACCTAAGTTCAATGCGCGTAGATGGGAGAAGAGAACCCATACCATGAGTTGTATGAGACATTCTTCTATTGTTTTCCAGTAGAACTATATGAATGGATTTCAGCATATGCATCCAGATCAAGTTGGTACTATAGACCATGCGTGTGGATCCAAGATGACTATCAGAGGCTACAAGATGCATATATGACTTGGACGCGTGTTGTTGATCACTGGTGGAAGAGAGTGTCGACCTGTTATACTCTTGAATACACCATTTCTATGTATTCTTTCCCAGAAGTTATTGATTTTGAGTTTCTAAGGGATCCTAGAGGATCATTTTTGCATGTTATTCCTTTGGCTATGAATATCTTGACCATTACCTTGAGTTTAGAGGCATTTACCATGGTCAGATAAGCTAGGTTGGAGGAAGATAGGGTGGAGGAAGATGGCGGAAATTGTGGCTGAGAAGGAAAGGGAGGAGAGACGACTCAAGTATAGTGAAGCTTGTGAAAGGGAGATGACCAGATAACATGAGGTTACAAGTGTGATGGATCTATGGAGGCATACTTTACGAGAAGGAGTTGAGGTTCACATAGAGGACGTGGAACCAGATTAGTCTATGCCACCCCATCTTGGAAAGCATGGGAGAGAAGCCCATTTATCTTCTGATGATATTTCATCACATGAAGAAAGGAGAGCCATAAGCATGCATTTGAACCCACCTAGTGACCAACCCCTGGTGCTTGGTTTTCCAGATCAAGGGATAAGTATTGTTAACCCATTTGGTATCGGTGGGAGTAACTGATATGTGCCCATGAGATATAATTTCTCATTTGGAAAATCCATGGCTGTGCAATCCATTCCGGTATTTGGTGGAATTTTTAGACAAGGTGCAAGTACGTAAGATTTGGGTATCGTATCTAGGAGTGGCACAGGACACACAACTGGTGGTGAGAAAATATCACAGACCATTAACGTGTAACTCAATGGGACATTGGGAACACTTGGCACGACCACCTCAGGCCATTTTCTGACTATAGGAGGTGGATCTGGTGGAGGAGGAAACACCTGAGGGAGCCAAGGCTCTAAATCAGGAGGACAAGGGCCTCAGCCACCTCCACAAGTATTCTTTGAGATTTATTTGCAATTACCAGACTATAGGGGTATTGAGGATGTTCCAGAGCATGTGCACAAGTGTGAATTACTATGACGCGTGAAAGGAATCACTACCCCTGAGCGGAAGGCAAGTCAGTTTCTAATAACATTGCAAGGACACACACATAGTTTGTACTAGAAGTATGACCCCCATCAGACAGTGGTAGACTACACCACATTGAATAACACCTTCCTATCATATTTCTATATCCCTGAGTTTGAACAGAAGATCATCACCACTCTGAAGGAAATCCAACACAGAATGGCAGAGAGTGTGTGGGAGTATGATGTGTGTTTCAAGACTCTCTTGTCTAAACTATCATATGACATTCATCCTTCTCAACATGCTCAATGTTTTTTTTGGAGTATTGATAACATCATTTATAAGGGCTCTGTCACACAAGACTTTCACATAACCGCGCGAGGCCTTGGAAGAAGCCCTGCACACCAAAGCTGTTGGGAGCATTAATACTGGTGTTAGTCCTTTTCTGGAGGCTCAAATTTCTGTAATGGCCAAGCAGTTGGAGAAGCTGTCTGTTAACTCAGCGCATGAGGTTCGTAGTGGGATTTGGTGTACAAACTGTGAAGTGGAAGGGCATGTAAAGGATAGTTACCCACAAAAGTCAGTATGTGCTATGGTGGTAGACTATGAGATCTGTCATGGGGATCATGATGCAAGTAGGTGCCCTCTACTACAATGTGAAATCCATAAGAATAGTTCTTGCTATTACAAGATCTATACCTCTACGACCCATATTACTAAGGACTGTAGACTGATTGATCATATCCATGATGCTATTGATCTTGAGTGTGTGCCAGACTAGTCTTGCAAGCAGTTCCAAGGATGATGATCATCGTTATGAAGGGTGCACTGATAGAGGGGCACGTGGAAAATATTTTCATAGAGGATTTCATGGTTGCATTAACTACGGCGAGGGACTAAGTGAATTCCTATGAGGAACCTGTTATAATTATGGATCTACAGAGCATTAAAAGTGTGAGTGTCTTGATCTGTTACAATGCTCATGGTGCGGAAAGAAACATAAGTATGAAGAGTATCTAGAGATTTATGAGCATATGAACTAGTAGCACCAGAAGGAAAAAGGTGTTATGATGGTGAGCATCAAGAAGGCTGATTCATAGTGGATGCCAATATTGGCGTATGAATCGGGACTAGAACCTGTACTGGTGACGATGCGAGTAGAGGCCATGCACACTAGGGAGATATTGAGACAAGGGACACTAGTTTCAAGAGAGGAAGTGGTACATGGAAAGTATATAGACCCTACTCATCAGAAGGAGCTGTATTAAGAGACTATGGATGTGATTCAAAGTTTGGAAGGGGAGATCCAATGTCTAAAGGAGCAATCAAAATAGTTGGATCAAAGGAAGAATGTCGGGGTTCCGAAGGATTACCTGGATGAAGTCAAAGAAGTATGTAGGATGTTAAAGCAAGAAAATATTATTCTCTTGTTAGGAGAATGGCTGAGGGAGAAGGTACCATGCGTCGGAGCAAAGTGCGAAAGGAAGGTTTTGCATGTAAACCTTCCTCCTCACAGCCTTGATTATGATAAGGAGATTACTATGAATGCGGTTGTTGATGGATGGATTCTGAGTAATATCGTCATCAACATGGGAGCAGAGGTCAATGTTCTTACCTTAGATGCCTGACATCAAATGGGAAGGCTTGTACATTACAACCATCTTTAAATGTGTGTGTATATGGAAAATAAACTAAGGAAATTCCCATTGGAGTCTTGAAGGATGCAGTTATCACCATTCAAGGGGCCAAGTTCACTAGAGACTTTGAAGTCTTAGCACTCACCGAGGTAGAAAACTTTCCAAAATTGCTTGGGCACCCATGGTGTTACAAGAACAATGCTGACATGTGGTTTAACAAAGGGTATATCAACTTTGAGAACAAGGAAGAAAGGGTGATCATTCCTTTAACATATGGGAAGTTCAATGCCCTATACTGAGCCCTTAGGAGAAGAATTCCTTAACAGAATCTATGTGTGCTCCATCAAATATCCTGAGATAATTCATCCCACAGAGGGAGTCATCCAGTTTGAGGATGCTCAATCCTTGAGTGATACCACTAGTATGGCATGTGACAATTGGGCACATGGGACTTATGAGTTGATTGGGTGAACAGTTGAGAGGATCTATAACAAGGGTAACAAAGGTGCACTCAGTCAAGCACCTAGGAGGGAAGAAGTTTCCAAGTTACTTTGGAGGAGCATACCCTGAAATTTTCTTGCGGGAAATGGAGGCTTAGTGGAAAAATGAGGACAAGAGAAGGGGATTTGCTCAATTATAACCTTCTCAGAATTGTAGCGTGCTAGTGGGCTACACATCGAGAGATCCTCCTAGAATGGTGTGAGGTAAGAATCACATTCTCTGTAAGGTTCTCTAGGAGCAACACACCCACTATCATACAAGACTACCATGGTAAAGAGACCACCTCATTTCATATCCAAGCATGTGAGAAGGCCTATATGGGAAGCACAGAAGTGTTACCACCTTCGTTATGGGTGCATAAGTTGTATTCCACCTTACAAGGTTGTGCACGCATATGGTATATTCATTCTAAGATGCATCGTCAAATAAGTAATTACCAAGAGTGTTAGTGGTTGATCTCATTCAAGATTTCGAGTATAGGAGTACAAAGCCATCAATAGTGGATAAGGCGTTATAAGTAATCAAGCGACTTACAATGGGAGATAGTGATATGGAAGAGGATAGACTACTGGAGTTTTGGGTGAGCCTTATTTGGAGATGCACCTCAATGAAGAAGAATCATAGGAAGTACAGCTTGAGCAAGTGTGCATGGAAAAATAAAAGAGAAAGAATGTCTATGTAGTAGACAGTGAAGAGATGGAAAATTTGGATGTTGACCATTTTGAAGGTATGCGCAAAGTCATAGAAAATGTTGATGAGTGAGCATGCACCTACCATGAGCCCTTAAAAATAGAGAAGGTTAATATTGGGACAGAGACATAACCTAAGGAAGCTATCATTGGGGACTAGGATTTTATCCCTCGTGGGTACCATGAACTCAAAGGCATTTAACATTCCTTAGGGGAGATGAAGATCAAGTTGAAAGAAGGTGTGTACCTGATTTAGAAGAGGCCTTATCAAATGAATCCAAATTTGCACGTATGGGTCAAGGAAGAAATAGATAAGATGATAGCATCTGGTATCATTGAGGCAGTGGAAGAATCAAAATGGATTGGCCCAATGCTCACCAATATCAAGAAGGATGGAAGGATAATAATCTTTTTTGATGACATGGATCTGAATGCGATATGTTTCATCAATCCTTTTCTAACCCCCTTTATTGAAGAAATTTTGGAAGGAGTAGCCAAGCACAAAGTCTACTCTTTCAAAGATGGGTTCTCAGGGTATCACTAAGTCAGGATTGTAAAGGAAGACCATAGAAATACAACTTTCACCACTGGATGGGGATTTTTTTCCTACACAGTTATGCCTTTTGGATTGAAGAATGCACCTGTTGTGTTCTCATGCGCATCATAGTACAAGCATTTCAGGACTTCATCCATAAATTTCTTCAAGTGTACCTGGATGATTGGACTATGTATGGATTGGTGAAAGATCATTGTGACAATTTGAGTATGATGTTTGAGATATTTCGGTAGTTAAATATATCCCTGAACATTAAGAAATGTGTATTTGTTACTCCACTTGGAACCCTATTAGGACATATTATATGCAAAGAAGGCTTACTAATGGATCCCGCCAAAGTTGCAATTATTGTGGGATTAGGGGAGCCTACTAGTCAAAGCGCAGTGCATGGATTCCTTGGACATATGGGGTATTACATGAAGTTCATTAAGGGTTATGCCAAGATCGTCGTGCCTTTGGAGGAATTTCTGAAACACAAGAGTACCTTTCATTGGGGAGAGGCACAACAGAGGGCATTTGACACTTTGAAGGATAGGCTTGCCACAACGCCCATGTTACGTTTTTCTTTTTGGGATAAGCCTTTCTATGTGCATGTTGATGCCTTAGGGAAAATTATGGGAGCAGTACTAGCACAACCTAGTGAAATAATTTTTTATCATCCCTTGTGTTTTTCTAGTAGAAAACTGACACCATCAGAACAAAATTACACAACTACTGAGCGCAGAGCATTTTCTATGATCTACACATTACAAAAGTTCAGGTAGTATCTATTGGCAACACAATTTATATTCTACGTGGACCATATGGAATTAAAGTACTTAGTGAACAAGCCTGTTCTGCAAGGGTGCATATGTCATTGGGTCCTATTATTTCACGAGTTTGAGTTCATAATGGTTGTAAAACTAGGAAAAAGAAATTTATAACATTACCACTTATCAAGAATTAACTCAGGGGAGGATGCGTAAAGAATTGAGGATACCATGCCGAGACGTGAAACTGTTTAGGTTGTGGTGCACGTGCCCTCAGACTTTGAAGATATCATAGTGTTCTTAAAAATAGGTGTGGCACCAGAAGGAGTGAAGGCTCTGGAGAGAAAGCAGTTAGCAATATGCATTGCACCCTACATGTTGATTAGTGGAGACCATGTATAAGTTAGGTCATGATGAGGTTCTACGCCAATGCGTATTGGAACATGAACATGTGGAAATTATGGAGGAAGATTATGGTGGGATTGCGAGAGGACACTATGCAGGAAATGCTACCATGTGGAAGACTTTGTTATCAGGGCTTTGGTGGGAAACCATCTACCAATGATTGTATTGAGTTTTGCAAGGCCTGTGACCATTGCCAGTGCCTTGGAAAACCTGGATAAGAGGGATGAAATTCCCTTGCAACCAATAGCTAGCACTGAACCATTTGAAAAATGGGCAATCAACTTTGTAGGGCCTGATTTCACCAGCCACGGAAAGGACTGGTTCATGGTATATCATTACTTGCACTGATTACTTGACATGGTGGGTAGAGGTAACACCTACAAAGGATTACACCACAACGATAGCTGCTATATTTTTATGGGAGAACATAATCAGCAGGTATGGTTGTCCTTTAAGTTTAACAAGTGATAGAGGTACACATTTTCTCAATGAAACAGTTTAGGATTCTGTTAGCAGAATTTATGGTGTCCCATCACAAGACTACCCCTTATCACCCTCAAGTGAATGGAACTGCTGAGGTATTTAACAAAATACTAAGTCACACATTGACTAAGTTCTGTGACATTAGAAGACAAGATTGGGATGACAAAGTATTAGTCGTTCTATGGGCATACAGGACAACCTACAAAAGGTTGAACAAGGCCACACCCGTTTCAATCAATGTTTGGCACAGAGGCTATGTTTTTCTAGTTGAATTCATGTTACCATCGCTACATATAACACACGCAAGAGGGTTAGATGATGAGAAAGCGCTGGAAGAAAGGATTAATAAGTTGATGTAGTTAGACGAAAGGTGATCACTTGCTAGATGGAGTCAGAAGATAGAAAAATCAAGACAAAAGGCATGACATGATTGTCATATCAAGAACAAGAAGTTTGAGGTTGGGAAGATGGTGTTGTTTGTATGATTCCAAGTATCTGTGCCATCCTGGGAAGTTGAAAGTACATTGGTTGGGACCCTACATCATCTCGTACATTCTTGATTCAGGTGCTTGCCAGTTACAAGTGCTAGATGGGACGAGATTACCAGGTCATTTCAATGGGAGTAGGTTGAAGCCCTACTATAAATAATTTTCTTGGTGTTTCCTTAGAAGTTCCCTTTCTTTTTGTTTCCTTGTGTTTCCCTTTCTCTGTTTTGTTTCATTTTGTGCCGTTTTGTTGTGCATTGGTAACCACATTATTTTTCCAAGGTTGTGTATGCACAGAGGACCGTGCATCTATTTTAGTATGGGGTGGAGTAATGCAAAGCATAGTATACATCCTGTAATACAAGTTGAGTGGCCCAGTATAAGGAAGCGCGTAAGGTTGAGAAGATGCGTAGGGAAACAATGGATGATGAATTATGGTGTCAAAGAGGTTGTAACAAAGACCACATATAAAGGATGAATAGTGTAGGAACAACATGAGGTAGGTGAGGGAAAAAATTGGGTAAAGGACAGAAGAAGTGCCTTCAGCATTGTAGATGCGTGCGTAAGAGTCTTCGGTTAGGTTGGATTTTTGCATGCCAGAAGGTTGTAAAGGATTTTTTGCACAAGATGTGGCATGTGGGTAAGGGTGCTTAAATTCAGCCTAGTGGAAAAAGCCATGCATTTAATGTTAAGGAACATTGGTAGGTGGCATATTATTTATTATCAGAGGGAAGCAAAAACTATAAATACAAGGTCGAGAAAGTCATTATTCTACCTTGCTATTGTGAAGTTGAAGTGCTCTTACGAAACTAGGGCATCTAGAGAGAAATTTGTGTGAAGGAAGAAGAATCCTAAGAATTTAAGTGTGTGACTAGAGTAGATCTACAAACTAGAAGGAAGGAGTACACTGATGTGAGGAAAGGTTGTTTGAAGTGCATCGTCTTGTGGAAGGTTTTCCTAGTTAGGGTTTGACAGCTAGGGCAAAGAGATAGAAGGATTTATTCCAGGAGTTGAGCTTTGGAGTTGAGTTTGGAGTGTAGTAGAGTAACAGAGTAGCATAGTAGCAGAGTAGAGTAAGGAGTTCGTAGTTTATCCTAATAGAAAGCATGGCACCCAAAAAAGCAACCATTTCACCAAAGAAACTGAAGGGCAAGGGCAAAGGAAAGCAAACCATTGCCATCGCGAGCTCCAATGAAGAACGGTATGCAGAAATACAATACCTAGATGGAGTATTGCTAGGAAAGGAATGGGTATCACATCTAAGGAAAATGACTGTGAGCTATTATAACCATCATATGAGCACAAATGAGAAGAAACGACGTTAGATTTGGTCCACCAAACTAACAAAAGGACACCATATGGGATGCCCATATACAATGACGGGGTGAAAGTTAAACTGGAGAAGGTAGGGTTATTGCAACTGTATGAGTTGTCTTATTTTAGAAAACCTAAGCGCCTTTATCAATGGTTGATGTCATGCATGCATAAGGATCACTTTTATTTTGCAAGGCGCAAGATGTGCATAACACCACAATTGATATCCAAGTTCACCGACCTTATTTACAGAGAAATTATAGATGATGATCTGAGCGACAAGGAGGCTATCAAGGAGATTGTAGCAACATATGACTACAATAGGGTTCATGATACTTTGACATTGTCAAGATTTCAAACCCTATTATGAGGATGGCCACACACTTGGTGACCAAGATTAATGATCAGGAATGATGGACACAAGTGAAAAAGGCATGGCTAAATGTATGCCAGAAGATATCAGAGGGAACCATCTATAATTTTTCTACTTTCATTTTAGATGAGATCATAAGAAGCACCCAGGAGGGAGAGAAGATATTATTTGGTGACATCCTCCTCACCATTGTATTTTTAGAAATTGGGGTGCCAGATGGGCTGAATTTTTTTGGGAGTATCTAGATGAGGATCCCTTGCCCACAAAGAGATTTGAAAAATACACTTGTGAAACCATGAAAACCACTCACAAGCATGCCTAGATAAATGGTATAAATGAATGTGTGACACATTTGGGTCATAGTAGAGGATCCCAGAGTAGTTTCCCCACACTCATGGATGGAGAAGAAAAATTTGCAGTGTACCAACATTTCTGCATTGACAGATTTACTTTAACAAATGGGACTAAGGGTCCATGGTGCAAGCTTCCCTTCTCCTTCACCGCACAATACTTCTAGGCAAGGGTCAACAGGTTTAAGGAAGCCAAAAGACTAAGGTTCAAACTTAGTGAGGTGGACCAAGACCACCACAAGCTATGCCGAAATCTCGTGTACCCTAAAAATCACACGTACATGGAGAAGTATGTCTCCCACAAAGTTCAAATGATGAAACCAATAACGTTGACAATCGCTGGAAGGGCTGCAACAAGGATATACCTTCGCAGAAGGAAAAAGTTCGAGAAAGGTGTATATCTAGATAATGATTTCTCCATTCCAGAAGACCCCATAGAAAAAAGAAGGTTGTGCCGAAGAAGAGAGAAAGAGAAGAGGGGCATGAGAAGAAATTGCCAAGTGTGCAGACTACACAATCGGTGGGTGCTCCTGAAGCAGTTGTTAAGCATAGCACTTACGCACGTCAGAAGAAGTATCCTATCAAGGAGAATACCCTAGAAGAAGAGGTGCTAGAGCATGAAGAGCACCTCACCCATGAAGAATCACCAATAAAGAGGTCGCTTATCAAGGAGAAGGAGAAAGAAGAATATATTGTATTGGAATCCCCGGTAAGGAAGAAGTAGAAGGTGACAGATGAGGAAGCCTCAGAAGAGATAGATAACTTAGATGCCTACATCGGTGATAGGAATGATGACAAGCCTGAAGGAGGTGAAGACAATCTAGTCTATGATGTACATGATTCTGAGGAAGAAAGAGATGAAGAAGAGTATAACATGGAAGAGGAGGAGAATAATGACTAGGATGAATCATAGGCTCAAGGAAAGGGGGTGAGTGAATAAGTAAGCACCAAGAACCAAGGAACCCCAAGCCTCACCAAGGAGTAAGTAGAGAAATCCGCTGCGAGAGAAGTGGTAGGCATAATAAAGAAGTTGGTAGAACAAGAGTTGGAGTGGAGCGCGGATGAGATTATAAAGGATTTGGAAGAAGATAGTGTTGGGAAGGAGTATGACAATATGGGTGGAGATCCCAAATTGATAGTGAGCTTCCCAAAAGTTACGCAGACATGTGGGAAAGGCGTAGTGGTGGCATAAGGGCAGGGAATGAGATATATTGATGATCCTAGCAAGGTTCTATGTGTGTTATTCCAAATCACCATACCAATAGAGAAACTCCTACCTGTGGCATCATTTTATGAAGAAGGCACGTGCCCATGGACAAGAAATATGTTATCTTTGGGAATTTAAGTCCCACATGGATGAACCAAAATTTGAGTTAAGCCAGAGATAACTAATGAAGGTGCCAGAAACCAAAGGAATAAATCCATTGGTGAACTCTCAACAACTATCAAATGAAAAATTCTGTAATGTTCTTAACAAGGTTTCAATCAAAATTGAGGCTAGACTATTCAGGAGGAATGATAGAGTGAGATTACTGGAGGAGGAATTGGAGAAGAAAAAGGATCTCGTGGAGAAGAGAAAAGACCTAAAGTAAGAGGAGTTGATCAGCGCTCAACTGAGGTGTGAGTTGAAGAAAGAAAAATCTAAGGTGCGTGAAGTCTCCAAAAAGGTGCAGATGCTTACAGATGCAATTGTCTTGAAGCACCCCGATTTAGCGCCACCCGAACAGAAGTATAAATCAGGCTTGCAATGTCTTGAGGATCTGACTTGCATTCTCATGATGGAGAGATGACCACTTGATTTAGATTATGCAGAAGAGGCATAGGTGTTCTAAGAGAAAGAGAATAAGATGAAGGTTGTTGAGATTGTAGCTCGATACACTAAGCTTCTTTCAGAAGTAAAGGCCACCACACAAGTCGCTGAAGCTGCGTATGACAACTACACTGATAGGGATAGAGTGGTAAGTATCTTGGTTGCCACCCATGAAATGGAACTCAAGGAGTTCTAAGAGAAAAATAAGGGGAATAAAGCAGAGAGAGATAAGATCGTGGCAGAGGTGGAGAAGAATTCAGAAGCAATCGAGACCCTGCGAGACTCAATAAAAAATCGGTTGAAGGAACTCTACCCCTAGATCACCCATAGGATGGACATGCTTGAGGACTTGGGAAAGTAATTAGAGTTTTTTGACACCATAAGGGCCAAAGGGGAGGAGATAAGTTTTGAGGAGGTGAGCATCCTGGTGGGTGACCTCTGTGAAAAGGCTCAGAACAAGGTTAACGGTTGGGAGAAGTTAGAATATTGTAAAAACCATTGTAAAAACCCACCATTCATTATTATTTGAATATTGTTTCTGAGGATGGAGAACATTCATAGTGTGGGATAATGTTGGGCCCTAGAATATTGGCTAAGTACAAGAAGGTGTGTGGGCACTAGGACCTATTTGAATAAGGGCACATGTGTAGAAGGTGCACATGAAAGGGTTATAATAGGGTTTTACAGACACATGGCGCGCACGCACAAGGCAAGACATGTTTTGGACTTATCCATATTCAGCGTCCACACAGTACATGAAAAAAGTGTGACTATTTAGCATGCGAAGTGGATAAGGTGCCAACTTGACGACTATATGATCAAAAATAGAATATTCCATGTATGCGATGAAAGGTTCCAGAAGAACATCATTGCACAAAGTGGAGAGCTCGAATCAAAGGAGGCATGCTCCATTAGAGGACCACTTGTACACTTGGCAGCTGATCTGTTACCTCAGAAGGCATGGCGACTAAGGCAGGAAAGTTATATATTGAGGTACGTGGATGGTAGAAAATGGCGAAGGGTTATAGGAGTGCTAAGAGAATATATACATGGAGTCATCCCGAGAGACCGACGATACTGGGAAGGAGGCAAAGCTCTGCAGAGATCTTATGGAGGATTTGTTGGAACATAATGATTAAGTTGTTTGGCCAACCCTTAATGTATATGGGTTCATCACTAATATATAAGTTAATATTTAATAATATAAAATATTTATATTTCTATTATTAAATATGCTAACTTAGGTATATACCTTAGGTTAAATATTTAATATCATGAAATGATTACATTTCTAATATTAAATATTATAAACCTAGGTGTATGTTTCAACCATTTTAAGTTGAAAAGGTGGGTCGGGAGACATACCCGATCACCTTATATAGAAAGGACTTTAGGTCCTCATTTGATATATTCGAGAAATATATCAAAGGTGTGCAAATCAAGTGATTTGATTTTACCCTTAGTAAATAGGGTTTTAAAGGAGGAGGTGATCTTATTGGATGTAAAATAAGTTCTCTGAAGTAAAAGGTTATTTTGAAAGTGGTTTTTACCTTATTGGGGTTTTATACTATAAATATTGTGTCACATGTGTTATTTATTTCTGGAAGTATTTCTTTATAATGTAATGTTTATTTAAATATTTATTGTAACATTATATAATATGTAAGATGATTAAATATGTATTTATTAGAATCCTCAAATTCTAACATAGTAATAGAGTAAGGTAAATTAAATAAATTAAGATCAAATGTTTTGTATTTTATTTAGTTAATTTGTATGGGTTTTTTTAACCAACCAGAAAGGGTATTTAAAAGTATCCTGTCCCCTTTTTTCCTAATTTATTTTGGCACTACATTTGTGCAACAGTAAATTTTTTAGGGTTTTTCAATTTTAAATCCTTATTTTTTAGGGGGGAGATGTAATATGATATGATTCTTATTTTCATTTGCATTTTGTAAATTATATGGAATTAATGTTTGTTTGAATATTGATGTGTGCACAGGTGAAAGGGGGCTTCAAATATTTACTTGCATGAAAATTACGTACAGAAAAGGAAATGATTTATTACTATATGAAATAATTTTCATGTTTTCTATAATTTCAAATGTTTGCAGGTTAAATATTTTAAAAGTAAATTTATACCCGTGTTCTTTGGACCCCTCTAAAACATTCGATTTGAAAAAATATAGTTTATAGTTAATCTATAACTATATCCTATATAATTTCAAAACTATATAATTATTTTTAAATAAAAATATATATAATATAGAATAAGATTTATATAATAATTTTACAAACATCATATTAAAATTGATATAATTTTGAAAAAAAACTAGATATATTAAAAGCCTTAAACCATATTAAAATTACATTGGATTGGGGGAAAAATCAATAGACCATATATTAAGCCTAAGTTTAAATAATATTTAAACTTAATTTATAAATCTAGGTATATATAGTTTAAAAAAAGAAGAAACAAACCTAAGTTTGAATCATATTTTATATATATGGTTAGTTTAAACCGCTTAAAATATAAATTTTATTAGATTTGGTCTATATATGTTTTTTATAACAAAAACCTAAGTGCTTACTTTTTTAGTAAGGGGGCCTATGTTTATTGCTTGGCCATGAAAGGATTATTTTTTAAATCTTAATACTTATTAAATAAAACCTAGCATGTGTCCCTAACCATTTATATTATCCATGTAAGGGGCTGACCCCATTCATTTATATCTTATAATTTATAAAAAATATATAAATAAACATATTTAAATGTTTTCTTTTATATAAGAGTGGGCGTGGAGAATAAAATGAGATAATATCTCAGGTATAAATGTGGAATTCTCAAGTATAAATGTAGAATTTAAAAAAGGGGGGCTAGTTTATTGTAGCCCACATGAAGTGTGGTAAATATTTATTAAAATATTGGTAATTATAGCCACATAAATTTTTTAAAGTTTTTAGCTTACAAAGTTATTTAAAATATTTTGTAATATTTCCATAGTTATAAATGTGCGCGGAGTAAAATTAAGAGTAAATGAAGGGAGGAGACAAGGTTCATGAAAATATGAATTTCAATTTATTTCATTGGTCAGGTGAAATTATTTGTTACCTCTATAAAATATGCAGGTTAATCTATACTCTTATAAATCTACTTGCACATGGTAAAATTCTTTTAACATGGTCTATGTCCTTTAAACCCCTTTAATAAGGGTTATGTGTTTTTTTATATAAAAAAATATTATAATTTATAATTTTTATGAACTATATGTTGTTTTTTATTTATATTCTATAAACTATATACCTTTTTTTTTAAAAATTATATATATTTTTACATTATAAATTATAATAAATTATTACAATGTATTAAAATATAACCTCCCTAATATTATACAGAAGAAGAAATTATAGAATTTCACATTCTGGAAATACACAACAAGTTTTAGCTTCATTAAATTTGATGGTCAAATGACCATCACGGTAGATCAAACATAAGACAGTATGACGGTCATTTATCTACATCAAATTTTAACTCGTAGGTTTTATAAAACTTTCACTTTGTTAAAATTGATGGTCAAATGATCGTCACGATAGACCAAAAAATAAGCCATTACGATGGTCATTTAGACATCAAATTTAAGCTCGTCGGATCTTTTTCAGAAATTTGAAGTTGTTATGCATTTTTAGGGGTCTCTTCTTCACTTCTATATGGTCAGAAATATTTTTTATATAAATGTGGGGTATAATGTAAAGCCCTTTATATTACAGGTTATTATTTTGATCATGGGAGCTTGATTAGTATTCATTGTAATGACATAATTAGTTATGATTAAATAGTTTTTTTATATCTATAAAATTTAGATCCGATTATATTAAAAATGTTGTTTTTATTATCGATAAATATGTATCTAACTCTGTGGTACATTGTATATTATAATGGGGTGTGTTTTACAGATTTAGGAAAACAATGACGTCCAATTATTTCTATCTTGACAAAACCTAGATCCTGAATGAGACCAACAACAATATTTGGGTCAAAAAAAAATTATGGCAAGGAAACTCTGGATGATTGTTTTGGGATATGAGGTTTCTCTCACCGATCATTAAGCAACTGTAGCTAACATGAATGCATTCTTACAATGAATGCAAAAGGCTCTTTCTATGATTTTGTGTAATGTGAACGATAAGTACCTTCTACACATTGGTAATATCGAACATTTAAAAGAGGTATGGACACAACTAGAATCCACGAATGAAGGATACTTGGTATATCAATGATAGTAATGAGAGTATAATAGCTAAAGGAATTCAAAGAAATAGTCTATATATTTTTGATGATTTCTCTTCTATATTTTGTTTTATATCTCAGAGTTTGAATAATTCAAAACTATGGCATGAAAGGTTAAGACATATTAATTATCAAATTTTATATGAAATGTATAGATATAATCTAGAGAAAGGTTTACATGTGTTATCTTCTTCTCTTGAAGTTACTTCACTAAATGCTTCTAAATGATGGTTTTGATTCTGATTTAGTAAATGGTCATAATGATGTTTTGATACTATAGATGTTTATGAAACTCTTATTTTCTTAGATAAGAAATTAAATTGGGCTCAATCTATGTTAGAAAGTTCAAATCCTATTAACCTTAGAAAAATGAGCAGAAGCCATCATATGTACCATGCATTAATTACCTTGTATGAACCTGAATTGTGAAGTATTATAGGGTCTAGGTGGATATACAAAGTAAAGTATAATGTTGATGGTAGTATTAACAAACATAAAGCTAGACTTTTTGCTAGAGGTTTCAATCGGAAACTTGGTATTGATTATGTTAAGATATTTTCCCCTATAGGTAAAATGAGTACTAGTATGGCCTTATTTGTAATTGCCGCTCAATTTGGGTGGGAAATCCACCAAATAGATAAGAAAAATACTTTTTTAAATTGTGATTTAAAAGAAGAACTTTACATGTTTCAACCTAAAGGATTTGAAGAAACTAGTAAAAAAACTATGTTTGTAAGTTGAGAAATCTTTATATGGTTTAAAACAAGCTCTTAGAGTTTTGTATGCAAAAATTATTTCCTTCTTTAAACTATTAGGTTTTGTTAATTGTTCTTCTAACAATGATATATTCATTAAGCAATAAGGCTCACATATTATTATTATATGTATATATGTTGATTATTTTCTTATGACTAGTGACAATTCTTATTTAATTCATAGGAATAAAGAGAAATTGAAGTAGTAATTTGAAATGAATGAGATAGGTCTCTCACATTATGTTCTTTGTATGACTATATTTCATTCTATTTTTATTTTTAAAAATACAACATGCAACCATTGTATTGCAAAAATTTCTTATGATTGATTGTAAACCATTTTCTACTTCAATGGAAGTTGGAATAAATATTGATCCTAAATCTGCATATGAAAAAGGTTGATCCTATTTTATATATGTTGTTAGTTGATAGTTTGATTTATCTAACTATAACTAGATTAGATATTTCCTATGTAGTAGGAATCACATCAAGGTTTATGTGGGAACCTTTTTTAGAGATAATTGGAATCTTGCAAAAAATAATTTTTAGATATATTAAATAAACAATCAATTATAGGTTGCATTATACTAAGAATGAAAATGTTATCTTATACGGATTTTGTAAAGATTCTAACCATACTAGTGTTGTGTTATAAAATATACTGGATATGTATTCAATTTTTTTAGTACATGAACTATTACTTGGAACAAAAAATGCAATCAAAAATATCTATTTCTTCTATTGAGGCAGAGAAGTACAATGGAAGAAGTAAAGAAGTCATGTGACTGTCTTCGACTGTTGGTAGAGATACACATGGAAGCTAAAGGAAGTATATCCTCTTATATGTGGTGGTCAAAGTTGTATTACTCTTAATTAATAATCTAGTTCAACATCAGAGGATGAAGTAAATTGAGATACATATATGCTTCACCCATGAGAAGGTGCTAAGTGATGAGATAAATCTCAAGTTCGTGCTGATTGAAGAGCAAGTTGCTAACATCTTCACAAAGTCCTTGAGTGCAGCAAAGTTTTGTCACTTCGTAAAAATCTTAGATTTTCAGAGTTTCCATTGAGGGGGAGTGTATGAAAATGTCACCTCCTAATAGAACTTGGTTTTTGTAAAAAGATCTTTGGGCATATATACCTCCTCGGCTTCTTTTTAGAAATAAGTGTAGAAAGATATTAAAAGAAGTCTTCAGTAAAATTTTTAGTGCTATTGATTTTACTGGTAAATCATCCACTACAAGTATATTGTTAAGGATTTCCTTGGTTGTAAAAGGATCCTATATTCTTGGGTTCAATAACCTTTTATGATAACCTGTGAGAACATGTAAAACTCACAAATCATACTTAGCCACTGATCATGGGATGATCTTTGGAATACTGAATCCTTTTGTACCAAAAGGTAAATTGAGTATGATGAAGGTGTTATGATTCCTTCAACCGATATGCTAGCCTAAAACCTTTATGGTTTAAGGATTGTAAATCTTGTAGTGTACCACAGGTAGGCAATTTATTGGCATATGTTATGTTATCCCACTTAACATTAAGGGGGAGTGTTGAAACATAATGATTAAGTGGTCTGGCCAAACCTTAACTGTATATGTGTCCATCACTAATATATATGTTAATATTTAATAATATGATATATTTCTATTTCTATTATTAAATATGCTTTCCTAAGTATATACTTTAGGTTAAATATTTCCTCAATATCATGAAATGATTATATTTCTAATATTAAATATTATAAACCTAGGTGTATGTGCCAACCATTTTAAGTTGAAAAGGTGGGTCAGGAGACATACCCAATCACCTTATATAAAAGGACTTTAATTCCTCATTTGATATATTTGGGAAATATATCAAAAGTGTGCAAATCAAGTGATTTGATTTTACCCTTGGTAAGTAGGGTTTTAAAGGAGGAGGTGATCTTATTGGATGAAATATAAGTTCTCTGAAGTAAAAAGTTATTTTCAAAGTGGTTTTTACCTTATTGGGGTTTTCCACTATAAATATTGTGTCACCAGTTGTTATTTATTTCCTGTAAGTATTTCTTTATTTACTTATGTTATGATATAATGTTTATTTAAATATTTATTATAACATTATATAATATGTAAGTTGATTAAATCCGTATTTATTAGAATCCTCGAATTCTAATAGGATTCTATGGGTTGGGATAAGGAAAATAATAGGAGTGATGACATAGTTAGAGGGATGGGTCTGTATTCTCCTTTGTAATACGATGGGGCATATTATAGTTCTGATGTATGACTAGGCTCTGCATCGTTATATGAGGGCTTATTATGACTTCAAGGACAATTATATGGTTCATTGAATATCTTAATATGAATATAAGGCTCTGTCCTAGATCATATGTGTGTTCATTAGAGTATAATCCTTATGCATTTCCTTTATGTATGAACCATTTTCATATGTTATTTGTTAGTTCTCTTTTCTGGATACAATGAGATGAAAACTCATCATAGGTTCTTAGAATGTTGCATGGTTTTTTTCTATTCTTTTACAACTGATTATATTCCATAAGATGATGTATTCTCAAAAATTTCACATAAAGGAGAGACTCGGTACCCGTGCGTGCCTCCGGTGAGCACCCAGCGCCCGTTGGGTGATATGCCGACGTGCATGGAATTAGACTATTGGTCTAAGGGTATAAAAATGACTACAATATATATATATATATATATATATATAAATATATATATATATATATATTCTTAATAATAATTCATGCATTGATAGTACTTGGTCATGCTCTAAACAAAATGAATATATCTTTAGCATACTATCTTGTACTAACATGATAGAGCACATCTTCAATTTTAACCTCATAATCAAAACTGATGAGACACGGACCTATGAATGATATATGAAAATAAATGACAAACATCAAATATAAAACACAAGACATGATTGTGCTTGCTACTTTTGACAAGGCATACCTTAGAAACTAAATCCTCTTGACTTTGGAAACAATAAAACTCCTTGAAAATCATACCTTCCCATCTTGACAACATCCTATCATGCACAAAATTTTCATAACAATACACATAACCTTTTGATCAGTAATAAAAACTCATACTTAAACTTGTTGACTTCTTTGAATGAAAACAAGGACGTAGACTTCATGATACATGATCTCAAAATCGTTTCTCAACTTGATAAGATTATTAACACAACCTAAAACACCTTGAGACCATACATATGCTTACCTTACATAAATTAGACATCTTATTAAAAAAAAATATTCCTAACTACAAACCTCATGGATAAATCAAAGCTCATACCTTACAAATTTTTAAATATCCCAAATACCTAGTTTCTTCAAATTCTCATGAATATGTGATTGGATTGCAGTTAAACACATGACCTTTTGAATTTGGTTCAACCTTCTTAACTTTATTTACATGATCATATTATTTAACAAACCTAATTGAGATTGATTTATTCTCCTTGGAAGAGTCTGATCCAACTTTGACTAATTTAGGCATCCACACCTCCTTCACTTTGGGGGCAACAAACATCTTGCCTTTCCTTGGAGTATCATGATGAAAAAACCTTACAATTTGATCTCTTTCATGACAACTAAAACAAATGACATTCTTACCTCTTGACTGAATATTATGACTTTCTCCATTGGTCCATGGATGCTCACTCTTGAGGGATATCCTTCTACATTCTCTTGCCCTATGAAAAAATTCATTGAAAGAGTAACAATAACCATGAAATGACCTTGAATACCTCATAACATTTGAATTTATGATGATATTATGCCTTGATTATACCTTCTTAGCATGAACACCTTAATTTTCACCTCCTTTGGTAAAAGGACCAACTTCTTGACTTGCTAGATTAGGATTCTCATCTTCTTTAACATTTAGGGTTTGTACCTCTTCCTTGAGCTTTACACACTCTTCATCTTTGGCCCTTATATATGTCATCATCAATTTGATTTCAGACTTCAAAATGATGTTTTCCTTTCTATGAAATTCCAACTCTTCTTATAGATCTATCACAACCTCTTTGATATCAACTTGATCATGCATAAAGAACTTCATAGGGATTGCTTTTCAATTTGTCACACTCCTATTCCTTTGAACTCAAATATGATATATCCTTCCCCAACTAAATCTTGATACATGTGATGGTTTCTTCATACTTCTTGTCCTTGGGTCACAGATCTTGGTTTTCTTTCCTTACTTTCTTAGTCATCTTATGTTTATAGGATCTCCTCTAAGTGATTAAACTTGCTTCAAAAGGACCTAGCTCTTATAACAATTGTTAGAGGAAAAATGGACTCAAGGGGGGTGAAGCAGTCCTTTAAATAAATTCATTCCATTCCATTCATAATTTATTATCATTCATGATTCATTCAACCATTATACCATTCAATCAAATCATATACATAATCCACATAAGAAATATTACACAATGAACACAAGATATAAAGTGGGAAACCCTTAAAGGGAAGAAAAAACACTAAAACTCTAATTATATTAATCAAAGAAAAGAAATTTAGTGAATCACCAACTTCACAAGGATCACTAACCCCTAATTTAGTGAGGTAACAACCCCATAACGAGCACCAACCCCTAGTTTAGTAGAGCACTAACTCTACAAGGAGTACCAACCCCATAGTTAGTGAGGCACTAAATCCACAAGGAGGATACAACCCCCTAAGATGACTAATCACTAACTCAGCCACCTAAAAATGGTTTATCAATGAATTTTTTTTTGCAATAACTTATGGTGATCACAAATTCAGCTCCTCTCTCTCAAAAACCCTTCTCAAGCACACCTTTTTCTTCCTTGCTCAAAACTATCTCTTCTCAAGTTGATTTCTTCTTTTCCCTAGCTCTCTATTTTATTCTTCCTATTTACATCATCATTTCATACTCATTTCCCTCTCATTATGGTCGTTCATACCTCTTTTAATCTCCAAAAATACCCCTTGGGTCATACTTTTTCACTACTCCAACAAATAACACAAATGAACCATCTAATATTCTTTTATACCTATTTATTTTCACCAAATCACCTGGGTCAGTCTTCATATGGTAAAAATAATTTCCACATTATAATTACATCATAAAAATATAACAAATGGGTCCATGTAGGTTGCCACAAACTCCTAAAGCCTCCAATACTACATTTTGGGACACAGCAAGCCTTAAAACCCCAAAACAAGCATCCATGACAAAAGGGATGAATTAAGAAAAAAAACTTCATCAAATCATGTAACACCATTATAAATTCTATATAAGAACTTAAAAACCTCCATCAAGCAAGAAATAACTCATAACAATCAAGAAACCTCATGAAGCCTCTTATAACCATGCTCAACCAAACACCCTAAAATTGACCTTCAAAGAACATGTCATAAATTACTCATTACTTATCAAAAACACAATTTTGATATATCATTGGAAATATCTTGGAACTGAGATCATGTAAAAATTCAAACCAAGTCTTAACTCCACAATTAGCTCCCGAAAAACCTATTTTACCACAGACTACTCAAAATTGACCAAAAAACTAGTCCTCATAATAGGAAACACTTTACACTTTAGAGGAACCACCATGATCTAAAATAATCATTGACATGTATTAAAAATCCCATGATTTATTAAATGGTAAATTAGTCAATATGTTCAATGGGAAAAAAATTCACAAACCAAAACTTCCCAGAAACTTACATTTTTTAGGTGGGGACCACAAACAACCAGAACCTATAAAATACATCATTGGAAATATGGAGTAGTATTATTAATCATAAAATCATCATACTATAAAAAATAATCAAAACTAGACCTATACAAGAATTTTTCTCGAAGTCGCTTTCAACCTAGGGTTTTGGGAGGGTTTCAAACATGTTTACCTTTTTAACAATCGTTCATACAAACATGACGATCAAACCACCTCATTATTTTTTAAAATATTAATATCTAACATAAAAATATATTCAAAAGAGCTCAGGTAACTATGTAAATCACATAGTCCACAATGAGCATCAGAAGGTCAACTTTTGCCTCAAATTTTCACTTTTACAAACCCAGTTTGGGAAAAATCCTCATATATTGAGAAAATATCATCACAGTGACTTGAAACTTGGCATGAAGCATCATTACAACCTCATATAACTTAACCAAGTATCATCCATGTTATAATACTTCTTAATCTCTCCAACCATAGTGACTTACATGTGTTATCATGTCTTGTTCTCAACAAACTTGCTTCAAAGGACCTAGAAAATGCATCAAACCTTTGAATACATACCTAAAAATCATCATACACCTCATATAAAATTACAAAATACCTTCCACATGCTTTTACAACACTTCCATGTTCCATTATTCATGTTACCATGTAAAACACCATGCACTAGGTCTAGAAATAGGCCTAAAATGACCTAGATACCATGTCAAATACCTATACCAGTACTCTAAGACACTTGTGAGTGTCATGAAAAATCATATACATGATCCCCATGATTTTTCCATGTTTTACCATCAACTACAAGGTTCACTCTAGCATTCCATGTCTCATATTGCTTGCTAAGACTCACAAACAAACACTTGGAATAAGCTTGTTTCAATAAAACTAACTTAAACATAACTTAGCCAACTTTGAACACCTTTAATGAGCATAATCACATTCCATGACCTCATAAAAACACCATACAAAATTTACATTACCTCTACATGCCCTCATATTGGCTCAAGACACCATGAACCATGACCAGGACCAAGCAATTCTCAACAAGACTCAACACTTTCATGTTAGAAACTGAATAAACATCTCATGGAGGCTCCTAAACACTCTTGAATCACTTTTTCATAAATTTATTTTACATCAATGATGACACTAAGACACAATGGCCAATGAAAATGATGGATCAATTTCAAGACAAAGAGAATATGGAGTACATGAAAAAAATGTACCATGGATAGATTCCATGTCTTAGGTTGAACCTTAACATCCCAAAACTTCTTTCTATAGTTGTCAATTAACCTATTTTTTCCATTATTTTCCATACATGTATCCTTGATGTTATTTTTGGTTGTGTTCAAGTGATTACTTCTTTTGGGAATTCCTTGTGAGATGTGACAATAACATTTAGAAAATTCTAATCCCATAGGCTCAACAGATAAATTGTTGGAGAAAAAAGACCCAGATTCAACTCCAATGGAAATAGAGGTTGAAACCACTAAAAGTATAGATATGTGCTGAAAAATAATTTTACCTTGAAAACACGTTATACTCCATTGTCGTAGGACCTAGGGATAAACAACAAAGATTTAACCCCCATTTAACATAATGAAATATAAATATACTTAGTTTACTGAGCTTGACTCCCAAGTCCCAACAAAAGACAAATGTTCTAGATATTAGGAATATTATTTTAGTCATCTCTCAAATTGAAATAAGTTCATCCTTAATACATAATATTTATGGCACAAATTGTATAGTTTTATGGTCCATGGATTATACATAATCTTCCATGGATGCTGGTTAAAAAAAAGGTTCATTCGTTTCTTATCTTATACCTTTGAGTTGCACTTCCACCCCAATGACCCACTCTGACAATTTGTGGACATTGGTATAATTTATTACATTCTTAGCTCCTTTCAAAAGTACAAGCTTCAAACACAACGAGATTGAATTATCCACAGAGAATGCATTGAGCATCTTTGTATCAGGAATTAAACAATTTTTATGGAGAGAGGGAACAAAATGTTACACATGCCTTACTAAAGGAAATGATAAATACCTACTATTTTTGTTTCTGTAATAAGAGGGAGGACCAAGACTAAGGAATAATAGAGGCCAACTATCAAGGCCTTAATGAATACTTAATAATGATGAATAAGTAAATAAATAAACAAATAAAGTATTGATGTTGGTATACGCAAATGAAAAAATAGCTAAGAAAATCTTATAGTATAGCTAAAATAGATATAGAATAAAAACTTAAAAAGTAAGAAAGGGTTTAATCACATGAGTGAGCTCCATGCAAATTCTTGGGGATAATGCACGACATCTAAATCAACTTTATCATGCTTTTATTCTTCACCTTCAGTTTCTAAAGCTCCAAAAATATTAATTGTATGAAATTCAACGGGAGATGAGAAACTGTAGGGATTTATGTAGAATAGTTGGAGAATTATGACCATAATCCAATACAACTGCTTGCAAACATGATGTAGAAAGCTAATCTATAATAATTTTCATGTGCTTTTATTTATGGTTTTTGTAATCCTCTCAATAACATTCTCAACACAATTTGGTGGGTATTATTTCATGATAAAATGTTAGACATGTGATAACAAAGTTAAATGTT
This sequence comes from Taxus chinensis, assembly GCA_019776745.2. Classification (NCBI taxonomy): domain Eukaryota; kingdom Viridiplantae; phylum Streptophyta; class Pinopsida; order Cupressales; family Taxaceae; genus Taxus; species Taxus chinensis. Next base: position 640,477,853 of record CM034148.1, on the reverse strand, counting down.
GGATCCATTTATGGTGTGGTTTGTAGCTCACTTCTTGAAGGGCATGTGGGTGGGGCTTTCCCCCTACTCTTTTCATAGGAGTCCCTTGTTTCTAGAAATATGAATGCCTCCTAATTATATTTTTAGGAAGGAAAATCTTGATGACATTTTCCACTCTATTTTAGGAGGAACTCTAATCGTACTTTTCCAATTAAGTGTATTTATCTTTGTAGAGAGCCAAAGAAACTAATAGCGAGTTTACATGTAATCTACTCATCTTGAGTTAATAACATATTGATATCTTTCACAGTGGATGTTTTCCTAAATGCTCAACTGGGGTTTTACCACGTAAATATTAATTTGGTCAGAGATTCAAACATCAAAAAATAATTTAACTGATATCATAAAACACTTTTTTCATTCAAATCATTCGGGAAAATACAAATATATTTGTTACCAATATCCTATTAAGAAGGACATTGTTATAACAACATACCTCTTGTAATCTAATGTAAGTGAGCTACTGAAACAACTCACGTAACCACTAATCCACATATTAATTACATGATTTTATAGCTCACTTGCAAACCATAATGGAGAGCCAACAGATAATTTCCTAACATTTCTCTCCTTAGTGCGAACATGGAAAAAACTTACCTTATACTTACATCGGCTCATGATTTGGCAATTTTCAAAGGATAATCACAAACCTCAAGGATGGTTTTACAAACGGTTGACCAAAAATTGAGAATGATGGTTTTGCATTTGGAGCACCACAAACCACAAGGACATGGTTTTGCGAATGGTTTACCAACAACCAAGAATGGTGGTTTTGCAATTGGTTTACCAAAAACCACAAATGAATGTTTTCAATTGGTTTACCTACAACCACATCATGATGTGTCAAGTACTATTATCAGCTCTCATCAATATCTCACTGCAAGGAATAATATAATATTTTTTATTGAATTTTGTTCCTCATACACATAAACTAAAAATGGAAATGGAACATTGGATCATGTTCCCCCCCTCAATGTGAAATTTCCACTTATTTACGGAAATCTAAAACTTTGAAAAATAATCACACTGGGAATCAAATACTGGAAGAAAACTCACAAACACACTATCATCACAGCTTGGTGCGGCCTCGTCATTGGTGACTACCGAGAGGTCATTGATTAACCTCCAACCTCTATTTTCCTCCGTCCTCCAGTATCATGATGCTGGATCAATATGATTTCATTATGGAGCTTGATTTTAAATACCTCAATCGGACGTTGGATTCCACTGAAAATACATCCATAAGATAAATTTTTTTTTGGAATTTTGACATGACTCAATTTTGACACTTTTAATGACAAAACACAAAATGAAAATGACATAACAATTTTATGACTCTTGAATTTTTGACAATGAAATAGACGTGACAATAATAAAATTATGATTTGAATGCCCTAGAGTAGACACATGAAAGACGATTAAAGTGATAATACCGACTTATGACTCACATTTGACACTTACGGAAAACTTTAACCTTTCACAATCTGACAAAAAAAATGGTTAACAATAATCATCTATTTTCTTTAACACATGACATACTAAAAAAATGGCACTGTTATTGACTTTTGACACAAATAATATATCTTAAACGCTATTACTTATAAATTAAAATGACCACTATAAAAATTGCATTATAAAAAAAATAGGAGCCAAATAAAATTGTACAAACATGGACTGCCTTTTTAATTTCACTCAATAAAATAAATTTAAAGAAAAAATACTAAAAAAAAATTACAACAAAACCATGGGTGTAGTAGTGGAGAGACGGGTTGGAGGTTATTGTAATAATCTGTCACAAGAGGATTGTGATTATAGTCTATAAGGGCACTGATTGGGGCGAGCCAAGTAAGGACTAGTGAAGACCTGAGTTATTCCAAGAATGTATCACTAATATAAATTAACTCACCACAGTTTGAGAATATTTCCAAATCCAAGTCTGTGTCGAGAGTGCTTCACAGATCCAAGAGCTAAGTTTACTAGATCCGTCTATGCATGTGAGTCATTATCAACATTGACCATGTGTATCCTGCCAATATTATGTTTAAATAATGATCTTGATGCAAGGATTTGGAAGAGAATCCAAAACCTGTCAATCTGAACAAAAATTTATTGAGGAAAGACACCAGATGTCATCGCAAGGGGAGAGCGCACATACTCACTAATATATTTCCACCAATCATGCACATCATTATTGAGATATTTGGTACAAAATTTGACCTCTCCTTTATATAGTTACAGACCTCTAAAATTTAACAAATTAGATTTGCGTTCGATAAATAATTTAAACAAAATTCTTATAGGTCTGTGCACGTAGGCTTTAAACTTCAGACCTTTTGTCAAAGATCCATGGAAATTTAATAACAATTACACAGTATAGTTGACTGGCAGGATTAAAACGCGGATGCATGGAAAATACGCAGACTTGTGGCATAACCAGACCCACGTATGACTAAGGGACACTAATTATCACAGGTGGCAGAAAACAAACTGACAAGGATTTATTACATCTATAGTAGTTTCAAAATCATTAAAACTTCATTCATAGGGGCGAATAACAATAGAAATGCCCCTAAAAAAAAATCCTTTATTCTTGCATTACACACAGGAAAGAAAGGTGCTCTGATACCAAAAATTAATTTGGTCAGAGGTTCAAACACAACAAAATAATTTAACTGGTATCATAAAACATTTTTTTCATTCAAATCATTTGGGACAATATAAATATATAGGTTACCAATCTCCTATTAAGAAGGAGATTGTTATAACAACATACCTCCCCTAATTTAATGTTAGTGACCTACTGACATAACCACTATTCTACATATTAATTATGTGACATGATTTTATAACTATCTTGCAAACTATAATGGAGTGCTAATAGATAATTTCCTAACAATAAATTGGTGTTTCGTCTCTTGCATGTTTGGTAATATGTATATTATTTATCTATGTTTATATATAATTATAGTCTTGTTATTCAAATTTCTACTTATTGATTTTTGTAAAGTAGGTGGTTTCCTAAGAAGTGGTAGCAGAGAAACATTTTCTAGACTTGCAGCAATTGTGTTATGTATTTAGTTTTTCTCTTACATCAAATGGAGAAATTTTCGAATGTAAAGTTTTGAGGTGGAGAAGTTTAATATAAAGAACAACTTTCAGTCGTGGAAACTCAAAACATGTGATGTACTGGTGTAAAATGGACTACACAAATCCTTGGATGGAAAGGAAAAGAAACTTGTAGTGATGGATGACAATGACTAGGAAGATTTGGATACAAAATCTCTCAGTGTTATACGGTTATGTTTAGTAGATGAGGATCTCTTCAACATAGCTAGAGATAAAACAACGACATGATTATGGACCAGATTATAAATTATTTACATGATGAAATCTATAAAAACTCATATTTACTTGAAGAGAAAGTTGTAAACATTGTAGATGATGTAGATGAAAGAAGGTATGAAAATTGTTGATCATTTAAATATTTTCAATACTTTGTTATGTAAGTTTACTAGTATTGGTGTGAAAGTGGATGATGAAGACAAAGTAGACACCTTTTTATGTACTCTACTGGATTCTTAGGATCATATTGTAACTTATATCAATTTTAGTAATATTGATGACCTTGACTATAATTAAGTTGTGGGAGCATTGTTGTCTGAGTAGATAATAATAAAATCTAGTGGAGAGACCTCTAAACCTAAAGCCATGTTTGCTAGAGGTATATCTAAATAAAGAGGTCAAATATAAAGAGGCACATCTAGATCTAAGTCACAAGGTGGAAAGAGTAAGGCAAGGTGTTGACACTGCAGTAAAGCAGGGCATCTCAAGAAAGATTTCTGGAAAAGGAAAGAATCATAAAACATAGAAGATATCAGGAAGGAATAAAATCAAGTAGAAACAAGTGAAGGTATGATTGATGGATTTTTATCTTTTTGTAATTTTTCCTCTTAATATATCATCATGAATGGTTGTTGGATTTTAGTGCTACACATTACATGTGTCCACATAGAGGTTGGTTTTATTCTTACCAAACCCTTTACAGTAGTTTTTTTCTTTTGGGAAATAATGTTTCTTGTAAGAGTGGAGGAATTAGTAGCATCACGATAAAAATGTTTGATGGTATAATGAGGACACTAACAAAAGTAAGACATGTACCATAATTACAAATAAATTTGATTTCCTTGAGTGAATTAGACTCCACTGATTATAGGTTCACAGGTCAAGGTGGAGATCTAAAGGTTTCTAAGGATGCCTTAGTGGTAATGAAGGCTCTAAAGGTAGGGAACCTTTGCATATTTCAAGGGAGTACAAATAGCAGTCAAGCAACTGTGGTATCTAAAATAACAGAAGATTCTAATCATTTACGATATATACATTTGGGACACATGAAAAAGAAATGATTAAAGATACTAAAAGATCTTGAGTTACTCCCTGATTTAAAGTTTCTCGTCTTGAATTTTTGCAAGCACTGTGCTTTTGGAAAACAATGTAATCAAAAGTTTAAATCTGGAAGTCATGTAAATAAAGGTATTCTTGATTATATTCATGTTGGTCTTTGGCATCCAACACCTTTAATTTCATATGGAGGAACATTGTATTTTATTACACTTATAGATGATTACTCTAATAAAGTATGGGTCTACTTTATTAAAATAAAATATGATGTTTTCAGTACATTTAATAAATTTAGAGCTTTGGTTGAAAAGCGCATTGACAGGTTTATCAAATGTTTAGGAGAAGATAATGGAGGTGAGGTCACGTCCTTGGAGTTTCAAAAATATTACAATAAATATGGGATTGTAAGGCATAAAACCACCAACTATACTCCACAGAAAATGGGGTTACTGAATGCATGAATATGAATCTTTTAGAGAGAGCAAGGAAAAGGATCGGCAATGCAAATTTGGATAAGAATTTATGGGAAGAAGCATTTTTTACAACTTGTTATCTAATGAATATCTCACTATAAGTTGAAATAGACTACAAGATTCCTAAATATATATGGAAATATCATCCATGTGATTATTCAAAATCAATTTTTTTTTTGTTGTAATGCTTATGCTCTTACTAGTAAAAATTAGTGTTCAAAGTTAGACCCAAGATCCAAGAATTACATCATTATTGGGTATGGTAAAGTAGATAGTGTTAAGGGATACAAAGTGTGGGATCCTAATACCCACAAAATCATCATGAATAGAGATGAAGAGTTTGAGGAATCTTCTCTCCTAAAATCAGATGTTGAAATGAAATAAGAACATGAACTTGAACATCAACATGTGAATGTTGAAATCTAGCCATCTTCAAATATTGAAAAGAAAGAAAATCAAACATTTTTTTATGTTGAATATGTTAAAGATTCACAAAAACATGAGGAAACACCTGATTAGATGGTGTTGAGGTAAGAAAAACATGAGGAAACTCCTCCATAGCTAGTAGGTAGATCTACATGAGTTAGGCATCCTCATAGTAAGTACAGTCTAAATATTTCCATTGTTTTGATTTCTAATGACGGGGAACCTAGTTGTTATTAGGAAGCATTGGATGATGAGGATAGTGTAAAATGGAAAAAGGAAATGTAGAAGGAGATTGATTCCTTGGAAAAGAATAGGTCATGGAACCTAGTAGAATGTCCAAAAGGAACAAAAATTATTGGCTACAAATGGGTTTATAAATGAAAGATAGGTTTTGATGATAAAGTTGAAATATACATGGCTAGATTGGTAGCAAAAGGATTAGCACAAAAAGAAGGTATTGATTTTCATGAAATATTTTCACCAGTTGTTAAACTTGTTTCAGTTCAAGTAGTCTTAACACTAGTTGCTTTACTTGATTTGGAGTTAGAGTAATTAGATGTTAAAACAACATTCTTGCATGGAGATTTAGAAGAGGAAATTGTAGACACCCTAAAAATACATACATATTTCTATCCCACTGCTATCTAATTAGAATTAATTAAATTAATTCTATTTTACCACAACGTCCCCCTTTGGAATTAATTAAATTAATTCCATTAATTAAATACCACTCTAGAATTAATTAAATTAATTATATTTCCTAAGTCACATTTCCACCTTATAGAATTAAATAATTTAATTCTATTATTTCTTTGGAATTAATTAAATTAATTCCTACACCTGCCTTTCTAATATAATTAAACATATGGTTAATTATTGCATCACAATTAAATACTAATTAATTCAGTCATTTAATTAAATCCTGTTATCTACTCATGATCCATTTCACTCCACTTCCATAAGTCTACAAAGGTGGGGGCAGTAATAACATACATGTAACCACTTCTCAGACAAATTCAAATATAATGATTTCCCCTGAAAAGCTACAACTACACAAAAATGGTCATCTTACTATTTCAGGTAATTATAATTATTACATGTGGATCCAATTCAACCCAAGATCCACTTCTTATGGCCTCGCCCTCAGCTATAAAATCTTGCCAATTCCTTTACAAATCCATCTATGGAGCTTTGAGAAAATTTCATCCAACTACTGCCAATTTGACATCCGCTCCCTTGTGAAAAATTACTCATAGCATCTACAAACACATTTGGAGATTAATATACAAGAGCATCCACAATCCAAATATTTAACAAGTCCAAGTGCTTATATGGTCTTATCTTGAGGTTTGCAAGAGATCTACAGTGAATGTAATATTTATTTTCTTGTTTACTTTCTTTGTCTCTGATTTTTACTTGTTTACATTTTGGCACGCCAGGTGGGACCTTTCCACATTTATTTATTTTTTTAGTTAATAATTTTATGGTCTAACTCTTTCTTTGTGTTCATGTTTCCTATTTAACCTTGTTGTTGAATTTTTAGGTTCTCAGGTGGAGCACAAAAGCTTAAAAATCGGAAAAACTAGTCTTTTAGCCATAGTTTAACATTTTTGTAATTTTCCATAATTGCACGCATTAGCGTGCACATTATTTGCACTAATGTTGATTTTCTTGTGCTAGCATGAAAATACGTGAGCTACCATTAGGTGTGTCTTTGTTTCCATAAAATTACACACATTTTTGTCACTGTATACACGTTACCGTTACAAAAAAACATTTTTTTTCACACTAGCACACACACACTTGAACGCTAGCAGACCTAGTTGAATACTAACATGCAATAAAAATCCTTTGTTACACTATCACATTCAATTATATGCTTTAACATTTCACTGTGTGCACTAGTATAACCCATCTTCCAGAAGCTATAAATTTGTCTCCTGAACTCGAAACAACTCTAATTTTTTTTACAGAAAGGTTTTGAGACGAACCATGTAATGAACTAATTAGTTTCTGATTTAACCTTATAGAAAATTTATGGTTTACTTTCTCCTAACAATTGTTCTTTTTTACATGTTAGATTCATCTTTTTTTATCTAAATTGCCCAATCTTGTGTGTAGGTTTCCATATTTGTTTTCTAAAGGAAAATTGATAAAAATAGTGCTTAAATTTCAAATATTTTATAATTTTTTTTTATCTAAACATAACAACCTCACACAAATTATCTTTCCTCACACTTTTATAAGTGATCGTGGAAATCAGAAACGTGAATCTCATTTTTCAAGTCTTTTTGTAAGGAATTGACCTTTTTTTTTAATTAATCAAAGTGAGTTTTATGTGTATGCTCTTTCCTCGCACTTTCTAAGTGATCTTGGAAATTAGAAATGTGGGATTACTTCTTTTTTCTTATCCTTTACCTACCTTAAGAAAAATTCTAATATTCATTTGTAGGACCGACTCTAAAGGAGGTTATTCTAAAATAATTTAAAACTGCTAATTGTAGGTTGTCTCATTCGTGTGCTAAAGAAAACTACTAATACTTTGTATGCGGGTAAGCGTAGCAAGTTGGGGGACAAAAAAGGGGTCATAAGTGGATGTCATATTGCAAATAACAACATATTATCAACTTATAGAGATTATTAGCAATACATACACTCAAAATTAGAAAAACTTATATCAATATCAACTGTAGCATCCGGAATCTAGTTTCTAAACTACTATTTTTTTTAAATGGACAAGTTTAGCTATATTAAACACTCAAAATCATTGATTTGGTATTGGTTTTTAAAAATGCCTATAAGATTGTAATCTGTTTACCTGTGATTTGGATGACCAAAAATTGATATATATATTTTTCCTTTGGTGAGAAGTTCTATGCCACTATCTATCTTGGGATAGATTTTATTTTGTATTTTTTTGAGAAATATTTTTTTTTATGATTTTTTCCGTGAAAGTGGTCTGAAAACATAAAGAAAACAGAGCACATTCTGTTTTCCCACCATAACTTCATCAAAAAATATTGAAATAAAATATATATATTTTGAACATGTATATAATTTCACCACGGTTGGGATGGTATAAGTTTTATCACATTCTAACAAGTGAAACAAGATTTGTATTCTTAAAAGTAGACATAAACATTCAAGAGAAATAATGTCTTAAAGACCTACTATTAGTAAAAAATTATAAAATGATATTTATCCTATTCTATTCACTTTAAAATCAATATTTCTACAAAGCTAACAGTCTCCCCTACGCGATGGTAGCACTTTTATAACATATTCTTGACTTTTCGGCATGGTTCAAGTCCGTGGAAGACTAAATTTGATGTTTTGCTATTTTTGATGTAAAATTCAAGATTTGATGTCCACTTAATTGTCCCCCAACTTGCTGCACGTACCCATGCAGGGACTATTTTTAATCAAGATAAAATGAAACATTTTCAGGTGCGGTTGACAAGGTTATTTCCCAACTATTATAATTGTGGTAAATTCTTTGGCATAATCCATAAAAATCATTTGAGGAGTACCATAGAAACCCCAAAGTAGTCAGCACATTAGGGGAACTGGATGACGAAACGGGTACCTTTATCCGACCTGACTAGTACACCTTATGAGATTAGAGTCATAGATATCCTTAGTGGAAAACCCAATGTGATTCATTTGAGACATTTATTTTCTCATTGTTTCAAAGGGGGTAAAGTAAAGTTGAAATCTAACAATAGCACCCCGCCCGCTTGGGTATATTGCTGACACCTAGTTGAGAGAACCACCTAGGAAACCACACACTATCCAATCTAATCTAAGGTAGAGGAGAAAAATCCATAAAACAAAAAAAAATCATGTTTTCTTTTCTCTTTTTTTTAGCGAATTGTGTTCCACACTCGTATCTTATATTCTCACTTTTGTCTCATTTTTCATCTATCCTAAATATCCTTATTTGGGCCCATTCTTGCATCTTTTCTACTTTCCCAAATACTCTTTATTTGGGTTCATTATTCCATATTCATTTTTTCCCAAATAATCCTTATTTGGGTTCACTTTCGTATCTCTTTCATGCTTCCAAATACTCGTTATTTAGATCCACTTTTGTCTCATTTTCACCTCTCTACAAACGAGTCTAAGTTTTGGGATGCATACATCCAAATCTAAACTTGCAATTTCATTATTTTCCATCTAAGTATTGACATCGTGATATTCACTTTATCACGATTAAACACCCTCGCAATCACCTTGATCTATCATCTTTATAAGTCTTAAATTTAACATTACACTATTGAGCTTCAAATATTCCATCATCTTACGTCGTCACTATTTAACATTCACTTTGTTGAATTGTCGACATATTCAACACTTTTTAACTCATCTCTTTTAAATCATTCACTTTTCTCTAATTCTAGATTATTAACCAATCGTTTTCTCCTCGTCTCTCACATTCACTTTGTCGAAATTAAATCTCTTCATCATCATCTTTTTACCCCTATATTTTGACATTCACATTGTTTTCATTTGAGTGTTATTCTTCCTTTGTGTAAGTATCCTCTCTTAACACCCATCTTGTTAAGTGTCGAGTCCCTTCACTATCTTTCTAAGTCTCACCTTTAACACTCCTTTTGTTAAGTGTTGAGTATATTTCACCATGTCTTTTAGCCTCCCCTTTTAACTCTAATTATGTTAAGAGTTTAGCAAGCCAACCTATTTCACCTCTTTCCTCTTTTACATTCACTTTGTAAGGGATCAAGATAACTTTCATGCCCTTTCATTTATCTTAACACTTACCTTCTTAAGAGTTAACCTTTTGAACCTTTTTGAGTCTCTCTTAACACTCCTTTTGTTAATTATTGATCACATAATCTTGTTAAGTCTCTTCTCTTCTAAACATCCACTTTAGAAGTTGAGAAAAATAACCTTGTCAAAGTCTCATCTCCTTTTTACATTCACTTTGTCTAAATTTTGAGCAGATCACTTAACTCGTAATATACTTTTACCATCTTAGAATTTATTTTTCTAAGATTTCCATACTCACACTTTCTATTTCAAATATTTTTCTCTTCATCCATCTTAACATTCATGTTGTTAAGGGTTGAATCTAGCAATCTTTTCAAATCCCTTGTCCCTCTTAACACCCACGTTGTTAAGGGTCGATTCTATCAAATCTTTTCCACTACTCTTTTCTTACATTCAATTTGTAAGGAATTGGGCAATCTTTTTTAATCGTTAGGTCTCTTCCACCTTGACATTATTTTTTTAAGGGTCAATCAACTTTTTCAAACTAATTCTTACATCTTTACATTTACATTATAAAGGTTTGAGTAGTCCATAATCATTTCACACTTAGTCCATCTTAAGGTTCACATTGTTAAGGGTCGAACAAATTAAATATTTCAATCTCACTTCCATCTTAACATTCACTTTGTTAAGGGTCACATTGTTCAATATTTTTCATCATCTTTTCCATTATAGCATTCACTTTACTAGAGGTTGAGTACGTTTATAACATTTTCACCTCTTCCATCTTAGCATTCACTTTGCTAAGGGATGAGCTTTAAAACCTTTTCACCTCTTCCATTTTAGCATTCACTTTGCTAAGGGTCAAGATTTCAAATCCTTTTTCCCTATTCCATATTAGCATTCACTTTGCTAAGGGAGGAAATTTCAAACATTTTCACCTATTCCATCTTAGCATTCACTTGCATAAGGGTAGATATTTCAAATATTTTTCCCTCTTCCATATTTATTCTTTCACCTCCAGGTCCTATGCCTAATATCTCTAGTCTTGTTATAGAAGCACAATCGCAACAATTTTGGACACGTATGACAACACAGACTCTCATGTCCATAATCCCTTAAACAATCACTCTTACATGCATCTCATAAATGATGACCCTTACCTCTGTTAGGATACGTTGATTATTAGATGTGTCATTGGTGTCAATCTTATCATTCTATCTTCTTCTTCTGTTATTCCATCATTCTCTGCTTCTGTTGAGGATATTCTCCATCAATTTAGGAAGTTCAGTACAGATTACTGTCCTATAAATACTGTACGTATGCTTTGTGTTAGATAGAATAATGATGAGATAAACTATCTCTTCTATTTCTCCTTCTCTGGCTGTCTCTCAGTTTGGTATCAGAGCGACTGCAGATAACCTGATTCCGCATTGGACGTCCAGTGGGATAGACAGCTTCATGTCAAGGAGCACGGCCACATCTTGTGTTCCAGGAGTGAGTGGCCACAGGAATGTTAGCACGACTCGCCTCTGTATGGCATGAGACAACAGAGCCTGTATTTTCCATGTCACTGATTCACCTTAGCGATCATGTTAAGAATGTGTCGAATGCGGTTGGAGATCTTGTCAACTAATAGCTGTAAAAACTACTCCTGCGGAACCGCTTCCCAGCCACTGAACTGTGAGTACTCGTCATGCAAGAATTCAGTCAACGAGGCAGTAAGAGAAGATTCAGCCAAAACACACGGCTCTAGGACAGGCATGAGTACCCGCTGAGTTTTGGAAGCATATCACTAAGTGGAGGAAAATAAGCTGTTCCTAACATGGAAGTTCACGTGGAGAACTGCTGAAGTTTTGGCCAGCTTGAGTTCTTAGTGCGATTGGCTCAACCATGTATCTTGCATGCATCGGGATTATCCCCTGCAGAATCGAGACATGCTCCAAGTATTGCGTCTAAAATGTCTTGAAATTGGGACAGTCCATTGTCCGTGTACCTGAGTTGAACACCGAAACCCGATACGTTGTATCATCGAAAGATCTTTGAGCATCATTTTAAGATCCGAAATGCTGGGATACTGTTTCATCAGTTTTTGAATAGATTGAGTAACCTGCTTGGATTCATTGACGGTCATATTAACTGCAATAAAAGCGAGTAGTGGCACTAAAATCATCGAACTCACGGCCAGTCGAGCCATGTTCGAAACCTGAGCGTGTTGGAGACTGCTGCAGCTGGAAGTGGAGACTTACTCAGCCACCTGCTGAAGGAAGGCATCACGTGCGTGGAGAAAAGACCGTATCCGTGGAAAGAAAAACGTGGAGATCTCGCCGGGAGAGAGAACTTATTTCTGTGCGCGGAGACCTTCAACCTGTGTAGCGCTGTCGAGGTAGTTCTTTGAGTCTACAACAGTTTCTTCAACACTACGTCGAATGTCGATTGTAGACAACTCGATTGAAAGCGTCAATAACACGGTCACCACAGCTGAAAGCCACAATATAAACTCACCAGCCAGAGAACACCGTGGAGAAGCTCCTGAGAGCTCCGGGTTCTACTTTTCTTTGCTGAACGAGCTTCGAAATTGTAGCAATCTTGCATTCGACAAACTAGTTCGAGAAGGACTCCTTGAGTACTTTCTTTTCGACGTCAGCTGCCAAGCAAAGCGAGTACGGGAAGAATTAGAAGCCAGATACGACGCAGATTGTGACGAAGAAGAAGAACACCCTGCAAAGCGTCGCCGTCTCACAGCATGTGAATATTGCGAGCATCTACGAGCCAATAATTCTCGACAGTGAGTCCAAATTGTAATATTTTTTTCAAATAAATAAATAATTTTTTTATTACAATGTCTGCTCCGAAGTTACTTCTGTTTGACGCTCAGTTGCTCAAAGGGCCTAATTTTGCGGCCTGGAAGAAAAAAATGAAGACAATCCTTCAGTTTGAAGGATTATGGGGAATTGTCACAGGGTCTGTGCCTGTTCCCATAGCCCCCGATGAACTAATAAAATATGACATGGCTAGTGCTAAAGCCTTGATGCTGATAATGCTCAGTATCAGTGATGATGTGCAACCGCATGTTCGGAATGCGGAGAAACCCAAGGAGGCCTGGGACAAGTTGGCAACCATTTATGAAGCCAAAAATCAGACAAAGATTCTTCATCTTCAGTCGAAGCTGCACACCCTCTCTATGGGGTCTGACGAGAAAGTGGAGGAATTCCTGCGTTGCGTGGCTGAGTTGAGATCGGAGTTATTAGTGCTCGGTGAAACGGTAGATGATAAACTACTCGTCCCAATCACCTTGAGAGCACTCCCTTCTCAATTTCGAGTGTTTGTAACAACACTGAATGTGTCTAAATAAACAGTGACATTTAAAGAGCTTGTGAATTTGCTGTAGCAGGAAGAAGCTATCACTTCATCGCATGGGGAGTCTCAGGACAAAGCCTTGTTCTCAAAGCCTAATCGTGGCCAGAAGAATCGGAAAGGTCCCCCAAAGAAGCCAAATCCAGCGCAACCCAAACAGAAAGATAAAAATTCAAAGAGATGGTGTCACATTTGCAGAACCAATACTCACGACACTGATCACTGTTGGCACAACAGCCTGAAACAAGGGCCTTCAAGCCATACAAGCACATCCGGGCGCGAAGATTTTCAAAATTCCAAACGACGTCCCCGCTGGAGAAAGAAAAAAGGACATCTTGCAGCCCAACAAGAAGATGATGACTCTAATGAGGAGACATCAGAAGGAGCCCATTGTAGTAAGAATCTTGTACTCGTCTCTCAAACTTCTCAGCCCACGAAGAAAGTCTGGTTGATAGACTCTGGTGCAAGCAAGCATATGTCAGGTGACAAGAAGCTGTTTGATTCACTACACGAAGAGCCAACTGGAGATCGATTTCGGATAGCGGATGACAAAGAGTACATTGCAGAAGGAATAGGGAATGTGACCATTCCTCTGGGGCCACGAAAATGTACACTTACAAAGGTACTATATGTTCTTGGCTTGACTAAGCAACCTTTTGTCAGTTACTCAGCTCTTGAATCATCACCTTAAGGTTGAATTTCTTGTTCAAAATGGCATTAAATCATGCTTAATCTCCCGACAAGGTACGGTTCTTGCTAAAGCTTTTGTAAAAGATAAGTTATTTGCTTTAGATACTGTTTCATCTTCTGCAGTAGCTTTATCTGCTTCAACAATAGAATCAACTGCCTTATGGCATTTTAGATATGGACACTTGTCGGTTCGGTTCACTGCACCAGATGAGTTCAAAAGCAATGGTCCGTGGACTACCCAAATTGTCCAGTTCCTTGCCTATTTTCCCTGGTTGTCTTGCAGGAAAACAACATAGAGATCCGTTTCAAGCGAGCACCTTCCATGCCAAGAAGTGTCTGGAGGTAGTTCATACCGATCTGAATGGCCCATTGCCTGCTTCGTTTTCAGGATACAAATACTTCCAGTTTTTCATGGATGACCACTCTCGCAAGATGTGGGTATATTTCCTAAAGCAGAAAAGTGAGGCTCTTCAACACTTTCAGAACTTCTATCATCGTGTTATCAAAGAGTCTGGACAACCACTTCTTCTACTCCGCTCAGATCGAGGGGGGGAATTCACATCAAAGAAGTTCTTGGCCTTCCTAAACCATCACGGCATTAAGCAGCACCTAACTGCTCCCTACACGCCCCAGACAAAATGGCATTGTTGAGCGTCGCAATCGCACAGTGATGGAGATGGCTCACTGCATGCTGTCAACTGCAAAGCTAGGAGAATGCTATTGGGCTGAAGCAGTACAAACGGCTGTATATCTTCTCAACAGGGCACCAACAAAGATTCTACTGAACAAGACACCAGAAGAGGTATGGAGTGGTAAAAAACCATCAATTTCTCATTTGCGAGTATTTGGTTGCACAACATACATGCATGTCCCAGCTCAGAAGAGAAAGAAGGTAGAGCCAAAAACACTCCCGTGTATCCTTCTTGGCTATAGTACTACCTCGAAGGCGTATCGTCTCATGGATCCTGAGACAAAGAAAATATACGAGAGTCGGGATGTGGTTTGTGATGAGTCATCCTTTGACTCAATAGTATCAACAGAAGATCCACTTCCAAACACATCTCACCGATTAGTCTCTGAATCAGATGATGAGCTGGAGGAGACTACTCAGAGAAAAGAAATGCTACCAGGAGAACTATTTGTTGACCTTGGAGAACTGCAGAATGTGACTCCACATCAATCCTCACGGCAACGACACAGTTCTTCTCAAAAGCAGTCAAGTTCTCATCCGAAGTGGGTACAAAGAACTATCAAGGACTCAAATTTGCAACAACTCCCAGATACATCATCCGGAGTCAAAACAAGGAGTCAAACAAGAAATGAGGTAAAATTTGCACTCATGAGTTCACTGATGAATAGCTCCAAGCCAGATAATGTTCGTGAAGCACTCAGTCAAACTCAGTGGAAGGAAGCTATGGAAACAGAATATGACTCGCTCATGAAAAATCAGACATGGGAACTTGTCGATCTGCCTACAGGAAAGAAACCCATAGGCTGCAAATGGGTCTTCAAGACAAAATATAAGGCAGATGGATCCATCGAAAAACATAAAGCACGACTTGTAGCCAAAGGATATGCTCAGAAAGAAGGCATCGACTATGAAGAAACCTTTGCACCCACTGCGAAGATGAAGACCATCAGAGTAGTTTGCGCACTTGCAGCACAGAAAGGATGGAGACTTCAGCAGATGGACGTCAAGAGTGCTTTCCTAAATGGTGATCTGAAAGAAGAAGTATACATGACCCAACCTGAAGGATTTGTTGATGAAAATCAGCCTAAAAAGGTATGTCGTCTCATCAAATCTCTTTACGGACTGAAACAAGCTCCCAGGGCATGGTATATCAAGATCAACGATCACCTTTTGCAGCATGGGTTCACTCGTAGTCCCTCAGATTCAAATTTGTATATAAAGAAGGTAGGAAAAGAAATTATCATTCTGGTTGTTTATGTAGATGATCTTGTGATCACTGGTAGTTCAGAAGATCAGGTTGATATTGTAAAGAATGATCTCAAAAGAACCTTTGACATGACAGATTTGGGGCTACTACATTACTGTCTTGGCTTGGAAATATGGCAAAAGGAGCATCACATCTTTGTCTCCCAGAAAAAGTACGCCAAGACACTCCTGGAAAAGTATAGAATGTCCGACTGTAAACCTATATCCACTCCCATGGAAAAAGGCTTGCAACTTTCAAGATTCCAGGACTCACCTCAAGTAGATGCTACTCTCTACAGGAAATTTGTTGGAGGGCTCATCTATTTGACATACACCAGACCAGATCTCTACTATGTTGTCAGCTATCTTTCCAGGTTCATGCAGGAGCCAAAGAAATGTCACTGGAATGCAGCAAAGCATGTTTTGAGATATGTCCGGGGAACAACTAATTATGGTCTGGAATATAAAAAGAATGATCAATTCCTCCTACAGGGATATGTCGACTCGGACCACGCTGGATCTGTTGATGATAGGAAGTCAACTACAGGATACATATTTCATCTCGGATCTGGACCTATCTCGTGGATAAGCAAGAAGCAGAATGTTGTTTCTATCTCATCCACAGAGGCAGAATATCGCGCCGCACGAGGAGCTGTGTGTGAAGTGATATGGATACGTCGCATTATGGATGACCTAGGAATTCCTGAAAAACAGTCACCTATTCTCTATTGCGACAATCAGAGTGTGTTGAAGCTCGTGCAGAATCCATTCTTTCATGAATGAACAAAGCATATTGAAATTGACTGCCATTTCATTCGAGAGCACGTCTTGAACCATCAAATTCAGCTCCAGTACTGTCCTAACTGAAGCACAAGTTGCTGACATTCTCACTAAATCTCTTGGAAAAGTGAAATTTGAATCTTTCAGAGGTCACATTTGCAAGAATAATGTAATAAGGGGTGGAATGTTAGCATACGTTGGTTATTAGATCTGTCTTAGGTGTCAATCTTATCATTCTTATCTTCTTCTTCTGTTATTCCATCATTCTCTGCTTCTGTTGAGGATCTTCTCCATCCATTTAGGAAGTCCAGTATAGATTACTGTCTTATAAATACTGTACGTATGCTTTGTGTTAGACAGAATAATATGAGATAAACTATCTCTTCTATTTCGTCAATGGAGAACCATTGAATATTTACTTTCTATGACCTATAAGGAGCCTCGAGTGTGAATCTAAGAATCAATCCTTATTTCCTCACTCTTCTACTCATAGATGAATATGAATCTCAACATATTCCTCACCTCAATATTCCTCTTCTTACATTGCATAGGTATTTCGATCTCATCGAACCCTGATCTAATCACACATTTGTTGACTTGGACCTTGTCTGCCCAAGTCTCATACTTTAGGACTCATTGAATCATTTTATTCACTCCATTGACTTGGACCTTGTCCACCCAAGTCTTGTACTTCATGAATAATTGATTCATTTTAATCACTCTATTGACTTGTACTGTTTCTTCCAAGTATCGTACTTCATGACTCATTGAATCATTTGATTCAATCCTTTGACTTCGACCTTGTCTACCCAAGCCTCGTATTTCAGGACTTACAAAATCTTCAAATTCCCCCTCTTGACTTAAATCTTGTCTGCACAAGTCTCATATTTCAGGAGCATTCAACTTTAATAAACATGGACCTCTTTCTTAATAATTCTATTTCAAACCCTCATCCGCCAAAATTTAGAAAACTTAAAAAATCATAAATAGAAAATAAAACACCATATTAAACCACTTCTTAAAGCATTGTTTACAAATCAGAAATGGAAAACTGAGTACAAATAATACTAAGCATTCCATCTATTAGAAGATATCTAAATCATACCATTATTATATCTTTTCATTCTTCACCTATTAAGACACAGGTTAACCTTGATCCTATTGGGCACTGTGTGTCACATCTTTATCACGATTCCTACCATTTCAAATATTTTCACCTATGGTTTTTTCTAGACGCTCACTGATGGAAAATTCCTCCTTCCAAATAAGCTATCTCTTTAAGAGAAAGCACTAAATTTCTTTACCCAGACCTTTTTGATTGTCCATCTCAATCTACAATGTTGAATCTATGTGTCCTACTAGTCACTTGCAACTGAGACTTAGGGGAATAATGTTCCTTCCCAACAAGTACATAATTGACATAAAAGGAAAAATTCAATCATAAAATATAAAAAGAAATAAAATCAATCATTAAACCTTTCAGCCTTCACAGTCTTTGGTGATGAGCCCATACTTATCACTAGTACTATGTGAATAGGAATGGAGGCAGGTGCCCTTACTCACCTACATTTTGTCTTTAGTGTTGAGCCCTTGTCTCTTACTGGTGACATGGGGAAACATGTAGGGGGTCCTTCACAAAAAAAAATAATCAATAAATACTTATCAAATCTGAATCAAAAGTGTTTGATCAAAAACATCCCTAGAAGTAATTTAGTTTCTCATGGCCATCTACGAATCTAAGTCGAGTATTAACCTATAAAGTGGAATCATCTTGAAATCATTCAGATAATCTTGACTAAAGATGAGTTACATTATTCTCACATGGATCATTGTTACACCTTGTGTTGTAGCATCCATTATCTTCACTTTTATATCACTATTCACCTTGTTATCACATCCTTCTTGGCTCTTGATGTTGAGCCCTCGCATCTTCCTATTTGTGTGGAGTCACCTTTACATCATCTACATTTCTGCCAGTGGAATGGAATGTGTCTAATTATTTGCACTTGCATTCCAAATGTGCAACCCTTTACCGAGTCAATACAAAAACATTAAAAAATGTTTCAAATTCCAAAAACATTTAAAAAATTCACATTCAAATATGTTTCACAAAATTCCAAAACATTCGAATATGTTTCACAAAACTACAAAAACATTCAAATGTGTTTCTCAAAATTGAAAAAACAATCAAATATGTTTCATAAAACTTCAAAAACATTCAAATATGTTCAAAAACCTCAAAAACAATATAAAATTGTTCAAAACTCAAAAAAATATAAAATTGCTCCAAAATCACAAAAATAGTATAAAACCCTCAAAAATCAAAACATTGAGATAATGTTTGACCATATTTTAGCAGCTGAATAATAGAGTTCAACAATCTCATCATTTGATGAAACTCATCACGATCATTCCTTTTCCTTTTCCCAATATAATTTTTCTTAGAGAACACTTGGATTTCACATTTTGAATACAATACATATCAAATTTCAATGGGATCTGACAAGAGTATCTTTTGGAGTATTTAAGAATCACTCCACTCTTCAGCCTAATCCTATCCTCTTGTGTTTTAAGCTATCACTCAGGGGCATTCATATATGTATATTTCTTCAATATGGAACACATTCAGAGTGTCATTAGACGTCATTTTTATAAATTGTGTTGTAGTATTGTGGTTTGTCAACATCATCATGATGCTTTTTCCTCTCTCACTTTGTTATTTTATTGCACTTTGTTTACTTTCATTGTAAACTAACTATAGGAAAATTTTCTGCATCCTAGTTCACATATAAATTTGGTGTGGTTCCATCCTATTCATATTGGGTTTATTTGGCATGCGTGTTTTATTCTTTCACGACATAATTTTTCCATGATAAATCTAGTGTAACACACACATCGATCATTTTCTTTGCAACAAGTTTTTCAAAAACTTTGTAAAACCATATAAAAACATGCATTCAAAATTTCAAAAACAAACTCATATATTCAAAAATTCAAAAAAAAAAAATCATTAAAATTTTTTGAACAAACATTCACTTATCATTGAAATCCTATAATTGGAAAACCCTTGACATGAATCTTTCAAAATTTCAACACAATCTCGATAAAGTTATACATTTATCTACTAACCTAGCAATCATTCTGATCTTATGAAAATCACTTTCTTCCCTTTACATGATTACTTATTCTATTTTGGGAAAGTCACAAAATTGTTTTTTCTTTGTGATATAACTTCACCTGGGGCAAATCAACACCGATCATTTGCACAACGGATCTAACAAGAGTATCATGAGGAGTACATTTACTCTGCTCTTTAGTCTGATCTTATCCCCACCTTGGGAGCATTTGCATCTACTTATTTATCATTTTGGCATGCATTAAGGGCATAATTGATTGTCTTCTTTTTTTGACGTTGTGTTGCATTGTTTATGTTTACTTCTTGGACCAATTGCAAGTAGTGTGATAACATCTTGGTTCCTTTATAACCATGATGCATGCACCTACTGTTAATATTGGGCTTATTTTCCTTTTTCTCTTTTATTTTCTATGTGTGTGTTTTTTATGTGCATATGGGTTAACCATCTTGATTCCTTAATAATCATGGTGAAAAATCTATTATGCAACAACAAAATAAAGGTTTATCTTATATTCACATTCTCCAAATGACGATCATGCTATGAGCACACTCCTTCCTATATTTTGTTTTCCTCCTATCAAGCAGTTGTCCACTGCTTTTTTGTGTCGTCCACCCACTTGAGTGGGAATTCCCTTACCATCCTATCTTACAGGGGCATCCAAATGCTTCATCACTTTCCGCTTGCTAATATGCATTTGTCTATTATCTTTAAAGCACTATTACTTCACAATAACACTTTAAAGAGGGGAAAATGTAGAAACCCTAAAAATACATACATATTTCTATCCCACTACTATCCAATTAGAATTAATTAAATTAATTACATTTTACCACAAGGTCCCCCTTTGGAATTAATTAAATTAATTCCATTGATTAAATACCCCTTTAGAATTAATTAAGTTAATTCTATTTCCTAACTCACATTCCCACCTTATAGAATTAAATAATTTAATTCTATTATGTATTTGGAATTATTTAAATTAATTCCTACACCTCCCTTGGTAATATAATTAAACATTTAATTAAATAAATGGTTAACTATTCCCTCACTATTAAATACTAATTAATTTAATTATTTAATTAAATCTTATTATCTACTCATGCTCCACTTCACTTCACTTTCAAAAGCCTACAAAGGTGGGGGTAACAATAATGTACGCACAACAACTTCTCGGATGAATTCAAAGATAATTATTGCCCCTGTAAAGCTTCAACTACACAGACATGGTCATCTTAATATTTCAATTAATTATAATTATTACCTATGGAGCCAATCCAACCGAAGATCCACTTCTCATGGCATCTCCATTAGTTATAAAATCTTGTCAATTCCTTTATAAATCCATCCCTAAAGCTTTGAGAAAATTGCATCCAACTGTTGCCAATTTGACATCCGCTTCCTTGTGAAAAACTACTCGTAGCATCTACAAACACATTTGGAAATTAATACAAAAGATCATCCAAAATACAAATATTTAACAAGACCAAAAAGTCCAAGTGCTTCTATGGTCTTATCTTGAGGTTTGGAAGAGGTCTACAATGAAGATAATCTATATTTTTTGTTTACTTTCTTTGTTTGTGATTTTTTACTTGTTTACAGATATATGCATATGGAAAACCCTGAAGAGTTTGTACAAGATAGAAAAAAAGGATTTGTTTGCAAGCTTAGAAAATCATTGTATGGCCTGAAATAGTCACCCATGAAATGGTACAAGAAGTTTTATGTTTTCATGATGAGCCAAAAAAATTTAAGGAGTGAGTATCACCATTGTGTTAATTTCAAGTTTTTTGGACAATGGCTTATTCATTATATTGTTGGTGATATGCTTGTTGTAAGTAAAAAGAAGCGTAGAAATCAACATTTTAAAGACTCATTTTTCAAGGAAATTTGATATGAAAGATCTAGGAGATGAAAATAAAATATTAGGCATGGAGATACATAAAGACATGAAAAATGGTAAGGTTTGGTTATCACAAAATAGGTATTTGGAAAGGATACTAACCATATTTGGTGGGAAAGATGTGAAACCAGTTAGAATTCATTTTTCTTCCCATTTCAAACTTTCTTCATGTTTATGTCCTAGAGAAGAAGAAGAAAAAGATTATATGTCTCATGTACCATATTCTAGTATGGTATGTGCAAAGCCTGCCATTTCACATTTAGTTGTAGTTTTAAGTAGATATATGGAAAATCTAGATAGAGAACATTGGTTAGTAGTGAAGTGGGTGTTTCACTACTTGCAAGGAAAAAGTGATTATTGCATAACCTATAATAATAGTTGTGATTTTAATTTATGGATATGTTGACTCAGATTTTGTAGGTGATT
The DNA here is from genome assembly GCA_019776745.2 of Taxus chinensis. Lineage (NCBI taxonomy): Eukaryota > Viridiplantae > Streptophyta > Pinopsida > Cupressales > Taxaceae > Taxus > Taxus chinensis. The sequence goes on along the minus strand of CM034148.1, from coordinate 640,455,563 downwards.
TTGGACAAAAGAAGATCAACTTCTGGTCATGTTTTTATACTTGCAAGTGGACCTATCAGTTTGATGCCAAAGCTTCAATATATTATTGTTGTTTTCAACTACTAAGGAAAAATATGTAGCTGCCTACCATGATTGTTAGGAGGAAATTTGGCTAAAGGTCCTATTGGATGAGTTTGGAAGAGATTAATACAAAATGTGGGTATTCTGTGAAAATCAAAGTACAAATTATTTGGCCAAGAATTCTTCCTATCATAGTAAGACAAAGCATATTGCAGTTAAGTTTTATTTTATTAGACATATTATTGATGAAGGAATGAAAGCACTGGAAAAGGTCCATACCACATAATATTGTGTTGATATGTTCACAAAACCAATATTATTAGAGAATCTAAAATGGTGTTCGGCTTCTCTTGGCTTACAAAAAAGGTGATGAGTTGATTGTGTAAGATATCAAGCACTTTTTTTTGTCAAGGTTGAGATTGTTAGATATGTGACAAAAAATCTAAATGTTGGATCCCTTTGTGGTGCGGTTCATAGATCACTTCTCAAAGGGGGTGTGAGGGGGATTGCCCCCCGCCCCCCCCCGCGTTCTTGTCTTTCACCCTTGTTTCAAAAGAGATGAATTCCTCTTAATTTTATTTTTAGGAAGGAAAATTATAATGACATATTTCCACTCTATTTTAGGAGGAATCCTAACTATGATTTACCAATTAGGTGTATTTATCTTTGTGGAGATAAAAATTATCTAAGAACGAGTTCATATGTAGTATGTTCATCTTGGGTTAATTAAATCTTGATATATTGTACCGTGGATGTTTCCCTAAGCAATCAGTTGGGGTTTTTACCACATAAATTGGTGTTTCATCTCTTGCATGTTTAGTAATCTGTATATTATTTTTATCTCTATTTTGTAAAAGTGTAGTCTTGTTATGCAAATTTCTACTTATTGATTGTTGTAAATTTTGTAGTTTCTTAACAGAAATGTCACAGGTTAGGAGTATGCTAAAAATGGTTGTGGATTCTTGATTTACATTTTCCAAATGTAATTAGTTGAAAGCTTCAAAGAAATTTTCAAAAAATCCATTCTGTGTATATACTGTAATCATTGTAGTCCATAAGGCCACATCTCTTTGAGGCATTTTTTTGAAATTTTTGCATTCGTTCTATATGATTCCAAATTATGCATACATGTCCACTAGGGAAATTGCAACTACATCTAGCTAAATCTAATTTTTCATTATTTAGGATGGATGCCCATGCCCTATTTTAAATCTCCAATTTTGATACTAGCTGAGAGGATGCTAGAAAAGGTCATGGAGTCTATATTTACACATGCCAATTGCATTTACATGAAATATTCTAAGGCCTTTTCCAAAATTTCATTTTTTACCCATCTTGCAATCATTGCAGTCCAAGAGATCACATTTTTTTAGGCATTTTGTCGAGTAGTTCACATGCCTTATACCTGCTTCCACAATTTTCATATATATATCAGGTCATTTTCAAGAAAAACATCATAAAATATCCTTTTCATAAATTTTGCAGTAATGTAACCAACCTTCTTTCCTTTTGCTGATTGTAGATTTTGGTTGAATCACGAGACCTCCTCGTTGTGCTAGAACCCATACTTTTGCAAGAGCTGGTCTAGAATTATTGCTGATCAAAAATATATATATCTTGGTGTTCATCTTCTTATTAATTGTTTATGTCACTTATTGGTGTGAGAAAAATTCTTGAAACTTCATCATTGTGATGTAGGAAATGAACATGACATCGATTCGTTCATTGATAGAATCAACTTTAAAATATGATTTTCACTTTGATATCTGATTTATTTTTGGAATATGTTTTTATTTTGAATTTTCCAGATATATTTAAGGTGCACAAGGGAAGATATATCCCTAAAGGATTCTCTACAAACTATTGGTGAAATAATTTGTTGTAGTGCGAATTATTGGTTTTCACCAATTGTCATGAGGCTAAGCCCCTCCTTATTATGTATGGGGAGGCTCCCATTATTTAATGTAAACTACCTAAAAATGTGGGGGTGGCCGTTAGGCCAAGAATCACACAAGAATACTCCACTAAACTTATGGAAAAGTGCTTATACAATGTACAAGGGAGGAATTTATTATGTAGGGAAGTAAAGGGGGGTTGGAGAAATAAGAAGAGAGAGGGTTAATGTTGTGAGTAGGCTTATATAATTCACATACATAAACCATATTAGGTCTACATTTAATTAGAATAACACAACATTGTAAGAAATCAAGAATATTTAAAAACTAGAGACACCAAATTATGTAGATTCATCAATAAAGGTCACAAAGTTGCTTCCTAGTTATATAAGATCACCATGCTTGTAAAGTTAAGAAGTAGAGAGAGTGTATATTCATGAAAACAAACTAGTTTGCACAGAAGAAACAAAGACTATATTATTCACATCATGATGAACAACGTACAATAAAATAGCTATTATATAGCCATAAAAGTAGGAAAACAACTTCCTAAATAATAGGAAGTCGGTGTAACAATAAACCCGATAATAGGCACTGGTATAAAAACTAACCACTGATGAATAATTACTAACACAATAAATTATGCACTAAATAAATGAATTCATAACATTCCCCCCTTAGTGAAAACATGGGGAAAACACGCCCATGTATTGCAACGTGCCACTACGTAGCCTACTCATGATTTGGATGGTTTTCCCAGTGGTGTACCAACATCCACAACTATAGATAGTTTTCTCAGTGGATTACTAACAACCACAACTATAGATGGTTTTCAAGTGGATTACCAATAAACACAATATCATGATGTTATAGTACATTACTCAGCTCTTATCAATGTTGCTCTTCAGGAGATTACATATCGAAATCCATGATAGTGCATTTATTCATCACCCATAAAAAACTGAAACAATGTGTCATTCGCACCCCCCCCTCTCCCCCCCCGCCCCATAATGTAAAGTTTACATAAAAAAACACAAGGAAATGTGAAATCAACACACCATGCTAAAAAGAAACACACACATGTCACCAAACCAGTGATGCAGGCTCGTCATAGGTGACTGATGAGAGGACATTATTTGTCCTCCATCCTTCACTACCTCAGTCTTCCAGTGAGTAATTATTTTAGAAGAGGAGATCATAAGACACATATCCGCACTCCTCTTGTGTGGGTTCATCTTCTCCTAATGAATCTTCATCAGTGGCTACATTGGCTTCATATTTAAACTTCCCACTGAGTATATCTCTATCCTTTATTTTGCAGAATCTCATAGTACGTCCTTTTTTCTTGCAATAGAAACATTGCATGTCACTATCCTTTTTAGGAAAGGTTTTATGTTTCCTTTTCGTATACGTGGATTTTTCCTCTTCTACATCTTCTTTAATTTTCTTCTCTTTAGATAGAAGAGTTGAAATCATGTCTTCAATAGTTTTGGAAGGCATCTGTCCAAGAGTAAAAACTACATTGCTATATTTGGGAGGAAAACTATTCAATAATATTATTTTTGCATCCTCATCATCAACATGAGCATTAACTTCTGCTAATTATCTAGTTAGTGATCTGAAATCATTAATGTGACTAGACATGGTGACTCCGTCATCTATTTTGAATCTAAACATCTAAAGTTTTAAGGAAAATTTTGCATTTACTGCTTTTGAGCCAAACAATTTTCTTAGAGTGTCCCACATTTCCTTTGATGTTTTCTCTAGATCGACATAGTGTAATTCAAATTTGAAAGGGCAAGGCCGATAATGGCTTTGGATTTATCATCCCTCGTTTCCCATTATGCCAACTTGGTTAGATCTGAAGGTGTTGGTTCTTTTCCATCTACTATTCTCCAAAAAAATTTATGCATCAACTGCATCTATATCTTGACTTTCCATGTGTGAAAATTGAGACAATTGAATTTTTCTAATGGAATATCCATGAGAATGACTATGACAAGAGGACGATGACAATCCTAAAATCACCTACTTGACTCTTTTGATGACTTTTAATACATAAAAAAATAATGTCTCAACAAGGAATCATTTTATATTTTAAACTTTATGACACTTTTAAGACAATAGACACTAAAACTTTAAATGATATTGAAAAAATGACTCCTGAAAAAAAAAAAACTAGGACACAAAAAATAAAAATACAACTATATTAGGAAACTTTTAATGGACATAATGAATACTACAATTTGACAAAATTTAACTTGTAATAAGTATAACCAATAAACATAAAATGAATATGAGCATTAAAACTCAAAACATTAATGCACATGTACATATATGTGGACTTATAGATTGTATGGAGAACATGACCAATCACGAAGACAAACAGTGAACATGAGATGATAGGTGTGGACTGAGGCAGCGTATTTGATCAACACAACAATCTGACACGAAATCAAGAAAGCAGAATGCTTATTTAAAACCGTTAATAAAATTTTGAACTGGCTGGGTTGTGACCGACTCAAGCATGAACAGATCAATTAAAGAGCAGTCATACAGAAACACTATATGACAGTTGTTAAAAAGATAGATCTAACGGTGATGCCAATAAACACAATCTGATAACAAAATGCCAAATCTCTTCACAAGTTTGTGTGTACACCTTTCTACGATCTTTGACGGAATAGCCAAATTCATGAACTCGCAACCTGATGAATTAGCTGAGTTGTAGTAGAGGATCTGCACGACTCTTAAATGAACCTGAATGGTAAATTTAGGAATTCCACCAACTGATCCAAGCATAAAATTCTACAATATCATCTACGGCTACAATCACGGGGTAACTTTGTCAATTGTTGCAACGAAAAACACAATCCATCAACTATAATGCGAGTCCCTCCAAATCTTACCTTCTGCAGACAAACACACAACCGAAACTAATCACAAAGATCTTACATGGCTATGATACCAAATCATGAAAACACATTAGTTTACACAACATAAACACAAACTATATTATTCACATCATTATGAAAAACATCTAATAGAACGGCTATTATATAGCTATAAAGGTAGGCAAACAACTACCTAAATAATAGGAATTCAGTATAACAATAAACTCAGTAATAGGCACCGGTATAACAACTAACCATTGATGAATAATTACTAACACAATAAAGTATGCACTAAATAAATGAATTCCTAACATATATAGGAAATTATAGCTTTTATTTCTTGATGTAATAGTGATAAAAAGATCAATAATATATAATAATCCACAATTACCAACCCTTTGGAATGGAGAAACCATTCCAATTTATAGGATCACAACATGTATTTTCATCTCCCCCCAACATAAATTTTCACCTATCTTCATCACTTGTGATCCTTCATATTCCTAGGAAACAAAAGTGAGTCCTTTCCTTATTAGACTCTTACAATTTTGTACTGAAGGTTACTTAAGTGAATAAGATGAAATAACAAAAAGTACATTCTTCATGAAGAATTAGAATATGGAGAGAGAAGAGAGAGGAGAAAGAGAGAGAAGGGTTGATTAAGATGATGAGGTTGAAGCCTCTACTGATGAATAACTTGCCATTTTTGAACCTTAAGGGAGAACTCCCAAGATGATCTCATGTCCTTTGAATTCTTTATTGAACCTGGCTGTTACAGGTGCCACCTTTTCTGCTTCTAGAATATGAATGTAGCTCAACACTTTGACTCATGTCTTGCGAACATCATTAATAGCCTTGAATTTATTTAATCATACCTTGTGATATCCTAAAAATTTATAAATAGATCCTCTGATGTTGGAAAATGACTCAAAAGTATCCTCGTTAAAGGAAAAAGGATCACTTGCCTCCTTCTTGACCAACTCTTGGAAATAATTAATGAGTTCCTCCAATGATGAATTCTCATTGAGCAGAAGGGATCCAAAATTATGAACATAGTTGTTGACATCGTCCAAAATATCAAAGGAATTTTTTTCAATAGAGTCAAATTCGCAGATGACATCGTTTATCATGTCATATTTGACATTCAAAGTGTGAGTCCAAACTAGGGACACATTCTCAACAACAGATGTAAACACATTCCTACTCACGAGAGTGTGAGAATCAAGGAAACTCATTTTAGACACAAGTGGGAACACCATATCCCAATGAATATTTTCTTTTTCAATCCCCTCTCTTGTTTTCTTCACTTTAGAAATAGTGGTAAGAACATACTTGAATAGAGAAATAACCTCTGGTAGTAACGCCTTTCCTTTCTTGATGATATTTTCAACCCCTTTTTTGTTAACTCTCCCTTGCATTGTATGACCTTACACCCTCTTGATCACCTCAGTGTTGAAAATAATTATAGAACAAATAGCTTCTACAAGAGGAGGTGGCACTGCATTAGATTCGAAGAAAGATCAAATGTGGGTAGTGAGAGCTCTCATATGCTCCTTTAATTTCTCAATTATTTGTTTGTATTTTTTATTTCAAGAGAGCATGTGAGCATAAGATTATTTAAACAAATGAGCATCACCTTAGTGTGTAGCTTGACCCAAAGAGATCTGGGTCAACTCATAGTCATCCTAATTCATTTAATTTGTATGTTTTGTAACTTTTGGCCATGCTACCTTCACATACTAAGATCTAGATGCTCCAGAGAAGAAATGAGATGTCACTTGTGCATTCTTGGTTTGTTTGGTTCTCAATATTTTTGTGATGAATCCAAAGTCATGCACTGTAGATTGTTGTATCATTCTTGGTTCACTTCCAAGCAACTCTTGAATCTATGAAAATGCTTCTCCCAGAGTAGATATGATGTTATTCATGATAACATTTTGAGTATCTTAGTGAGGTATCACATCTTAGTCATGATGAGAAGATTATGCCACTAAGAAATACACACTAGGATGTTAAGGAAGAATAGGAGGTTGTGGTGGATCAATCTCACCTGGATCAAGAGGATTTGTGGGATCTCCAATGATTCTAGCCTTCTTATGAACCTTATTAGGATGTGGAACATCTATGTGTTTTTCTCCCACCATCTTTCTCTTTGAATACTCTTTTGAATGAGTAGAACTTGTGGCCTTCTAGGTTTTCCAGAAGGGAGAGGTGTGAGAATCTTGAATTTGTGGAGACAACAAACTACCTAACTTTATAAAGGAAGTTATCTTCCTCTTTAAACATTCCCTCCATTTTTGGATCACTGTCATGGTTATCTATTTGATATCACCTGATTCTCTAATGTTGTATGGAGTGAGAGGAAGAGGGGAATATTTTTCTACTTGAAATTTAGGATCAAACAAGTATGTTCCATCATCTTCTATTTCATCCATGAACCAATCAAACTTGAAATCTCTCAATTGTTCTGCTATCATCCACATGTGTCCCTTTTTCTGAATTCAAATTCATCTTTGTAGTTAGCCCAGTAGTCCTTAATTTGAGGTGTGTGATGTAATCCTAGGAGGGAGAAGGTTTCAGGATTCTTTCAGATATCAAATTTAGGCACGGATGTGTAAGAGTAAATATTGAGAGTATCGAAAGAGGCTTCAATGTTTGATGAATCCGAAAAACTCTTACATTAATAGATCCCCAAAGAAATGGGAAAATATACACCCTTCTTATTTTTTATTTCTACACCGAGCATGCACATGACCTAGTTGCCTACATAATTCAAACATAATGATTTTATCACTCAGGTACCTAGGTAGCCACCGAGGGGCAAGAGAATATCCTAAGATCCCGATGTAGGTGAAAGTTGAGAACTAGGTGAAATTTCTCCCATACATCTCGATCATCACCATTTCCTGAGACGAGATTTGCATCTCTAGATTTATCTTGAGAATTTTGACGATGAACATGGTGAATGCATCATTCACCCATGCAAAATGACAGTTTCTTTAATGATATGTGAGTTTTCGATACTTCTCCTGGGCAAGTGATTTTTTATATACATTGAGAGTATCACTTAGGTCCCTAAATGGTCTTTTGAAGGACATAACATATATTAGGTAAGAGGTCATGGTAAACTTATTGGTCGAAGGAAATTAAAGTAACTGATGATTGATGTTATCTTTGATAATCTACCCCCAATCTATTACCCAGTTCTCTTCGGTAGTAACAAGGATGAAATGAGCCATACAAACCTAAAATTATTTTGTAGTTTCCTCATACCCTTCTCAGTAGGATAGTGGCATCTGAATATCCTTCATATAATTCACTTATGGAAATTATTTTAGGAACATGAGAAGGTTTTCTTTCCTTCCTAAACCAAAAAATAAATTCCAAGCCTTGCAAGTATGATTCAGTATTCTTCCACTCTTGTGATGCAAATTCATTGGTGACAATGACCATGTTACTCCTAGTGGGAATCTATAGACACTGAGAGATTCCCTTGGGAGTAAGGACTACAAGGATTGAATTTTTATCTACTTGCACTATCCTGGAATAAACTTCATAATGTTGTGCACATTCAAGGACCAATTCAGTACTCTAAAAGGATAGTGTTTGACCTCATGCTAAGAATATCCAAATCAATAAAATATTCTCCTCCAATGGTTCATTAGGTCCACTGAGCATCATATTTTTCAAATCCTCCAGGTTCATATGAGTGACATCACTTTCTCCCACACTAATATATTTGGTGATTAGGGTTTAAATGGATTCCAGGCCTGATTAATTGAACTTCACAATGCCAAAAATCACTAAGATAGGAAGAGTATGAGCCACCACAAAATTTTTGAGCTCAAATCTGAAAAGTTATATGTTTAGTAGATCCTGCCTTGGACTACTATTTTTAGTAAGTTTTCACTATTTTTCTCTCTGATGTTTATTGCCCATTTAGAGTGTTACAAATTCTAGAAACTTACTATTTTTAGACATCCATTGCTTTGAATACTTTTTATTTTTAGAAAATTTACTTACAAGTGGTGGGTTGCAACGAAAACACTGTCATAATTTTTTTTTGCACTAGGACATCCTACTCCAAATTTCAAAAACAATTATAACCTAGATATCCACATAACTAAATAATTAATTTTAGGGTTTGATAATTTCATATTGGTGTTGTAAAAAATATAGAGCATCAATGTATTTTCTCTGATAGTCTTCTCAAAGGTGTTTTTGGAGAGGAATATTATGACAAAGTTTCGTTGGACGCAGATGCACAAGGAGATACAAAAAAATATTTGTTTTGATGGTTATAGATGTATGGAAATAAAAGTGCAGAATTAAAAAAAAAAAGAGTTCAGGGGATGTTTCATCAGCACCTTGACATGAGAATTTGATTGAGTTGTTTAGAGAGTGAGAGAAGCTTCAGTTTGTATGAATTTCATGACCTACCTTAGACCATGGTTAGCTAGCCAAAGTTTGAATTTTTTTTAAAAGAGGGGCGAGATCACACTTTTATGTCCTCTCTGCCCCCTTGGGAATATTTGGAATAGAGGAGGTGAAAAAGTGTGACTTGGGAAGTGTGAAGGGATGAAGATGAGATTTAGGGGACCAAATTGTGTCACATGAGACTGAAAAGGGTCGATAAAGTGACTAGGGGATAATTGGGAAGAGAGGGGTCAAAATTTTGGGTCCCCTCTATCCCCTTGGGGTTATTTTAGAAAAAAATCTGTAAAAAGTGTGACGTGATGTTGAGGAACATTGAAGGTGGGAAAATGGTAGAGTGAGATAGTGCATCCTAGGGACAAAGGTTGTAAGTCTTAAGCGGGGAAAGTTTTTCTTGACAAGGGGGTGAAATTTTTTTGTCCCATCTATATCATTTATCCCATAGGGAACATTTGTGATAGTTGCAGTGAAAAAATGTGACTTTCTACTTTTGGAAAGTTATTTTTAACTCACCCTGTCCAAATTAAGACACGAGGAGTGAGAATTTCGCCTCAAAAGCATAGGAAAGTGTTTTAGGGTCAAACCTTATACGATTTTGAATCAAAAACACTTTATAAGATAAATGGAACACTTATTGAGACACAATTATGCATTTAACTAAAAATTTAGGTCCTATTTCATCTTTAACCGAGAGGGGAAGATGAAGTGTTCAGAAATATCTCAGGAAAATTTTGGGTTTTAAAGAAAATTTGATATTTCCACATTTTATATAGTTCCAAGATATTTTTGAAGCCTATTTTTTTCCCTCCTAACTCCTTCTAAAACTCTCTAAATCATCTACAGAAGTCAGCTTTCACCGTTAGGACATTCATTTTGTGCACCTAGAAAGACCCAGTCTTGCACAAGATGTTCTTAAATGAGATTTTCTTCTGAAAATTTTCCTAAATTTCCTTAGACATCTTTATTACTCTTTGAAATAACCATCGGATGATTTATATTTTCCCTAAACATTCGTAGAAGGTGTTTATTGGCTACAAAATGACCAAAATGGCCTTTTTAGGCCTCTAGGGAAAGTTGTCTTTCTTCAAACCTTACAAAATTCATCAATCAAATTAATCACTCCTCTCTACACACTGAAACAATCTTTAAAAAAAATTTAAAAATTTCTTCTCACTCGGGGTGAGGGTGGAACTAAATGCATGCTAGCAAGAAGAGAGGCTCATTATGAATAGGAAGTAGAAATTTAAATTATGGGCTTAGTTGCTTGGTTTAAAGTTCAATTTTTTTATGTCAGTCATTTTGCATGACACCAATCCCTTAAGAGCCCCGAGAGAAAAACAAGCTATAACTTAAATGGGAAATTTCTTAGTCTCCATGGCACCTTGAAAGGTCTCATTTATACCTACACCTTTGCATTGAGACCTTTTACAAAATCCTATTGTAGTTTCCCCCATGTTAATTCACTTTTTTCACTATCCTAACAAATGTAAATGTTCCAAATACTCCAATTTGAGTCCGTGAAAGGATGTAAAATGTGATATTTTACAAAAAAAAAATCTTGTACCACCTAATAGATTACACCAAAACATTGGGGTGGGCTGTTAAATACTAGGAAAGGTTTCATTTCACTACCCAATGATCCCAATCCTTCTTGGATACATCGATCAAGTGTATCCCTCAAGATCCCTGAGAGTAAAACATGATATAACTTTGACGGATGATTTATCAGTCTCCATAACACCTCAAAATGTATTTTCTATACTTAAACCTTCACAATGAAACCCTCTACAAAATCCTAATGTGGTTTTCCCAAGGTCAATTTAGTTTTCTCATTGTCCCAATGAATACAAAGGTGCAAAATAATCCAATTTGAGTCAGTAAAAGGCTACAAAAATGCGATATTTCACAAACGGAATCCCTTGACAAAAAACATATTGTGCCAACATGTTGGGGTGGCCTAGTAAACACTAGGTGAGGATTTTTTCAGTGCCCAACAATCCTGGTCCTTCCCAACTACATTGGTCGAGTGTAGTCCTTTAAGAGCCTTGAGATAAAAACAAGTTATAACTTTGACAGGTGATTTCTTGGTCTTTGTGGAACCTTGAAAGGTATTTTCTAGACACAAACCTCCATGTTAAGACCCTCTATGATTAATTTTCATAGTTTTCCCCAGGTCAATTCATTTTTTTTGTTGTCCCAATTAATGCAAAGGTGTCAAATACTCCAATTTGAGTTAGTGGAAGGATGCAAAATGTGATAATTTACAAATGGAAGCCCATGGCAACAAACAAATTGTGCTAACATGTTAGGGTGGCCTGGTAAATGTTAGGTGATGCTTCATTTCAACTCCCAATGATCACGGTCCTTCCCAGCTGCATTAATCAAGAGTGGTCCCTTAAGATCCCTGAGAGAAAAACATGTTATAACTTCGACGAGTGATTTCTCAATCTCCATGAAACTTTGGAAGGTGTTATATGGATCTAAACCTCCATGTTAAAACCCTCGAAAAAATCATGTCACATTTTTTCCCAGGTCAATATGCTTTTCTTGTTGTCTCAATGAATGCAAAGGTGTCAAATACTACAATTTGAGTCAGTGGAAGGCTATAAAATGTGATATTTCGCAAACAGAAGCCTGTGACACTAAAAAAACTATGCAAAACGTTAGGGTGACTTATTAAATCCTAGGTGAGGCATTTTTTTTGTACTGAATGATCCCATTCCTTCCTGAATACATTGGTCGGGGCATAGTCCCTCAAGATCCTTGAGAGAAAAACAAGTTATAACTTCGATGTGTGATTTCTCAATCTCCATGGCACTTTGAAAGGTCTCATCTAGACCTACACCTCCGTGTTGGGACTCTCTTCAAAATCCTATAATTTTTTTCCTCGAGTCAATTTATTTTTCTCACTGTCCCAAGGAATGCAAAGGTGCTAAATACTCCAATTTAATTTAGTGAAAGGTTGCAAAATATAATATTTCACAAAAGGGAGCCTGTGACACCAAATGGACTGCACTAACACATTGAGGTGGCATGGTAAACACTAGGTGAGTATTTTTTTTGGTGCCCAATGATCTCGGTCCTTCTCAACAACATTGGGATGGGCGTAGTCCTTTAAGAGCTTTGAGAGAAAAATAGGATACAACTCTGACGGGTGATTTTTCAGTCTTTGTGACACCTTGAAATGTCTCTTCTAGACATATACCTCTGCAATGAGACCCTCTACAAAATCCTACTAGATTTTTCCCTAGGTAAATTATGTTTTCTTGTTGTCCCAATGAATGCAATGGTGTCAAATACTCCAATTTGAGTCAGTGGAAGGTTACCAAATGTGATATTTCAGAAACAGAAGCCTGTGGCACCAAAAATAATGTGAAAACATGTTTGGGTGGCCTCATTAATGTTAGATGAGGCTTAATTTTACTACTCAACGATCTCTTTCCTTCCCAGCTACATTGGTCAGGCATAGTTCCTTAAGAGCCTTGAGAGAAAAACAAACTATAACTTCAATGAGTGATTTCTCAATCTGTGTGGATCCTTGAAAGGTCTTGTCTAGACTTAAAACTATTACAATTTTCCCTAGGTTAATTCATATTTCTCATTGTCCTAACAAATCCAAAGGTTCCAAATACTACAATTTGAGTTAGTGGAAGGCTGTAAAATGTGATATTTTGCAAACAAAATCATGTGGCACCAAATGGAATTCACTAACATGTTAGGGTGTCTTGGTAAATGCTAGGTGAGGCTTCATTTTGGTGCCCAAATATCTCAGTCCTTCCTGACTACATCGGTCAAGCGTAGTCCCTTAAGAGCCTTGAGAACCAAACAAACTATAAATTTGATAGGTGATTTCTCAGTCTCTATAGCACTTTGAAAGGTCTTGTATACACCTAAACCTCTTTATTGATACCATATATGAAATCCTATTGTATTTTTCCACATGGTAATTGATTTTTCTTGCTATCCCAATGAATGTAAAGGTGAAAAATACTCCAATTTGAGTTAGAGGAAGGCTGCAAAATGTGATATTTTACAAATGGAAACTAGTTGAACCAAATGGACTATGCCAACATGTCACAGTGACCTAATAAATGCTAAGTGAGGCTTTTTTTTGGTGCCCAATGATCTCGGTCCTTCCAATCTTCATTGGTTGGGAATAGTCCCTTAAGAGCCCTGAGAGAAAAATTGGCTATAACTTTGATAGGTGATTTCTCAGTCTCTGTGGCACCTTGAAAGGTCTCTTCTAGACCAACACCTCCATGTTGAGACCCTCGAAAATAACCTTTCGTATTTTTCCCCAGGTCAATTTAGTTTTCTCATTGCCCCAACAAATGTAAATGTATCAAAAACTTCAATTTGAGTCAATTGTAAACAATGCATTTTCACCCCTATGTGACCCAATGCATATTAATTATGCTATCATTATTCACGTTACTATCAATTTCCTAAGTCCATCATCCTTATAATCAAATTTACCTTTGTAAATCTTAATTCACCTACGTAGAATCTTATTTACCCTCCCCCAATCACCTGAAACCAACCTAGCCTAATCTATCCTATCCATCCTAACCCCCTAACCTCTTCCTAACCTCCCACTGATCATGAAAATAGCTTAATCCTCATATGGAAAGTGGTTTTAACCATTTTCCATCTTTTCCTTACTTATTTTTTAACCTCTCCAGATAAATCAACAATGATCCATGATCGTCGACAATCATTGCAGATGTCGTTGACCCTATTTAAACCACCTTTATACCCATTTTCATAGTTAGGTTACACACAGACAAATCAGATATACTAGACTACTGTTGGATTCCTGAGCCTCCACATGACATCACTACGTTGTTATACATCAACACTCTATTGCAATTCCTTGGAAAAATCTCATCAAATCATCAACCAACCATTTGGAGCTTTTCCATCCTTTGAAGCATTCAACAAGGTTAGAATACTTCTCTTTATTGTTTTCCGTTATATTTTACATTATTTGTAGTCTGAAAACCTTCATCTAAATCATCCTCCATATTCAATTTACACTTAGTCATTCATTTAATCATTTGATCAACTTTTAGAATATTTGTAATTTTAACAGTGACTATCATCGATTCCCAATTGTAGTCGATCAGTGTCTTAATCCCCTTTTCCTCTCATTAGCCCTCAAAACACATTGCAATATTTTTTTTTGAATCTTATCTATTTCCAGATTCCCCTAGTCCATCTTAGCATTGTGAAACTTAATTTTGCATCAAATACAATCTATTTTATCACATTTTATCAAAATAAGTCCTTTTTTTCTCTGATCACCGTCAATTCCTAATCGTTGTATCTCTATCAATTTAGCCATTTTTATAAATTATCATATCTTTATCAATCTATTTTGGCCTAATTTATTGTCTTACAAGATGTATTCTTTGTAGATTATTGTTCCAGGTGATTTAATAAAAAATAATTAAATCTAATTTCAAAGTAACTAATATGATGAAATACAATAAAGTAAAAATGCTAAGCACTCTAATGATGTAACCTTGTAAGAAAATAGGAGAGATACAAGACTTAGTTGATTTACACTTAATCTGAAACATCTATCTGAAATGGGAAAACTGGTGAACAGGATGGGCAAGGTATCGTAAATTATCACTAATAGTTATGCACTTCATGGACGGAGTCAGACACGGGTGCCTGGGCTAGGGCAAAGGTGCATGGGCACCAGAGACAACTTCTAGGTGCCAGTTACTACGTAAATTCTCATAATCTAATTTTTACTGTGTCGCTAGGGTTTCGTAATCAATCTTTGTTGATCACCTCATATTCACACTTTTATTTTCATGGGTGTTTGTAACCTACAAAAAAATCCCTAGCTACCTACACAAGCCCACAAACACATCAAATCCGAATGAAATACGTAATATGTGAAGTCAAACTAACCCTGACGATCACTCGAAGAGTAAACTTATGACCAAACATTGCACTACATTGCAGACTCTGTATAGTTCTTTGTGTTTGTGTGTGAAAGTATTTCCTTGGCTTTCTCTCGTGCCAATGATGTCATGATAGCGGGCTATAGCTAGCTTTGATGAAAATGTGTGAGATGGAATTTAACACTTCTCCTTTATATGTAGTGTATGCAAAGTATGTAGCCCAAAAATGTAGTCCCTTTAATTATAGTGATAATATGTAGATGTGATTGGCCCTTAGAATTCCCAACCAAAATAATAGAGTGTATGTTGTTTATATATATGGATCTCTTGTTTGAATTTTGACACTAGTGAGCCAAAAGGCCAACTATGAGCTCAGGATAAGGATAAGAAAACTAGAAAGGTCAACCAAAAATGTCAAAATAAGTAAAGAGAAAAAAAGAGGATAGGAGCACCTAGAATGGATAGGAGTTCCTGGGTGCTAGTGTCTAGAATGGGTGCCGGTGTCCTGGGATAAATGATGAAAAATATGAAAAGACATATAAGTAGGGATCCCTGTGACCTAACCAAAAATGAGCACATAAATGAAAGATGTGGGAGAGAAAGACGATAGAAACAATAAAGCAAGTGGATGTACTAGGAAGTGTGTCAACAGTGAATACTTTTCTCACATAATATCCATGCACATAACAACATACTCGATGACATAATAATATATTAATATGTACGTCATTTTGTGTCTACATTTTCCCCACCTTTATGATTTTTGAATGAACTTCAAGTAATATAAAGTAAGGAACATACTTGCAAAATTTCTAGAGAAGGTGTGTTACAAAGTGTGAGTAGACTATAAAAACATGTAGCGTGGAAAAACATGGATCATTGTTTTGACCCATGTGGCGTAAATAGAGATAGAAAACCATTATAAGGATCACTGGGAGAAATATTGAAATGATTTGCAGAATTTGGAGATTTTGAATTGTTACCAATGGAGATTAAAGAGGTAGGGAGCGATCAATTCCCAACCTAATTTTTTTTATAAATGGAAGGATTTGGGTGTCTTGCCTCCAGAGGAAGTGTGTTAAGGAGAGAGGTAAAAAATTTCTCTCCATCTATGACTGCATCCCCAAAAGGTCCAACCGTTGCAAATGGATAGAAACCAAATTTAGTTTTGATTTATCTTCGAACTATTTTTGATTGAAATAGTGTTCGATGGCTTCCAAGTTAGGTTATATGGAAGCAATAAAAATGTAATGTAACTCCCAAGTTAGGTCATTTGGGAGAGATAATAGAATGTGTTTATTATTCTTATTTATTGATTTGATTTGAGTGACAGAAGATTGATTTAAAATAAGATAAATCTAAGAGATTATTGACGGATAGATTTTTTCTTTTTCCCCCATATTAGATCATTAGGGGGAGTAGACTTAAAACAATAAAAAGTATCTGAATGTTGAATAGAGTGATGGTGTACCTTTGGTAGAATAGAATCAGAGAAAAATTGTAATAGTGATGTGTTAAGAGTATTGATTGATTATATTGTCCCCTAAGATGGATTGTAAGGTGATCTTGATTATATTCCCCCCTTTTGGAGAAAGTTCGAGGGGTAGGAGAAATGAGCATTGAGCCAAAAGTAAGGTTGTACAGAGGTAATAATGAATAATAGATAGTAGATAAGATATTGTAATATTGTGTGTATATTGATTAGTACATGTGTCAGATTTGAATATAGCATTATGTGATGTGCATAGTACAGTGCTACAATAAATTTTGATCTGGATGGAAAAAATAGGGAAGAAAACAGAGTAACGAGGCTCAAGATATGAGCAAAACCATGTGTCGTGTATTAGCTTAAAGAATAATCATAAATAATAACTATAGTATATGGAAAATTTAGAATTGTTATATACAAAAATAGTGAAAAGTGAATAGCAATATCATTTGTACCGTGTTCAAGTGAAAATTAGAGCTTTGATTTGTGGTGGATGCCACATATTAGAGCAATGAGTTTGAAGAGATTTGACAGAGTAGCGACAACCATTGATTTACAGACAATCGATAAGCTGATATGTATGAATATTTTTGGATTTTTTTGTCAAATATGCATGTTTTTGTCAATTTTTAACTTTTTGTATTTTTTGGCATTTCTGACTTGGGTGGGAATGGCCAGGGTATTTTCATCCTTTGGGACACCAATGCCTAATTCCAGGTAGTGGTGACATGGGTCAGAGCTCCTGTGACCTGCTCCTGGGCATTGGGGTCCTAGGACAAGGCTTTGGCAATATAGTGTGATATACTTGTATTATGAATTTTTTTTTCTATGATGAGCTATTTTTTAGTATGTATGTGGCACTAATGTAAGAATTGTGTTGGTTTTTTGTGTTGTGTACAATGGTATACACTCTAGAGAGCTTTGTGTGGGTCGTCATTTGATTACGTTGCTGATTTTGTGGTTATCAAATACATAGTGGGATATACTAGACCATGTCATCATGCGGCACATTGTGAGATTGGGGGAGATCCCCTATAACATGCCTATGTTGACTACATTATGTGAGAGATGGTGTGTCAATACATGTACATTTTGGTTGCCTACTAGTGAGATGAGAGTGTCTCTGGAGGATGTGTATCAGATATTGCAATTGTCGGTTATAGGAGAGAGGGTACAAGTCACGAGTATAGTGGATGCCCAGAGGAAGATGAGGAAAACAAGGTGGTACTTTACTAGTATATGAGTACAAGAAGATAATTATATCAATTTGGATGTTATATTGAGATCTAGTGTTCCGCGGTTTCAGAAGTTTATCGTAGTGATTCTAGCTTCTTCTGTGGATATAGAGGGTGGCAGAGTTGGTATATTGTATAATATGCATGATATTTGTCACTAGATAGAGGAGCATAGGATGAGATATGCATAGGCATGGTGTGTATTAGACCACTTTTACAAATACTTGTATAGATTCACATAGCAGGATCATGGGGGTGGAATAGGAGCTACCACTTTGTTACATGTATGGGCATATGAGCATATTATGATATTAAGGCCACTCAGTGGGCCATGGTCTCATCGGGATCATCCCAATATTTTTACAGCTAGGTGGTTGGGTACTCATAGGAGGATGATGGACATGACCACCTACAGGTCGATGCTAGATTGGATGGGTCCTGAGGCCATTATATGGAGGCCATATAGAGATTATAGTGGGTTGTTAGAGGATGGATTAAATTTACAGTGTATTCTGCACACAATGTGGTTAGAGGACCATTTTCTAGGGGTGACAGAGTTATTTTAGGTAGAGCATGTATTTAAGCAGTTTGGTATGGCTCAAGATTTTCCCCTAGACCCATATGTATGGTTGAGAGCTATTAGAGCTGAAAGGCAGCTAGGAGCAAGGTCAGACCCTATAGGAGCACAACTAGTGCATCCTGCTCTAGATGAGGTTGATGCAGCCTTAGAGCTAATACAGGTGGATGATACGGGGTGCACCTAGGAATATAGCGAGTGGTGGGAAGGACATTGTTGGGTGTTTCTATTTCTGGTTACTGTAGATGCGAAAGGTGGTCTGGTAGTAGAAGGAGTAGAGGGGAAAACACCTTCCCCTGATGGATATGTCCTAGTAGCGGCACTAGCAAAGCGTAAATATTTTTTTTTTTTTTTTTTTAGTTGTTGCATAGTTTTTGTATATTGTAAATATGTGTAGTAACTAATGTAGTGTTTTATGGTTGCATGTGATTTTTATTGGTCGTTGATTATGGATTCATCGATACACAAGTTGACACTGAATGTGCATCTAGATGTGATCATGGGAGGAGGTATTCTAGAGTGATTGGATGTGATTGTGGGTGAGCATGCTCATTTATTTGAGCCAGTGGTGATAGCAGTAGCCACATGTACTTGTGCTATTGAGCGAGTGTGATGAGGCTCTTGCAGAGACTGAGCAAGCTAAGCAGGTCATAAGAGGAAGATCCCTAGCTTAGGATGTATTTGCAAGATATGTGGAGCTATAGGGCCGATTCACAAATAAGAAAGCCAAGCTAGATATATTACAACAATAGCTAGAGAGATATAGAGGCCAAGACTAATGTCGCAGAGTGAGCGGAGAAGCATCTAGTTCTAGAGCTCCCACGATTGTGTATAGTGATAGTGAAGATAATATATGATGTATATGGTTATAGTGATATGTGGGGGCTTTCCCCCTAGCAGTTGTAATTTTGTAACTATGATTTTTGACAAGATATATAGAGATATGTGTATTGGATATAAATTTTTTTTTTTACTTACATTGGTATATGATGTGATGGTTGTTATTGGCACATTGATTTGCTAGATGTTACATGCATTGTTGAAATGGTTTCCTTGATTGTTAAATGTTTAAATATATCATGGTGTGGAAATAATACTTTAAGTAGTGAATTGAATAGTATTTATATGTGAATGAGAGTGAATAGTGTAGTGATATGATGATAAGAATGTATGTATATGATTTAATGTTGTAGAGTAGTAACAATGTTAAAGTAATGTAGATAGTATAAGAGATTAGATTAATTATATGTTGATAGGTGTATAATGAGAAGATGTAAGACCCTGTTGATAATAATTTATGATGAAGGATGAAAAGAGGTGGGAAGAAGATAAATGCCCCCCAGTGTGAGAATGAGGTTCATTATTGTAACAAATCCCTCAATAGTCATGTAATAACCTTAAGAACATGAGTGTGTCATCAAGTAATGAGATGATTATATGGATATCACCTACCAAAGATGGAGAGGCTTGTGAAGGATGACTGAATCATGTGAAGTAGTAGTAACCTGAAAGTAAGATCCAAATTAAATGTCAGATGAAATTATGTCAATGATGGGAGGTGTAGCGGTAGGAAGTGTGGATGTCGATGGATTAGGAATCCAATGGCATGCCATAGAAATGTGAGGAGGATGGGATGATGTAGTAATAGGTGAGATAGATAGATGGTATGAATGGATGATAACCTTAGGAGGTGGAAAAAATGATAACCTTAGGAGGTGGTGAAGGAGACAAATGGACACTGGTGAAATATTACTTATGTGGAATGGGAGAGAGAGAGCGTTCACGAGAGTGAGAACTGAAAGAAATGACACCTTTGTCTTCTAATTGTTATGATTTTTCATGTAGAGAACAAAAATCATTATCACAGTGGCCATTGATTCGATGGAAATGTAAGCAATGAGGAGGAGGATGTTGGTTAGAAGGTAAATGGGTTAAGTTTTTATCAAACATAGTACACAAGACATCATGATGCTTAACAGGATACAAAAAGTGCAATGGGTCACGAGGAGGAGGTGGAGGAGACTTAGGTGTAGGCCAACATGCTGGAGGGGAAGGAAGACACTTATGCAGAGGAGGAGATGGAGATCATGGATGATGCTCAATGGATGGAAGAGGAGAAGTAATGGGAAATGGGTTAGTATAAGAAGTAGATGTAGATGTAATAACATGTTCTGCAATTAAATCTTGTTCTAGATCAATGAATTTATAGAAAGAAGAGTAGAAGATTCACATGTATCAAAGAATAGCTTTTCTTTTCATTCAAGAATTAAACCACGACAAAAGATAAAGTACATTTCTAAATCAATGAGCTGAAATAATAACTGATGCATGTAAGAATTGAAGTGTAAGATGTAATATATAATTGGTTCTTTCTTTCCTTGATGCAAAGTAGGAAATGGATCATATGTAACTCTAGGACAATTGTTAACCATAAAACATATAAGAAAAGTATCCTCGATATCATATTACGTACTAATAGATCCATAAGGAAAATAAGTATACTAAAAAGAATGATAACCAGATTGTACCAAGCCAAGAACTCAAATGCTAATCAAACACCACGATCAATAAGATGAAATCAATTCACCATAATAACTTTACATAAACCTTTACAAAAAAATGAGAAGAAATATCATACATTATTATGGAACTCAAATGAAATACAATGATAATGGGCCTTGCTTATATAGGCAAGGGATAACACTCTAAGAACTAGTCAAGGTCGTAGATCAAGCCATAAATCAAGGAAAGAATTAGTCATCAAAGAACTAGTCAAGACCACAGATTTAGGAGAGAACTAGACATCAAGGATCTAGTCAATACCATAGATCAAGGAAATAATTATACCTAAAAACTAGAAAATATCCCCCTAATATCTAAATAAATAAAAAGAAATATCGACACACATAAGTGGGTGGGGATAAATACAATAAAGGTAAATAAAGTACCTAGGTGAACATTAGCTGAGGTAAATACCTACTCTAACACCCCCTCAAGTGAAGCTAGGGCCAAAATAGAAGTGGCATGTCCACAGTATGAGTCCCAGAAACTGGGCTTGATGAGGTACTCATGTACAATATATCCATGAAGAAATATCGAACTAAAAGAAGGAAAGAATCTTGCTAGAAGGAAAGAGAAATAATAAGAAGTAAGATGTTCTCACGAACACCCCTAAGAACAACTTCCAAAACCCCAAGTATCCCACACAACTCAAGGTAGCGAGGTGATACAAAATTCTTTGTAAAGATGTCTGCAACCTGTTGTTGAGTCGAAATGTACTCCAAGAAAAGAAATCCATCCTAAATGTGCTGAAAAATGAAGTGTATGTGTATCTCAATAAACTTGGTCTGATAGTGCTCAACTGGGTTGCGAGAAATGTGAATTTCATGTTGGTTGTCACACCAAAGTACAATTAGTGAATCTTGTGGGAATCTAAACTCTGTCAATAACTTTCAAAGCCAAATAATTTGCTGACTCTTTATAACTTTTTCCTTGTACTGTATGATCGGAGTGGCAACAAACACAACCAGTAGATAGAAGAAAAGAATCCATCTTCTCATAACAATCTTGAGGGGCTTGTTTTATACCATAGAGAGACCTTTGAAGCCTACAAACAAGAGAAGAATCCTGAACAAATCCAACTGGTTGCTCCATGTATATTTCCTCTTGTAAAATATCCATGTAAGAATGCACTCTTCACATCCATCTGGTATATGGGCCACCCCTGTGATGCAGCAATAGTAAGCACAAGGCATAAAAATCCATCTTGGCAATATAATTCTCAGAGTAATCAATACCTTCAACTTGTGAAAAACCCTTTGCAACAAGACGAGCCTTATATTTGTCAATGGACCCATCAACTACATATTTGGTTCGGTATACCCACTTACACCTAACCATCTTTCTTCCTTTAGGAAGGGATACCAAATCCCAAGTATGATTATTCATCAAAGAACAATAATCACCTGCCATCACGTCATCCCACTCTTGTATCCCATGAGCCTTTAAAAAAGACTATGGATCCTCAGAAACTACCTAACACAAAAGTCTAGAACCTGTAGAATGTGTGTGATGATTCCTAGCATGTGGAAGATCATGTATGAAAGGTTATTTCTTAGAAACTATAGTACGATCCCACTTAGGCATAGTGACAACATCAGTGGGAATAGGATCCTCAATGACATCTATAGCCTCCTCACCAACCTCCTTAAAGAAAGGATCCTCAATATGAGATGATGAAGAAGAAGAAGGCATGAAAGAAGATGAAGAATCATGAGGAGTGAAATTCTCATCAAACTGAACATGTGTTTGAAAAATAATGTAATGAGTATCAGGATCTAAAGGTCGATAAGCTCTCATGTCCTCACAATACCCTACAAAGATCAAGGGTTTTCTCTTCTTATCCAAAGCTTTCCTTTTATTCTTTGGCAAAAAAAGCTCAAGCATGGCTCCCAAAGACTCAAAAAAATGATACATCTAGCTTAGTGTTGGACCAAGCTTCCTCTGGATTCAAATGCTCAAGTGTTATGTGTGGTTTATGATTCTAAATGTAGTTAGCACAATTAACCGCTTCTACCTAGTAGATAGGAGGTAAATCTCTAGAATGCATCATACACTTAATCATTTCCTTCAAATATATATGCTTATGTTCTGTTAAGCCATTCTGTTTTGGAGTATGAGGAACAAAATGTTGGTGAATAATGCCTTGAGTTGCCAAAAAAAACAAAAAACTCATTGTTGAATTACTACCCCCCATTATCAGTGCGATGTTTCTTTATGCAACTAGAAGATTGTTTCTCGACCAACGCCTTGAAGACTTTGAAGTGTGAAAAAAAAATCACTTTTGTACTTGAGAAAATAAACCCAAGTACGCCTCAAGAAATTATCAATAAAGGTAAGTGCAGACTTAGCTCCATTGAAAGAGGGGGTAGGAAAAATCATCAAGTCACTATGCATAAGTTCAAGTGGTGAAGAAACTCTCTTGGACAAATTCTTAGGAAATGGATCTTGATGTTGTTTCCCTAATACACAACCAGAGAAAAATCCCTCAAGATAAGAAAATCTAGGAAGACTATCTACCATACCATGAGTGCTCAACTCCTTCAAATATATGTAATTGAGATGTCCAAATCTTTCATGCCAAAGCTTACTCTTTGAATTTGCATGAGAAACCAATCCTATCCCTATAGTGGAAGTGTCATCAAAACCCTCAAAGTGATATAGTCTAGAATTATGATCAACAATACCTTGAGAAAGAAGTGAATGAGGCTCCAAATAATTCTACCCCATGTGGTGTAAAATTCATTATTTTTCCTTGACTAGAATGACAAATTTGATATACATAAAGCAAAATTTGTGGTAATGTTAGGAACATACAGTGCATCTTGGATACTGCCACCATCAAGGTGTATATCACCTTTTCCCTCAATAGAAAGAAAGGAATAATCTCCAACCTCAATTTTGGAAGTAGAACTCAAACCTAGAGAAACAAAAGACTCCTTAAAAGAATTCATGTGATGAGAAGCACCATAATCTATAACCCAACTATCTGCAAGTGGTGACTAAGATCTCCCAACAACATTAAGCTTTTTTCCATGTTGATTAGAAGGAGGTGGAGTGGAGATAGAAATTTTGTGTTTCTTGACTACATCCTCTAAGGCTTGCATTCACTTATAACACTTATGTTCTTCATGACCACTACCCCCACAAAAAGAGCATGAAAGGCTAGACTTATTCTTGGATTTAGAAAACTCCTTGGGTTTAGAGTTGTTTTCTTTGGGTTTAGGAGAACTTTGAGATGGAGAAGGGGTGGATTTGGTTTTATTTTTTGGTTTTCCCTTGCCCTTAGGATTAGATGCAACTAATTCCTTTTGAGAGGTGGAAGACTCAAGGTGAGACAATTTTTATTCTTCCCTAGTAATTCTTTCACAAAATGTTTCTAAGTCAGACATTTTAAATGTGTCACCTAAGGCATCCATGCTAAAGAAAATGGTAGAAGAAAATATTTGAAATGGTCCTCTCAACTTGGATAGAATAAATTAAACACACTCTTCATCTTTCTTATCTCTTCCACTCCCCTTCAACTGTGTAAACAAATTCTTTAACTTGGTAAGATAGTCTATAATTGTTGGAAAATCTTCAGGATTAAGAGAGGTGATCTCAATTTCAAGTTGAATGGCTCTCATATGATCCACCTTACCAAATAAATCCTCCAATTTCTCCCATATTTTGAAAGGAGAGTCACATTTTTCTAAATGAAATAAAATACTGCCACTTACATAAGTTCCTATCAAACCCATACACTCATCAAATTTGCACTGGTACTGAAATTTCTCATATTCTCTAGTGAACACTAGTTGTTTTAAAGAAGTTAAAGCCCATAATTCTTTCCTCTTAATTATTGTTTCCATTCTTAGTTTCCATGTGTGGTAATTATGTGTTGTTAATGGATCAACATGATCTAATGTAGAAGTAAACACCATTCTCAAAAAATCACCAAAATAAATGCAATAACCAAGCAATGCAACAAGACCCCCAAATAATGCAACAAAAGCCCCCTAACATTTTGGCACTTTATAATGAGTGCATGTTACAATATGGAACTTTATAATTATAGTTTGATTCTCAAAATAAATATTTCCAATGGAAAGAGCACAAAAAACAAGCACTTTTGTAAAAAAAACGACACTCAAAACCGAGTTACCGATCAAAAGATACAAACTTTGCAATATCATGCTCTACTATTTATTTTAGTTGCCACTAAAATAGAATAAAATGTTCTTGCCTTCACCACACAAAGAAAATGAAAGGGGGGGTGGTGTTAGGAACCTACTAGTAGGAATCACAAGGTTTAAGCCCTCATATGACCATACCATATGACCAGGGGCTAAGGATTTCAATGGCTTTTTTCGAGAAAGTCACATCCAACTATTTCTTCTGGTAAAAAATGTTATTTTTAGGATTGTGTGGACAGTGACTTGTGTTGCTAAAAATAGTAGGATACAAAATTTCCCAAAATGATAGAATATGTGTGCGACCGTCCTAGTACCCTGCCAAAAAAGGAAAGATCCGTCCTTCTGAAATAAGGCCTGTACACAACCCAAAAATGCTACACCACAATAGAAAAAAACCCATTGTAGATCTCAAGAAACCCAACAAAACCCAGAAAAATATTTTCTGGGTTTCATTCCTCTATGGCACAGTTCCAAAGCAATGCAGTCCATACCTCTACAATAACAAATAAAAACTCGAAAACTGACTGCCTCCAGAAATGGTCAAGTTAACAGTCAATCTTAGGGTTTTTCCACCTTCCAAATCCAATGGAAGGATTTGTTTTGCATAAAACGCATGCAACAACAAAATATGAACAAATCCCGAATATATGAATATATAAAGAAATTATTTACAAAATAAAACTTATAGACAGATGTCAATAACAATCTCCTAATTTGATACCATAAAAGGAATGATAACTAGATCGTACCAAGCCAAGAACTCATATGCTAATCAAACACAACGATCATTAAGATGAAAGAAATTCACCAGAATAAATTTGCATAAACCTTTTCAAACAAATGAGAAGCAATATCATATATTATTATGGAACTCAAATGAAATAAAATGAGAATTGGCCTTGCTTATATAGGCAAAGAATAAAAATATAAGAACCAGTCAAGGTCATAGATCAAGCCATAAAGCAAGGAAAGAACTAGTCTAGACCATAGATTTAGGAGAGAACTAGACATCAAGGATCTTGTCAATACCATAGATTAAGGAAAGAACTAGTCAATACCATAGATCAAGGAAAGAATTATACCTAACAACTAGATAATATCCCCCTAATATCTAAATAAATATCCACACACATAAGTGGGTGAGGATAAATACAATAAAGGTAAATAAAGTACCTAGGTGAACATGAGCTAAGGTAAATACCTACTCTAACATATGCCATTAAATATCACGATTAACATGATTATGACAAAAATATTTGACGAGCAAGTGATCATTAGAATAAGAATCCATGGATAAATGATAATTCTTGAGATTTAAATATGGATTGCATGTTCCATCAAAACATGTAAAGGTAGGCATGATGAATTCCTTAAGGAAAGTTGAATTGTGAATTTTTTTAGGGATCGGATTGTCTGGAAGAGAATTATGATCAATGGAAGCATAATAGGATTTTATTTTTAAAGTGAGAGAATGAACTTGGGCTTGCAAATTACCAACATCATGCATGAGGGATAAAATATCATGTGAAGAAATGGTAGAATAAGTGAGAGGAATATTGAGAAGTTGAACTTTTCCATTATGAGTGATCATGGGAACTTGAAATGGAGGAGTGGATGTGGAAGGAGGAGGAGGATGTTGGGAGGAGGAAAAGAACATGGAGGCTCTGTGGGAATGCTAGATGTAGACTCGGGAGTCATAATAAGAGGTGCACTAATAAAAGGAGGAGAATCATCATGAATAATATTAGAAACAACCTCAGAAGTAGAAGAAAAAGGAGTGATAAATTCACATTCAACAGTCTTAAGAGAAGTAACATCCTCACTAACATGTTCATGATCAAAAGTGTAATCAACCTCACTATCAATCATATTTTCACAAGAAATTAGTTCATCAAGAGTATCATCATCATATAAAGAAGTTGTAGGAGTGCTAACATGAGATTTATCATTACAATCATTGGAAATATTTTCAGAAATAGGAGTAGGAGATATAGATTTACATTCATTTTGACTATTAATGGAAACATCATCATGCACATGTACATTTGTAACCTTATAAGTAGAGTTATTGATATCTATACAAGCAAAAATGTCACCAAGAAAAGGATCTACATTAACATTATCATGTACTTCAAGAGGAGGATAAGAAGGTACAATGGCATTGGTGACTATGGAAGATGAGGGAGAACATGCAATATAGCTTTGGTCATTAGAGAGCATGAAAATATGAGGGGTGTTAAGGCCAAGAGGAATGGTGCCTTGGAAAGAAATAAGCTTTTGGAGGGTTGTGGAATCACATTTAGCATTATGATAAAGATAACGAAGTTCAGATTTTGTATCAACATCATCAAATATAGGTTGCACGTTGTTATAATCAATAGCCTACTTGGGAAACGAGGATATCTTTTTAGCCATTAGGGTTTTTGGGATCCTAGGGAAATTGGTTCGAACAAGAGAGGGTTTCACTAAATGATTTAGTAAAATATAGTTAAATCTAATTTCAAAGTAACTAATATGAAGAAATATAATAAAGTACAAATGTTAAGCACTCTAATGATGTAATCTTGTAAGAAAATAGGAGAGAGATAAAAATACTTAGTTGATTTATGCTTAATCTGGAGCAAATATGAACTAGAAAAATTAATGAACAAGTTGGGCATGGTGTCATAAATTCTCAGTATTAATTATGCACTTCATGGATAGAGCCAAACACAGGCGTATGGGATAGGGAAAGGGTGTTTGGGCACCAAAGACCACTTCTGGGTGTTAGTGACTGAAAAAAAAACTTGGAATTTGATTTTTCCTATCTCAATAAGGTTTCACACTCACTCTCTTTTGATTTCCTGATAGTCATAATTTGATCAGCTGGGGTACCTGTAACCTGCAAAACAAACCCTAGCTACCTGCATAAGCTCACAAACACATCAAATTAGAATGAAATATGCAATATGTTAAGTCGGACTAACCCCAACAATAACTCGAATAATGAACTAATGATTGATCTTTGCACTACATTCCAGACTCCATGTAGTTATTTGTGCTTGTTTGTGAAATTTTGTCCTTAGGTTTCCCTCGCACCAATGACGCTAAGATAACGGGTTATAGATAGCTTTTATGCAAATATGTGAGATGGAATTTAGTACTTCCCCTTCCTATGCAAAGTATGCAACCCAAATATTTAATCCCTTTGATGATAGTGATAGTATGTAGATGTGATTTCCCCTTCGAATTTCCATCCATAATAATAGAGTGTATGTTGTGTATATATATGTATCTCTTGTTTGAATTTCAACCCTAGTAACACAAAAGGATGATTATGAGCTTATGATAAGGATAAGAAAACTATAAATACCAACCATAAATTTCAAAATAAACAAAAAGAACAAAGAGGAAAAAATCAACTAGAATGGATAGGAGCGTTGGGGCACTAGTTTCTGGAATGGGTGCTAGTGTCCTGACATAAATGATGAAATATATGAAAAGATAGACAAATAGGGATCCCTGTGACTTGACCAGAAATGGGTATAAAAATGATAGATGTGCAAGACAAAGATAATAGAAACAATCAAATAAAATGGATGGAATAGGGAGTGTGTCACCATTGAATACTTTTATCACTTAATATCCATGCATATAACAACATACTTGATGGCATAGTAATATAGTAATATATTTGTGATTTTGTTTCTACACCAAGTACCTCACACCTCATCACAAGCATATATAATGTTTTGATTGTATAACAGCCTTTCATGTGGGAATAGTTTGATATCTCACAAAAGCTCAGCATGTGTGTCATTGCACTTGCACTAGAAATCGAAGATCAAATTGAAGTGATACATGAAATACAAGACGTAACAGGACAAGCTTGGTTCAACTATTTCCTAGACTTTGAGCTTGCCACCACCCTAGCCCGAGCCACCTAAAATGTCAAACAAGATCTATCCATCCCTCTTGAATTCTAATCCTATCAACATTATCGTATCTTGTTATCAAATCAATTAAATGTAAAACACAATTTAACACCCTTCAAGGAATCCATTTGGATTCCTGGGATCGGCATTTTTTGATCAACTCATTAAATCCTCATCTAATATTTGTCTCTGCCAATTGTCTTTGTATACAAGTCTTCCCACTTGATGAAATGAGGATCATCTTACATTGTTCATGTATCCAATCATTCTAACATTATGTTTGTCGATGCAAGTGTTAGTAAACCCTATTTTATTTAGAGTTTTTGGTATTTCATCATAATAACAACTAACCAAAAATAACCATAAACATCAGTGTAAGGATGTCAAATGTGATATTTTGTAAATGAAAGCTCATGACACTAAATGGACTGTACCCACACATCATGGTGGCCTTGTATACACTATGTGAGGCTTTGTTTTGGTTTCCATGATCCCAGTCCATCTCGGATACATTAGTCAGGTGTAGTCCCTTAAGATCCCTGAGAGAAATACATGCGAAAACTTCGACATGTGAGTCATTGTTTTTGGTTTGTAGGAAATATCTTAAGAATAGATTTTTCATACAATATAGGTGGTGAAATGAGAATTTGTGTTTATTATTTATTTCCAAGATTTATGTTACAACTTAGACGTTGGATTTTAAACCAACTTCACACACATGAAATTGTCACCATTTTTCAATTAAATGAGTTGCCACAACCAAAACATGCACGACTAATCGGGCCATTATTTTTCCTTATCTTCTCTTAGCTTTGAGAATAAGGAATTATCTACTAACAATTCGAACCACGTGAAGGTGGAAGCTTGTTTTTCACCACTAAACTAAATAATCATGTTAGTAAGAAATTAAATGGAATTTTAAAACCTACAAAATTCAAACAAAATTATTAAAGTTTATTCAAACTAAATTCATGTAGATGCATATATCTAGTCTTAAGTGAACTTACCTTGGAAATTCAATCCAATGAACCGTAAATATCAAATGTACTCTTGATAGTAGCTAGAATTTCTTAATGATATTACTCACGAACCTTAAACATATTGTTTTTTGCTTACCTACCTCGATATTTGATCAATTGAATATTTGTTGCAAGAACTAAATGTGAATAGTGAAGTATCTTCCTATGTATTTCATGGTCTTCAAACAACCAAGTATTTTTTTTTTTGACTGGATATTAGTGAACCCAAGTTCCAGTGACTACCATTGACCTGATGCGATACTCAAGGTTTTCACCATCAATGAATAAAGAAGTCAATTTTTTTCCCTCTACACAATGAGATAAGAAGTAGTGTGTTCCCTCTTCATTAAATTATGTTGCAATTACTGCAAAAACATGCCCTACATCACAAATTAAAATTCAATTCAAATTGAAAATAAATTAAGATATTATCATTTAATAATGTATAAATTTATAAAAATACATGTATGTACCTTATTTCACTAGATCAAAGACTTGGTCAAAGTCAGGTGATGTTGTCATATGATCTGAAGACACTAGTTGTAATGTTAATGGAACTAGAGGTTTATAAGTCCATTCGTCCACCCACTCATGTAACTTACATTCATTCCAAAAAAAATCAATGCATGTTATAGAAAAATATGTCATGCACCTAGTATGAATAGTGTAAGAAATTACATTTGAACTATGGAATGAGTGTATATCACTTGACCCCATAAATGTCATACAATCTTCATAGCTTGCCAAAAAAAATTCATCTATCAACCATAAATATCTATGAAATATTAAGCTCTCTTGAGATTCATTTCCCATATTCTTGTTACACCAATCAATAATGCTTTTTGCGCCTATAAATTTAGCACCATATTTGAACTTTAATTATTCTCTTACAAGGGAATTTTTTTAACATGCTCCTACACAATCATGCTTTCCTTTCCCATATCCAAACTTAGTAGAACTCTAGATATGTTGTAAACTTGTTGTCATGTCCTAATTTTCCAATAAAACATTCGTTCATTATTAAATTGTGATGTGCAATTATCTAACAAAATGTAATGTTGATTGAAAACAATGTTCATCTCAGCCAATTTTGCATAAAACAATTGGAAACACCCTTGCACATATTTTGTAGAATGTGTTTGATCATCATTGATGTAGAAATGATACTCTTTTAATATTTATTGATATGCACAAAAATAATAACTTGTATTGATCTATAGTATTGTGACTGAACCTCCATTTGTGGATTCAATGAGTAATTATATGCAAAGTCAACTACTGAAAATAGTACCAAGTGGGAATGTGTCCTTACCTATCTTGAATTGTTCATCCAACCATCGAGCTTTATGTGTGTTTCTTGCATACTTATAAATAATTTCTTCTCTGAATTTGACCATATATTTTGATACATGTAATTGGTATGTAACAAGCTCACACCTCTTAGATTATTTTACATATTTTAATTGATATGCTAAAAATTTATATTTTTTTAGACCAATTAATTCTTTTCCTATCTCATGTGTACTCTCCTCATGGATACAATTTTCAATTTTAGCAAGCCACCACATATGTTACATGTTCCATCCAAACACGATTTGTTTTTAAAAAAAATTAAATTGATCTTTCAAAAAATATGGTAAGAATAAATTCCCTTGCTGATTTTGGCGAGACATTTAATCCACACTTCTGCAACATAATGTCATTATGTAAAACACAACGTACTTGACGAAAAATATCATAATGCATTGAAAATTCAACATGATGCCTACAAAAACAAGTGGTACATGAGTGATTTATTTTCACATAAAAGGGTTTGTTAATTTCAAAAAATCTTTAGCTAATTTCAATTTCTGGGTTTTCAAATTATTAAACTTAGAGAACAATTGTGTTTGAGTCATATCCAAGAAATGTTTTACATGGCTTCACGATTATGAGAACCTATTCTTATTTTATTGTATCTCTTCTATTTGGTGAAACTATTATTTTTTCATTCCAAAAATTTACAAGATTATTTTAGAATATCTAATGTTTCTTTGTCTTTTCGTGGGATTATACTAGAGAATGCCTAGTAGTCAGTGTTATTGGCCGATTCAAGACTTTTGTGTCTACCTATTGCTTTCATTATTTTTTTTTGTTTACCTTCAAATCTCTACTTATTTTTCTAATCAAGCATTTGTTTGTTGTTTTATCACTTACTATATAGTTAGTAAGTGTGTGTCGTGTAACATTACTACCTTTGGTGCATTTGTTAACACCTACAATATGGTTTAATTTATGTGTATTTTCAACAAGTGTCGCATTTTGACCATCAATATTAGATATTCTTAGCCATAGGGTCTTCATTGTAGGTCTCATATTAATTAATTTCATTAATGTAACAAATAATTGAAATCTTTGTGTATCATTTATTTTCTCAAAGTAATTATTCCAGATTCCCATAGCTTTTCTTCTCATATTTTTGTCATAGATTTTATCAGGCATTGGTTTTATAATGTTTTCATCAATTTCAATTAAGTCAGTGGGTTTTCTATGCAAAATGGAAGGATGTGTTCTTAGAGGTAAAGATTCATTTACAGGGTTACTTTCCTCATTTGGTGTTCCGATGTAATTTTCAGGACACTTTTAGGTAAAGGTTCAATATTAGTATTCATATCAAATTCTTTATCCATAAGATAATTATCATTTAATTCATTATCAATACTTATTGCAAGATAATTATTCTCCTAATTTTCATTATGAATTTCTCGATCATTCTCTATAACATCATATGCACTCAAGATAATAGATAGTAAAATATAGATAGTGGGGGTGGGGACAACTTCAACTACTAAAAATTCACGCAGGAAGGTATAGAGAATTGTAGATTGGAAAAATTGAGGAGAGAATTCTTGTGAAAGGAACAAAACTGGATGTTAGAGGGGGAAGATTATATTAAACATGTTATATCACATGTTTGTTATCATGTGCATGCATTGTGTTTTTTTACTCTCCCAAGGTAAAGCCCCATCGTTTGGAACCACAAGCCTGCAACTTGTACCTACTCAAATATAGCAATCATCACATTTTTTAATTAAAAACACATAAAAGAGCCTTCTGCCAAAATAAATCACACAAAAACTATCAACAAATTTATTAAAATTTCTACTAGGAGGTCAATGCCACTTTCCTCTATCCAGATATATGATTTTTCAAAATTTCTGACTTGTATAAGGTTTCCATCCTTATTATTTTCTTACTATGTATTTTTATAGTTCTATTTCTTGTATTTATACACGTCTTTCATCATGTATCTTTTATTTCACTCGTCCAAATTGATTAAAAATTATATAGTCTTGTTAGCACCAAATCAATGTACCCTCTGATTGCTCAACCTGTGAGTGTGTTAAGGCAAGCAGAGTGACTGGGTACCATGGAATTGCTTTAAACATGTGGGAATTTGTAGTTGAAGCAAATCTCCAAAGAAGGTTGGTTCCTCATCCTAAACTAGTGAAACAACTAACTCTAATGGAAACAAATCTAACAACTACAAATCTATGACTTCCAAGGGACCAAGGAGAGAGAAATATCATAAATGAAAGAAAATCTACTCTACGGAGGTGATTCACCAAAAGGGAAGTGTAGGGAATCTCTTGAATGTGTGGACATAATAGAAAAATGAAGTGCATAGAGGGTGTAACAGTCACCACAGTCAACAGAAAAATAAAACTAGCACCTCCATGAAAGCACAACAGTAATGAAACCTGCAAGATAATTTAGATTAACACAAGACAACTACAAGTGAATTGAAAATGTAAGGACAACATACACAAGCAAAGGGAAGAACACATCCATAATACTCATATCCCCAGCTTCATAGATATAGACAATTCAATTAATTACAAATAAAGGCTAGTATCATCATGCAAGATGTCCAAAATTAAGGTTTGTAACACATTTGCTTCCTAGAAATTTTTTGGTAGAGTTTCAGTAAGCAAAGAATCCCCCCTACAAATGAAAGGAGCTTACTATGTATAGAAGAATTTGGTGAGGAGAGAGAAAGTTAAGTTTCTCAGATGCATATATTATTCACCTACCAAGTGAAAAATTCAAATCAAAATACCATGGGACACTTGCATAGAGCATCACTTCTATATTGGAGATTATGGGATAAGAAATTTTCTCCCATGCCCCATTAATGGTGGTAGTTGGTTGTATAATGTCTTAGAGTGCAGTAAAATAAATGATGTTTTTTACCCTCTTCCACTCACCAAAACTAAAATATGAAATTTTTTGCGCGTAGAGGGCTCCAAGACCTGTCCAGAAAGTCCAAGTTTGCACAAAACAAAGCTCTGAGGAGAAATTTATGGTGTTTTGAAATTACATGCCAGTGGGAGAGCTAGGGGGCCATCACTGCTACTTTCCAGTTCATTTCAGTGATCTAACCATGCATTATTGCCCCTCTGTTATCACTTTTCTCCATTTTCTTTACTTTATCCCTTTTGTGAATTAAATCACCTTACCTTCACCGCATAACTCTACTTCATCAACCTCCCCTTCTTGCGTTGATCTGAGGTTACTTTACTTCATTTTTCCCCTCTAGTTCTATGGCCTTTAGACATTACTTTACTTCTTTTAATTTTAGAGAAGTAAAGTAGTTTTACTTTCTTGCACAAATCTTTTCACATTAGCCTTCATTGCGGTGAATTGGAGGTGCACTAATTTCATTGGGAAATGGGTTAGCTCACTCTTTAACCTATCGTTTAACTCCTGGACTCGCTTTCTAGATGAGTTGGGCTCCTTTGGCAATTTGATGGTTGACTATAATCATGCCTAGGTGTACAGCAGAATAAATGTCATCTTTGAACCCCTTTTCACTCATAAAATCTAAAATCTGAAATTGCTGGTGTGTAGAGGGCTCTGAGACCTTTCTGGAAAGTTTAAGAATGCGTAAAACAGAGCTCCGAGTGGAAATTTATGGTCATTTAAATTTCTACAACTTTTCCTATTCATTGTGGCAATTTCAATGTGATTTAATGCTTTTACTTAAAAATAAGTAGATTAGCTTCAACTTTCTGCATTACTTTACTTCTTTAATTCCTTTTTTAAGTGGTGATTTCACTTTACTTTACTACTTTTACCTAAAATAAGTAAAGCAATTCCACTTCACCACTTTACTCTATTTCCCATTTCCTTTGTTAAGTGGTGATTTTACTTTACTTTACTACTTTTACAAAAGACATAAGTAAAGCAGTTCCAATTCAACACAATACATTTCTTTTCCATTCCTTTGTATTGTGGCTTTTTTAATGTTTTACTTCACCACTTTACTAAGAAAAACAGTAATAGGCCATAACTTTTGACCAGATGCTTCATTTTTCGAGATCTTAGAGTTTTTGGAAAGCTTTCAACCTCCTCTTCACATTGGAATCATGAAAATAATATTTTTAAGGGTTAAGAGGGAGAAAATGGAAAAAACACTTCCAAGCATAGGGACTAAAATTTTTGTAGTGAAGTGCCCCAAGCCAGTTTTACCATTTTAAACCATTTTTTGCAATTCTTTGGCTGAGTGCAGACTTCTAAAGCCCACAGAGAGGGGAATGCCATCAAATGACTTAAAGTTCTAAAAATCCATGAATTTTACATGTTTTCTTCCAGATTCATCACTGAAACTCCATCAACTGCCCAAGTCCATGTTTCTCAAGTTGTCCATTTTTACCATGGGTAAAAATAGATAATAATTTGGTGACTCACAGGGATATATGCCTACTATATGGAGTAGACCAGTTACCTTGAAGCATCCATTTGACATGGAATCCTCTAAAGTAACTTGGAACTGATCTACACTTGAAAACTTGCACCCCATAACCTCCTTGAAACAATGTCATGAAGCTTCCACCTACTACTCATTCCTGTAAATATGATCCGTGATACTGAATAATGAATACTTACAACTGTTGCCTCAATATCTAATTCTTGTCAACATGAAGCACAAACCGACTAATTACTTGAAAATTTAAAACATTTCAGGACTTGAAAATGTATGTTGATTTGGGAGGAAAATTGAGGACTGTTGTGAGACCAAGTTCTACTTCATGTTATGCAACTCTGTGTCGAAACTACTGGAAGTAGGGGCTGCTTTAACTAAATTCAGGAAGGCTCCCATGGAACTACCATATGAACATATAATACTACCCTCGAAGATGGTTTTTTATAATTTCTTATAAGGCACTGGAATTTTATTTGTAACTGATCTCGAGGGACAAAGAATTGAAAACACTGAAAAATGCCCCTTAATTGATTTTAGGTTCTCTGCATTTGAATTTCTTGAGGATTGAAACTATTTCCCGTGAGCTTGAGATTTTTATTACAATATTCTCTACTTTGAAGCATGGTGAACTATGCAAAAGACACTGAAGAAATAGAGCACATGCCCAAGGAACTTAGGGAAATTGAAAACTAATCTATCAACAGAACAATGTGCATAAGCACTTGGAGGAATGAAAATCCTAAATTAATATGTATAATGGTGGGATATTACTCCTCTAGTAGAAGTGCTTGAGGTAGATTCCATTAATTAGAATCTACAATTCTTCACCATCTAACTTAGCCAGATGGAAAGCATTGCTACTCTTGCATTCTGTGATCATGTAGGGGCCACTCCATATTGCATCAAACTTGGAATGCTTTTCCATCTTTACTCGATCAACATCCTTTTTTTGGCACTAAATCTCCCTCTTGGAATTTTCTTTCTTTAGCCTTCTTTTCAAATCTCATCTTGATCAGTGTCTGATATTTCTCCATGATTTACATTACATGCTCTCTTATTTCTTCTAACTCCATGAGCTTTGCATACATGACCTCCATAGGCTCGAACTCATATAGCTCTAGCTTCTTAAGAAGCTCTAACACTAGAAACTCAAGTGATATAGGCAGCCTTACCTCCCTTCTGTATACTAGCTTGTATGGAGAGATAATTTTTTTATCTCTTCGGTGTAATTCTATCAGCCCACAAGGCTGACTTGAGCTTGGTATGCCATGTCTATTGATTTTCATCAAGATTCTTTATGATTCTCAGTAAGTTCTTTTTGTGGACTATGCTTTCCCATTACCCTGGGGGTAATAATTAGAAAAGGTGTTGACATATATTTCGTTCCTAATAACCTATTCAATGATATTTGTGCCAAGAAACATTAATGCATTTTTTTGATATGATGGTGGTAGGTACGCAAAACCTTCTTACAATTCCATCGTAGAAATCTAGTATGTTGGATTTTTTTTCCTCCTTCAGTGCTACTACTTCGGTCCACTTGGTGAAGTAATCCATTATTATGAGTATCCACTTCTGGCCTCGGTTCGAGTTTGGATTTATAACTCCAATGAAGTCCAATCCCCACTACGTAAATGGCTAATCCACTGATATGGGATGAAGTGGTAGTGCTGCTAGCCTCTCTTTACCTGTGAAGAATGCACCTTCTTGCACTTTTAAATCCATGCATAACATTCACCGAACATTGTAGGCCAGTAGTAACCATATTTCATGATTCTAATATTTTTTACTCATGGAGAAAATTGGCCTCCTGCCTCTCCATCATGGAACTCTTGTAACACTTTTTCAATCTAATTTGTTCCAATACCACCTTAGGAGAACCCCATCCATATCCTTCTTGAAAAATATACCGTTAATCAAGGCATATGGAATGGACTGGAACCTGAAATATCTCGTCTTTTCTTTTCTTAGTTCCATAGGGCATAGACTCATTTGAAGGTAATGCATCATATCTTGGTTCTAACATGCTGCAGAGACATCATTAGCTAGCTACTCTTGATGGTCATGTAGCACCAAAATAGCTTCCTCTTGATTACTTGTCCCATCATGTTGATTGGAAGCTACCTACTCGAATAAGCCTTTTCTATGGACCAAATCGGTCACCTTTATGTCTATGTCATACTCCATCACACAAATGATCCAACCTACTCTCTTCTCATTCAAATCCTTGTTTAGGAGGAAGTCCTTGACTCTAGCATGAGACACTAAAAACTGAATTATGTTGTTTGAGACCAAATGCTTGAACTTATTCAATATTCTTATGACAATGAGGACATGCATCTCAATGAAGGAATACCTCACTTCATAGTCTTATAAAATCTTACTGAAGAAATTTATGGGTTGGTCTGACCTGTCATTATTGTGTTGCACCAAGATAGTTGAGATTGTATCTGATCCGCCAAAGGCATAGAGCATGAATTACTTCAAAAAATCCAGTTCGATAAGAGTTAGAGCTTGTGATATAGCTTGTTTGGTAGATTCAAATATCTCTTTTCCCTTTGTTGTCCACTTGATTGTAAGTTTTTTCTTCAACATCATTTTCAACGACTTAACAAGAGTGGAAAAATTTGGTATAAACCTTCTGATGAAATTGATTCTCCCCAAGAAGCTTTAGAGATCCTTCTTATGACTTGGAAATGATAATACACAGATAGATTCAACTCTTTCAAGATCAATTGTTAGGCCCTCCTTAGACACTATTTGGCCTATCATCTTACCTTTGTGAGCTAGAAACACACACTTCCTAGGGTTCAAAGACATATCGAATCTCATGCATCTTTAGAACACTTGCCTGAGGAGGAAAAGGTGGTTAGCTGTGTTCTTGGAGTATATTGTGATATCATCTAAGTACACAAGAACTATCTTATTTATCAATCCTTTGAACGTCATATACATCACTCTTTGGAAAGTAGAACCAACATTTGATAGCCCAAATGGAATATTCTTATAAGCGTATGTGCCCCCATTTGGTGGTGAATAATATTTTGTACTGATCATCCTCTTTCACCATAATCTGATTATAGCTCGAGTAGCCATCTAGGAGTGAGAACCTTTCTAAACAAACTACAACTTGCAAGATTTTTTCCATAGAAGGGAGTGGATAGTGATCTTTGAGAGAAGCTTTGTTCAGGTCTTGAAATTCTATGCACAACTTGATTTCTCTATTTATTTTCCACACAGGCACAAGGTTAGCAACCCAATTTGAGTGTTTGATTGAAAATATAGTGCTTGCCTCAATCAGTTTGTTCAACTCCTTCTTTATGAGAGGATCAATATGAGGGTTGAATGGTCTTTGTTTTTACTTGATAGGATTAGCTTCTAGATCTAGTTCAATAGTATGTTGTGTTATCTTTGGATTGAATCCTCTCAAGTCCTTGTAGCTCCATGCAGAGACATCTGTGAAGTCTTGACAAAGTTGTATAAATTCATATTTTTCTTGATCAATGTTTACCTTTCCAATTTGAAGTAATTTTCCTTCACCCACTGACATTGGCTCTGAATCTTCTCCTTTGACCTGAATTTTATCTTTTTCCTTCCGGAACTGGTCATTAGGATTAAAGATTGACTTCAATGTTATTAATCCTTTTGGCAGCTTGTTTCTCCTCAGTTGAACCACTTGATCACCATATTGTTGCTCCAACTTGTCTTGGTTCCTGGCTGAGAACTCTGCTTCTTCCTGTAGGAAATTTATGATCTGCTAATCACTTTCAAATAATTTTCAGCTTGATTTGTTATCTTGAACAACTAGCCTTACAATTACTCTGACATTAGACTAATTTTGGTCTCTCTTGATATTGTTAACAACATCAAACGCTTCCCTAATTGTTGGAATTTTGTCAGCGGACTCATTTTTCTTCCTCGTTATGGCCTCAATGTTGAATTCTTAAAAGTATTCAAGGAGATCCCATACTCTTTTCTTATAGCCCTTTAGGAGATCATTTTTTGCATAATTTAGCCCTCTTACTTGGTTTATAATCAACTCGTTGTCTCCAAATACTTGCAAGTTCTTGATTCCTCTCTTCCTTTCCCAATGCAATCTGTGAACCAATGACTCATACTCAGCTATTTTATTTGGACAAGTAAATTGAAAGTGGAAAGATGAGTAATAATTTATACCTTTTGGTGATACAAGCATTTCTACTCCTCCAACACCTTGTCTAATTCTCAAGCCATCGAAGAATTTATGCCATACTTCATTTTCATCTTTTTCTTGTGGTTTGGTGATGCTAGGGAGAGGTGTATTATCTTCATGCATGCAATAAATACCTAACTTCCTCCATCTCTTTGTAAGGGTCAAAAATCATGCCTCTTTTTCACCCATTCATCGAGAGTCGAGTTTGGAATGCCTCCAACCTTGGTATTTGTCTCTAGAATACTTAGGCAGTCTTCTTGATCAAAAGATGAGAAATTTTCATTGATTTTGATTGATACATGAGGCCCAATATGAAATTTTGCAATAGGTTCTAATCTGATTGTAGCTTTATCCCCATACGTTGTCCTGGAGAGCATGTGAGACCAATAAACTGACAGGTATCTACCAATGTTAGCCATGAATTCTCTTGATAAACACAATGTAAAAAGTGGTGGCAACTCAATAAATGACACATCTTGCAATATTATTACATTGGGGCATACATACAATGTAAGGATCAATCCCTTGATCACTCCAACTGTTCTCACTATTGTCCCATCTAATTGTACTACTCCTTTTGTCACCGGATTATACTTTAATCCCAGCTTATCAACAATCTGTTTGGGCATCACTGAGCTACTTGCTCCCTAATTTGTCATGCAATTATATATGAGACTTCTTCTAATGATCATAGATATATAGAATGGAGGAGGTTTCATAGTTTACCTTGTTGACTTCCTTGGACTCTTTCTTGCGGAGCTGCATTAGTGAGCCCTTTCTCTTGATATTTGGAAGGTTCATTTGAGATGAACCAATCCACCATGGTTGTTTGCAATAAGTATCATCTACCCGGAATTTCCAATGATTCCCACATGGAAATGTTGACATTGGTATTCTTCATTTTAACAATAATATTAAAAGGAAATCGTGTTTCCTTTTTCTGCCCCTTACTCAACACAACCTTCTCTTCATGTTGGACTACTGCATGTGGTACCTAAGTTGGTCTAGAAGGTGGCTTGGGCTGATTTTGAACATTAGGTTTTGTACTTGGGTTGTTAACACCCTAAGGTGTGATAGAAAGCTGGGAAGTACTTGGATTATATGACTAACCTTCTTCTATATTTCTCCTTTTGGACCTTGTATTAGCTTCCAATCTTTGGAAAGGAGACTATTGATCCCACAAAAATCCTCTTTTTTCCAATTAATAAGTGTTGTCTTACTCAGAGGCACTTCTTGATTATTAGCTTTCTGCTGATTTTCTTCTTATGTTGCTCCTTAAGTCACACCAACCATTTCCACCATCAAAGCTTGATTTAGGGCATGATTGAAGCACATTGATTGATTTTATGGTTGGTTACAAGGAAAACACCACTCATACTCATGTGTCATATTTTTCTAGACTGGAACCAAGGCCATAGAGGAAAATATTGCATTAGGATTGTAAGCCTAGAATGGCCTAGCAACATGAGGTTTCCCTTGATTCCGATTTGAATCCTAAGAAGTGTTGGGTTTAATCACACCATTTTTACTGATATATTATTCAGATCTAAGCATATAAATAATAAATGCAGAAATTAAATAGAAGAGCAATACACAAGATATAACGTGGTTCACTTGGTGTGGGCTACATCCACCAAGAAATAACCAATATATTATTCCATAGGATATACAATTGAAGATCTACAATCTTCCACACCTTACATGATGTACATTACTTTTCCTCTCACAACATTCTTTGAGATCTCTCCAAGAATTTCTTATTAAAATTCTCAATTCTCTCCATATAACCCTAGTTTTCTAGCTTATATAAGCATATACAAACTTAGGGCACTTTAGCTATGCAATTACAACCCTTAGATCACCGTTTAATCAAAGGTTAGATCTAATCCCGTGTTCTAAATAAAAAAATTTCACGCAAAGGTCATCATTTCTAGTTACCCCAACCAATGTTGATTGGTTTGCTAGGTGACAAACATTAGTCAACTGGATGATGCCAGTTACTATGTAAATGTGCAAGTTGTAAATAAGCTATTTTTGAAGCAATTCAGCTCCACAACTCAATAATATCCCACTTGGAGATAAATTTTTGCATTGTACTATACAACTCCATTCTTGGATCCTTTCCTTGGAATGTTTGTTCCTCTTCATCAGGTCTCAAACTCAAATACCAACAGAAGTGGAGTGTAGCTCCAACTTCTCCTTTGCCAATGGCTTCGTTAGCGTATCAAAAGGGTTCTCTTTTGTATGAATTTTCTCTAGTTTCAGCTGCCCATCATCCAACACCTGTCATATGAAGTGATATCTCAACTAAATGTGTTTCATTATTGAATGAAACATTGAGTTCTCTACTAGATTAATCAACCTTTGACTATCATTGTATAATCTACAATTCTCTTGCTCCTTTCCCCACTCTTCCATGAACCTAATCATCCATATCATCTCTTTTCTAGCCTCTGTGGCTGTAACATATTCAACCTCTTTAGTAGACAAGGCCACAACCTTCTGCAATCTCGAAATCCAACTAACTTTCGTGCCACCTACTGTGAATACATATCCAGTGGTGCTCCTCCTACCATCCAAATCTCTATCCATTTATAAATTGACATATCTACATACATAAGTATATGACCCTCCCTAGCATAATTGCATGTTGGATATCCCCCT
Organism: Taxus chinensis; assembly: GCA_019776745.2. Taxonomy (NCBI): domain Eukaryota; kingdom Viridiplantae; phylum Streptophyta; class Pinopsida; order Cupressales; family Taxaceae; genus Taxus; species Taxus chinensis. The sequence goes on along the minus strand of CM034148.1, from coordinate 640,412,792 downwards.
CAAATATCAGAGTATCCATTAGACTAATTTCCAATGCTCTTTACGTGGATTAGCCATAAATCTGCTCACAACTCCCACTGCTTGTACAATGTCTGGTCTGGTACAAACCATAACATACATAAGACTTTCAACTACTGAAGCATATGGAACTCATGTCATGTACTCAACCTCCTCATATGATGTAGGACACTGATATTTTCTCAGTTTGAAGTGTCCAGCCATAGGTGTACTTACACGTTTTGAGTTCTGCATATAAAACCTTTCTAACACCTTATTGATATAATCATCCTAAGATAACAACAATTTTTTGTTCTTCCTATCTCTTTGAATTTTCATGTCAAATATTTTCTTTATAGTGCCCAAATCCTTCATTACGAAAGTGTGAGCTAACTTTTATTTAATCTCACCACTGTCTTGCATTATATATTCTATAATAAGGATATCATCCAAATACAGTAACAAAATAATATAGCTTCCATTTCAGGCTTCTTGAAATAAACACGATGGTCAAATTCACATCTCATATAACCATGCTCATGCATGAAACTATCAAAGCTCGTATATCATTTCCTTAGGGCTTTCTTGAGCCCATACAACTCTTTTTCAACCTTCACACAAGTTTCTCCTTATCCTTGACTTCATAGCCAAGTGGCTAATGTATATAAATGCCTTCCTCCAAATCACCATGAAGGAAATTCGTCTTGACATTAATTTTCTCTAAATACAAATCTTCTACTGTAACTAAACTCAATATAGTACAAATAGAAGTCATTTTTACTACAGGAGAAAATATCTCACCAAATTCAATACATGTTTTCTATAAAAATCCTTTTACCACAAGTCTTGCCTTGTATCTTTTCTATCCACCCTATTCTTCCTTGATCCTATAAACCCATTTTTTTTGCAATGTTCTTTTACTTGCCGACAACTTAACCAAATCCCAAGTTTGGTTCTGTTCCAATGAGTCCATCTCCTCATCCATTCCATGCTCCCACTTTTTTTCAGTTTCATCCTACATTATTTCTTAAAAAAAAATTTGGTTTGTCGCTATTAGTCAAAAATAAATAATGTAAGGATGGTGTAAATCTTTTTGGAGGTCTACTTACCCTTTGTGACCATCTCACTGAGATCTAGGGTGTCAAAGGCTCAACTTGCTCATTCTGCAAGTTTGTATCTATCTCTGACAGTGTTCGACGACGATCACCTATTGTCGACATCGGTTCTACTAATCGACACTGGTCTTGTTGTTCTGTAGCTGATGTCGGTCCTGGATACCTACGTCGATTTTGTTCAACTAATACCAGTTTAGGTTAACTGATACTAGTACCTGTAGATGTCTTTTCTAAATCCAAGAATGAGTTTTCTTCCACAAACTTTCCAACTTGTTCATCTTTGGGTACCAAAAGTTGATCCATGTACATCCTCTTTTCATTCCATTCAATTCCATGACTCCTAACAATATTCTAAAACCCAAAAATAGAATCCAAAATCACCATAGCCATAACCAATAAAATTATATCCCTTGGATTTAGCATCCAAATTCTTTCTATTTTCTTTATCAACATGCACAAATGCTTCTAAACCAAATAATCTAAGAAAAGAAAGATATACCTCTTTTCCATTCCAATCTTCTTCTGGTATTCCACCATCCAATGCAGTTGAAGGCCCACGGTTAATTAAATAAACCATCATGTCTACTTCTTTTGCCCAAAACTGCAAGGGTAATATAGCATGTATCCTCATGCTTTTTACACGTTTCATGATTGTCTTGTTCATTATTTCAACAACACCATTCTCTTGTCATGTTATAGGAATCATTCTTTCTTTGTGTATTCCGTTCACTGAACAATAATCATTAAAATCCTTGTTACAGTACTCACTACTACTATTGTCAGATCTAAGACATTTTAACTTTGATTTTGATTCATTTTCCACAAGAGCTTTCCATATTTTAAAAGTCTCAAAAACATCATATTTATGTTTAATACAATAAACACATACCTTATTTGTGTCATCATCAGTGAAAGTCATATAATATTGGGATCCTCCATGAGAAGCTACCTGGGCTGGTCCTCACACATCTGAGTGCACAAGCTCCAATTTTTCTCCTTCTTTATTGACCCAACTTTGAGAAATCTCACTCTATTTTTCTTTCTAAATATACAATGCTACATATCTACATCTTTTAAATTTGATAACTTACCATTTACCTTTAATATATGCATTCCTTTTTTACTCATATGGCCCAGCCGATTATGCCACATGTTTGCATATGAATCTGAAGTAGATAGCATAGAAAAGGAATTAGTAATACAAGTATACAAATATAATGTTCCTATCTTCTTTCCTATTGCTACAACAAGATATCCCTTGGTAAATTTCCAGTAATCGGCTATAAATTTAACCATGTAATCAGATTCACCTAGTTTTCCTGTAGAAATAATATTTCTCTTGAGGCTTGGCACATTCCTCACATCTTTCAATATCCATGTATTTCCATCCTGTAATTTTAGATGAACTTATCCTTTACCAATAATATTGCATGGTTCTTCATCTCCTAAATAAACATGCCCAAAATTACCCTAGACATAATTTATGAAATAACCCTTATTAGGGGTAGCATGGAAAGAAACTCATGAATCTAAAACACGTGATTCAATTTTATTATCTAAGGATAAAATAAGGGCATCTTGCATTACCTCTGAAGATACAACATTTGTCTCTTTACCTTTCTCTGGTATATTCTCTTTGTTTTCCTTAAACCAGTAATCCTTCTTTGCATGTGCTTTCTTCCCACAATTCCAGCAGGTTATTCCTTTTCCTCTAGATTTAGATATGTCATTATTAGACTTTTATTTCCTATTATTCTTACTCTTGAATCTCTCCTTATGCCTTCCCCTTATTTCTACATTCAAAGCATTACCAGATGATAATTCTCCTGTACTTTTCATGCATATTTCTCCATTCAATATTATACTAACCACATCATCAAACTTTAAAATATTAGTAGCAGATGTTGTATTACTAACAACCATTACCAAGTTATCCCTACTATCTAGAAAATAGCATGAGAATAAAAGTTCTTTCACTTGATCATCAAACAAAATATTATCCAATTTTAATTGATTTACAATAGAATGGAAATAATTCAAATGAATTGATGTAGATTCACCTTCTTGCATCTTTGAATTAAATAATTTCTTCATCAAATAAACTTTATTTAAAGCACTAGGTTTTTCATATTAATTAGCTAAATATTTCATCAATTCTACTGTGGTTGCTGCTTTGGTAATATTCAAAGACACATATGTTGTCAAGCTCAATCTTATAGATCCCAAAGCATTTCTGACAAGAATTTTCCATTCTTCATCAGTCATCTGTGTAGGTCTTGCCTTCTCATCCAACGGTAAGTATATATCTTTCTGATACAGATAATCTTCCACCTACATCTTCCATAATTAATAATTACGACCGTAAAAATTTTCAACTTTGCATTTTCCATCTTCTGTCATTGTTGTAGTTCCCACTCAATCAGAAATCCCTATATGAGTAAATCCGTCAACACACAAAACCCTCAAACAAAAAACATCTGATACCATTTGTTAGGGTTAATCACACCAGTTGTATAGATGTATTATTCATATATAAGCATATAAACAATAAACACGGAAATGCACTAGAAAACCAATACACAAGATATAATGTGGTCCACCCAGTGTGGGCTACATCCACCAAGAAAAAACCAATATATTATTCCAGAGGATATACGATTGAATATTTGTAATTTTCCACACCTTACATGATGTACATTACTTTTCCTCACACAAGTTTCTTTAATATATCTCCAAGAATTCCTTCTTGCAATTCGCGATTATCTCCATCTAACCCTAGTTTTTTAGCTTATATAAGAACATACAAACTTAGGGAACTTTATTTATACAATTACAACCCTTAGATCACCTTTTAATCAAAGGTTAGATCTAATCTCATGTTCTAAATAAAAACATTTCACACACAAGTAATTGATGTCGGTTACCCCAACCGATGTCAGTTGGTTTATTAGGTGACTGACACCAGTCAGCCGACTGACGTCGATTACTTTGTAAACCTGCAAGTTTTGAATAAGCTATTTGTGAAGTAATTCAGCTCCACAACTCAATAAGGAGGAGACTTATTTGGCTGATATGGAGGCATATTTGGCTGTTAATGAGGTTGATAGGGTCTGAAATTTTGGGCTTGTTACTTCTTGATGGTCACCACTTCGTTCCCTAAACATTTCTGCCCCTTCAACACTTATTTTTGTTTATTCATGACCTCCTGGAGCTCTTTAGAATTTTTGGATGAATTTGAAGCCTCACTATTGCTCTGATTTCTAGGAGCTGGAATGGGAATCAACTCAGGAATTTTTTTGGTTGTAAGGTTCCCCATTTTTAGATAGAGAGGCATAGATGGCCTAGGCACAAGTTTTTCTACTCAAATTAAGAAATTCTCTGCTCTAATAGCTATAACATAAGCTCCAGGAAATGTAGTTCCTCCCATAGACTATATCACTAATGCTACGTCAGAATTTAAGGCTTCAAGAAGTAGAGAAATACACCTTTAGGAACTGGTCTGACAACAATCAGAATCCTATCCCATGATCTTTGGAATCTAAAATTGAAGTCATCCATCTTCTCATTTGGAGCTCTCTCGATTGTGGTCAATTATTCCAATTAAGATAGATTGTCTCCCTTTTCTCCAAATTAGCCACATAGAGTTGTGCATAATTGATCCCAATTCTGAATTGTTTCTAATCCTAAACTTTTGAACCACTAAAAATATTTTCCTTTGAAGGAAGAAGCTAATAGCTTAACTGCTACATCCATCTCAGAAATTTCATGTATGGCACAGACATTTGTGATGTCTTGAATGTGGTCGATTGGTGTTGTATGATTCTCTCCATTAAAGAATGGTATGTTCTTTAGAGTAGGGCAAGTGGACTGTTACCTATGAAGTTCAAAAAGGAATTTTGTGGTCCTTTTGGTGGTTGTTGATGTGTCATCCTGATTTTTCTAAGAAACCTGGTTGATTGAATGAAAATCCTACTAGGTGGACATGTAGACAAAGTTTTTTTGGTAGATATGGAAACCTCTGTACTCTTCTCACTCTTCTTCCTCTTCCTGGAGAGAGTTGCAAGTACTCAAAAATACCCTCTTCTCTTGCTCTTGACCATGTTTAAATTCTTCTCATAGATTGAAGCACTTACTACTGAAACCAGTAGATCTTGTTATTTGGATTCATCATGTGTTATGAATTTTGAATCTTTGGACTACTTAAGTCTTCCACTTAGAGTAATCAACTTTACTTGAAGCACTTGAACAGTTTGTAATAGCTCAAGTTACTTCTTCTTCTTGTTGCTCTTAACTTGTTTTATTTTCCTGAGTTCATTGCAGTCTTTTGAACCTTGATTACTTCCTTCCTTGTGTGCTAATTAGGACCTACTTTACTTCCCTTGTTGTGGTGATTTGAACATTGATTACTTTAATTACTTCTTCTTTTGTTCATTACGGTGTTCTCAACATGCATTACTTAAGTCTTTCGACTTGGAGAAACTACTTTACTTAAGTAATAGTACCATAGAATGACACAACTTGAAATGAAGTAAAGTCTTTCACTCCAGAGCAATGACTTTAATTAAGTAATGCAACTTGGACGTGTAATTACTTAAGTCTTTCACTTTGAATTAATTGACTTACTTACTTTTTCCACACCACTTGGACTAAAGTGAAGTCTTTCGGTTTTAGTAACCAACTTTACTTGAGTAATGCAACTTAGAGTAAATACATTCAAACTGGAGTAATGCAACAAATTAAAATCACACAACTTACTTTTCTCTTCTTTACGGTGATTGAGGATACAATTACTTCAGCAAATCAAAGTGAAATCATTGATTGCATCTCCTTCTCCCCTTTGCTGCAAGGCTTCAAAAATTGCAACTTCTTTCCCAAAACACATCAACTTGGCTAGAATGAAGGTTTTTTCACTAAAACACTTGATAAGAACTTGATCTTTGACCCCTTTGGTCCCATCAGGTGTACCAGAACTATTAGTGTCAGTAGCACAGTGGCTAAGATATGTAATGGGATACTTGTGAAATGTAGTGCTTTCACCTACTTGTCCCACCAGGCATGTCAAATATATTATTTTCAGTAGCACAATGGCTAAGATATGCAATGGGATACCTATGAAATGTGGAGATTTCACCTACTTGTCCTACTAGGTGTGCCAAAACTTTTAACACCAAATCATTACAGCCTCTGATTACTCAACCTATGAGTGTGTTAAGGCAAGCAAAGTGACTGGGTAACATGGAATTGCTTCACCTGCAAGGTCCCACACCTTGAAGCAATTCCATGTTACCCAGTCACTCTTCTTGCCTCAACACATTCACAAGTTGAGAAATCAGAGGGTGCAGTGATTTGGTGCTAACAAGTCCCAAACTAGGATTAATTCTATACATATTTAAAAAAATCAAATTTTTGAGGTAGTTTAGGGGGACATGGTCGACTATCCATTATTTTTCAATTTTCAAAATTTTTGTACTTGGAAAAAAAAAAAACTCACTAAATAATATATAAAAAATCTACCCAAACTAGATGATGATATCTATCTTTATACCAAAGGGTTTTCAATAATACAAAATAGTGCTCAAATTTGGGGGAGGGTGGGAGCACGACTGACTATCTACTATGTTTTAAAAAAATAGGAGCACCTATTGATACTTTAGCTCTTTAACCCACTTACACTTAACCATTTTCAAGAAAAATAAGTAGTTTATAAACTAGACTAAAATGCTACAATTCATGTTCTTATAACATATTTTAATTTTGAGTGTAAGTATCTCAAATAACTCGTACAAGTTTAAGTTTATTGATTTTTAGCAAAAGTGTCCACTTAAGACCCCCTTTTGGCCCTCTATTTACATGCATTTACCCAAAGGGCACACTAAGACAATTATTTGAAATAGTTTCACATGTTGATTTATGCCAATGAATTCAAAATTTCTTTCCTATATTAGAAATGGGTCTAAAAATGTACATTGGTTCTATGAACATCTCCTTCATACAAGTTTTAGAAAAAGTGAAAAATAGTTATCAAGAATATTCTCAATCCCAAATCTAATTACATATTTGAATTCTTCTAAAGATTATGCAAGTTAAAAAAACCATCTTGATTTTATTTCATATGTAAAAGTTATATTTGTTTGAGGTAGCTCCGAACATGCCTTCACTAGCTCTGGAGATGTCTTCACTATCTCTGGAGATTCCTTCCCTAGCTTTGGATATGTCTTCACTAGATTCAAAGATGCATCACTAGCTCTAGAGATGAATATTAGAGCTCTAGATATAGATACTAGAGTTTAGGAGTTGAGTATAATGGTTTTAGAGGTTTTTCTTCTAACTCCAAGGATGGTTTGAGATGCATTACTATCTATTTTCGAAAATCATTCTAAAAATAGATATTTCCATAAGTTTTCTATTAGTTGTAAAAAAATGAGAAATTAATTCCGAAAAAAATTGCCTCACGAATGCATATTCAGTGTTACCCAACGTCCAGAAAATAAAGTGTTTCACATTACGGAAGGGAAAAAAAGAATAATCATAATGTGGAAACAATTAAGCGACATGATCATATTTGTTGAGTAAGTTGCATCATTCACTGAAGGATGGAGTCATAGGAGGCTGGAGGTCAATCAACGACCTCTCATCAATCACCAACGATGGGGCGGCACAAAGCTGTGGTGGCATTTTGTGTTGTGAGTTTATTTTCAGTTTTATGACTGTGATTCTATTTCAGAGTTCTTATTTTGTTGTTAATAAGTGAAATTTTTAGAGGGGGGGAACATGGTCTCAATGTTCCATTTTCATTTTTCCCTCTTTTCAAATTTGGATTCAGTAAGCAGTGTTTCCTACATAATTACCTAAAGCAAAAAAATAGTGGAAAGACAAAAGCACAAGGAAAAGTAGCATCATGATATTTGGGTTGTTGGTTTTCCTGTAAAACCATCCTTTGTTGAGGTTTTTGATTGTCCTGTAAAACCATCCTTGTTGAGGTTTTGGGTTGTCCTATAAAACCATCCATGTTGAGGTTGTTGGTTATCCTGAAAAACCATCTAGATCATGAGCACACATGGGCAACAAGCTGCAAAAGAAGTGTGATTGTTTTTCTCCCATGTTCATACTAAGGGGGGAATGTTAGGAAATAATATTCTAGTGCTCACATTATGGGTTAGCATAATGTAATTTGTGAGATAGTATACGGGTGAGTTGTTTAAAATATTGTTGTATTGTTATACCCGTGAATAGTATTCTAGGTTATTTGTTGTAACACCTCCCTATTTATTAGGAGGTGGTTTGGCTATGCTTTTGGCTATATAATAGTCCTTGCATTGTGCATTATATTATACAGTGAAATTAATAGTTTGTTGTGTAAATTTGTTACTGCGTCTTTATGATATTCCTTTTGTTGTGTTGTTGTATTTTTCTTTATATCATGTAAACATCCATTCATTGCATAGATTGTTGTGAACCTATATATGTTTTATGTGTTTATCATTTCCTTTCAATTCAGAAATTTCCTTTCCTTGCAATTTTTCTTTAATTAAATGCAAGTGTGATATTTAATTTCATGTAAGAGTGTTTTTTCAACTTCTACAAGTGTTCCTTTCAATTCCTGTAAGTGTGAGAGTTTTTTTACGCATGTGTGGATTTTGGTAGAAGGGACCATTTTCCATAGATATATTTCCCCTAATTCATATTACTTTCAGACATCAGCCCTAGATTAAAATTAGTAATGTTGAGGATTGACACCCCCATCATAGGGGAAGAATCATACAAATACTCTACGACACAGACCTGATTTGTATGGTCATAACATTAATTTATATGATATTGGAACCTTTGCGTGTCTAGATATAAACTATATTCTATTAACTATATTTAGTTTATCTAAAATTAGGGTCTTTGTTGTATGTCACCTTTGCTTGCATAACTTATGGGATGACATGTAATAACTTGCAACAAAGTTGAACCCTACCAATCTACAAAACACTTTATTAGAGCATTAGCAAACCAAAAGGAGAAAACATGTCTGTATAGTTGAGGGTGGACTACCCTTGGGGGTAAGAATCCTAGATATTGAACCAATCCAAGTGTTGCACTACATTTTATCATTGCGGGAATAATCCTGATATAGTTTTCCTAGGTGCTTATATAAATGTGAATATCTAACCAAGCCCCTAAGGGCGCCCTCGTGTCTCTTAACACTAATATAGTGAGATAAATGTGTATTTGATTTAATTTAATTTGAATTAAATCTAATTACAGAGTAACGAATATAATAGATGAGATACAAATATTGCAATATTGTAATGACACATAAACTAAGATGTAAAGTACTAAAACCCTAAGAAAGAAGATGAGATCAAAAGACTTAATTGATATCCATGCAATATGGAACTGATCTAAGTAGGGAGAAATTCTGAACATGATGTAAATAATTTAATACTTGAGCTCTTTAAATTCTAGAGCTCGCGAACAAGGTTGGGTAGGGGAACCCGCAGCAGGACAGGGGTGCCTGGATGTTGATGACCGGATCTAGGAACCCGTGACTACACAAAATTGCTAGATCTGATTTTTTTTTTTTCTGCAAGGGTGTCAAAATTCTTCCCTGTTAATCACTTGATACTCACACTATGATCGTTGAAAGTAACTACTACCTACAAAAGAGAATTTCACCTACATAAGCCCATAAAGTAAATCAAACCTAAAAAGTAAAATGCAAAATGGGGAGTCATATTGACCCCAGCAGTCACCCTAAGAGTGAAATTATGATCAAATTCTGCACTACATCTCATAATCCATGTAGTTCTTGTGAGTGTGTGTAAAAATGGTGCCCTAGGATTCCCTTGTGCAAGTTACACTTGATAGTGGGATGTAGCTAGAATGTAGCAATGTAGTAGAATGTGTGGATGGAATAGAATTAAATTTCTCTTCCTATGTTGTGTATGCAGAATATGAATTCCCTTTTCCCTTGAATGGATGCTAGATGAATACCTTGGAGTGCTTTATGTTCCTTTTGAATGCAAGCTTAGGTGATGATAGTAATACTTAATGTTTGGTCCTTCATTTGAACACATAATTATGTATTTATATGATTTCCTTGTTTGAATTTCATAATTGACAACTGGAAGGCCAACCCAAAATTGAAAAAGATTCCCAAAAGATAAAAGAGACCCAAAAAGAGCAAGTGGGGTAGAAAAGGGTTAGGGGCACCCAAACGGGATAGGATTGCCTAGGTGTTACTTTCCTTACTAGGCATTCATGTGTAAAGCAATGAAAGATAAATGAGTTAAGTTGCAACTTTGCTATAGGGTGTGCAAGACCAAAGAGAATTAAATATATAAAGAAAAGATGCCAAAGATAGTTATTAACTACTACTTTTCTTTCTTAGGAATCATGTAAATCCTAGCATTCTTGTAGGACATAGAAATTTAGCCAAGTGAATGATTTTTTGTCTATATTAGTATAAAGTGTGACCAATATGGTAGTATTAAAATGAAGTGCTCCTCAACTATGTGATCTAACCATGTACTTGTTGAAACCCTTGTGCAATGCTTGGAGTAACTTTGCAATTGCTAAAACATGGCTCTTTTAATTTTTCATTCTTGGAAATGGAGGAAATTAGACTATTTGACCTAGTTGACTGCTTCATAATTGTGGTATGGACTCCTATAGATGATGCACAATTTATTTGGGAAGATTTTGGAACCCTTCTGAGTGCTTTTGGAATGCTATTTGCAATAAGAGCTTGTAAGAGTGTCAGGTTAGCTATCAAGTGATAATGAAATGATTTTATAGCCTTCCATAGATGAAATATTCCAAAACAGGATGACCCTATAAAGTCAAATAATGTGAAGGGGTGGATGTGTATAGGTCTACCAAGACCAAAACTCACATCCCAACCCTTCACTATGATTTCAAACTGGAGAGATGAAAAACAAAACTAATTTTTTTATCGTAAATAATAGAGGTTCTATACTTCTTTGATCAAATAATACTCTCAAAATTGATGATAGAGCATAGTGTAAAGATAAGAAAGTTATAGAAGATCTAGAGAGATAAGGTGATTGGATTTTGAATGTGAGCATATGTCTTAGCGAGGGAACATGTTCAAACTTAGCATTGCACAAGGATAACTTAAAAAAAAATTAGTGTCTACATCGACCACCTAATATTTGTAACATTAAATTGGTAGGTATTGGAATTTTTTTATTTTTTTTTTCGTTGATTATGAATTTAATTTTTTCATGGTTTTTTAAACTTAAAATGGTATGTATTCCAAATTATATTTTGAGGGACTAACGCAATAACATTGTTAACACCATGGGTCATGCTCAAACCTGAAGCCTACTAGAAGGTGCAAGATGATATAGAGGGCATGGTGGGAAAGGGTAATAGTGTGATGCTTTAAGACATATTCAAGCTTCATATCTTCAGGTGGTGATGAATCATAATCTATAAAACATCCAAGGACAAGGAGAATGCAAACATCATGGGAAATGGGTAATAAACAATTCCTCTGATGTGGGTCCTTTTAGGTGACCAAAGTGTTACATTGTTTCCCTACACTTCCCCATTTGTAGTATACCATGGATATGTGTAACATCCTCCATCTTGTGATATGACATCTCCATTTCATGTTCTTCCTCTGATAAGCGTGTCATACAACGCTACCCCTTTTTTGGTATGTTTTACATTTTTTAGTACTCGGAAGAATATCTTTTTAATGCTTTTATAAAATAATAATATATGTACACATGTCCTCTATGATTATGATGTATCCCACCTAATATTTTATTGATAAAATTTTAATATATCGAATTTACAATGACCCTAACAATATGTGTTGAAATTTATTATTGGTCAAAAATAGCTCAAAATGTTTTTTGAAAAAATGTTTAGGAAAATAGTAGCATAAAATTATTGGGCTCAAAGAGAGGACATTACAATGGTGAAATTTGATTATGGAAACAAAATGCGTAATTTTTTTGCCAAAAAAAACAACCCTGGAAAAAGTAAATTTGTAGATCGGGAAATTTTTTGTCATATAACGTGAACGTATTATAATGTATAATCATTCTCAAAGGGAAGTAATAAAGGTCAAGCATTTTTTGCATATTATTCACTCCCTGTAATATGTGTTTTTGGTGCTTTATAATTACAGTAAATCAATGTCCAAGTATATCCTCTCTAGCTATTAGTAATTATAACCATTGAGAATTTACCCTTTTAGCATACATAAGAAATGAGGGTCACTTTGAAATTTATGGAAGTGGTCAAAAATAGCTCCAAAATGTTATATTCTAGAAAAAATGTTTATGAAAATCTAATCTGGTCAGTACTAAAATTATTGTCTCAAAGAGAGAATTCATCAAATGACCTGAAATTTGATTATGGAATACAAATTCTAATCGGTCTTTGTTTTGGGAAAGCAACCCGGAAAAAGTAAATTTGTATAGGAATTTTTTTTCTAAAATTGAAGTATTAATTGGCCCAATCACTATTTGAATTAGGGAAAATTTTTAAATTATAGTTCCCTAATTCAGAATAAAAATTCATGATTTTCACACTTTATTTTATTTTATGTCTACTTCTTAACTAACTAAACTAAATCCTTACTTTGTCCATAGAGGATCCAGTTATAATCAAGAAATTCCTGTCCTATGGCAAAAGATGACCTCTACATTTTAAAATGCCTCCTCCAAAAATGTCTGATCAAAAATACTAGGTGTTGAATGAGTTGCTCTATGCCTAGTACCAAGTGAATTGCATCAAGTGTTTTCAGATGATTGTTCATTCTTAGAAACATAGGTGTTCTATTAAAAATGGAGATCTACCTACCCCTGTACACAATTCCTGAGCTCTAAAAGTCATCCTTTTATGGAATCAAATTAATGATAATCTGAATAGATGATTTGAACTCATATGTCTAATATAGAGACATGTATACTATGTCATAACCATACTTCACATATTGAATGGTACCAAAATAACTCGGTGAACCAAGACTACAACTAATTTTAGCTTGATATGAAGGGTGTTCAATTATTGTACTAAACTGGCTATACAAATGCATTTTTAGGGATTCACTAGACCGGGTGTAGTCTCTCATAAAAACTAAGAGTTCGTTGATATACCTTATACATTATTCATAACATAGTGAACCAGAATGAATGATCTTCATAGTCATTGACTTTGGGTGAGGATTCCATTGATTCCATGATTTCATTGTCCCTTCGGGCTAAGGTTTGTAGGACTCAAGGTTTAGACTTCACGGTTTAAGGCTAAGTCGTTTATAGGGTTTAGCGCCATAGAAAAATAGGGCTCAAAGGATTAGGGTTTATTGAAAAAAGGGTGTTTGAGTATATACCATGAGGTACATGGGAGTTGAAATTGATACACAATGTTTTCTAATAGCTTGAGTATTGGGGTAGTAGGGCTCACAGGTTCAAGGTTACTAGGGTTTAGGGTTCAAGGTTGAGGGTTTAGGGTTTATGGCTCAAGGTTTAGGGTTCTAGGCATCAGGGTTGAGTCTAAAAAATACTTAGAATTTAAGACTTGAAGGTAACCCACCACTTTCACATATTAGGGTTATCAGGAAATCCCATGAGAGGGCAGGGTGAGAGAGAACAATATTTTGGCTAATTTTAGTAGAGCTCACTAGACGTAGGGCCTAGTGTTCAAATTTACTAAAATTTTGCAATAATCTATATACCTGTAAAAATATGAAAACTAAAAATGTGAATTAGGATACCTATAAAAAAAGAATTAAAAACTATATGATTTAGATCTGTAAACATGCATGTTGCATAAGGTGAATGGCTTCATATTGCTTATGATACCATACTTAAGGGTACAAGGCTCACTTTCTAAGAATTAGGGTTGTAAACAACCCTAAGATAAACGGTTCATATTAAATCAATGAAAGCTTAAAGTTTAAAGGTACATAACACATAGTTTAGGGAAAAGGGTTCAGGGTTTAGGGTTTAGGGATCAAGGTTGAGGGTTTAGGGTTGAGAGTTAAGGGTTTAGGGTTTAGGGCTTAGGGTTTAATTTTTAGGGATTAGGGTTGGGGGTTTATGTTTAAGAGTTCAAGGTTTAGGGTTTTGGCATTAAGGGTTGAAGAGTGGATTACTTGCCTAAGGAAAGTTCAGGGCCTAGGGTTTAGAGTTTGGGAAGTAAGGTTTAGGGTTTAGGGGTCAAGGTTTAGGGTTTAGGGTTTAGGATATTGGGCTTCCCTATTAGGGTATACGTGGTATAAGTGTCCACCAATGGGTGAATTATTCATGGTATTAAGGTATAAAATTGAGGATTTAGGTTCATTACGGTTTCAGGGTTTAAGGTTTACCCAAGGTCACTGGTTTTTGCAGGGTTTAGGGTTCAGGGTTTAGGGTTTAGGGTTTAAGTTAGAGGTTTCAGGGTTTAGGTTTTAGGGTTAAGGGTTTAGGTCGCAGAGTGCAGGGTTTAGGGTTTAGTGGACAAAAACCAAAAAATGAGCAAAATGCGATCGTGTTTTGCAAGGTTTAGAGTCACATTAGGCTTTAGTAAGCTTGGGGTTTAGAGTTTAGGCGTTTATGGGTCAAGGTTTAGGGTTTATGATTTAGTTTTTAGGGTTTAGGGTTTAGGGTTTATTTTACCTTTAGGATTTAACAAATTAGGCCTCAAGGTTCTGCACCTGATGGAAGTGGTCTCGTAGTTCTAATAGTGATAATCTAGAAGATTAGGGGTTATTTGCAAAATCTAATCTGGTTAGTACTTACTCATTTTTAGAATTTCAGCAATGACGGGTAAAAGGTTTCGAGCCATATATATTTTATTTGGTCTTTGTTTTAGGGAAAACATATAGTCATTTTAAGGTTTAGGGTTTAGGGACCTCCTGGATTAGGATTTTGGCCTTACCACTGCTTAATTGGTACTAGGGTTTGAAATTTTCCAGGGATTCAGGGTTTAGAGACCACGAATCATGCGTTTATGATGCTTAAGGTTCTATTTTTACTAAAATTATAGTTACTAAGGTTTGATGTTTAGGGCTCGGGGCTCTAGGGTTTAGTGTTTAGGGTTTAGGTTTAGGGTTTATGGTTTAGGGTTTAAGGTTTGGTGTTTAGGGTTTAGGGTTTAAGGTTTAGGTTTTAAGGTTTAATATTTAGTGTTTAGGGTTTAGGATTTATTAGTTTAGTGTTTTAGGGTTTATGGTTTAGTGAATCTGGTTTAGGGCTCACAGAGTTCAGGGTTCATCAGGGTTTAGGGTTTACAGGCTAAGAGAGTCATAAAATTTATGTTTTTCATCTATTAATATTTTAAAGGTTAGGGAAATGTCTAGGGTTTAGGGTTTATGGTTCAAAGATCATGGTCCAGGGTTTAGGGTTTATGGTTTAGGTCTTAGGGTTTAGGGTTTAGGCTTTAGGGTTTAGAGTTTATGGATTAGGTTTGAGTGTTTAGGGGTTAGGGTTTAGGGTTTAGGGCTCAGAGTTTAGGATTTAGTGTTTAGTGTTTAGGATTTGGGGTTTAGGGTTTCAGACTCAGGGAATTATCAGTGTTTAGAAGTTTAATAAGTTTAGGGTTTAGGGTTTAGTGTTTATAATTTAACAAGAAATTTAGGGTTTAACCCCTTAGTGTTTAGGGATTCCCTGTGTTTATGGTTTAAGGTTTGAACACTTTAGGAAGTTTGTCAGGGCTCAATATTTAGGGTTTGGGTTTTCTCTCCAGGGTTTAGGGTTTAGGGCTTAGGGATCAGGGTTATTTTTTCCATTATATTTCTTTTGTTTCCTTTAAGATTACTTTTTGTTGTGATGGTTATTTTTTCCAGCTTCCAATGGGTCATCCTGGCTTACATAATACCATAATTTGAAATATGAGATACGTGAAATTTTTTTCAGAGTGTGAATAAATTTACATTTAAGAGTGCAAGTATATGTGGGGAGAAACAAGTTTGGAAGATATGTGTAATATGCATTGTAAGGCACAAGGTAGATGCCATATCCATTTAGTTGTTTGTCTCACCTCTCATAAAAAATGTAGTTCTATAAGCAAACTCAATGATGGTTCTAGGAACGAGACTAGGAAATATTGATAAAATATGATTTAGGGTTTAGGGTTTAGGGTTTAGGGCTCATGATTTAGGGTTTAAGGTTTAGGGTTTAGGGTTCAGGGTTCAAGGGTTCAAGGGTTATAGGGTTATGGATTTAGGATTTAGGGTTTAGGGTTTAGGGTTTAGTGTTTATCATTAGGGTTTATGGATCAAGGTTAATGATTTAGGGTTTAGGGTTTTAGGGTTTAGGATTTAGTGCTTAGGGATTAGGGTTTATGGTTTACGGTCCAGGTTTTAGGCTTTATGGTTTAGGGTTCAAGGGTTTAGGGTTTAGGATTTAATGTTTAGGGATTAAGGTTTAGGGCTTAGGTTTAGGGTTTAGGGTTAGGGTATATGGTCTAGGGTTTAGGGCTTAGATTTTAGGGCTCAGGGATAAGGGTGTAGGGTTAAAGGCTTAGGGTTTAGCGTTTAGGATTTGGTGTTTAAAGTTTAGGGATTAGGGGTCAGGGTTTAGGGTTTAGGATTTAGTTTTTATAGTTCAGGGTTTAGGGTTTAGCATTTAGGGCTCATGGTTCATGGTTTAGGGTTTAGGGTTTAGGGCTTATGGCTTAGGGCTTAAGGCTTAAGGGGTTTATGGAGGGTAAGGGCTTGTTTAAGGAGGGTTTACGTTTAGGTTTTAGGGTCTAGAGATCATGGTTAAATGTTTAGGGTTTAGGGCTTAGGGCTCAAGGTTTACAGTTTAGTGTTTAGGTTTATGGCCTATGGTTTAGGGTTTCGATTGTAGAAGTTAAATGCTAAAAGCTTTACGCTGAATACTGAAATCTTGAAAAATTACCTATGTACTAACTAGATTATACTATAAAAAACTATCTCCTAAGCCGTGACTCATGGAGCTGTGAGACTAATTCCATAAGGTGCAGAGTGACCCTAATTTCTTATATTTACATAAATAAATTTAAAGTATAAGAAATAATAAAATATAAATAATAATAAATGAAAACATTTATTTTTGTAAATAGAAGCATGCCAAAATCATATACAATGTTTGTGAATACTAAGCATGTCAAAAGCACGCATGCGTTATACTACATAGAACGTACGCGTTTTACATTTTCTCTTTTTCCAAGCCATGCCTCAAGGCTTGGGATTCGGTTTGGATCCCCAAGCCTAAGGCATAGACCTACACAAACACACCAAACAACGCATGTTTTTGCAGGAAAATATAAAAATGCCACTTCCTCCATGATAAATCAAAATAAAACAATCGATTCGTTTTTTTAAAACATTATACCACGATGTAGAGAAGAGTTTCTTCTTTCGAAAAATACAATTTTTCAAATTTTTTGACTAATACAAGGTTTCCATATTATTTATTTTCTAACTATGCCTTTTTATAGCTATTTTTTGAAGTTTAAATATGTCTATCTTTCATCATGTATATTTTTTTTGGGTCATTAAAATTTTAAAAAAACATTATACTAGCACAAACTAGGCCTACTTCTATACATCATTCAAAAAAAAAATCTAATTTTTGATATTTTTTGAGGTAGTTGGGGGTAGGGGGGGCATGGTTGGAGCTCCGTTATTTTTCAAAACATAAAATTTTTGTACTAGAAAAATCATAAATAAAAAAATATTTGCTAAAAAAATCTAAAAAAATGGAGCCCAAACTAGATGCTCCTAGCTATCTTTCTACCAAAGGGTTTTCAAAAATACTAAATGGTGCTCAAAAAATGGTGGGGGGCACGAAAGTCACTCTATTATGTTTTTTAACAAAAACATGAGCATTTGTTGGTATTTTAGTTGTTTGACCCACTTAAACTTATCCATTTTCAATAACATTTAGTAGCTTAGAAACTAGACTCAAAATGCTATGATTCATATTTTTACAACGTCTTCCAATTTTGAGTGTAACTATTTCGAAAAAACTTGTACAAGTTGAAGTTTTTTTTCAGAAAAATGTGTCCACTTAAGACCCCCTTTTGCCCCCCCAACTTGGTGCACTTACCCTGAGGTATTCTATATTTTCATTGCATTTATATTTTTTTCATGTGGAATGGAAATGTTTATGTTTTTAAAATACATAATGTAATTACCAGAATCCCAAAAAGCTACTAAGACATTAAAAAGTAAGGTTTTTTGTTTGCGACTATTAACATAGATTGAATACTCAATAACCAGAGCATTAAATAAGACAAACATTTGTATCGATTATTAAGATCTGATTTTGTAACTACACATTACAAAGTCATTTAATCTAAATATTAGTGTATACATGAGGTAGGGAATGACCAACTAGAATACAAATCAAATGGAATGGAAATGATCAAAGGGATACATGAGGTTTTAGATTCCATTGGCTTGTCATTATATTTTTCTGACAATATTGGATATTTTTTATCATTGAAACTCATGCATAGGGTTGATAGGATATTAAAATATATATTTAAGTTTATTATAATAGGAAGTGGTGATGGAAAGGATGTAGTCATTTTATTTTTCCATATTTACAACTTCATTAACACATACATTAATTTATTATCAATACACCTATTTTTTAATTTAATGTGTCTTTGTATTCATCATTTGTGCTTTTGAAATTTGTTTTTTTCCATAAAATTTGAAAGATAAGTTTTACAAAATGTCACCAATTTTAAATTGTTTAAATTGACATGTGTGTTTAGACAACCTCACAGCTCATGTTTCTATGTTCACCCATTAATGTATTATCTTAAGAATGATGTGGTCTTGGAGAGATGATGTAGGGGGGATATGAGCTTTTGGGGGATTTTAACTAAGTTGACCTTCTCACCAAAACATTTGTTTATAACCATGAACTTTAGACAAACAACATGCGCTTATATACATCTACACGCTGATGCATTATCTTAGGTATTTTTTGTTTGTATGGTATTTGATGATGTTAGAGGTGGGATTTGAACTTCTGGGGGATTTCAAATAGGTTGATCATCTCCCCTATCTTCACATGGTGGATCCCCTTGAAGCCACTTAAATTGTCCATGTGTTGTCCTACATGAGTCCTACATGAGAGGATTGTTGAAAAAAAATTGGAGGCTCAAATTCTTAATCCTTTTGATAATGAATTTATTGGCACTTGATGTCAAATGCCTTGTTAAGTTTATTATTTTTCCTTCATCGGATTTGGAGAAATAGTGTGAGGTTGATCAAAATGAGTCCCAAGCCCTATTCTATTCTTGCATAACCAGTGAAACTGACTAAACATTCTTGCTATCAAAATTCTAGGCAATGATTATTTTTCAAAAAAATCTTGCCTTGCGATTTAAGGGCCCACATCAAGATGTCAAATCCATATACTTTTAGGTACCATATACAAAAAAAAATCCAATATGATTTCATGTCCCATATTTAAATTATAATTGGTTTCTTAAATATTTACGATAATAAAGAATCTATTTTTTTAATTGATTGTTGACCAGTTATGGATCATTTCTCCTAATGTCAACAACGTTTATCACATTTCCTTCACTGTAACGATGTAGTCAATACATTTTCTATTTTCCATTTTCTATTTTCCCATCTAATATATGTGTTTGTGTGGTCTTGACATAAATGCAAGAAAAAAAGCATAATGAAATCAAATAATTATATAAATCTCTCTTTTAAACCCTTTTATTCTTCCCTCTCGCCTGACATATCATCGACAAGTGGTTCTTTAACTTCAAAATAAATAATCGACCAAGAAACGTGTGAACAAGGGTGCTTGTTAGGCTAAGAAATGATAAAATAATTAGATCATTATTAGGTTGTATGTTGAAACCTATAGGATAACTGACCACTAGGACATTTTGAGGGAGAAAAAGAGATTTTTCATGGTAAAGGCGGGCAAAGGCAATGTTTCGGTAATGATGAACAATAGGGATTGTGACTTCATAATGGAGGAACATCTAAACAATAGTGTGAGCTATTGTAGTAGGCATCTGACTAACTCAATATTGTTTATAATATGTGTCAAAATGTATTCTTGATATAACATGTTTTTTGTTTTGGACTTTTTATGCGTTTACAATTTTTTTGTTATATTAGTTCAATAAAAACTGCCTTGTCATGTTTTGTGGTTATGAAATTCAACAACTACATTGAGTCGACATGGGATGCCACTTTTTTCCAATATATCACTTGCAAATTGAATAGTCAGTCAATGAATAAAGTGACTAAGGTTAATAGAGACAACTTTTGAATGTTGTTGTTTAGAAGGATAATTCATCAATAATCCCTACATAAAAGAAATGGATATCAAGTGTCAAAAATATGGTGTATACACTTGTGCTATAATAAAGGTACTCTACAACACATGTGTCTTCTTCACCATCAATTTTAGGGCTATATATCCCAATTATATGTGGTTATATTATGATGTAACCTACTTTCTAACCCCCTTCATTGATGTTGTATAACTTTGATAGCACATCAATGTAGATCTAGTTAAATGTTTATTATTCTACGTGTTTCTCTTGATGGCACCCTATTAATGTCTTTGGGCCTTTTGCGATATCACATTTGATTTGTTAAGTGTGTGTATCAAACATGCATCTCTTGGGCCCGACATTTCTTGCAGAGAGGTTTGACTTGACACAGCTATTTGGAGCTTCCTGAGAGGTATGGCCTTGTGTCATCTACATAATGTTAAAATCATGAACCTATACATGGTACATCCATTTTGATACATGATAGACAAACAACATAATGGAAAATGTTGTGAGACAATTTTATTAGAACATTTAAGTTCAACTCTAAGAAGACCAAACTGAAAGAATTGCTACAATTAATGAAATAGGTTGTCTTCTATAGTGATGTGTAGATTGAAGATTATGTAAGAGTGATATATGGGTAAGATGAGTATGGTAAAAGGGAGTTAAATTGTATGGACAATGTTAGGGACTCAGACACAAAATTTAAGCTTGTTTAATAAGTTTTTTTTTTATCAAAGTGTATTATACTTTCATTTGATTATTTCGATTGACATACTACAATGGTAGTGAAGGTGGGATGTAATGACATGAGCATATGTTCATAATTATCTTTTACTTAAATTTGACCATCACAATGTAAGTTCATCCTTAAATTTAACATTTAGAGGAGAGGGGTCAATAGGTGAACAAGGTCCAATATTTGACATGAGTCTTGATCACACAATACCCAATAGTTGTTATAGTACCACTTCATAGTTGTCATATTACTATCTAGTGGTTATTTATTTTTGACATAATAATTATGTGGAGTAGCCAATCACATCATGACATGCAAGACCTCTCACGCATGTAAAGTATTAAAAAGTCAATATTTAATCATTGCCATCCATGTTCAAGTATTGGTTTCCACCATGGTTGTAGTGTAACTCAAATTTACTATTTTAAATGAATTCAAAATATAATTTTCCCTCCAATTACACATTCCAAAGAAAAAATATAAGTTAAGACAACTCTGAACTACGTATTAGTGAAAAGATCGCTACCCCAGATGAAAAAAAATTAATTTTGTGGACCCCTTAACTTAGGGTGTACCACTACTAGCCCCTCTCCCCTAGTTGAGTTTTACTTTTAAAAAAATCTCTTCATTTTGCTTGAGGAATTTAATAAAAAAAAGAGTAATATCTTAGCCATATAGTAGAGTTTGGAGTACTTTTTTCCAAAAAGATTTTTTGAGACTATACAACGGTGCAATTAGATTGATGACATATGTTACCAACCAATGAGAAATTAGTAGAGAATATAACAAACCTATAAAACAATGTGGTATGTGAAAAATCAAATATATATATATATATATACACTTTTCGACCCAGAAAAATGTAATAATAATGTTATAAAAAGTTATATTAAAATATAATATTAATTTATTTTTTAACGGGGTTATCTTAGTGACAATTTGTATTACTCTAGCAATTTTTATTTTTAATTTGAGTAATATTCTATAATTTAATGATATTTTAATGCTATATTTTTAATAATCATTTATTTAAAATAATAACACTTGAGCGACCAACATATTTCCATAGCTAAAACAATTGTCAAGTATAATCGAACACCTGAGTTAAGGACTTAAAAAAAACTTAAAGAAGAAACTCAAGTGAAGTGAAGGAATTTTGGTCCAAGCTCCAACTAATACCAAAATAAAATAAATACGACCATGCAAAAAGGAAAAAAGAAAGAAAACAATTAAAAGAAATTCCTGGGTTAGAAAATAAGCTATTAAAATAAATGCGACAAGAATGAGGATCTAGCTATTCCAAAGATATGAGTTTCCCAATACGAGTCTGACAATTGCAGTAAAGAACCACAAGATCGGAGATTTAAAACATTTTTAACTCACCCAGACGTTTTGGCAGTTCAACAAGCTTTCTGCATCCACATGATCCAGGAAAACATTCATAATTTCTTTAATAGTAGACTATGAATCAACAGAGAGTATAGAATATATTGTTCGGATGGCCCTAAAACAACCATGAAAAACCGTGGATGTCAAAACAACGATGAGTGAAAGGTGGTTTTTGGCTCTTGGTTTCAAGGTATGCGACGTGGAAGGAAGGGATTGTGTTGGTCCAATTAGGCTTAATCACAACCATCTGTTGACTGTCACGCTTCAGAGACCGCCACTCTGATTTTAATTGGGAATCGTACCTATGTCTAATCCCCACCCAAAATGCACCTATGGATGGGTGTCTGAGCCATCAAAACACATGATACCATGCATGCACATGCCCTGGTGGGTCTCGCATGTCAGCATTCACATCAGTGGTGTGTTGTGTTTTTCAATAAAATGAAATCAAATCATGTTCAAGCAACTAACAAGTGGTAGTTAGATTGGTGGGGACTATGCATTGAGACCAACACAGTGTTGAAAAACACAGTGTGTTTTTTGACGTTGTTGATCGCCAAGCTGATCTACTAACTCGCTCTAAAATCTAGCGACATTTTTTGAAACCGTCCGATCAAATTTGATTAATATTGTGTCGTCGATGTACGGGTGAATCTTTTCCGTTCACAGTTCTTATAACTGTCAGAGCCAACATGTCTCAATTCAACTGTAAACACCCTCAGTGTAATTAAGGGAGGGGAGCCAATAGTGGAGTGTGAACCAATAATGGTGAGGGTACATGTAAAGTCATGGACTAGTACATGTACATTTGTCACTTAAAATTTGAAAAAAAAGTAGCCAATAAAACGAGTCACATCAAATCACATCAAATAAACACCCAATCACATGATGCCACATAAGTGGAAAATAATGCATGACATAATACCCCACTAATGGTCCACAGTTATATTTATTTGTATGAAAAACTACTTGAATTAAATCCCTTTAAAAATCACTTTCTATATAATATAAATACTCAAAAAAAAATTTAAATACAAAATTAAAATTTTCTATTAAAGGTGTTTTTCTTTCTCAAATTTTATAGTATTTATGTGGGTATTATGCAACCCTCAACTTAAGGTGCACCACCACTGCCTCCTCTCCCTTAGTAGTTGTTATTTGACCCTAGATGGGGTTGATCCTCCATAAATAAGTATATATATTTGTTTGAATACGCTGGCATCAAAGAATATTGCGGTGCTCCTAGTGATTAAGTTAACAGGCCACTAGAGCTACATAATTTGTTGATCGACACCATAGATTCAATGTCATCAGCAGAGGAAGATGATCCATATCATGGGAAGATGCATGGAGAATCTGATAAGAATACTGTGTGGAGGCACAGTGCTCCTTTTTATACAGAAGTGAATGCCCTCTTTGTTAACACCCGAACCAAGGTCTACTTTGCTTTTCTTTTCTTGTTTGAATATGCAGGTAATCAGATTTGGAAAATTTGATTAATTTATGGGAATATGTTTGTGCTGTAGGTATGGGGCGAGGGTTCCCTGGAAGAAACAGTTCAAAACCTGGTGAAAACGTGGGAAATGGAGCTCTCTCACAAGACTCGAGTTGATGACTTTAAAACAACTATTCCAAACAACTTCTCACTCAAAGTAAATGGTATTAATCCTGAGTACTCCCCTCCCTCCTTGGTATTCTTCTTCTTCTCCAAGTTATATTGAACTGGTTGATCATATTCACGGTTTCAGGTAGAGGTGGTTTATCGGCAAAGGAGACACTGGAAATGTGAAGCTACAACGCGTTGCTGCAAACTTCGTTACCATAAGAGATTCAGTACTACAAGACATCCATGGAGACGTTCGAATCCTCCCATGTTGTATTTCAAAGAGCATTTCCAGGAGGATTTGCATAGGAAGTGATGGAGGTGTACACAGGCCCTCTTGTTGTGAACCTCAAGTTCAGGCACTGGGGTGTCATGGAAGGCCCCTTCAAAGGCCATGCCCCCACCGGTGAAATGGTCCAGTTCACCGGAATAGCCATTGCCAAGGTGGACAAGCAGTTGAGAATGGTGGATGTGGAAGTGTTCTACGACCCTACAGAGCTCTGTGGAGGCCTCCTCAAGGGCCCATTCAACCTAAATTATGGAGACTATAAGACAGGGATACAGGGCTGCCCCTTTCACCCCTCCAACTCCATCTATCCTATCTTTTAATCTGCTAGGTAGCTATATTTTGCGCCCTGCATGTCATAATTAATCACAGACCATCACAGTCTATGTCATCATGGAGTGCTAACATTTGCTCCAGATTATTCAAATCTGATTTCAATGTCATATAAGCCACAAGTTATTGAATTTGATTGTGCCCTCTCTAATTTAAAACTCACTAAAACTTTTTACTTTGTTAGTTTCCTGTAGGCAACCACCTTTGAAGATGTTCTTGCTCGAAAGTGTCAAATTCCGGGAGTTTTAACTTTCCAGGTTACCAGATTTTAGATATTTTCTTACATGTTGCCAGATTTTAGATATTTTGCTCTAGTCCTAGATATTTCCTATCCTAAATATTCATCTATAAATTTGTCATGATTTAGAGGAAGATAGGGCAATTGTATTTTTGGTAAAGAGGTTTTCATTTGAATAGCCAAAACATACATTTATTAATGGTGGTAAATCCCACGTTTTATTTTAGAGTTCTCTTAGATTTAGACAATGGGCTGACTGAAGTTACAAACACTCAAAACAGGTTGTGCACATCAATGACTACCAGAAATCTAGATTTGTGAACAGAGTGGTTTCGTCCATGTTCAATAATGTTGGTAAGTAGATAGCAATTATTTATTTACTGTTGGGAAGGGTGGAAATTATTTGAATTCATTGGTGGATTGTAGGGTGCAGGCATTGCTCTTTTATATAGTTAGCCCGTGACAATAGCACAAGGTCCCTATTTTGGGCTTGATCCATACACACTACACTCCTTTATTTTCAGATGTTCTTTACCTAGTGGCTTTTGTAGTCTGTGTGGTTTTATAATGAACCCGTGAGTCTTGTAAATAATTTGTTTGCGGGAGAGTGGGACTTCCCATGGTTGTCATAGGGAACATGGTGTATTGTTGTGTTCTTAATACAAATTGGCCACATCCTCACCTAAAGTGTGCACCTGTGTAGAATATTACCCTCCCTTGGTTCCAATGATGATGATTGTAATTCGAATTGTGGAACCTGTGACCATATTACAAGGGGCTTACATATTCCAGAGGAGGATATGAAAGAAATCAATAAACTCAGAGCTCGTGATGACTTGGCTAGAGCGATAGTAATCGTTCCCCTCAACATCGCCGGCTCGCACGGGGGACACAAGAGAAACAACTGCCATTGATGTGTGCCATGGCTTATTGGGTGACAAGGCACAGTTGAGCATATATGATCCATAGGTGACAGAGGACCAGATCAGGAGGGACTTGGCCATGAACACGTTTAATTGGGATCATTCACAACATCTATTCCCTAGCAGCCCCATTGCTTCTAAGAAAATGAATGTGGTGTGGGATGCATAGAGGTTACTAGGAATGCTCATGGGATCTACATCATGACCGAGTGGGATGAATTCAAGGGGTTGGATTATGGTAGGATCTATGAGAACATGGTGAAGCCTGCTTTTGTGTTTGATGGGCGCAATGTGGTGAATGATGAGGAGATGCGGAAGATTGGGTTTATTGTGTACTCTGTGGGGAAGCCACTGGATCCATGGATCAAGGATCTCCCTGTTGCCGCACCTTCAATTTAGAGAGATTCAGGGATGGACTGATTGCTGCTTAACCCAGTTTAGATTCTTACAAGTTCTTCTAAATATTCTATGATATCTATTTTTGGCTTCTTTGTCTAATTTGTTATTTGCTGTAGTATATAGATAAATTATCCTCTCTTTAATTCCTATGCTTATACCATAGACAGTAATTGTGGGCTGGCATTTGAGCCATGAGTCTTACTAGTTAAAAATCAAAACCAAATCTTTTGAGGTCATGTTTCCACCGAGAATTTTTTGTTAGATTGTGTGAAGAAGCAATGTTAATTAAGAACCAAAAGCATTTTCTCTGGAATTCAATTACTTTCTTAAGAATCTGATGTAATTCTAAATGAGTTGCAATTTATGCCAGAGAGGATAACAATGTTTAGTTTATTGGATTTGTAATTTTTCTATTTTAAGTTTGTGTGAAGGGGAGAGGACAATATAGTAACTTCCAACAAAAAAGCATTTCCTATTATGCCTTGATGGATGTATGTACGTTGCCATAAACCTCTTATTTTTTTATGGGCTACACGTATGTTGGTATAAGTGAGTTGATCGGGGTGAATATAAAGTTGTTTCCTTTAATGGAACAATTGCAATGGCTCTTGATGATGACCATGTCTTCTGCAAGACACAATTATGATATTCATTTAAAAGATAACATGTTGTATCGACATTTGGCTGAACACTTGGCGTTTATTTACAAAATTTCCTATTTTGGCATTTAAATGTTCCCAAAGCATAGAAAAACAATCCCATTTTGTCAGTATCCTTCAATCACTTCATTCCATGAGATGACATATCTATAGGCCAGTTTATGTTTGGTGGGTAGATGAGATTAAGAAACATGCCAATGATACCCAAGATGTTGCAATGGAAGCGTATCTCCACGCTTCTTATAAATGAGGCTTCCATATTTTTGTTCTTATCCATCCACTTCTACTCCCGCTTTACATATTCATCAGCTTTTGCAACTGCTTGCACCGCTCAGGTACAGAGAGTGGTTTCCTATTTACATTTTCCAACATACTCCTCGCCTTATTTCACCATATGCAACAAACACGGCTCCAACCCAATTAGTTTAAATTTTCCAATGTACTCCCAACTTGTGCCAACATAAGATCTCTCGAACAAGGTATGGACAAACATCAAAACATAAAATATAGAGGAATTTTGTTACATATAGTTAGCAAATGTTTTTGATAGACATGTATGTAGAATTTGGAACCTTACATAAAGACACGTGAACTGTTTAGAAAAATGCAACTTATGTTCTTCACTCAAACATCTATCATAGTTCATAGAATACATTTTACATCCAAACCATATTGTACACACAAAATTCAAGCCCTCTCCGGCGTAACTTGCAACTCGTTTGCAATTGCTACTTTTTAAACATGTGTTTACTATATTTTTAGTATCACATACCTCGATGCATTTGCTGTAGAAAATATACAAATGAAAAGATGTGATTCATATTATATTTAATAGATTAATCATATTATTGTCCGTCTTATCCGCACTCTACAAAAATATTCCCATCACACTTGCTTTATAATTTGTTTATTTTAAATTTGAAGCTACATATGTAGCATATAGGAGCCCCAAAGTCCAATTACAAAGGATATCTCCATTACATTCTCATTGATCATTTGAGTTTTAGGGACGAAAATGTTTAAAATATTAATTATCAACTCAAAAAACATTTTTAGTGGATGTAAATAAACAATTTGGTGGTGAGTTAATGATTATTGTTAATGATTTAGATAAATTACCGACTAGAAAGGATATCCCTCCATAATGTCGGTAAGTTTTCATCATAGTTATATGCTCCATGTCTTATAATTTTTTCAAAGATTTTTCACATATGAATATAAATTGTTAAATTTATCTTCACTTACACACATCAGTATAAAACCATATCAAGGAAAAAATTGGGATAGGTTTTGGGACATCATAACCATTGTTGTTATCCTAGACATAAGACTCCTTTAACAAAGAAATGATCCTAAATAAATCATTTTTTAGAAAATGTTGGTTAACAAACATTGCAACTGCAAACCCTTATTTGGAATGTTGGGAAACTCTAATGAAGTAAACAATTACATTCTTTAACCAAGATGAATAGGCATCATTTCATTCAACAATTCATGTGTATAAATCAAATAAATTATTTAAACTACATTAAAATAAATTTCTTAAATATGTATTGAGGCCCATTGCAAGCAGCATTACTTAATATACATGGTGTTTGGGATTAGAAGATATTGATGATGATCAATTAGATAACAAATTCATTTTATGTATTGGTCAATGTGGTATGTTACTATATGCAATTTACACATTGATGCAAGATTAGTAAATGGTGCTTTTCGTATTATAAAAACATTCTCTATATTTATGGCTCAAAACCACCAAACTTGCTAATGTGTGTAATAGTCGAATTTCAAAACTATATTAGTGAAACTTGGGACCCAAGAAACCTAATAGCAATTTCAATATTGCTAGTAATAAGAGGTAATCGTAAACAAGTTCCACTACAAATAGCTTATGTGATTACCATAAGTAGGTTCCAAAGCTTGAATTTTCCTAAAACAATCGAAAATATTGGTGATGTGGAGAAATCATGGATGAATTCCACAGTATTATCACAAGTTAAATCTATTAACTCCTTGAGAATATCCCCATCATTCTCTTTTGAGTGCTACTTTGAAATAAAAAACCACAAGTTATGTAAATAAAGACTACTTGAAGAGAAACATATACACATTTTATCTCCCATTAGAGAAAATTGGTATGTCTATGATAACTACAACTAAATTATAATCCATTCCATTAGTATCACATGTACCTATGCTTTGATTGTTTATGTCTCAATTTTATTATGATACAAATACTATTATTTTATGTTGTATCTTCCAGTTAAAGTGGGAATTCAACACCTACATGCCTTGCATTCACTTTCTATTTGTTTGCATTCTTCACATTAATTTCCTTCGACCATGAACCATAGTTGTTTCTATCATTTAAAAAAATGAATTACATTATGATATGATAAAGCATGTATTACATGTAGCTATTATTAATGTAATTCTTTCAATTAATCCTTTATATGCCTATCAGGCCTCTCGCAAGCACCTATGGATGTTTTTGCTGGTTTATTTTTAATTTGAAGCTACATATGTAGCATATAGGAGCCCCAAAGTCCAATTACAAAGGATATCTCCATTACATTCTCATTGATCATTTGAGTTTTAGGGACGAAAATGTTTAAAATATTAATTATCAACTCAAAAAACATTTTTACTTAATTAGTGGATGTAAATAAACAATTTGGTGGTGAGTTAATGATTATTGTTAATGATTTAGATAAATTACCGACTAGAAAGGATATCCCTCCATAATGTCGGTAAGTTTTCATCATAGTTATATGCTCCATGTCTTATAATTTTTTCAAAGATTTTTCACATATGAATATAAATTGTTAAATTTATCTTCACTTACACACATCAGTATAAAACCATATCAAGGAAAAAATTGGGATAGGTTTTGGGACATCATAACCATTGTTGTTATCCTAGACATAAGACTCCTTTAACAAAGAAATGATCCTAAATAAATCATTTTTTAGAAAATGTTGGTTAACAAACATTGCAAATGCAAACCCTTATTTGGAATGTTGGGAAACTCTAATGAAGTAAACAATTACATTCTTTAACCAAGATGAATAGGCATCATTTCATTCAACAATTCATGTGTATAAATCAAATAAATTATTTAAACTACATTAAAATAAATTTCTTAAATATGTATTGAGGCCCATTGCAAGCAGCATTACTTAATATACATGGTGTTTGGGATTAGAAGATATTGATGATGATCAATTAGATAACAAATTCATTTTATGTATTGGTCAATGTGGTATGTTACTATATGCAATTTACACATTGATGCAAGATTAGTAAATGGTGCTTTTCGTATTATAAAAACATTCTCTATATTTATGGCTCAAAACCACCAAACTTGCTAATGTGTGTAATAGTCGAATTTCAAAATTATATTAGTGAAACTTGGGACCCAAGAAACCTAATATCAATTTCAATATTGCTAGTAATAAGAGGTAATCGTAAACAAGTTCCACTACAAATAGCTTATGTGATTACCATAAGTAGGTTCCAAAGCTTGAATTTTCCTAAAACAATCGAAAATATTGGTGATGTGGAGAAATCATGGATGAATTCCACAGTATTATCACAAGTTAAATCTATTAACTCCTTGAGAATATCCCCATCATTCTCTTTTGAGTGCTACTTTGAAATAAAAAACCACAAGTTATGTAAATAAAGACTACTTGAAGAGAAACATATACACATTTTATCTCCCATTAGAGAAAATTGGTATGTCTATGATAACTACAACTAAATTATAATCCATTCCATTAGTATCACATGTACCTATGCTTTGATTGTTTATGTCTCAATTTTATTATGATACAAATACTATTATTTTATGTTGTATCTTCCAGTTAAAGTGGGAATTCAACACCTACATGCCTTGCATTCACTTTCTATTTGTTTGCATTCTTCACATTTATTTCCTTCGACCATGAACCATAGTTGTTTCTATCATTTAAAAAAATGAATTACATTATGATATGATAAAGCATGTATTACATGTAGCTATTATTAATGTAATTCTTTCAATTAATCCTTTATATGCCTATCAGGCCTCTCGCAAGCACCTATGGATGTTTTTGCTGGTTTATTTTTAATTTGAAGCTACATATGTAGTGTATAAAGAGCCCCAAAGTCCAATTACAAAGGATATCTCCAAAGATCGTGTCAAGTCATTACCAAAAAAAATTTTTGAAAACTAAAGACAACATCATAATTTTAAAGCAAACCCTACACACTTAATTTTGATACGGAACATGGTAATTACTATGGTGTTTTTTTAATTAATTATTAGATTAAATTAAGTTTTTGTTGGTGAGTATTTATTGCATCATTCACTTTTTGACATGTTCTCTCTTGTAATGTATAATTTTCAACATTTTACATTTTGTATGGTTTTTGCAACTCTATCATATGTTTGTCAACTCTTTGTGGACTCTGTCTACTTCTATATTTCTCGATTTCCCCTTTTTGCCCTGGTCATTTCTCAAACCTCACTTTATTTAATATGAGGCCCTTGAAAATATTACCAATCAACTCAAAAAACCTAATAACCTACTAAACGACTATATGTTTCCTTTGTGTGACACATAATACCCCCCATTAAGTCAAACCATTGTTTTCCTATTATTATGGCCATTTTGCCATTTTCATGGGTTAATGACCATTTTTGAACAAAATCGCTTGGTGGTTTGGTCCACATTTCATTTTTTGGTCCAACAACAGTGTGTCATGCCAAAATGTTCTATACATGTGAATCATGAATGATAGATTGTTTTGCATTCATGTAAGCTATTCTATGAGCAACAAAGCAACACAATAGGAAGAACATGTCTTGTAATAGAACAAGGGATATAATAATTACACTTGGAATGAGTGCACAAGTCATGATTTAGGGTTTAAGCCAATATCGACATTATCAAGTGATTAATTACAAATTTTAGGTGTTTACACTCGTCAACCATCACCCCCTTCCACCCCTCGTATCCCCCTCTTTAAGCTAGGAGATGACATTGTTATGTTGTGGAGCTTGTTTTCATGTGTGGAAGTGTTGAAGACTATACACTGAGAGTATTGTACACTTTCCACAGTTGTCTTATGGGTAGGAAATGTGTCTCAAAAAATGTGCCCAATATTTTGGGAAACGTGCTCTTCTCATATGGGTGGAATTGTTGACCCATAGGTTTATGGGACAGTTTTGGCCCATGGTTTTGGTACCCACTGTAGTGTAAAACATCTTAAGCAATTGCCTATTTATGTAGTTTTGTGCATATGGTAGGGTTGATGTAACATTACAGATGTGTGTGAGTTCAATTGTGAATTTTGTAGAATTTGTTGAACATAGCTCCAAACAGATCTGGGTATTGTATTGAGAGAAGAGGTAGCTTGTAATAAAATATGAGAAAGTGATTCTTGGTGGACGTAGCCCAAATTGGGTGAACCATGTTAAACATTGTCTCTTTGTGTTGTGTGCTTTTTAATTCTACACTTTTATTTCATATCTGTAATATTTTCTGCATATTAGCTTTTATTGTTGTGATTCTACGAGGGATTGTTCCGTATTTTTTCCCCTTATTTCCTAATAGACATTTTCTTGCTTAAATGAAAAGAAAACTTGAGTGTGAAAACAAAAAATTTCTTTGTTCATTTTCCCACTTAATTGCTTAAGATGTTTGAAGGTATTGCAAGATCACAAATATGAAAACCTGCAACATAAAGTGTAGTCAAAGACCATAAAGAAGAATCAAAATTTAAGACTAAATTGAAATTACATTTGAACTTTTTAAAAATTGAAAGAGAATAAAGAATGGAAGGATTACACTTATTTTCCTTTTCAAACAAGGAGATCCCTTATTGAAATACCTGGAGAGATGGATTGAAATTGAGTTGATGACTCGAGTGGAACTAATTCGCTAGAGGATTGGGGATGATCGACCCCAAATTTGGAGAAGTATTTCGAAACATGAATGGAAATGAGTGCCACAAAACGCCATAAAAGGGTGCTATAAGGCATCCAACTGCCCCCCAAAATCCCTCCCTAAAGAGAGAGGAGGAGTGTCACAAGGCATCCATTTTCCCCTCAAATATTCCAAAGAGAGTGAGAGGATGAGTGTTAAAAGCCATGCAACTTCCCCTTAAATCCTCCACCGACTGAACTACACCGTTGCAAATTTATGAATTATTGAAACCAAAGAAACTCATCAACACAGACTCTTACCAACCATGGAAAAATTGATAATATGCTACAAAAAATAATCATGAATAAAAAATGTATGTAGTATACTATTCTCATAATCGATCACTAACATACAAATAGAGGTGGTCAGTACATAGAAAAATTAAGAGTTTGGATACAACTTTGCTTTTTACTAAGTAAAACAAGAGTTGTGAACAAACTCTTATTTTAAATAATTAACTGACACATGTCTGAAGTTATCAACACATAATGGATGCATGTTGGAAGTGGTGGCAAGTGATTAAAAATACCACTTATCTTATTCTAATCTTATGAGGTTTGCACAAAGTAAACCTAGTATAGTTAATCTAACCTAGGTCAACTTATTATTAGTGCAAGTATAATATTGCACCAACACCCCCTTAAGTGTAACTTAGAGAGGCCTATACAAAATGAGAAGGCTAAAAATCCTCTAAAATGGGTCCTAACAACTAAGCCTGATGAGGCAACCATGTACAATAAGTATAACCTGGAAAACAAGATATAAAACAAAGGCCTCGAGAAAAATTAGATTAAGTACAATGAAGAGTATGAAGAGTACATTGGATGGGATGGAAGCCATAGGAAACTCATAGGGGGTTATATTAGATTGCATACACTACCTATACCAACACTAAGAGAAATAAATGTGGCTTCCTCCTACTCAAGGGGATGCAGTGTAGTTCTTAGATTGGTTTAATATAGGCTTAATGCTAGAATCAGTCTAGCCCCACTGATACACATATTTCTCCTTTTGTTATATAAGCACTTCATGAAGTTTTTTGCACATCATTACAAATAGTGTCAAAGTTGTGGGATACCTAGCAAAAGACAATGAAGACTAGTTACAAAAAATGTGGACAAGTGAACTTCAAGAACGCTACTATGTGCAAGTCCAAAAACAAATAAGGTCTAGATCATACTAAATGTAAAAAGAGTTATAAAGTTCCACATAGGAGCATTTTCCCAACACAATTCTAGAGACAACATTTTTTAGATTCATATTATCCCTTTCACTAAATGTGCATACTTATATCACTTTTGTACTAATATATGTAGCTAATTAATTGTCCCTTCTTATGTTTGGAGTCATAATCATATCATTTTATCATTGTGAAAAGTATTAAAATCTTTACTCTTGATTGTATAATTATTTTTTATTAATTTATTCAGATTATTTAACCTATAATATACCTTACATCCTCACATAATATTTCTCATACATAGATTTTTAGGGTGTAAACAACCATTTTGATATCTTCTAACCCTTCGAGCCATGCCACTACATATGGATCTAGGCCCAATGTTGTAGTAACACAAATTCAAAAGGGAATGGATGTCCCATGTACCCATCGTGTGTCATAATAACAAAGTATGATTGTACAAATTCTGAATAATACAAGGGAGAAGAATACCCATCCCCCCATACTTTGTATCTACAATCATATCTAAGTGATGCAATGAAGAAGGAATGAAGTATTCATTCCCCCTATATATTTTTTTTCTGAACTATGTCATATATATGATCTGCACATGTGCTAGAAACCTTTAAAAGTCTACAAGAATCTAATAATGCATAATTTCTCTGTGAATTTCCCCTAAACAATCAAATTTCATTGGAGGATACTAGACCTACACCTGGTCATCGTGTATCAGTATTTGTATTCCCTACACCAAGGTCAACATACCTCATTAACACATGTGTGTAAATATTATGTAGAAAAATATGTTATCTATCGAACCAACAAGACAAAAACATGTGTAAAGTAATAATCTAGGTAATCAATTCACACGTGTCTCTTGATATTACATATATATATATTGTTATGTGATTGTTTGAATGTTTTTTATATTTTGTAAATTACCTATGTATAGGAAGGGAGTTAGCACAAGAGATACCCAATGGTAATCTCATTAGGAGGTAGAAAAATACCCATAAAGTAAAGGAGGCTCAGACCATAATTGTGTCATTTGTGTTGTAGGAGATGGACGAACCTCAAGAATTTAGGGTTTTGTAACCTATATAGAAGCCATAATATGTGTGACAAGAGACTTAGGATAAAAATACCCACTAAGAGTCACATGTTCAATAAAAAACCTAACAAGATGCCTAAGATGGATAGACCCACTAGACGTAGTTAATGTAGATGTAGTAGGCATAGGGGTAACAACTGTAGCTTTTTGACTAAGTAAATTAGGTATGGGGGCCTCATTTGAGATACTCTTAATCATAACAACTTGATAATTGTGAATGAACTTAACACATCAATGTAAGAGAGATGGTATAGCCTTAAGAACATGCATAAAAGGGAAACATAGATGTATTTCACATGAGATAATAGAAGTGATAATAAAAAATGGGATAGCCACAATATTAGAGCAAACTATAAGAGGTATAATAATATCCCCAAGTTTTGTCTTAATATTAAATATAACTTGTTTTTTAGTATATGTAAGATAAATAAGTAGTTTCAAAGTACACATATTATGTCTAGAATTAGTATCAATCAAAACACTATATATAGGATGTTGGCCAACCAAAAACATTAACTTATAGCATGTTTGAGACAAGATCATGACTCATATGAGTGTCATCAAATGTGATAATAGGATTAGAATGTGGCATAATAATAATGTTACCAATCATAACAAGGAATGGATTATCATTATGAGGAAGAGGAGGAATAACATGATAAGTATGGTACACTTATGAATCATATTTAATTGTATCAAAATTACTTAGATTGATCTAATATCAACAGTACTAAAACACTAAAGAACACCAAAATATAGAGAAATGATGTTAATATGCAACTATTTTGACTAATCCACTTTGAAGGGGAAACCTCCAAACCATACAATAATACTCAAGTAATCAATATGATGATAATATCCTACTCTCTAACTCTTATATATGCTCTATTATACTATCCAAAGCCCTAAGACCGACCCACTAAGCATAAGAAAGCATAAATAATTATGATATGACATGATAATAGATTATGTTAGCTATTGGTTAGCTATCCATATTTGGGTATATGAACAAGGATTAAAGGCGTAGCATGCTCCTCCCCTTCAAATAAACATCGTCCCCAATGTTGGTAAGCTCTAGATGTTTATATCGAAATGCTTCATCCTCCTATATTGCATCTTCAATGTTTAAATTCTTCCATTTGATTAGATACTCGGTGATGAAAGTTGTCCTCAAATTCTTAGTGAGTGTATTTAGGATTCCTTCAGGTTCCAAGATGATATGTACCCCTCTTCATAAAGCTTTGGTAATATTGATTGCGAAGACACCTTTTACACAATTACCTTCTTTAGGAAAGAAACATGGAAAACTAGATGTATTTTTCTTGACTAAGGAAGCTCCAATTTATATGCCACATTGTCAGGTTCTTTTAACTCTTGAGAAGGTGTATAGTATTTACATGAAATATTGTTATGTTTTTTCTATTGTATAAAATATAGTTTCTTATATGGATGTAATCCCAAAAAAACCATGTCTCCAACTTCAAAGCTTCATTCACTATGGTGGTGATCAACTTGTTGCTTCATATGGTTTTTTCCATGATCAAGTTCTCTTTTAGGATAGAGAGAACCTCTTGTTGGTATTGAATGTGATCTTCAATTACTCTTACTTTATGCTAAAACCTTAAATTAGATATGATGAATGGTGGAGGGTAATCGTATAATGTTAGGAATGGGGACATCTTGGATGAAGTTTGAAATGAAGTGTTATAACACCATTCTGAAAGTGGTATCCATTAACCCATCTCTCCTACTTATATGAAGTAAATCATCATATATACCTCTCCAAACATTTTTTTTACTACCTTAGTTTTTCCATCATCTTGGGGATAATATGATGAACTACAATGAAATTAAGTACCCAAACATGAGAATAAATAAGTCCAAAATTTACTAGTAAATATAGGATCATGATCGATGACTATAATATTGGGTGTTCCATGTATCTTTTGAATTGTATCCATAAAAGATATGGAAAATGTACTCAATGTAAATGGGTGTGGCAAAGTACAAAAATGAGCATACTTGGTGATTCTATCTACCACCACCATAATTACACTTTTCCCTTCAAACTTTGGCAATCCTATGATGAAATCCATGGAAACTTCTTCACACGGCTCACTAGGAATAGACAATGGTTGTCGTAGTTCTTGAGACTAAACAGTTTCACCCTTGTTACACTAACACATCAAAAATTTGGCCAGAAACTTCTAGAAATCTACTTTCAACCCTTCCCTAAATAAATATTTCTTAACTCTATGATATGTATTTAGGAATTCAAAATGACCACCCACTGGAGAAGCAAGGAGCTATGATAAACCCTAGTTTTTAAGGGTATAATTTTTGCATAAGTACAACCACTCCTAATACTATAATGCATCCCTCTTCCACATAAATTTTTCTAAATTACTCAAATCCTATTGGAGATTTTGAATGATATTTTTTGTTTCTATGACATTTTTCCATTAAAATCTTTCCTGATTTAGCAAATCTACTTGTAGTATGGACATGACATTTAATACTTCCTCTGTGGACTCATCTCTCCTAAATAGTCCATCGACTACCACATTTTATTTTAATTTTTTGTAAATGATCTCAAAGTCATATCCCAACATCTTAGTGACCCATTTATTTGTTCTTCATATGCAAGTCTTTTCTCTAATAAGTATTTCAAGTTTTCATGATCTGTTTTTACCTTGAAGTTATTACCCATGAGATACGGTCTCCATTGTTTGACTGCATGAAAAATATACATAATTTCCTTGTCATAAGTTGGTTTTTAGATGTTCTTACCTTTGATTTGACAACTGCCAAATGTAATGGGGCAGCCCTCTTGTATAAGTATTTTTCCTATGCCACACCCCGAAGCATCACATTCAACAATGAAGGTTTTGGAGAAGTTTGGCAGAGCTAGAACTAGAGTGGTACACATGGTCTTCTTTAGTGATTCAAATGCTTAGGTTACTACCTCATTCGAATGAAAATAGTATTTCTTCAATAAGGATGTGAGTGGTGGTGCAAATCTACCATAATTCTTCACAAACTTGCGATAATAACTTATAACCCCCTAATAATCTCATGAGGTTTTTGAGGTTTTTAGGAACTGTCCAATCCATTATATCTTGGATCTTATAAGCATCCACTTTTACACTTTCATAATACATTATATGACCCAGGTATTCTACCTCTCTCAC
This sequence comes from Taxus chinensis, assembly GCA_019776745.2. Classification (NCBI taxonomy): domain Eukaryota; kingdom Viridiplantae; phylum Streptophyta; class Pinopsida; order Cupressales; family Taxaceae; genus Taxus; species Taxus chinensis. The sequence continues at coordinate 640,374,409 of CM034148.1, read as the reverse complement.
CCCAAAAGCACATTTGGAGGGCTTGGCATAAAGGTGGTATTGTTTAAGAGTGTCCAATACATTATTGACATGTTATAAATGTTCCTCCTAAGTATTGTTGTAGAATAATATATCATCAAAGAATACCAATATAAAATTCCATAAAAATGTCTGAAAGATTTAATTTATTAAACCCTGTAAAATAGATGGTACATTTGTAAGGATAAATGGCATTACAAAAAATTCATAGTGGTCATCACGTGTTCTAAATGTTTCTTTATAAATATATTCATCACAAATTCTTATTTGATGGTATCCTAATCAAAGATATAATTTTTAAAAATAAAAAATGTCATGTAATTCATCTAAAAAATCTACAATGACAAGATTAGGATACTTATCTTTCATTATGTATTCATTGAGGTCCCTGTAGTCTGAACACATGTGTCAACACTCAGCCTTCTTTCTAACCATCACCACTAGAGAAGAGTAAGCACTTTGACTATCATGAATAATAATTTCTTCCAACATCTCTTGTACTATCTTCTCAATCTCACTCTTTGGAGATAAGGGTACCTATAAGGTCAAATGTTTGGAGGTGGTCTTCATGGTACTAGTTGAATAGCATGATCATGATCTCTTTTAGGTGGAAAACCTTTTGAATTATCCCAAAAAAATGGGTGCTCAATAATAATTACTTGTATATCTAATGGTATAAGGCCTTTTGATGGTTGAGCTTCTATTGAGAACAATTGTTCTGCAAACCCATTTGTACCCTTCTTAAGCATTTTTTTACATTTGATAAGAACTTACCAGCTATGGAGCTTTAGCCTTCATCACATGTAGCTCAAAAGTACTATATTAAGATTGGAACCACATGAACAATGCCAGGTACACTACCTATAGGGGGTTATATTAGATTTCATACACTACCTATACAAACACCGAGAGAACTACATGAAATTTTCTCCCACTAAAGGGGATGTAGTGTAGTTCTTGGATTGGTTCATTAGAGGTTGACCACTAGAATCATTCCAACCTCACCAATACACATATTTATCCTTTTGTTATATAATCACTTCATGATTTTTTTGACATGTATATAGGATTTCTATTTATGACAAATCGTTCCAAATTTTTGTGAGCCCTGGCAAAAGCTAATGAAAAATAGTTACAAAAAAAACATAGGCAATCAAAATTGAAGAACCCTACTATGCACATGTCCAAAAACAAATAATGTCTAAACCATACTAAACCCAAAAAGGAGTTGTAAATTTTTTCACAAGAGCATTATCCTAGCACAATTCTAGAGCCGAAACATTTTTATATTCATATTAACCCTTTTACCCAATGTGCATACCCATATCACTTTTGTACTAGAATCTATGTAGCTAAGTACTATCCTTTATTGTGTTTGGAGCCATAATCATATAAATTTATAATAGTGAAAAGTATAAAAAGCTTTATTCTTGATTTTATAATTAATTTTTATTAATTTATTCATATTATTCAACCTATAATATACCTTACATCCTAACATAATATATCTCATACATAGATTTTAGGGTATAAGTAGCCACTTTGATATCTTCTAACCCTTTGGGTTATATCACTACATACGGATCTATGCCCAATATTGTAGTAACACAGAGTCAAAATGGAATGGATGTCCCATGGATTCATCGTGTGCCATAAAAACTAAGTTTGATTATATAAATTTTGAATAATACAAGGGAGGAGAAGACCCATCCCCCATAATTTGTATATACAATTGTATCTAAGTAATTTAATGAAGAAGGAATGAAGTATTCATTCTCCCTATATTTTTATATGAATTGTGTCATTTATATCCACATATGTGCCATAAACCTTTAAAATTCTCTAAGAATATGATAATGCTGAAATTTTCTGTGAATTTTTTCCCAAATGATTAAATTTAATGGGAAGATACTAGACATGCACATGGTCATTGTATATCAATATTTGTGTTCCTTTTACCAAGGTCAACATACCTCGTGAACATGTGTGTAAAGAGTAAATATAAAAATATACTAGACGTAGTATATGTATATGTATTGGGAATAGGAGTAAAAATTATATATATCTAACTAAGTAACTTAGGTATGGGGGCCTCAGATGAGATATCCTTGATTGTAATAAATTCTTCATTATGAATGGACTTAACAAATTTATGTAAGAGATACAGTATAGCCTTAAAATCATGTAGCCAAGAGAAACCTAGATACATATCACATGAGCTAATATAAGAGATAGTTGAAAAGGGGATATCGATAGTAGTATAACCAAATATATGAGGTACAACATGCCCAAGTTTGGTAATAGTATCAATCAAAACATTTTATATATGATGTTGGCCAAAAAAATTATGAATGTATAATGTGTTTGATACGAGAGCATGATTTATATCAATGTCATAAAATGTCATAATAATACAATAAGGTGGAATAGTAATAATAGTACCAATCATAGTGTGCAATGGATTATCATAAGAAGGAAGAGGAGGCATAACATGATAATTATGGTGTACTTTTGAATCATATTTAACAATGTTGTGATTAAGAAGTGGGTCATTGAAATCAGGTTAGTCTTGCAAAATCATTGGTAGGATTGGATGATTATGTGGGAATGTCCCATTTAATAACATTAACATCAATAATATTTGGTATGACATAACAAATCTTAACACTTTAATTAGTAGAATGGCCAACACAACTACGATAATCATACAAGGAATTATCATAAAAAAATTACCACAAGGCTTTCTTATATCAACCTCAAAATCAATAGAGAGTTATACAAGGTTTCACTCGAGTAATTATTTAATCACTAGGTAAGGTGTGAAATGAAATCGTGTGAATTAACCTTAATAATCTTGTAATTGAAGCTTTTTGGGTTGAGATACACCATTAAAAATAAATTTATCATTGGTTTTTTTGTCATTATATTTTCCTTTGAAAGGAGGGTTACCTTGAAATTTATAACTAGATGTATTGCAAGTTTTGGTAACATATTTGAGTTCATTCATGATAAAGAGCTTAGTTTCATTCTCTTTTAGTGTGTGATATAAGTGATCAAATGAGTGAAACTTTTCAAAGATAACTGATTCTTGTAGAGGGGTTAGAATAATTTCAGTGAAGAGATCTTGGAGCTCAGTATCAACAATAACATTATTCATCATAGTAAGCATAGTCTTATAGAGTAGAACATACCCACTAATAGGTTTGTGGGATCATTTTCACATCTTAGAAAGTTGCGGATATGATGCATTGTCCCTAATGTTAATGAAGAATTGTGTAAGAAATTGATTAACCAAATGGGTAAAGACTTGAATTTAATGAATGAGAAGATCATTAAACCATTGCAAAACAAACTCCTTGAGGCTTCTAAGAAATATTTTAGTAATTTATGTGTCACTGTAAGAATAATCCATGCAAGAAACATAGAAAGCACAAAGTTACTCTTTAGGATCCTCTTTTCCATCATAGATAGGAAGCTTGTGAGTGATCCAACCAATAGGCAAGTGATAAAAGGCCACTTTAGGTGTAATTTGGATGTGAAAAAATTGAATAGAATCCATGACACAATAATAAGTAGAGGAACCTTTTTGTATTTCTAATATTTTAGCTTGTAAACTATGTATAAGGGTTTCAAAAGTTTGTGTGCTAGAAGAAGAAGAATAAGAACTAGTATGTGTGTATACAAAAGATGTAGGAATGTTAATTGACATAGGAATGAAATAATAGGTGAAACCTAATAACCTCATTAATTTGGACTCACTCAAGAAATGCTATAAGTTGTTATAAATCACAAGCAATAATAGAAACACGTTATTGTCAATAAATAAACCAAATGAGTTTGACATCAAAAATCTTATAATTTTGTATCAACAAGCTTATAATTTTGTATGAATGTGTCATCATGGAGTGCTTCTATAGATTACTTAAATACAATAAATATGATATCAATGTCATATCATTCGTTCTCATGTAATTCCTTCCTCTTTTTATGTGAATTGATTATACTCTCTATAATTTAAAACTCAATAAAGCTTTTTAATTTGTTATTTTAAAACATTTGTTTATTGTATTATTATTTATACTGTGAAAAATTATAAATAAAAGTTGATTGAGATGGGAGCAATTATTTAATATCATAGACACTGAATTGTGACATAGGTACATGACATATAGTTTATATTTGTTGTTTAGCTATTGGTAATGAAGAAATAAAAATGAAAAGATGTTATTTATATTATATTCAATACATGGAATGAATATTAATCACATTGTTGTTCGTCTAATCTAGACTTTATATAATCATTTTTGTGTGAAAATTTCTTATAATAAGTATCTCCAAAGATTGTGCCAATACATTACAAAGTGATGTTAAAAACTAAAGAAGACCTCATAAGTTTAAAGAAAAACTCTAGACACTTGATCTTAGTATAGGACACGTTAAGTTATTTTTATTAACTGTTGGTTTGAATTAGGTTTTTTTTTTTAGTATCCATCCTGTTGTTCAAATTTTTACATGTTCTCTTTTGTTATGTATAGTTTTCAACATTTTATATTTTACATGATATTTTGGGACTATTATATGTTGGTCAAATTTTTGTTGACTTTGTCTACTTCTATTTCGCTCGATTTCCCTCTTCACCCTATTCATTTCTCAATCCTCATTTTTTTATATGGGGCCTTTGAAAATATCACACATTAACTAAAAACACTAAAAAAACTACAAAATGACCTTTTTATTTCCATCAAGTATAATCCCTAATACCACAAAACTTAAAACAATGTTTTCCCATTATTATTGTCATTTTTCATTTTTCCTGGGTTGATCATTTTCACCCTATGTAAAAATGGTCATCTTTCCACAATTTTTTCATTTTTTAAAGGCCCCTTTAACCCCATACATGGCTTCACCAATTTTTATGACCTTCATAAAATATCATAATTGCATCTTACGATATACGTGGATGTTCCTCGCATGTCATTACCACTATTTCACTAAAAACAATGTACATGTGAGCAAGCCTCAAATTGGGTCAATTCACGTTTACTTTTTTCCCACCCATCTATTGAAATTTATGTGTTGTGTTCTCTTCATATAATTAAGCCTTTTCACATATACTAGCACAATGTCAGAGTTTTCCTTCACTTCCTATTTCCTAAATTCTAAAATATATTTGAAATTGTACTACATAAAATTTGTTCGTAAGGCACTTGGTAATAATCATTTGGATTTTATCTCAACATTAATCCATTTATAAATTTATTGACTTAATCCAAAGGCATCACACTCGATTTTCACAATTTGAGTTCACAAGGTCACCACTTATTCTTCATCATACCGCCTCTAGAACCAATACACTATGTGTAAAAACACATCCTAAAACTCTCATCTAATTTCCTTATGTATGTTCAGGTTCCATCCTATTCCAAAAATAAATCACTAAAATAAGGTTAGAATCAACCCAAAAACATGGCCAAAGCCAAGGATTATGTCCATTATATTTGTAATGTTCATATTTTTAAATAAACAAATTACCTCAATCAACTTAGGATCACTTAAGCAAGAAATCATTCACACAAGTCAACTATATAAGTTATGCATGTTAATATATTATGGGAATCTGGGAATATTACACTCAAGTACAATTTAAGAAGGAATTGAGGCCCTAATCATTCAATCATAAATTCCTTATAGCACAACAAAATGTTACAATTCTAAATACATCATCATTTGTTGCCTTATATTACTCTCATATGTGAAAATTAAAGCAAAAAAAACATTACCAAGTGTTAAAAAACATTATTAGGGATTCTTTCAAAACACAATGTTTATGAACATTCACATGCAGTCACATGGAGGGATAACTACATAGGTCTAACACATATTTAGATTATTAATATGTAGTCTTCACTACAACATCTCAACTCAAATCCAAACTGATCATGTTTTGGCTCAAAACAAGGGATCAAGGGTTTGAAGACAAGAAGAAACAATTTACAAGTACAAAAGTGTGGTCACTAGATTTCAAGTGTAGATCCCAGATCTAGAGAAAAATATGCACTAGGTTCCAAATTTTAGTTATAAATAATAGTAGCAAAAGAAAAAATAGGACATCATATGATGTAATTGCTAGGATATTCCACTAGGATGAGTGATTTCAACCAGATATGTGTTAGCGAAATAATTTGTCACAAGGGAAAATTAGTGTTTTTTCACCAATGCTTTGGAACTAGGTCCTCCTCTTGGGAATGGGGAGGCTCCCATTTATTAAATGCACAAAAATTAAAATATGAGGTGGCCATTAGGTTGGGGATCACACAAGAATACTCCACTAAACATGTGGAAATTTTCTTGTACTTGGTAGAAGGGGAGGAACTTTCCTAGAGAAAAGATAAATGGAAGAAAGGAATTTAGTAAGGGAAGGTTAATTTTTTGAATGGGAACTTACAAATTTCACAAGCATTAACCTTATAACTCCATACCCAACAAGAATTAAAAAACCATGCAAGCATTAGTAAGATTAACAAACCATAGGCATAAAGTTCCATTGATTCATTCCTCAAAGATACAAAGTTCCTTCTTTGTTATTCAAGATTACAATGCTCACAAAGTTTAAGATAGGAAGTAGAGGAAACATAGATAAGGAAATAGTTTTTTTCTTGTAGTAAGAGAGCAATAGCTGTTAACCCCTTGGAATGAAAAACCCATCCCAATATATAGCTTTACAAAATGTCTCTTCCTCTCCCCCCACACGACTTTTCACATTCCTATCACTTGTGACCTTTCATATTCCTAAAGCAATAAAAATAAGTCCATTTATTATTAATAAAAGAGAACTTTTTACAATGCCAAATTAGAAGGTCATTTAAGTGAATAAGACAAAAATATCAAAAAGTACTTTCCCAATGAAGAATTAGAACATAGAGAGAGGGAAGAAGAGAGTGATCATCCTAAAGATGAAGAAGCCTCTGATGATGAATATTCAACTCTTGGAAAACTTTGAGGAAATTCTTCTGGAATGAGCTCCTTTCCCTTCACTTCCTTATGTGGGGCAAATTGTGATAACTCATCTCAGAAACAAATGAGAACACACTATGGGAACAGCTCATCTTGAACACCCATGGGAATCAAGCCAACTTATCTCAAACACCAATGGGAACACACTATCCCAGTGGGAATTTTCTTTCTTACTATGGGAACAACTCATCTCGAACACCAATGGGAACACAGATGTGAATCAAGAAAACTCATCTTGGACACCAATGGGAACACACTATCCTAGTGGACCTATTCTTTCTTAATATCCTACTTGGTCATTTTTACCTTGGAAACAATGGTGAGGTAAAATTTGAATAATGAGATAAACTCAGGTAGTAATACCTTCCCATTTTACATAATCTTCTCCACCTATTTGTCATTGGATATCCCTTCCATGGTGTACCCTTGAGCTCTCTTGATCACTTGAGGGTAAAAACATTTTGATGGGAGAGACAGCCTCTTCCGAGGGAAGTGGTGTTACACTAGGTTCCATGAAGGATTGTAGATAGGTAATGAGGGTTATCACATGCTCTTCAAGTTGATCCATAGTTTGTTTATTCTCTTAATTTTTGACAAGCAAGCGGGATGTAAACTCTTTGAATAGGTGCACATCTCCCTTGTAAGTGGGAACCATGTCAACATTCAACAAAAAGTAATATGCACAACACACAACACCATATGTAAGTGGGAAACCCTCATGGTGAAGAAAACCCACTGAAAATATGTTTATATTACACAAATCAAAGATATTTAGTGAAACACCAACTTCATTAGGAGCACAAACCCCTAGTTTAGTATAGCACCAACCCTACAAGGAACATCACACCCCTAATTTAGTGAAGCACACAATCCTAAAAGAGGATGCAACCCTCTAGGATGACTAATCACCAACTAATCCAACTAATGATGATGATATCTGAATTTGGTTTCTTCCGCAACTAATGGAGATCTCTAATTCGGCTCACAACTTCACCTTCAAACCTTCATTCACCTAACTCGCTCTTTCTTCCTCTTTCACACCTTGTCTTGGCTCTAAACTATTGCACACATGCTGTAAAAAATTCCTCAACATGTAACGCATTTGATCATATCTCAAATTATGCCTTCAAACCTATAAAACACTTATACATGGATTACAATTTTCCCTCCAATAGCACTAGTTCAAAAATGAACTCAAACATCACTTTTATAGGCTTCTCTTCCTTTAAACACACCATAGGTCCGTTATAAAAAATGTAATGGCCAATAAAACTTAATTACAAACAAATAAATTAATAAATAATGGTCACATATGACCCATATAGGTCTGTCATACCCAAAACCTTCCAACTTGTACCAAAAATACTCAAAATCCCATCATTAGGATAACCTAAAATCACAAATCATAAAACCATGCTTAGTAAAGCTCCCATATTAACAATACATGAGTAATATAACATATAATAATCATAAATGGTCTAAAATTTACTTGAGCCAACCAAATAAAACATAAAATTGGCCCACATGCTCATATCCTTCACCAAACAACTACTTCTAGCACCTTGATTTCATGTTTGGGCAACAATGCCACCCAAGATCAAATCAACTATGGAATATGACCACTATATGGAAACCTTAGGACATGTAGAACACATCCATGTATGTTAGACATCCTGAAACAATCATATGCTCAAACCACATAAATTTTCCTCTTCTCTAAAACATGCTTCGCATAAACCTGTTTTGCAAACTCAACTAGTTTGCACCCTTGTTTCCACTTTAAATACCTCCAAATGAAATAAATAGGAAAAAAAATCATCCCTGTTCAATTTCTAGGCTGATAGAAAGCATCAAAAAATCCATTTCATGCCTCAACAAACTCAATCTTTCAGCCTGAGAAAACTTGTCCTGAAATCTAGCTTACCTTCTTCTTCACAAAATGACTTTAAAGAGCCATCAAATCAACTCAAAAAGACAAAAAACATATACCAATGTAAATATATATAAATAAAAATTCCATAACATATTATAATTCCTTCTAACTCCAAGTGGAAGGCCCTTCAACCAAGCCAATCTCTGCAAACTACTTTTTATGCCTTCTTGGACTCAAGGATGGACCATTAGCCCAACATGATCCATCACACAGAAAAAACTTCCACACACACAAAAAAAATCATGGAACATCCTTATACATGACGTATAAGCACTCATAAACCTTCACCAATCATGAAAAACTTAGAAACATCATCTTACCTCATGTAGCTACTTAATACCTTGCTAGAATAAGCATCCTTCCAAACTTAACCCTCAAATAACATCTCATAACTTTGGCATACCTTATCCAATCATTAATTTTTATATACCAATGGAAATATATTTGAACCAGCTTCATAACACAATGGTAATAAAGTCTTTAAATCGTCCTATAACTCCTACAATGTCAATTTTACTATAAGGTGCTCCAAAATTCCCTAAAAAATAGTCTTCATAAATAGGGTATACTTAGCACTTTTTCACCAAAACCGTGACCTAAAAATATCATGTAAATCTGTAAAAATTCCAAGGCCTAAAACAATGTCAATTTATTCTTCATCTTCTTTGGATAAATTTTCCACAAACCAAACTTCTTTAGAAAAAATTAATTTCATGTGGGGGCCCACATACTATCACATGCTCTAATATACCTTTCTGGAAATATAGAATTCCTATACAAAATCTAATCATCAATTTTACATAACTAATCAATACAATCTCACTACACTTCATTTTCTCCAATTCACTTCTAGTAAGGATTTTAAACCACTTTACCTTGTTAATGATCATTCATAAATACATGACAATAAAATCGTCTAATAATTTTTTTTAAACCTTCATAACTAACCTAAGAATATATTCCAAATAGCTTAGTTCCCCATGCATATAATATAATTCACAATGAGCCTTAGAAGGTCCACTTTTGTCTCATAATCACATTGTAACTAACCCGGTTTTACCAAAACTTGCATATCTTGCAAATACATATTCAAAATGACCTAAAACATGTCATGAATCATCATATAAATTTCCATTCTCACTATATATCCAAAATACATCTCAAACTCTCCATCCATTAAGACTTACTTGTGTTAAATTACTTGTTCTCACTTGTTTGTTTCCCAAAGACCCTGAAACACCACCAAACCACTAAGTTTTGACCTAAAACTCACCATAAACCTCATGTAGAATGTCACTATTCTAATACCATCCTTTGTTATGACTTATCAGCTCCAAATATCATACCTCTACCTCATTTTACATGCTCCAAGGTTAGAAATAATCTTGGAATGACCTTACACAACACTAACTTCACATGAACTGACCTTTTTGACATTATGCAAACCCTTAGACACATGTAACACATCATACCAATAATGTTTGACCTCATGACACACTCCAACCAACTTGGGAGGACACATACTATGACAAGGCCTAAAAAACCATGCTCTAGAACAACATTGAACTTGCCAACCTTACACACTACTAATCAAACTTCATGCTCGACATCGGACTAACACCTCATGGAGACACATACCACTCCATGACACCCTTTTCCATCAATGGAGTTGACATCAATGACAACACAGAAACATAATGGCCAATAATCTCCCCATTTATCATTGATGACAACCACCTTCAGAAACATTGATTGCAACCAACTTGAACAACACACCTACATGAATCATTTCCATGTTTATGATGTTCCTCTCCCCCTTTGACATATATGAAAAAGGATACAATGATGACACTATATGAAAAATGATAACTCAAGACTAAACAAAATGGAAACAATGTAGAACACAATTTACATGATCAAATAGCTCCACCAGGGACTGAATTCTCTTCTCTTTGACTCCTTCAGTAGCATGTAGAGATCCTATGGACCTGATGAATCCTGAAAACCAGATTCCCCTGAATTGATACTCCTTCATTTTGTGTCCATTTTTTCATCCATCACTATTCTAGGTTTATATCAAGCTCAAGACCGCAAATTCTTCTTTCAAGGTAAGTAACATACCATTTAGGACTATGAGACTTGAACTGCAACTTCAGTACTTTCTAGACCAACTTTTCCAAGCTCTAAAAGTCAACAACCCTTGTGAAATTCCTTATCATTATTCCCCCTATGATTATAGCACTCAAATCTAACTTAAAACATAATAATTTAGACATTTACCTTGCATACTTGCCATAAAAATGGCTAAGCAAATTCACCACAGTCCTGAAGAGATATTTCATTATTTTGAAGTAACCTTTACCTACCATAGAAACCTCCTAGTGACAATTATAAATTTCTTTATCAATATTCTATACAAGTGTTTATCCACCTTATATACCTTGTAGAAGTCAAAGTTTGACTCCCCCTGCCTCAAATCTCTCCTACAGGCATGTGCCTTCATTTTTCTCTGCTCACAGTCCTACTTGACCTATTTTCAAGGCATGAACTTGATACTATGTCTCAGGAGACTTTTCAAACTTGAACCATATATGTTGTACCTTGAATTTTAAGAGCATGCCCAGATTCCTCGTGACTCTCTTCAAAATGAGAGCTATCACATGCCTAATTAACTTCCAACATCATCTTATTTTATTTACTGAGATTAAAATTCAATAGAATATAACATTTTGTTCATACACATTTGATGCCTAAATGTACTTGATAATTTTATCACTCAGAATCAACTGCTACAACATTTAATTCAATATATATATTATTATATCAAGGACACTTTATGGAGCAAGAGTTTGATCTCTATTTTGGACTATTAATCACTTCTCACACATTTCCAACCTTCTAGGGCTTCACTAGCACCACCTTGAATCCATAATACTCATCTTGAAATGTAGACACAAGTACATACTTCTCAGACTTGGAACATAACTATGAACTCAAAACATTTTTTCCAACACAGTATAAGTTACAAGACCTTCAATTTTTGCACACATGCATTAACACAAAAATTTAAAGATGCCAACATGATCACTGATACAAAATTCTTTTGACTGATGAAAGCATGCTCTTTTCATATGACACAAAGACCTTTATTAGATAGTATGATCTTGAAAATGGGAACCAACTTATAAGACAAAGAAATCATTCACATAACATATGATGGACTTTTGAGATACCTTCAAGACTAAGGCTTATGATGCACACATTCCATGTTCATGATTGAAACAAAAACACTCATATAGGTCCAGATACTTGACATTTTCTCTCTCTCATGATCCTTGAAACAACCCAAGATTAGTGAAACTTTTCACACCTTGACACAAAATTAATATGAATAACCATAGACCTATAGAGACTACAACAACTACACCATGTTATGAAACACTTGGAATGACTCCTTCACATGCTTGAATTGAAGCATAGACTCAAATTCACCATCCTTCATACAAAGGTCCCCCTTTTTACTATATAATTTTGATAGATGGGGAGACTCCAATACTCTTTATAAAACCTTTTGGACTAATGGACTATTCATTAGTCAAGGACATGAAAAATTTCACAATTTGATAGACCACACTCATACTTAACAACACAAGAGACTACACCATCCTTTTGAGATATATTTAGCACACTAAAATTGTGGCAAGAACATACACTCCTTGAAAAAACATGATGGACTAACTAAGGAAAAGAACATGTTACAACATAGTAGACACCTATCAATAAAGACTCAAAGAATCATGAATATATGAAATTACTTAACATACCTTATAACCTTTTAGGGATCGTTTTAGACACAAAATCATGCACTTTGGGTATCTATTTAGTCTCGATTACATACTATTACTCATATGATTTATGAGTAAGAAAAGTACTAATTAACCCATGTCCTTGGCCACCTTTCTTTTCTTTTTGTTCCCTTGCACCCTTACTTGCTTAGTCTACCTTTTCATACCTCGACATTTATCATCGTGGACACCAGCACTCATCTAGGACGCTAGCGTCAGGTGCCCTCATCCCTTCTAGGCACCCCTAACTTCAGCATGCTTTTTCACATCTTTTGAGTCATTTATATTCATTTGAGCATCTTCTCTTTTTGGTATTCAACCTTTTCGATTAATTATGAAATTAAATCTAATGAATCATATGAATATAAATTTATGTGATTATAATAATGTACCAAGCACTAAACATTAGCTATCATCACCTAAGGTTGAATCCATCAAGCATCTAAGACCTTCATTTCATACATCTAGCACCATGAAAGGGACACAAGGGTTGGTTATTCTGCATACACTTAATAGGAGGGAATTTCATTCTATTCCATGCACACATATATTACATTTATTTAAATCTAATTATTTTCTCACTATCAAGTGTGACACGCACAAGAGCCACCTAGGGCATGATTCCACACACACACACACACACACACACAACTACATTTGGTATAAGATGTAGTGCAATGTTAAATTTGTAAGATCACCATTATGATAGCTAAGGTCAGTCTGACCCCTCATATTGTGTATTTACTTTTTAGGATTTGATGTCTCTTTGAGGGTTTTGTAGGTCATTACTTCAATACAGGGTTCCAACGACTTTGGTGATCATTGTGTGACATCATAACGACTAAAGGCAAACAACAACTAAATGCCTCAAAACCACTCAGAGGAGGTTTTTTGAGAATTTCCACATACCCAAGCACCCATAAACATGTCTAGGGTGCCAACAAGCACCCCTATCCCTCTCCAAGCACCCTAGTTTAGGAAGATTGTCAACTCACACACTTTTATGAGGCTCTGTGCGATGCTTCTCCCTCTTTGTTCATCCGGTCACCACCTCGACACAATCTAGATTTCATTGCAAACCAGATAAGGCTCTTTTTACGCTCTTTCCAACTAGGGTTTAACATTTTATTGCTTAGTTTTCTTGAGTTAATTTATGTACTTAATTGTATATTCATTTACTATTACAATAACAATTAGATTAGGCCTATATATATTTCCATATTTAGCTTAATCAATGCTTTGTTCCACTATTAAATACAAGGTACCAAAGCACAACAAAATTTTCACATTTTTTTTTCAAAATTATAAGCTAGGGAAATATTTTCTTGTGCAGAATATAGCAAAAAATAAAAGGACTAGTCAACCACACAATCGAATGTGAGATAAAATTTATTTATAGTAAAATATGAAATATTTATTATTAAAAACCAATATTCTAAATACTAGATTATGAAAAATAATGAAATATGATTAGATGGATTCAAAAATTCTAATAGGAAGTGAAGACTATATACTTGTATTTGACAAGATAACAAAGATAAAATATGTTGATTGATGTGATGGATCTAACATATAATAGTAATGAAGATAAAGATGTTAGTACGAGATTAGTTAAGTACTATGAGATTACTTTATTTGTGTGTTTGTATCATAAATTTTTAACACAACAAATCGAATTTTCCATAATAACACATTCAAATAATAAATTATTTTCTTATGTCAAAATTTAGAATTATTAAGACAAATGCAATACTAATATATGATTAATTTTTTAAAAAATTGAAAATTTTACATCTAAATGTTTAATATATATAAATATATGTCTTAAACATAAATAATAATACAGATAAAAAAATGTTGGTATAGGACTAGTTACTTATTATAATATTGATTTATTTGTATCTTATATTATAAAACTTTGTCATAACAAATGAAATATTTCATGATAGAATCCTTGACAAATATTCCATACACCATCAAGAAATATTTCATTTATATGCCAAAATGCATTTTCCAAGTGAGAAGAACTCGATTATTTTTTATAATGCTTGAAGGAGATCAACGTTTGTTTGTGCCTTTTAGTACATGGTCGTTGTTGAGTTTAATCTCAATTGTTTATCATATAGAAGGAAGGGATGGCCCACCATGTGTTTTTATCCATGTATAACCTATGCACAATTACAATTGATAACTAGACACATGCATTTCAAGTCTTTCCTTGTACATCGACGAGACCTAAAGATTTGGTTGAAATTGCAATGGTGGCGGCTATAGAGGGAGGTAAGAAGGGGTTCGATGTTGTCTCCAATATGAGACAAGGATTCAATAACACAACCCAACAATTTGGTTCTCAACCATTGCTAAGGACTTTGTGGCCAACACCATTGACTAGCTAAATACATCTCACCTCAAACTGAAGAATTTTGACCTTGGTTTGTTGAAGTTACCTTGCGTCGACATCAAAAAGTTGTTTAGTGCTTCTTTGACTTATCTTGACGATTGCATCAACAATTTAATACCCATGGCATGAGTGATATTCAACATCAAGAAACAAAACATCGTGTAAAATGTGACAACATTTCACACTAATTCTCTCACCACCATCAACAAGACCATTGGCATTTTCGTGAAGCGTAACATATCTATCCCTACACGAAAATTGTTGTCATATGACAAAACTCCTTTTAGGGATAATTTCACAACATATATGTATGTTCCAAATAAAAATCTTATGCAAACTGAATTGTCTTAAAATCATATCTGATTGTCACCCTCGATGGATCAAGGGACTACATAAGCATCCAGGATGTGGTGGATGCATCCCCCGATTAAAGTAAAGTTAGATTTTTGTTATCAAAGTGAAAGTTAATGTTTATGAAGAATATGTGGAAGTGAGTAGTCAGATGACAATGTTCATGATGATTGGTGAAGGCATGGACAACACCATTATTACTAGAATTAAAAATGGCATCGATGACAAAATGTATTGGAGCATTCTACACTCAAAGAGTTGGTAAGTTTTTTAATGCCAACTTGTTCATATAGTTTATGCATATAATTTAACTTTTGAATTTTTTTTTCTTAATGCTAAATAGTTTTTTGAAAGGGACTATACCCTTATACAAGAAGGCTCAAAAATCCAGATGTGAACAAATAAAGCCCAAAGAAAGAGAACAAGAATAAGGTAAAATGTGAACGCCCAGTAGCAGGAAACAACTTGCTCAGAATAAAACCCAATACCAACAACAAATCAGCATAAAAACAACTGATTTACAGTGACCAAACAGTTGTTGCCTGACAAAGAAAGTGAAGCATTAAAGTAGCCGAGCAGCACTGGGAAACTAGCAAGGCGAAGAAGTGGTATTCTTGGAGAACAAATTTTTCTTTTTACGCACTGTTATCTAGCCTGTAGAAGCCTCCACATTTGGAGGATTGAATAAAGGAGGCATATTTTCCTTATCCTCCATAGATCCAATTGGGACAACGGATTCATTATATTCTTTTGTATTTTCTTTTTTGTCACCAACTGAATGAGATTCTTTGGCGCATTCAACAACTGGAATTTCTAAAAGAGGGGTTTCCAGGACAAAATCATCTTCAGTATCTGTATTTGACTCCTCTTTGGCTTCAAAAATTAGGTGTTCAAGAAGGGCATTTTTCTACCAGTTGTTTTTTCCATTTTTTCTCTTTTCCATTATGCAAACATGTGTCCGGTAGAAAAACACTTTCTGCACCTAAAGGGCAAGCCTTCATAATCTAATGATTGTGTCCAAGTTCTGTTTTGGACTATAAGCTCTATATTATAAGGAGATTTTTGGATGTGTCAAGCTCAACAAGGATTCTAGCAAAGGTTGTGTGCGTGAAATCAGTGGTTTGGGGGTCAATGAAAAGGGTATGACCCAAAGTATTTCCAATAGCGGTTAGACAAGTACGGTCCTAGAACTGGAGCAATAGATGAGGCAGTCTAATCCAGATTGGTTTTCTGGAAAAGGATTCAATGAGTGGGTTAAAAGATGGGAACCAAGGTTTCAAAACCAAGTAGTGGGATTGCAAAGCCCAGAGTTTTTTAGCTATGACTTCCTTATCCCTAATTGAGGAAAAAGCAACAATAAACGTACCTTTTGCACATGGATAAAGATCTAACTTACCAGATAGGATCGAGATCCAGTGCTTTGTAATCTAGTCATGAAGGGTAGCTAAGTTTGGCCAGAGCCCACTGAATCTCCCGATCAGGGCATGCTCTTGGTAGAAACGTTTTGAATCGAGGACTTCATCCCCGAATGAAACGTTAGGGTTAGTAACCGCAGGGGTCATAGGTGTGATGGGACTCATCCCCTGCACAAGACTCCTGCCCTGTAAAATGTCCTTAAATGTATTTGGTCTGTTTGATTTATTATTCGAGATCTGATTCACATCGTCCCTGGTATCCGGAAGGCCTGTCCTAGTGGTCTTTGGGTGAAGATCCACTGAAGAATAGTGATTAGGGAACCCGTCGCCAACAGTTCTATCATTGTTACAGTCACCAGTAGCAACTAAGGGTGGTTTTTCCTTATGAATAGAGGTCAGTTGAGTTCCATCCCCATGAGAGGATCTAACAAGGTAGGGTTTCGAAGAGGCTGCCTTAGCTCCGTAAAATTCCTGGTCAATCCACGAAAGAACCTTAGTCTGTGCGCCTCTGACAACACTGCCTCCACCAGATCCATGGCCACCAAAATGACCACGGGTTTGCAGCCGTTTGACCATTTAGGGGTTCACCGAGAGGGTTTGCAGAGAGTTCGCAAAGGGTTCGCAGATTTCAAAACTATTAACTATTAGTTGGTTTCTATTTTTAAAATAGAGAATGGAAGTTGGCATGGGGAACTTTTTGTTAGTGTCATGCCCTTTGGCCTTAAAAACACTGGGGCTACTTATCAACGTGCAATGATGCACATATTTCACGATTATATTCACAAGATTATCAAATATTACATTGATGATATATTGGCTAAATAATGAAGCCATTTCACCCATGCCCAAGATATACACACGCTATTTGAATGCTTACCACAATATAAAGTACACTTGAATCCAAAAAATTCTTTTTTGGAGTCACAAATGGTAAGCTCCTTGGCTACATTATCTCATAACGTGGCATTCAAATAGACCCTAACAAAATGAAGGTCATTGTTGACATGCCTCTGCCTCAAAATTTACATCAATTACACTCATTACAAGTCAAAATTCAGGCCATTAGACAATTCATTATATAACTTGCTAATAAAATCCAACCATTCATATACTTGATGAAGAAAGATACTAATTTCGTATGGGATGACAACTAACAAAAAGCATTTGATGCTATAAGAACATACCTTCTAAACCCACCTATTTTAGTCCCTTGGAGATTGGACTATCCTTTCTTACTATATATTTTGGTGACGTTTCATGCCTTGAGATCCCTTATAGCACAACATGATTATTCTCAACGTGAAAGGGAAATCTATTACATCAGTCAGACATTACTCTCTTATGAATGTAATTATAGTCATATTGAAAACATATGTCTTGGCCTTATCTTTGTCGCTGACAAATTGTGCCATTATGTTCTTAATAATTAATTACATATCATTACCAAAGTAGATACATTACGATACCTCTTGTCCCACACACATCTCTCGGGGTGTCTATCACGTTGGGTCATGCTCCTTACTGAATTTGTTTTCAACTTTGTGCCAAAAAAATCAATTAAAGGCCAAGTCATAGCAGATAAATTAGTTGAAGCACCCCTTCTTGGTGCATCTCCTATCTCTAACTCCTTTCGTGATGATTTCACTACTTATGCTATCAATTCTGATATTTGTATAATGTATTTTGATGGGTATGATTATCATTCAGGCTGGGATTGTCTTTATCACTCCACATAGTGATCCACTCCCTTTTGCCTGCCAATTAGGGTTTTCCTGCACTAATAACATCATTGAATATGAACCCCTTATCCTCAGCCTTATCACTACTCAAAAGCTCCGCATTCATAATCTATGAATTTACGGTGATTCCTAGTTCTTTAAATCAAGTTAATGATACCTATCATATTAAAGAAGAACACTTAATCCCATATAATACACTCGTCAAAGATATCTTAGCTACACTTGATTCTTACTCTATTTCTACCATCCCCCGCAAAAACAATCATCATGTTGATGTTATGGCTAGTGTCACATCTCTTATCCCACAAAACATTACTGACGAGCAATCCACATTCATTATCAAACACTTGCAACATCATTCCACTTATGTTACGCCTCTATCAACTTTTGTTGTCACACATAGTCACAATAACCCCGAGTGGTTTACTTTGATTTATAACTATCTATATCAACAAACCATTCCTAACGGTCTGCCACCGCATGAAGCTCATCCCTCATGGCGCGAGGCTACCCTTTATATCATCATTTGAGTAGAATTGTTTAAGCATGTAATTTATGGTCACCTATTTTGATGTCTCAGACTCGTCGACATACCCACTGCCATCTCTCAAATAAACAACAATATGTGTGGTGGCCATTTCTTTGGAAAATCCATGTCCCAAAATATTTTGTGTCAAGGATACTATTGGCCTGCCATGGACTAGGATTGTCTTAAATACTCTACATGTTGTGATAAGCGCGAAAAGCACAGTAATCTTCACCACACACCTGCATATGACCTTCAACCAATTATTCCAACATGGTCATTTTCTCTATGGGGTTTCGATCTTATTAGTATGATAAATCCTGAATCGGCTAATGGAGATAATTTTATCATTACTATCACAGAATATTTCACAAAATGGATTGAAGCATCACTACTGTGGACTAGAAATGGTACTAACATTTGTGCTTTCCTCACTACTCACATCATTACTTATTTTGGAATTTCCTCTTCCATTATCACTGATATTGGATCCTCTTTCAAAAATAAAGAGGTTAAGAAATTTTGTGCAAAATTCAAAATAAAACAATCATTTTCTACTCCTTATTACCCACTAAGAAATGGCCATGCCAAAGCCACAAATAAAACTATTGTCAAGATCTTATGTAATATTTTCTATGATATTGAGGTTGTTATACCACTAAAACTTGTAATACCCTCGTTGCGCATTTCTTTCAAAGGCATAATTAAAGACAATGGATATCGCGAATATTTATTACATGAGTTAGAAATGGTGTACTCTCACCTTGTTCAAGCACTCAAAAATATTCATATATATCAATCTCATATCACACAAGCATACAATCACAAAAATCATCCTCGTGAGTTTAATGTGGGATACTTGGTCTTAAAAGAAAATCAGAAGAACATGAACACTGAAACTTCACTCAAAGGAAAATTCAAGCCCAATCGGCTCGGTCCTGATATCACTACTGACTAGATTGGTGCTGGCATATATTTCCTTGCAACTATTTTGGGAAAGCTACTAAAGAACCCACTCAATTTCATACACCTTAAGAGATACTACACATGAGACAATGTTCATTACCCGATGACGCACTCTCGTGCTTTGGTTCACACTTGACTATTGAGGGCATATTACATACATGAACCTCACACACTGCACATTATACACTTGACTTTACACACTACATGCTTCACACATCGTGCATCATACATCTTCTCTCACAGCCCCTATTACATGCTTTGCATCTTATTTACTCTACACATTCACGATATATTTTTCTCTCTTATACTACTACACGTTGCACTCATTACCCTATGATGCAATCTAGTTCTACACTCCATACTTGACTGTTGAGGGTCTATATCTCAAATGGTCCTCACCACACTCATGTGTTCAATAACTCACTCATCTACTCCCACGCTTACACTCTACACTTTGTTCTTTAACAATCACATCTTTCTAGTAAACACATTTCAGACCATTTCCTGATGGTGCACTCTCATTTACGGTTCATTCTTGACTACTGAGGGGTCATAAATAAATGAGCCTCATCTCATAAATCCACACATACATCATTCACTCTGCATTCCATTCCATCTCATCCACAACATGTTGCATATCTTGGTCGCATTTATTCTTACTTACATTTACTTGCTACATGTACACTCTTTTACACATGTTAGATAGATATCTTATATGTCATTATATTTATCATACACACATACGCGTTCACTTTCTTTCTAGTTTTGATAGCAGATTATACAAATCTATTACATGCAGCATGGATGCTTGGCACAGTACCTATTACCAGTCGCACAATGGATCCTTGGGGCATCCACTTTCATACACTACAGGTGCTATTGTTTCATTTTTCATAGCACATAACTTTATCATCTTATACACATTTTACATACTCTTTATCCTTATAACATGATAACGAGTGATTCATGTACAAAATTTATCTTACAGGTCTATTTGCTTCCATGGTTGTTTGTTACATTGCTTGCCATTATTTACTCTTTGTATGAAATTTTTTGTGGGCTTTTCCCTTTGTCTCATGTGCACATTGTCTGCTTTTGGCTTTGTTGGCCTTGATTTTCTTACAAAATCATGAGTGGTGTCCCATGTTTATAACCCACTTTTTGCAGTCTATATTTTCTTCTTGTGTCTTAGCTTACACATTGTATGCTTAGGTTACATTTTGTCTTTTACATGCGTGTTTGTATTTTTGTGTACTAACACTTGTTTCCTAGCCACTTTTTTTGTGTGCTTTGGTATCTACCAAGCACATTCCCTTCCCCTTGCATGGCATAGCTTCAACACATTGGTCAGTCCTCCTTTGGGCTGCATACTCCTTCAGCGACGTCGCATGCACCCCAAACAAGGGGGGAATCATTTTGGTGAATCAGTCACCCCATACAGCGTCATAAAGTCACAATACCAGTATAACACAATAGTAAGTATCAGAGAGGGCTTAGAATCAGACTTGGGTCCTTACCAGCGCCCAAATAAGGATAGTAGTGCCCCTGACCCTTCTTAGATGTCTATGACCAAGGGTTGGTTACACAATATTTGGAAGTTCAATAAAGTCTACAGAACTCCACACAACATATTTTATAGGGAACACATTCCTTAGCACTCGGAATGCATGCAGTACACAATAATTTTTACTTTCATGTTGGATCAAATTGTTTGAATTATTTGAATTTTACACACCATCTGTGGAGGTGTTCTACATTGCAGGGAGTAGTTAAATGATGGAGGATAACACCAAAATTTTCTCCCTACACTTCTTCCATGACTTGGTGTGAGATCTCCCTAAAACTTGTGGCTAACGCAATTGGTGTGCGATCACCCAAAAAAATCATTTGTCTACAACATATTCAAGATCGTTTCTACACCATTTGTATCATTGAGGATGGTGCCCAAGTTCCTTTTTCATTTTCATATTTTACACACTTTCTTTACATACTTTGATCATATACATGTGTATTTGACTACTCGTTCGCTCTTATCTTTTACAGGTTTGTCCTTATGGGAAGCAATAGTCACTTCACAACATCAACAAACAACAATCACATTGACAACAACATCAACAACAAGCACATCACGACATATACACATGCGTTTTCACCCTAGGTTCATTTTCATCATCACTTTTTGCACTTTCTCCTCCTTAGCATCCACACTTTACACTTTTTTTATAACTCCATACTTTTTCTCATCCCTCAACATGCTCTCATCATCTATCTACATGGTTATCAAGTACGCATCTCTTATCTACTTTATGTTATCAATATTTCTCTCAATAACATAAAGTGGGGGTAAATGTAGACACAAAATCACGCACTTTGGGTATCTTTGTAGTCCTGATTACATACTACTATTCATATTATTTCTGAGTGAGAAAATTACTAATTAACCCATTTCCTTGACCACCTTTCTTTGCTTTCTGTTGCCTTTCACCCTTACTTGCTTAATCTACGTTTTTATACTTAGGAATTTATCATCCTAGATACCAGTGCCCAGCCAGAACACCAACATCAAGTACCCTCATCCCCTTTGGGCACCCCTGACCTTAGCACACTTTGTTCACATCTTTTGGGTCCTTTTTAGCCGTTTAAACATCTTATGTTTTTGGTAGTCATCCTTTTCGAGGTTAATTACAAAATTAAAGAAAAGGAATCATATAAATATAAATTTATGTGATCATAAGAAGGGACCAAGCACTAAGCATTAGCTATCACTACCTAAGGTTGCATCCATCAAGCATCTAAGATCTCCATTGCATACATATAGCACCATCCAAGGGACATAATGACTGGTTATTCTGCATACACTTCATAGGAGGGAAGTTCATTCTATTCCATGCACACATCTATTACATTTATCTATTTATTCGTTATCAAGTGTGACAGACACAAGATCCACCTAGGGCACAATTCCAAACACACACACACACACACACACACACACACTTACTTTTAGAACTACATTGGGTCTTAGATGTAGTGCAGCCCTCAGTTGTAAGATCACCATTATTACAGCTGAGGACAGTCTGACCCGTCATTTTGCATCTTTCTTTTTTGGGATTTGATGTCTCTTTGAGGGTTTCGTAGGTCATTACTTCGATGCAGGTTTCAAGTGACTTTGGCGATCATTGTGTGACTAAAGGTGAAAAACAACGAATTCCTCACGACCACTCAAAGGAGGTTTTCTAAGCATTTCTATAGACCTAGGCGGCTAGAAACTAATGATGTGAGACTATATTTACACAATAAAATTCATAGAATAATAATTTTTCATTCAATTCATTATGGGTGTTTATACAACATATGCCACTTCATATAAATAGGTATTTACATCCCTATTGTTTAGGAAACTACTTTCCCAATAATATCTCCATAATCCTATTTAGTTGTGATTGTTACTCATGTAACAATACACAACTCAAATCGTACGCGTTGTTAAAACAACTCCAATAATATATTATTGTATATATAACAATATTATAACTAACTACTAACATGTGAACATTACTTTTTCCTAGCATTCCCCCCCTTAATGTTTACATGGTAAAACATATCTTGTTCTTTGATTGTAGTGTACCACCTCTATGTGCTCATGATCAACTTCCCAACTGTGCAGGATTGGGCATATACAAAACTCGTACATGTGACGATGCACATTTCTTCCTCCACTAATTGTTTTCTTCAGCTTCTACCAACAACCTTACCCAAGTAGTTTTATGGGTGTACCAATAACCTTTCACAATTGGTTTTACAGGTTCACCAAAAACCTTACACAATTGGTTTTCATGGTTTACCAATAACCTTCACATCAAGATTGCTACAATACATTTTGATCAATATTCTACAATGTCTCTACAAAAGGGGTTACATGAGGAATACTCATAAGTGAACAGGAAATTTCATCATATGTTCTTATTTTCACACCACACTGAAAATCTGAAAGACAGAAATCCAACCACACAACTGAAAAGCTAAAATCAAACACACTGCACACACATGCCACCAAACCAATGAATCGGCCCCATCGTTGGTGAATGACAAGAGGTCGTTTGTTGTCCTCCAGCCTCCGTTTCCTCCATCCTCCATTAGACGTGTTGCTTATCCAGCCAATGTAGGGGTGAAGCTCATCAATTTCCACATTGAATTTATTGGTATAACTTCCCTCCCGCAATGTGAAACTAGGTGGATGTCAGTTTCCACCAAAAATGCATCCATTACAAACAATTTATTTGACTCTTGAAAAAATTACTCAACACACTTTATTGACGTAAAAACAGCTAATAACTCAATAGATACTATTTGAATTTTTAATGTCATACATGACTATTTAATTGACTCTCTAAAAACCATTGTTTGTACTATAGACATTTTGACGACCTATAATTGATGCCCAAATTAACAAAAATTAATGACTTTAATGAGACTAGAATACATAAGTAAATGCACCAACATTATCAATAATAATATGACTTTTAACTAATCAAATAATATTTTAAAATGAACCTTGACAATGAGCTTTTCTATCAATTATACCAAGACTTACATATAAAGAAAAAATATTTTTGAGAAGTTATTTGTTCCACTAATTTTGATGAGAGGGCTTGTTTTGGAATGGACCAAGTTCGTATCACCACCGCTGAGAGAGAAAACCACACTATATAGTGTGTATGAGGATGACGTTGATGTACCATTAAATGTAGATTTAGCAGAATAAATGCATGGATGGTGTCGACGGTATAGCAGAGTTTGATGGACAACTATAAATTGAAGACAACTTGTGCATGTGTTTCAAACGTCATGGGATTCCAATGAAAATTGGTGGCAAAGATAATGGAGAATGTAATCGGTGGAATTTGAATACTGCATACCTTTTTCCAATGTTACGCGCCCTCTACTCAGGATTTATTCACTTGCCAAACCAAGTGTTCGCATGTGTAGATCAATGAAAACTGTGGGCCACTTGGATCACCAGTATACACGAGATCTGTGAATCTCACGATTTTGTAGACTACGAAAGCCATTGTGAAGGAGGAGACCAGATCGATACAAGGGAACATGTCAGATTTAACTTACTGCATTACACCAGACATCGATGCAAGAGTGTTGTGTAGACGGTCTGAACGGTAATTTTTTAAATGCATAATTTAATTGAAATATAGAGATCACAGCTGCTCGGATCATACACTACGGATGTGGAGAGTATACAACGGCCACAAAGAAGGCTCAATTTTCAACAAAAGGAAATCAACGAGAAATGTTGATATTTAATCAAATCTGAGTATGCACCAGTGAGAACTCACCAAAATCAATCCAAATTATTTGATTCAATAATTGACGACAGAACAAGCCGCTCCTCTAAGATGCTTAAATTAAATCATCCTTCAACATGCAGACGGAATTGTTCACATGCCTGCAACATTCATCACACAACTCTCTACACTTCCCAGTGGAGAATTCACAAGTAATTTACTACGAATCAGAATGAGAATCGAGTTATGTCTGACAGCAGGTGAGTCGGGCTTAAGAAGAAATCTTGTGGCTGTCTATTAAAATCAACACGTCTTCTCTGTAAAATGTAGTGCAGCTTTGCACCAAACATAAATATTATAGGCAGAGATTCTATAACCGATAACGATCAGATCATGGAAAATTTGAGAGTAGTATAATTAACAAAATATCAATACGCTAATTTTCTAAACTATTTAGTCTAAAATATTCACAAGAATAATAAATCCATCAATAGGGGAGAAGTAAAATACATCTTACGTTAAAAAAGTACTATTCTCCCATGATGAGATACAAACCAGTCAATCAGAGGATTAACCGGCTCTGATACCAAATAATGGCGTGAAACTAGATTTACACAATATAAATTCACGGAATAATAATATTTCATTCAATTCATTATGGGTGTTTATACAACATATGCCACTTCATATAAATAGGTATTTGCATCCCTATTGTTTAGGAAACTACTTTCCCAACAATATCTCCATAATCCTATTTAGTTGTGATTGTTACTCACGTAACAATACACAACTCAAATCATATGAGTTGTTAAAACAACTCCAATAATATATTATTGTTTATATAACAATAATATATTATTGTTTATATAACAATAATATAACTAACTACTAACATGTGAACATTACTTTTTCCTAACAGAAACAGGTCTAGGACACCTACAGGTGCCCCTATCCCTCTCCAGCAGCCCCAATCCAAACATATCGTCAGCCTGCACACTTTTCCAAGGCCCTGTGTGACGCTTCTCCCTCTTTGTTCATCCAGTCACCACTTTGGCACTATCCAAATTTCACTACTAACCAAGTAAGGCTCTTCTTACCCTCTTTGCAACTAGGGTTTCACGTTTTATTTCTTATTTATTTTGATTTAATTTTTTAACTTAATTATTTATTCATTTACTATTGCAATATCAATCAGATTCAGCTTATATTTCCATATTTAGCTTAATCAATCCCAAAGGCCTAATCTATTTAACTTATCACGCACAAGTGATTTCTTTGACTCAAACTTCTTAGCATGATTTGTATGATTAGACCTCTTATCATCCTTGTTTGGACTTGAACTCTCATTGGCTTCCTTTTGATCACTGTCTTTGACTGAAACTGATTCTCCAGTTACTGATTTTGGCATCCACACTTCCTTCACTTTGGGAATCTCAACCTATTTACTTTCTTAGATGAGTCATGAGAGAAAAACCTTTCAATATGACCCTTGTGATGACATTTATGACAAACAACCTCTTGTCATTTCCTTGACTGATCACTCTTATGGTATTTTCCAGTTCTCCAGGAGTACACATAACTAAAAAATTCCTACAATCCATTTCTCTATTACCAAAACCATTGCAAGCATAATAATAACCATTGAATTTTACATACCTCATTGTATTTGGTTTTCTAATGGGATTAGTACTTGAATGAGCCTTCTTTCCATTAACACCATCATCTTCAATTCCTTTGGAGCTTGGACCACTACTTGATCTGCTAGATTAGGTTTTACATCTTCTTTGACCTTTAGGGTTTGGATCTCTTCTTTGAGCTTGTCACATTCTTATTCCTTGGCCTTAAGAGAATTTGTCATACCTTTGATTTTAGACTTTAAAATTATGTTCTTTTTCATATGGAATGCCAAATCTTCTTGTAGATACATCACCATCTCTTTGAGATCGTGTTATCTATGCATATACACATCACATGGCTTGTTTTTCAATCTATCACATTCCTCTTCCTTTATTTCAAATCTGAAATATCCTTCTCCAACTAAATATTTAAACTTTTGATGGTTTATTCACCCTTCTTGGCCATGTATCTCAAATCCTAATTATATTTCTTGATTTTCTTAGTCATATTGTGTTTCTAGGATCTCCATTAAGTTGTTAAACTTGCTTCAAAAGGAGCTGCTCTGATACCAATTGTTGGAAGCACAATGGACCGAGAGGGGGGGTGAATCATTCCTATAATTTTTTTTATTTCACTTACCAAACCATACATTCATCAATTAAGTTGTCCATACATCATTCATAACCATGTGTGCTTATTAAGATATTCAACATCCAAACATCTTTAAAAAAAACAATATTCACAAGACACAACACCATATTTATGTAGGAAACCCTCATGGGGAAGAAAACCCACTAAAACTCTACTTCTATTACACAAAGTAAAGATATATATTGAAGCACAAATTTTTTTTATTAGATAAGGTAAAAATAGGGATCGGCTCCCAGGGGCCATTACAAAAGGAGAATCAAAAAACAACCAGCAAAAAGGAAACAAGAAAGTCCCGGAAGGGAGCTAAACATGTTTAACTCATATACATAGAAGGACCAAACTTACAACAGAAGTTCACCAAAATTTTTCCAACAGACCGAGAACAAACGTTAATTATTTTGGGATCCCCCACTGTTACCATCGTGGCTATCTTTGTTCCCGCCACTCTCAACACCTTTATCATTAATATCAACCTCCATTTCATCCTCAAATCGGTTGATGCACAAGTTGAAAATACTTCTTTTGGTGCCCTCCTCTATCATTTCCATCTTATCGTTGAGCTTTTTAACCTAGTCCTCTAGCTCAAAAAAATTCTTCCTGGACTTCACATGTGTGGTGACAATTTACCTGGAAGCATTGATGACATCCATCATTGTATCCATTTGGCCCACCTTGGTTTCTTCCATCGCATGGAGAACCCCTTCTAAGTACTGAGCCTTACTGCTCAACTCCTCTAAACCCTTTAAATTACCATCCCTGTCCCATTTTCTCGAAGTGCTAGCTTCTCCATGACCTGCCTCACCATATCTTTACCAAAAACCTCCCCGCCAAATTTACAATTGCCAGAATTCATCTTAGTGAGGTAATCAACAAGAGTGATGTCACCCTCATCCACATGATCTTCTAGGGGAGAACACAGAGAAAGTTTCCCATTTTCATACATCAAAAGAATGAGCCCTTCGTGCAGAGGTGAATCCACTTTCTCCTATTGGAAAGCCTCTAAGGAGTTAGTCAGTGGCATATACAGAAAGAAGGGGATGCTCGCCATAACCTTATGGAAGAACATGTTCAGAAGGGTCAAATGGTGAGTATAGAAGCACCAACTTCACAAGGAGCACCAACCCCTAATTTAGTAGAGAACCAACCCTAAAATGAGCACCAAACCCCTAATTTTGTGAATCTCCCACTCAAAAAGGAAGATACAACCCCCTAATATGAATAAGCACCAAATCATCCACTTAATGATGATGATATATGAATTTTGTTTCTACCACAACTAATGGAGATCTCTAACTAGGCTCACAACTTCACCTTTAAGCCCTCTTTCACCTAGCTCGCTCTTTTTCCTCTTTCACACCTTGTATTGGGTCTAAAATATTTCACACATGTTTTCAAACATTCATCAACCTATAACACATTTTATTATCTCTCAAATCATGACTTCAAACTTGAAAAACACTTCTGCATAGGTCACACTTTTCCCTCCAAGAGCACTAGTTCAAAAATGAACTCAAACACCACTTTTATAGGATTCTCTTCCTTAAAACACACCATAGGTTGGTAATAATAATTTTTAATGACCATAAAACTTAATTACATCCCATTACATTTATAAAAATGGTCACATGTGACGCATGTAGGTCGTTCATACCCAAAACCTTCCAAATTGCACCAAAAATGCCCAAAACCCCATCACTAGGATGAGATGAAACCATGATTATTCAAGCTCCCATATTCACCATACATGAGTAATATAACATATCATAATCATATATTATCATACATTTACTTTAACCAATCAAATAAAACATAAAATGGGCCCACAAGCTCATATCCTTCACCAAACAGTTGCTTCCAACAACCTGATTTCACGTTTAGGCCTCAAGACAACTAAAGATCAACTAAAATATGGAATGTGACCACTACATGGAAACATCTAGACATTTATAACACATCCATGCATGTTATACATCATGAAACATTGATATGCTCAAACCACAAACTTTTCTCTTCTCAAAAAATGTTGCCCAGAAACATGTTTTGTAAACTCAACTAGTTTGCACCCTTTCTTCCACTTTCAATACCTTCAAAGGAATTCAATAGGAAAAAAATTAATCCCTATTCAAATTTCAGGTGATATAAATCATCAACCAATCCATTCCATGCCTCATCTAACTTAATCTTTCAACATAAGAAAACATATCCTGAAATCCAACTTACCTTCTTCTTCACAAACTGACATGAAAATAGCCATCAAAAAAACTCACCAAGAAACAAAACCAATACCAATGTAAATATATTTAAATAAAATTTCCATAAAATATTATAAATCCTTCCAAATCCAAGAGTAAGGCCTTCAACCAAGCCAATCTCTACAAACTACTTTTTATGTCTTCTTAAACTCAAAAACATACTTTAGCCCAACAAGCTCCATCACACCAAAACACACTTCCACACTCAACAAAAGAATGTAAAATCCTTATAAATGATTTATAAGCACTCAGAAACCTTCATCAATCATGAATAACTCAAAAACATCATCTTACCTCATGTAGCTACTTACCACCCTACTAGAAAAGGCATTTTTCAAACTTAACCCTAAAAGCACATTTAATTACTTTTACATAACTTATCAAATAATAAATTCTTATATACCAATATAAATCTATCTGAACCAGCTTCACATCACAACTTGTATGGATTCTTAACTCATCCTGTATCTCCTACAATGTCAATTTTACTACAAGTTTCTCCAAACTACCCCAAAAACTAGTGTTCATAAATAAGATATACTTTGCACTTTTTTACCAAAAACATGACCTGAAAATATCATGGAAATCTAGAAAAAAATGGGGGATAAAACTAATGTCGATTTAGTCTTCACCTTCTTTTGATAACTTTTCAACAAATCAAACTTCTTCGGAAATAAAAAATTTCAGGTGGGACCCACATGCACTAATATACCTGTTTGGAAATATGGAAGAATCATCTACAACAACCAATCATAAATTTTGCATATCCAATCAAGACAAGATCACTACACTTCTTTTTCTCCAAGTCACTCCTAGCTAGAGTTTAGCTAGGGTTTCAAACCACTTTACCTTGTTAACGATCATTCATAAAAATGTGACGATCAAACCACCTTAATATTTTTTTGAAACCTTCATAAATGACATAATAAGATATTCCATAGATCTCAGGTCCCCATGCAAAGTATATAGTTCACAACAAGCATCAGAAGGTCCACTTTTGTCTCAAAATCACACTATAACTAACCCGGTTTTACCAAAACTTACATATATTATAAATCCTTCTTCAGAATGACTTGAAACTTGTCATGAAGCATCATGAAAATATCCTATAACTATACATGCTCACCATCCAGCCCAAATGCATCTCAAAATCTCCATCCATTGAGACTTACCTATGTTAAACTTCTTTTTCTCACTTGTTTACTTCCCAAGGACCCTGAAACTCACCATACACCTTAGGTACACTGTCAGTATGTTGCTACTATCCTTGGTTAGTACTGATCAGATCCAAATCTCACACCTCTACCTCATTCCACATGCTCCGAGGATAGGAATAATCCTGGAATGACCTGACACAACATTGACTTCACATGAATTGACCTTGCTGACCTTATGGAGACCCTTAGACACATGTAACACATCATACCAAACATTTTTGACCTCATGACACACTCCAACCAGCTTGGGAGGACACAAACTATGACAAAGCCTAGTAAACCATGCTCCAGAAATACATTGAACTCACCAAACTTGGACACTACTAATAAACCTTCATGCTCAACATCAGACTAACACCTTATGGAGACACATTCCACACCATGACACCCTTTTTCATCAATGAAGTGCACATTAATGATAGCACAACCAAAAAATGGCCGACAAAGGGAAAAGGGATCACATTCTTCTACATACACTTCAGAGGAAGGGAAGTTCATTTTTCCATCCACACATCTATTTACGTTGTGACATATAGCTATTGCTTGTTATTCAATGTATCTTGCACAAGATCCACCTAGGAAATAATTCTACACACACACACACAAAACTACATGGAGTCTAAGATGTAGTGCAATGCTCGGTCATAAGTTCACTCTGTCGAGTGACCACCAAGGTCATTCTGACTCTCCATTTACATCTTTTTATTTTTAAGATTTTATGTGTTTTAGTGTTTTGAAGGAGGATTTTTTGTTTTGCACGTTATAGATGAACTCAACTATCTTCTAGCAACCTACATGTGATCAACAATGAACATTAGCAAACATCTTGTGACACTAAAAAATTCAATTTTAGAGTTTTTTCATAGTTGTGGGTGCCCAGAACCAGTCTCCAGTGCCTAGGCATCCTTAACCCAATCCAGAAGCCCTAGTCTCGACATTTTAGACAATTTTGTATTTTTTTGGTCTCAATTGTGACAATCCTTCCTCCAATTCCATTATTTTTAGAGCTTGGCACATCTTCAAAATTATTGCAAAATAAACTACTTGTCTCTTATTCCATCTTTGCACTTAGGGCTTTAATTTCTAATTGCTTATTAATTAGGTTAGATTTGTACTTTATTGTTTGTCTTTGTGTTATGACTCTGCAATTAGGGTTTAACATATTTCTATACTTGTTAAATCATTTAGTGAATATGTCTTGTTCGAACACTCTTGGGTCTTAATTTCACAACTTCTTTCAATTTTCCTTAGGATCCTCTCATCATGGATGTCTCTATCCATAGGTTTTTACAGGATCATCCTGATTGTATCAATAAACTCAAGTCTTATCTAGCTAACACTTATATTTATCCTCATACCTCACCTGAGTATGTGTATCATAAGTTTACTTTTGCTCTATCTCTCAATGAAGATCACATTACTTTCACATTAGATGGGTTGCCTTCTCAAGCCATATTTGAACATGATCCCAACCTCTATATTCAAGTTTGTATGAATAATGTCAAGGTTAAGTGTGCCTTAGTCGATAATGGCTCATGGCTCAATATTTGTAATATTGAATTCCTCCACCAATTGGGTCTTTCTGAGGCCTCTTTGGCTCCTTCATCTATTTCTATTTGTGGATTTGACAATAGCCCTAAGTGTGTCTTATGTACTATCATCCTCCCTATTACCATCAGACCATGTACATTACCCTTTCCATGCGACATCATGCCCAATAATCTTAATTATAATATTCTTCTTAGGTGGCCTTGGATCCATGGCATGTATGCGGTTCCTTCCACTCTTCATATGTAGCTTAAATTCCTTTACTAGGGATTTTTCTACGACATTCTAGAGGATCCATCACCTTTCTCATATTGTAATTAAATTGAGCATTCCACAAACACTCCTATCTCTTCTACCTCTAGTTTGGATTTCTCCAAATATGGTCTTGGGTATAAATATTTTCTCCATTATGGTTTCATCGGTAATGGCTTAGGCCCGCATAGTCAAGGAGTCACAGAACCATGGGCTCTCCCCACTCAATCTAATAAGTTTGGGTTAGGATACCATATTCCCTCTATACCCTCTTGATGAGGGGATCATTTTTGAAAGTTCCCTAAACATTTTTAAATGGTGTCAGTGTAGAAGTTCATCTCGAGAGCTTTCCAACGACTGTGAGAACGTGGCAAACAGACATCAAGAGCTCTAGTTATGTTCGGTCAAAGTTCAGTCAACAGGAAAGTCAACTCTGGTCAATATTGAACCAATGGCATTGCGACACGTGGCGAAAAGGCAAAAGGGAGTTGTTTGTTGGTTTTCGATCACCGGTCTTTGACAAGCGTAAAAATGGTGCACGGGAACAAGAGGCTCAACTTTTATTACGGAGGGGAGCCCGACCGCCATGTGGACTATGGTATTATCGCCGATGTGGTGGGTCCACAAGCCACCACGTGGCTTGCCACCACTCGTCGAATTCACTCGATTTTCCTATCAAGGGTCGACAAGTGGTATTTATTGCCATATTTCATTTAGAATGTCATTATATTGCTTGGGTCGAAATTATATTATCTTGGTAAGTCCACTTTCCATATTCCACACATTTAATCCAAATCCATATTACATTTTCCACGCATTATATTTGGTTTAACCTCCAAGCATTATTCAAGGCGCCTAAAAATATTGTCTATACATAGCCATGCACATCCTTATCCAACCAGCAAATGAACCCACATTTGTGGTTATCCAAGCGGCTAAAATGGCTCACAAGCCAATACAAAAGCGCCCCCTTTGCATTATTAAATACCTCCCTTCATCCACGCACCCACAATGTGGGATAAACCTCTTGAAATCCGTCTAAGGAGAAGGAAGTGGAGATATGGGGGGGATTTGAACCATGGTCTCCATGCTAAAAGATAAGGGATTTGACCGCCACGCCACTTGTTTAGAAACAATATAAAAGGAGCTTTATTGTATTTGAATAGCATTGGAGACAGGCCTGTGTAAAGGGAAGAGGAGGCAGTTTCAGAAAAGTGCCATTTTTGAAGGCCTTGCACTCAGATTGGGCACTCGGAGTAAAAAATATGAAATGAAGGAAATTCTGAGAAAATTCCAACGATGTAATATTTGATCTTTTTTGTTGAGTTTTAACCTATGTTTGGAAGCTTTTAATGCAGTTTTTAACAGGGATCTACAAGAGAGCTAGTTGGAAAACATGAATTTCAATGCACTTCTGGTCCGAATTGTGACTTGGTGTAAACATGAAAAGTGTTCAAAATTCAGAGATGATATCATATATATGATTTTTTTTCATATTTTTTTTTTAAATCTCCATTCGTAGGTGTTTTTCTAACACATTTGCAGGGAGATCACATTGTGAAAACATTGTAGGAACCACGGATCGTTCTTGGGACAGTTTCTGCTATTTTTCAGAGTTCTTGGGACATTGATAAGCTCATTTGCAGGTTTTGATTCATTATTGGTTGTTTTTAAGAGTTATTGTACTTACATTTCAATATTATTAATGGATCAGTTCAATCTGAACCCGGGGGACATAGGAATTTCCGAACCCCATAAACAATCTTGTTTGTTATCTGAGTATTTTCAGTTTTTTGATTATTTATTTGCTACAAAAGTTTTCCGCACTTCTATGAATGCATAATAATCAGAATTTAATCAATTTGTGGAGTTTAGAATACTTAAAATTGGTTAAGAAAATCACGGTCTTTGGAAACTTTAAAATTTGTTAAAAAAACAACACACGTTTTTAGATCACTTCTTCAGATGCTTATGCTACTCTTCATACTTCTTCACTTCCTCTGGTATATTTGGACCTCATTAGTGACTCTACTTCTATTGCTTGGACTAATTTAGACACTTTTTCTACTAATGACTCTCTTCTAGAATACATGGGAATTTACGATCACCTCCCTTATTTTCATCATAATAAGTGCTCTCCATCACTTATTAATGCTACCTTCTACTTTGGAGAGTCTGATATACTTACTAAAAATGTTGATGCTCCTGACACTATTCCTACTGAAAGTTCCGATGCGCATGGTTTTGTTAACCGCTTCTCTCACGCATTATGAGAAAAATTATATCAAACAAGATCTTCATGAATTCTCTGATATATTTACATGGAATTATAGCAATATTCCTTGTATCAATCCTTCTATAGCCATGTACAATATTGTCCTTGACCTTGGTGCCAAACTTGCTAAAAAAATACACAAAATACATCTGAAGGTTACACTACTCGTGAAAGAAGAAATGCAATGATTACTAGATGTTGGTTTTATTCGTGTTTTGGATTATCTTGAGTGGGTATCTAATATTGTGATAGTTGTGAATCTAGCTGGTTAGGTTTGTTGTTGCACCGATTTTCAGGATGCAATAAGGCCTCTCCTAAAGATAGTTTTCCACTACCACACATTGAATCCATTGTTTCTTCTACTCTTGGATATGATATCCTCTTTTGATGGATGGTTTTTTTGGTTACAACTAAGTCAAAATTAACCCAGAAGACTAGGAATAAAATTCATTTACTACGCCTTGGAGAACATTTTGTTACATCGTAATGCCCTTTGGCCTTAAATATGTCAGGGCCACTTACCAACGGGAAATGACACGTATCTTTCATGACTACATTCATAAGATCCTTAAAGATTATGTTGATGATATACTTGTCGAATCACAACATCATTATACACATGCTCAAGATCTCCACACACTCTTTCAACATTTACAACAATATAAAGTACACTTAAATCCAAAAAAGTGTGTTTTTGCAGTCACAACTGACAAGTTCCTTGGGTATATTATCTCGCAACATGGAATTGAAATAGATCCCAATAAAATATTTTCTATTATTGACATGTCTCTACCTCTTAAATTTCATTAGTTACGCTCACTGTAGGGAAAAATCCAAGCCATCTGTCATTTTATTGTACAGCTTGCTGAAACAACCCAGCCATTCACACATATGATGAAGAAAGACTCTAAACTTATCTAGGATGACCACTGTCAAAGAGCATTCGATGTTATTAAAGCATACCTCTTAAATTTTCATGTCCTCATACCTCCCAAGGTCCAAATACCTTTCTTTTTATACATTTCTGTCACATTTCATGCTCTAGGATCCCTTCAGGTGCAACATGATGATTCTCAACGTGAGAGGGTTTTCTATTACATCAGTCAAACTTTACTCTCTTATGAATGTAACTAAAGTTACATCAAAAAATTATGCTTCCTTGGCCTAGTCTATGTGGCAGATAAGTTGCACCACTACCTTCTTAATAATGAGGTTCATATAATCACCAAGGTATATCCTCTACACTACCTCTTAACCTGCATGCATCTCTCGGGACGTTTGACATGATGGGTCATTCTAATTACAAAATTTGACTTCGAATTCATTCCACAAAAATTGATCGAAGGAAAAGTTAATGTCGATTAACTAGCTGACGCACCTCTTCTAGATGCATCAGCTATTTATGGTTATTATCGCAATGATTTTATTTCTTGCACCATTGATACTGACACTTGCACCATGTATTTTGACGGGTCTTGTTGTCACTCTGGCGTTGGGGCCGGGATAGTCTTTATTATGCCACACAATGATCATTTCCCCTTTACATATCACTTAGGGTTTTCATGCACCAATAACATTTTTTAGTATGAATCCCTCATTATTGGCCTCATGACCACTTGCAAGCTCTTATTCAAAATATTTGCATCCACGGTGATTCACAACTAAAATTAATGACTAGTAAAATAGGAACATTTATTCCCATATAATAATCTTGTTAAGGATATTTTAGCCACATTTTAATTTTACTCTCTGTTGGTCGTCAGATAGGACTTTACGAAGAGCAACAGTCAGGGGACAAGAAGTCCCTCCTCTTTAATGGGAGAGGTTCCCTTATTCAGAAACAAACTTATTTACAAATATACAAGACATGATTTGTTGGTTAAACTTGGATATTACGAAAGTGTTTTCTATGAAGATCATCAATTACAAAAGGACTGAGGAAATGAGAGTACGGGAAATGAGCAGAAAGGCAACATGCGGAATTATAGATATCAGAGTAATTCTTTATGTATGCGAAAGTTCACAGTGAATTGAAACAAGATCATTTGTATTGAATAAATAAGATGGAATTTAAAGACACAAAGTTCTGTAAATAACATCTGCTTAGAACACAAAGTTTCTTAACATAACACAGATTCATTAATCAAGGACACAAAGTTCCTTCTTGGTTGTACAAGATCACCGTGCTTGCAAAGTTGAAGAGTATGCAATCGGTAAGACTAACGAACTTGAGAACAAATGATCTTCACAAAGAAAATAAATGAAAGCTTAGGAATAATAGAGATCAGATAGACAAAGAATGGAAAAGCCCTTTTGTATTGATTTCTTTATAATCTATTTACACTTTCAGAAAATATGCCAAGTTCTTCCTCTTTCAGAATGGCGTGGAAAGGCCATTATATAGCTTACAAGTCAGTTACTCTTTGTAACTACGTTTCTTTTAACTAAAGAATAGTTAAGGATTGCCAATCGCAATACCTCAACCTATTACAATGAATCCGACAGAAAAAGAAATAGAAAAGAAGAGAAAAGATAAGAAGAAGAAGACAGGTGGTCGGTCACTGGGAGGGACCCACTGACTTCAGAATCCACTGCCTGAATCTTCTTCAATGCCTCAGCTATATCTC
This sequence comes from Taxus chinensis, assembly GCA_019776745.2. Lineage (NCBI taxonomy): Eukaryota > Viridiplantae > Streptophyta > Pinopsida > Cupressales > Taxaceae > Taxus > Taxus chinensis. The sequence continues at coordinate 640,336,462 of CM034148.1, read as the reverse complement.
TGCCACGAGGGACTGACGTGTTAGTCGTAGACTGAGTCCAAAATCCCAGACACTTCTCCATCTCTTTATCAAACTTGACATGAGTATGATAATCTTTGTTTGCTTCTTCAATGGCAGATTGAAGAGAGCAAATCTCCTTCATTTTCTCCTTGGAGATGGAACTTTCCTTGAACAGGTTATCTTTGACAAAAGCTTAGAATTGAGCTTTGATTTCTTGCAAGGAAAGGGAACGTACCAGAAGTTTCATCCTGAAGATGACAATGTATATCTTTGAAAGCAGAGATAACCAGTGTCTTGAAAGCTTCTCCCTTCTGCCAACTGTTCTTCAGTTCTCCCAAAGCCTCCTCCAGGACTCTGATCTTCCACTCCATGCTGTAGACCCAGGACTTCGACAGATTATCCTTTGCATCATCAAAGACTTTACTCGCCAACAAGATGTTCTCATCTGCCTGTCCCATGAGGCGGAGGTCTACTATGCAACTGCTCCAGAGTTTGAGTTCTTTATCCATGATATTGAATAGTAGAGGAGAGCTTCTGTTGCACATTGCTCACCTTTCCATGGAGTTTGAAAGCTTCATCGATGAAGTTTAATCCAGCAACAAGCATGTCATCCACCATGGCTTCAATAGCTCTGCCATAGACAGAATACTTGTGCATATCTTTAATACTCTGCACTTCATCTTGGCTTAGAATTACAGGAGGTGGGAGAGTAGTCAATGGGGTAGGGTCCAAAACTTTGTCCTTAGACAAAAGAGACTTGATGAAACCTGTGAGAATTTGGGCCTGTTCTTCCAACTGTTCAATAGTTTGCTGCCCTTTCTCTACCCTCCCAATGACTCTTGTGACTGTTTCCTGGAGGTTGTGAATTTCACCTTCAGGGGTAGACTCTCCCATTGGGATTCTTGAGAGCTCTAAGTCAGATACCTGCAAGTCCTACTCTAACTTATCCACTGAAGGCCTAGCAATCTCCAGGAATTGCTGACCTTGAGCATCAGGCACTATTCTGGAGGTAGTTCTGGCTTTCTTGGCACGAGAAGGAGTGGTGCCCAACAAGGCTGCGACAGCATCAAAATTTGATCCTGAGCTTTGAGAGGAAAATTTCCTCTTCCTTTTGTCAACCAAAGGTTTCACCCACGCAAAAGAGGAAGAGGAATCAGCAGGAGGTGCAAGAGGACCAAGAGATAGAGAACTCATGACACTCAAGGTCTGCGTAGCTGTTGACTCAAGTTGAGAGGTGAGTGGGGCACTTGGGGTAATTGCGGTAGAAGAATCAACAGTCACCTGAAAGCTCAGTGCTCTGGACCTCTTTGTCTTTATCAGTTGGATCTTCAGGAGCACTTGCAAGGGTTGAAACTTCGCTTTCTTCACTTTCACTGAGAACAATGATGTTCTCTGGTCCCTGATAGGCAACTCTGCCTGCTTTCTTTGGGGGTCACTTTCCACAGGCTCCTTCTTAACCTCCTTGAGTTTCTTCTGGTACACTTGAGTGGATGAGGAAGGAGTAGAAGCTGCAGGTCCTTGTATTGATGAAGCAGGAGGGGTCTTCACTGGTGTTTCTGACCTTGGAATAGATGCTTCTCTTCTTGGTGTTGAAGCATCCTTAGAAGAGGATTCTCCTGAGTGCCTCCTGAATTCTCGAACCATCCTGTTAAACCAGACCTTAGTCCTAACTAAGACTGGAGCAAGGATCTCAGCCAGATCATCCCTCTCTTTCCTGTTCCAATCCAGGTCCTCCAAAGGGGTGTGCTTAATCACATTTTCATACTCATACGAGTATAGATCAGAATTTTCATCCTGGAGACCTTCAGGAACTTGGTACAGACCGAGTTCTTGGATCAATTGCAGGGAGAACCTGCCACAATGCCTTCTCCTGGCCTCAAAATCATCTGCACAGTCAGCCCAGTAGTCTTCTGTATCTGCCCTATGATGGTAGATTATCTTGATGTTCTATTCAATGAACTTCTTCAAGTCAAAGCAGGTTCTTGGCTTGAAGAAATGAACGGTGATAGGGACCAGGGCTCTCTCTATGTTCTGAGCGTCCAGAGCTGTTTTGCAAGTGTAGTTTCCCAGAGAGATGGGAAAGTGTAAGCCAGAAATCTTCTTGTCTCTGCAAGTTCTGTGCAGTTTGTCTAACTTCCTGCATACTTCAATCAAAGTCATCTTATCATTGCAGAACATGGGAAGCCACAGAGGGGTGCTCTCATAGCCAGCAAGCCTGATATAAGAGAATTTCCTGAATTGGATGAAATAAGCACCATATTGCGATATCAGGTTCATGGCTTCATCTGAAAACCTTCTGGCAGTATCACCTTCGAGTAGTCTGACCACGTACATGGTGAAAGCATCATTGACCCTTATGAAATTGCAATTGCTGGTCTCCAGGGTGAACTGCGGACAGTAAGGCATATACTGGATCATATTTATGAGCGTCGATGTAGGAAAAGCCAAACCATTGCCGTGATGCTGCCAGGGTATACATCAGGTACGAAGTCATGTAGAACTTCTTCGTTTGTTGCACATTGGACAGCTGCTCCGTCAAATTCATGCTTATGATCTCTGCCCAGTTGATATTTTACATTCCCTCGCACACCATGCTGATGAGCGAGCACATCCAGAAGTGAAATTCGTTGGTAGAGGGAAAACCCATAACCCGAGCCAGCAAGATTATAAAGTCTGACAATTCTTCATTAAAATCTGCTCGGAAGAGGGTTTTGGTCAGGCGAGAAGCTCCCTTCCTAGGGTTCTTCAAGCCAGGACTTCGCCACTCGTGCCTTATATTTGACAGTCTTGGTCGAACAGGGCCTGTGCTTGATCCCGAGAAACGACTATAACATTATCCATCTCTGGAATCCTCAGAGCAGTGCTAATGGCGGCAGCGTCTAGCTTGGCGATGAGTTCCCCGTGTATATTGGTCAATTCGCTCAAAGCGGGGTCGAAGTGAGCTCCGCATGAAAGCACGGTATCAGCACACTGTACTGAGATAGGGAAACCTCCAGCAAAAGCCAAACCACTATCATGAATCATCTGTGCCATTGGTGTAGGGTTTGCATCTGCCATTCTTGCCCAAAAATCACCGAAGTCAAGATGACGAGCTTCACTGTCCCCAATATTGCGAACGGCAGACTCAAGTGGAGAAATTTGTTCCTGTCCCTAAAATTTGATCTTCATATTGATAGTAGCTAGGAGGACAGAGCCGCAAACCAGACTCGGAAAGGAATTACAGAGGGAGGGGATACACGTGCACGTTTTCAAATTGCAAGGGTTCGAGCAAAAGATAGCATGGAAGTAATGCGAAAAATGCAAAGGGGAAATGCTCGTTATATAGCCGTTTAGAAGAGAGAAAGGCCATGAATGCGAATTTAATACATACCCACCAATTTGAATAAGCATGATATTCGGGTAGAGCGGGAAAAACTAAGCACGAATGACACTTGGTACGCTTGGGATATGTGAGACGCGAATGCGCGAAACACGCGGCTCGGCCGATTCGGGCGAAGCGGGGAGAAGACGCACAAATGCATTTTGGGACATTTGGGACGAAAATGCGCGAAGTACGCGGTTCGGGTGTTTCGGCCAAAATTGGAACAAAAGGCCCATTTGAACTTGGGACATTTGAGACAAAAAGTTCCAAAGTACGCGGTTCGGGTGTTTCGGGTGAAAATGTTACAATAGGTCCGGAGAAGTTTGGGACATTTGGGACGAAAAGCACGAAGTACGCGGTTCGGGTATTTCGGCCGAAAATGGAATGACTTGCACTTTTTGACTTGGGATATTTGGGACAAAAATGTCCGACAGGCCCGAAAATGGAACAAAATGACCCAAAGCACAGATTTTTTCCAATTTCACAACTTCGGCACATTAGAGAAAACACTTAAACTCAAAATTTTGAAATTTTTACTTTCATCAGAGCAGGGAATTTTGAGTGGACAACACTCTCTCTCTGCCATCCCCTGTAAAGATAATCATCACGTAGATGTTATGCCTAGTGCAACATTGCTTATCCCTCAAGATATCACCAATTTTGAGTGGACAAGCACATCCCCATAGTCATCAACTAGTCACAATGCGATATAACTCTGATTTATAATACACTGATCTCAAATCTTGTGCCATAAACACCTGGTAGGTCGGCCATGAAAAATGGTTCAATAAAACATATCAAGGAAATCATATCGACAAACCACTCTCAAGATACCCAATAAGGTCATGGAAAAGGTCATCACCTATGTTGTGAGGCCACATGTTATGTCATCACATCTGAAGATTCTAGGATAAAAGATCAATTGATTTTCTAGCTCCAATGAATGTCATCATGAACATTCCAAGGAAATCACTACAACTTATATCCCAGACTGCAATAATAGTCTAAAAAACGGTGATTACTAATCTCGGGTAAGGCTATGTCACACAAGCTCCTATCTCAAGGCTACATGTTCAACCTTCACCATCATCATGAAACTCACCTACTTAGCAATATGATAATCTCAATTATGTTTACAATGCACCCAAAACATTGCAGTATCCACCATGAAAACAAGAAAATTCACCTTTAGAAAAAATCCTCCATCATGGCTCATATCATCATACCATTTTGAAAGGTATATGGCATGATAATATATAGAATAACTCACTTCATGGCCATCAAATTTATTATTATTGCCACATAGGCCTTCAACCAGCTTAATCTTTAGAAACAGGTCTGCTACAAACTACAAACAAGGACTTAAGATATCTAGTCATTTCAGGAATCTAACTCACATCATTACACATCTCTAGGAATTCCCTCTTCCAAGATCAACTGAACATGGGTCTTCTATTCAAAAATATCAAGGTTAAAAGGATCTGTCTACCAACATTCTCAAGCATTAAGAAATCATTCTCTACTGCCATATTACCCATAAAAAAATTGCCAACCAAAAGCACACTTGTTCCATGAAACCTTCTTGATAAGACAAATTTGCACGATGACTGTAGGCACATTACGGAGTTGACTGGCAAAATCAAACCTCTCTAGATAAAATCTTTGAAATAACCACACATCATGATATGTACGCTCTATCAAATATTCATACACCAATTTTGCAAATGTATGGTAAAAAGGCCATCATTTCTATCAAACACACCTCAAACATCCATGACTACGGTTTTAGCCCTTAAAGGCATACTAAAAGACAATGAATATCACGAAAATTTAGAGGACTTGTATCTTCAAATGCTTGATTCTCTCATGTATACCTAGCTCTTGAACATTTCTAATGGTCATACCAATATCACGACACATCATCCCTAGGATTGTGGAACAATCTCACTTTTCGAGTCTTGAAACTGGGTCATCTCATCCTTGAAATTACAAATCTCCACAAAACAAGGGTTTTTCTCTTAGCTTCCTTAAACAATTGGAACATTCAAACCTACCAGGCATCAAGAGTCCTTGAAGAGTCCTCATACAACCCCTAATAGGGGTAATATTTATCACCTTTCCACTCTCATTTAGGAGAGCCACTTAAAACCAACTCAACATCTATCCATATTTCACTGCCTACTATGACGAGGTTCTAATTAGGGTTTCTATTGTGTTAACTTGACTTCTTATACAATTGTTCATTTCTATGTATGACAACATTAAATCAGTCACATAACACTTTTGAAAAAATTTCTTGTATTAATGAAAAATCATATTTGAAGTCCATAGGGTCCACATGTGAAGTTTTGATGTCATTGGGTGAGTATATGAAGTTACCTATCGAGGTTTTTGCTCTCCCAAAAGCTTGGTTTTTCCAAAAACATCAAAACATGTAAAATATTCTACATCCTATTTACACTGAAATTTGTCCATAAAGTATCATGATGACCTTGGTCTATGCATTACAAATATTGATACATGCATGTCTCAAATATAGGTCTAGAATCTCTCCAAAAACTAAGACTTACCTGATGCAAATTTGTCTTGAAATTCTCAGAAACAATTGCTTCAATAGACCTTGTACACGCATTACACCTCTGAATAATGACCTAAAAAGGTCCTTCTAAAACATGTGCGGATATATAGTGTCACAACACTCCTACCATGTTTAGAAAAGTATAGGAGGATCCTGACTCCATACTCCATGTTACCATGTCAACCCACATGCACTAGGTTAAGGAATATGCTTAAAATGACCACTTCAACACATGACATAATATGGGGGGATTGATCTTCTTGTCCCTGACTACTTATTCAAACTCATTAACAATCAGACTTAGTTATTATGGCATCACAATGGGTGACCATGACTGAGTCTCATACCCTTTTGAATTTTTGAAACTCATACCATTGACCATACATGCGTCATGTACTGATGCTAAGACACCGAAGGGTCAGAAGACTATCGCTTGATTAGGACACTTACACAATCAACCTTTATGTTTAAGATATATGATGCGAGGACCTCATGGTAGATTACCTAGGTTAAATAATCTATAATCCCTTTGTTATTAATGACCTTATGACTATCAATAATACAACACCAATTAGGCATAATGGCCAATATGGTTACACTATGATCATAATATATGGCTCCAAAGTTAATTGATGGGACAAATACTCATTGTGAGTTGTATTAGCTACATGGAGGTTGATATAGGTATGCACATTGAGATGATAATTGTCTACAACACGAATTCATCAACCCATTCTTTTGACTCTACACTCATGTTGGGAAAATGAATACATATATGGAAGATTAAAATCATTACATTTACCTTGTGTTTAATATGGTCCATCAGACCTTCATTTGAACTTCTAAAAAGACCTGCAACTCACTAGATCTTGTTAGTGTTCTAAAAATTCACTTTCCCTATTTTTCTGTAATTAGATTCTTCTACACCCAAAAAAACCTATGAATTATAGGCTTACACATTATTATCTAGACTACATTGTAATGATGTTGGAACAATTTTCTTCGAAACCCTATATCAAATGCCACATGAACTTAATGAAGTGATAACTAGAAACTCATAACATGGAGGGTTTATAGTACCTCTAACGCGATGAGGATGGACTGATTACAGGCACCAAATATTTTATCCTCTGTTGTAGCTGATCCAAGAACTGTACAATATCCACATGAGTGGGAGAAAGCATGATGTATTGATCTTATTTTTGGACATAGCTGGGGGTTTCCTGACAAAGCTAGATCCAAGAAGCATCTAAGCTTCTTATGGCGGATGTCAACACCCGTTTTAAAGAAGAAGTGAAATAAAGGATGAAATAACATTGTAACATGTAGAAATAGATGTTTCTAGTGACCTTTGAGAATAATTAAGATCTAATCTACGAAGATATATTTTATTGAACATAACTGTCTCATCGGGCTAAATTGTTACAACCCAGTTTGGATTGATGATGACCCATACTGTGCAGAGTTAGATTGACGGCAACCTGGGAGAGAATTTCTAGAATATAGAATGAGTATGCATGCATGTAAGAGCATGAGTGAAAACTGAAAGGTAGAAAAGGTCTATGGATGCTGGAAGAATACCTGGAGAATGTTATCAGAGGTAGAAAACACTAGGGAATGGTAGAAAATAGCAATAAGGGAGCACTAATCACTTGCAACCACTTCCAACATGCATCCATTATGTGTTGATCACTTTAGACATGTGTCGGTTACTTAGTTAAAAGAAGAGTTTGTTCACAACTCTTGTTTTAATTATTCAAAAGCAAATTTGTATCCAAGCTCTTAATTTTTCTATGTATTGACCACCTCTATTTGTATATTAGTGATCAATTATGATAAATGTATACTACATACATTATTTATTCGTGATTTTTTTAGCATATTATCAATTTTTCCATGGTTGGTGTGAGTCCGCGTTGATGAGTTTCTTGGGTTTCAATAATTCTTACATTTGCAACGTTGTGGTTCAGTCAGTGGAAGATTTAAGGGGGGTTGAATGCCTTATGACCCTCATCCTCTCACTCTCTTTGGAAAATTTGAGGGGAAAATGGATACCTTGTGCCAATCCTTCTCTCTCTTTAGAGAGGGATTTTGGGGGCAGTTGGATGCCTTATAACACCCTTCTCTGGTGTGTTGTGGCACTCATTTCCCTTCACGGTTCCGACTACTTCTCCAAATTTGGGTCCGATCATCCCCAATCCTCTAGTGACTTAATTCCACTCCAGTCATCGACTCAATTTCAATCCCTCTCTCCAGGTATTTCAATAAGGGATTTCCTTGTTTGGAAAGGAAAATAGGTGTATTCATTCCATGCTTTATTCTCTTTCAATTTAAAAAAAGTTCAAATGTAATTTCAGTTTAGTGTTAAATTTTGATTCTTCTTTATGGGATTTGACTACACTTTATGTTGCAGGTTTTCATATTTGTGATCTTGCAACTACCTTCAAACATCTCAAACAATTAAGCGGGAAAATGAGAAAAGACAAAGTTTGTTTTCACACTTAGGTTTTCTTTTCATTTAACCAAGAAAATGTCATCTCATATCTTAAAAAGGGGGGGTACGGGGGGTGGAGGGGAGTTGAGCGTTGATGAGTGGAAACACCTAATATTTGAAATTAATCACTTGATAATTTCAATATCAAATGAAAACAATGGAAATGACTCCAATAACACATTAGTAGAGGGAAAATTGCGGTCTCAATGGAGACGGGCGACAATGCTCTATAGAATAGCAAGTGAGCGAAAATCACTACAAAATGGAGAGAATCCGACGGGAAAGATTTCAAATGGATTCAAGACGAAATGATCATAGGGTCATAGGCAAGCATCAAAGTATGCACCAAACTACTAAATGTGGACCAAATTATGCAAACGATCCTGTTATGACATAATGGTCATTGACCGAAAAAAACTATGCAAAATGGCAATAGGATGAGGATGAAAATAATGGTTTGACTTTATAGTGGTATTAGGTGTCGCACAAAAGAAACAAATAGTCGTTTAGTAGGTTATTATGTGCTTTGAGTTGATTGGTAATATTTTCAAGGGCATCATGTTAAATAAAGTGAGGTTTGAGAAATGACCAGGGTGAAAAGGGAAATCAAGTAATATAGAAGTATACAGAGTCCACAGAGAGTTGACAAACATATGATAGAATCACAAAAACCATATAAAATGTAAAAATGTTGAAAATTATACATTACAAGAGAGAACATGTCAAAAATTGAATGATAAAATAAATACTCACCAATAAAAACTTAATTTAAACTAATAATTAATTAAAAAAACACCACAGTAATTACCATGTTCCATATCAAAACTAAGTTTCTAGGGTTTACTTTAAAATTATGATGTCATCTTTAGTTTTCAACATTTTTACGTCGAAAGGCATTTTCATGGGCAGAACACTCCCCTCTTTCTGATAACAGTTAGACAAATCATCGCATAGGGTGACTGGTCAACGAAGTATAGATGGTTATCTAGTGTTCACGTGGCACGCAATAGATATGACATGTGCATTAGAGAAATGTACATCTAGCCTCTCTTGCCAGCGGCTACCCTCCACTGAAATTGCACCTATGTATGGTGAATGGAGAGCTCCCCCATGACCCATCCACCATCGTTGTCCACCGAAAAGGTAATGTCATCACTGTCCCCAAAAATCCTTGTTCACGTGGCTCCAAGCAGTGTGACATGGAGGGTCTTCAAATTTTGAATTATTGGAAAACGTTCCCCCACTTCAAACTCCTAATGCGTCCAAAATTTGAATGATTGGAAAACATGAACCCCACTTCCTCCTAATGTATCTATCTGGTAATCACAACACCATCATTGTTATTATAGTCTTTTGATCTGCATCATCCTTGTGGTAGTCACGTGAACTTTGTTTCTCATCCCCCATCACACGCCATCTCACGTTTTTTGTTAGAACAGAGTGAAGAATCAGTTTGTATTGTTTTTGTATTCAGTTTGTTAACAGAGAGAAGAAGGAGTAAGTCATGTTAACAGAGAGAAGATCCTTTGAAGTTGTGTTAAAAAAAATTGTTGAAGGTTCTCAAATCCAGAGAAAGGAGTAGGAGCCAGAGAAAGGAGTAGCAGATAGTTTCCATTCCCTTTCTTGTCTCTTAGACAGTAGCAGAAGGAGTAGCTAAGGTGCTCAAAGCTGGAGAAAGGAATAGGAGCTAGAGAAAGGAGTAGCAGACGGTAGCCAACACAAGTTCTGGTATGGATCTGTCTTGTCCGGTTTGCATTGACTTTCTTTCACAAAATATTGTTCTTTTAGAGGGTGAGAACAATTAGAGGGTTAGAATTCCTTCCATGTATGGGGCTAGTGAGTCTTCTACAAAAAATTTCTAGCCATGTTCAGTAAAGTAGAATTTCTTTCATGTATGATGACAATCCACATCTGATAAAAGGTATATTGGAACTAAGCATCGAAAAAAATTGAAGAAATGGGGACAATGAGCCTTCCATAGGTGGCCATATCCACCCCCAACCATCAGCCAAGAAAGGGCTTACAAGTTTAGAACAACATAGTGATCATTAGGATTGATTGCCCGACCTAGGGATTTGATGTAAAAACAACAATGAAGCACAAGAAGGTACAAAATAAAAATCAAGACAAACTAACTAAGAGCAGTGATAAGTTGTAGGTTTATGTCCTTAGAAATGGAAATTGAAAGTATGCAGGGTCCAGTTTCACCTAGGCAAAGTACAAACACAATATGACAACCTTGAATGAGTTTATGCTATAGTATATCAATATGCAGTGAAAAATAAACCACAACTACCACATTTTTTCCCTTTAGCATTATAACACTATCAATAGAGTCATAAATCCGTGAATCTTGATAGGATACAGCTACAAGACTTACATGATAATGGGTGCAATACAGCCAAAAAGGCACAACCTTAATACAGCCAGTAGGCTAAAACAATAGTAACATAACCACTAGAGCTTATACTAATATCAACACAACCAGTATAGTTAATAGTCTAATTTCTATGAAAAAACCATTAGGGATATTAGTTTTTATACTGGTATTACAACCATTAAGTTTATTAAAAATGATAACTCAGCTAACAGAGCGTTATCAAGAAATAACTCGGCCATTAAGACCATCAACATCCATATCAACTATAAGTCTACAAACTGGTTATTATGACAAAAATGTTACATCCGTAAGGAATACAGTCATAGTAGGTCTAGCACCATTCATATGTAATGTTTCAAGCTTATACATTCATTTTAACAACATCACTACCATGGTATCTGGCTTATATTGTGACTAAATAATAAAATCTTTTGTGCCTCATAAAATCTGAATTTTTCTTGTTGGAATTTGTGTAAAAACTATTCTGGTGTTATTGATTATAATTTTAAAAAACCACACAAAACTTTAGAAATATAATTTTAAAAATCCCAACTAAGTATGACTAAATAAATATGTGATATTGTGGGATATGTACAAATGGGAATGTGTGCAACATGACCTATTTCAACCTTTAGAGTTGTGCGGAGTACAATTGTGACTATGTAAATAAGTTTGAAGAAATTCATCTTTTAGAGTTATGTAGGGGCATGAATAAAATTGAATTTGTGTGCCTTAAAATAGTAGGCACCCAAACCCCACATGTAAATAATTTATAATATTGTATCTACGTAAACAAAGTACACTTGGTAGATTTATAAACTTTAGTAAGTGATTGGGAAATTTGGCCTTTTTCCCAGCTTGTCAGATTTCAATCTTGAGTAAGTGAAAACAAGGTGTATACATATACTCTACGCAAAGTTCATCACATGCCATTTTAGTGTAATTTGAGATGGTGATTTGGGAATTGGACCTACTATACCAAAATCTAGGTAAATAACTATAAAGAAGAAATAACTTAAGAAGTTAAACATAATGAAATATGCATACCTTTACTTAAGTTTCTACATTCAAGTGAATGGATGTTGGATCCATCATCTCAACCACATGTAACATTTTAAAAAATTACTCATGGTAACCCTAATAACAAATGACTTCAAAGAAAATTATAATGCAATGTATACAAATGAGTATAAAAAGTAAGTATAATCAATGTAGATATCTCTCAAAGGTAAGGTTGTTAGGAAAGGTCCAAATAAACTATAAAGGGAAGGCTAAATTGGGTCCAAATCCTGAGAAAGGTGTAAATAAGTACAAGGCCAAGTCTAGATAGCTATAAAGAGAGGCTAAATTAGGTCTAGGAGACCCTAAAGACATACAATGTATATAAAAGGAACATATAACCTCCTTTCGACATAAATTTTTCTTACAAACCTGGATCACTTTGTGAGCTAGGTATTTTTTTGGGGTTAGATCTAGAATGGTCATTTATTTAATACTATTTTGAGAAAGGATCCCTATAGATCATTATTACCTTACATGCAATATCTTAAGTTTATTCTAGTTTTTCAATAAGAGATCTACTATAGTAATATTAGGGTAATTGATCTGTGGGTACACCCATGCTTTATGGCACTCAAGATGACATCGTAGAGAGGTAGAAAGTAGATAGGTATTCAAAAACCTCATATTTTTATAATCTACATTCCTACCTAGTGTGGTTGAGGGATGTATATGTTGTAACCATTATCGATATTTATAAGGCAATTTTAAACTTTACGGTGACATGTGTATTTTGTCACAAGTTAGGTTAAGATGTTCCAATTTTTTTATAGCCATGTGTCAAGTGGTGCTAGATCAAGGAATAATACATTACATGGGTTTAAATTTGGTACATTTTTACCATGACATTTATCATATATTAGCCCTATAAAATATGGTGATTATGTTAGTGATTCTTTTTTTGACATGGATTTATAAGATGTTCATGATGCATATAGTTATGGGGAAACATCTACATATTGTCGCAAAGTTTCCCTTATTTGTGTGTTTGGCTTGGAATTCATTAACAAGTGATTATATGAGATTAAGGGGATATTATGTGGTGCTCGTTTATGGGGACATATGATACATGGGCATATTTTCCAATTATAGTATGAGCTCAAGAGTTGACAAATCTCACAAGATAATTTTTATGGTGGGTGGATCCCCATTCATTCGAGCAACACTAGTGGACTTGCCGTAGTATCTTGTAAGATATGTTAAAGAGTCATGAGGGAGACTACAAGAAGAACCATAGTTACTAGTTATAGTGTTGAGGCCTTGGAGTTATCTCCAACATTGGGGGAGGAGGCAGAGGTAACGAATAAACTCAATGCTAGTGTAATGATAGCAATATTGAAATATTATTTTAAGACTTAGAATGCCAAAAATGCTAACACTCAATGTCTATATTTATGGTTTTTTTTTACGATTTAATAAAATTTAACTTACTACATATGCTATATCTATTTTTTTCCTTTTGAAATGTGAAATTTATTAGCTTATCCTAAATTATAAAATGTGATCACATATTAGATAATCATATTCAAAGAGATGCTTATTCAACCTAAGGTTCGTATGCATTTTCATATTCAGTGTGGAAGAATCAAATTCATGTAGTTGATAAAGTTTCTAGCTTCAATTATTGAACATGGGACCCATAATTTATTTATATTTGGAACTTTGTGCATCATAGGGTTTCTAACTTTGATATCCACTTATTTGCATTCTATTTAGATTTGGTGTCTCGTGCTTAATAGGGTGTCTAAGTCCAATTTCTAATCATTCATATTTTATTCAAATATTAGGAATGCATTTGTTAGGTTTCCTAACTCCACAACATTTTTTATATAACTTTTCTTAATATGATCAATTATTTCATTTCAATATTTATATTTCAACTTTTATACCCTAAACCCCGAATCTTGAGGCCTAAACCCTAAACCCCAAACTCTAAACCCTAAGCCCTAAACCTTGAACGTTAAATTTTAGAAAATAATTATAGTTTTCATTATTATTATTAATTAATATATTTGAAACTGTAAAAAAAGGAAGCAATTTGATGTCATATCTATTACCTAATACTTTGTAAATAGGAACAAATGTATGTGCTTGATATACACAAGGACAAATATAACATGAAACTTTATCATAAGTACAAATATATCGAACAATTGTTTAGAAGCATGGTTTCAAAACGAATGACATGTTCAAATATTTTGTTTAGTATATATAGACACTAAATAATAGTGTGAACTAGTTTATTATTGTGATATTATTGTATTCACGTGTTTGTTAATAATGATAGAGGATTCGGTAATTTCTACAATTTGCGTTTATTAATCACTAGTATGAGACTAGTTAATTATGTTGATATTATGTTGATATTGGTTAAATATGCATGTGATCTTCGAGCTATTAGTTGTGATTTCATTTCTCTTATCTATTTTAAATTAAATACATTAGGAAAAGTTTGATTTCTTGGATGCATTATAGTTGTAAATATTGCAAATGTGGAACCCATTTGTGTGTGTGTGCGTGTGTGTGTGTGTGTGTGTGTATTGTTATTAGTTGTTAAATATTGGTAATTGTAATGTTGTGAATGTTTAATGAAAGTTGAAGATATAAAAATTATGTGATATCATACTTTAACTCTCAATTTGGCATATGGGGACAAGTGCCTCTGCAAAGACAAGAATCGGTGCATGCTGAAGGGGCTTGCCCCTTAGGATGCCGCATCAATATGCCCAACTATCATTGCGTGATGAAGGGGCTTGCCCCTTAGGATTCGACATCGATAGTTTGGCAGTATACTGTGCTGAGTAGAGGTTTTTAAAGTCGCCCCCTAACCTTCCACTCAGAAATGTACCCTCCCGTAATATCACAACTGTCCCTTTTGTAATGGATGGTTGTGATATTATGGGAGGGTGCAGCTTGGGTGAAGGATAGCCGTTGGCATTTATCAATACTTGAATTTGTCATGGATATTATCTTTTTGATGTTGTGATTATTTTATCATAGTGGATGATGTATTTTTTATTTGACATGTATCGTACTAACGTTAATTGTATATTTTTATTTGCATGTGTGTTGTTGTATTCAATTTGTATTTTTCATGGTGAAAATGAATACACGAAGCTCGGTTCCTCCTAATCCCGTAGGGATAACATTAACAACTCCTAAATTCCAAAGGGAGGAATGTTTTAGGAGGTCCACATTTTTGGTCTATATAGACCATCATCAACAAACTAAGCTGCCCAAACTGGAAATTGCAGTGATGGTTAAGGCCCGGCTCAATTTTCCCGAAACTTCTGTTATTTATTTGTCTAAGTTCTGCACTATAGGTCCGCATTCGTGAGGATATGGTCTAGCATATTACACGATGGAGGATGCCTAGAAGTACGCGCCTCCACATAAGCTGAGAAAGATGGGATTTTTGGTCATAAAAACTGGAAATAGATCCAAAAAAATGTGCAAAAAAGATTGCACATGGAAGCAACTCCAAGTTTGATGCTAAAAACAAAATAATTAGTTACGGTTTTTTATGTTTTGTTCTAAAAAAACATATGATGTGTTTGAGAAAAACCTATATAAATATTTAATTTTTATCGGATGTCGATTCACACCAACATAAATATATTTTGTTTTGTTGTTCGAATATATTCTTGATTAAATATGTTTTCCTTAGTATTAATACGTGTTTCTAAGGATTATAGTTTTAAAATTACTAATGTTTAGATATTTTTATAGCAAGTTTAGATTATTAAATTTCATTTATGTTAAAATTATATTTTGGTAGGAAATGTGTAATGGTAATGATTTTCTAATTCACTAAGTGTGGGATTATCATCATTTGTCCAATTTAGGATTGTATTGGTGCAATTATCATTTCCAATCATTTATTTATGTGTAAAGAGTGTTGTTTTATGAGTTTAACTCATATAGAGATGCACCTAGAACCTACTTAATATACATAATATAGAAAACCAATATTGTTTGAAAAGGAGTTAATTCTAGAGAAATCGAGAGTACTCATTGAAGCATGTAATTTAAATACTAGATATACATTACAATGGTTATTTAGTGAATAAACTATAACAATTATTAGAATGTCATTCGCAATACTATAGGCTATAACAATTATTGGAATGTCATTCGCATTACTATAATTAATCAAATGTTTATAGATATTGATATTGCAAATCGACTGAAATCTATCTATTCATAATATAGTAATCAATTTATTAAGTGATTTATTCAAATTTAATATTTACCCACTACATTTATAAACTCGTAATTATCGTAAAACATATCTTTAAAAAAATGTAAATTGTCTTTGTATTAATTATATGTTAGCAATATACAATTATCTATTTAGAAAATGAGTGGAATGGAACCAAACTCGTGATTACGATTCTAATATATTCCAAAATATATTTTCACTTTAGTCTAACATACGAAATACAAATTTTTAGTATTTTAAGGAAGTTTTAGTTTTAGTAGACAAAGTACTAACTCCATTGACTCTCCAATAAGAAATCGTTATTAATGAACGAACTCAGGAGAAAATTTTTTGGGCCTTGTCATATGTTAAATTATAGATGTTTAAGTCAAATTAGAAGTGTTCATTCTATTTTTTTAATGTTTGCTTACGATATATTTTTTTCCATTGTAAAGGTAAGCATGGTTGCCATTTGGAGATTAGAAATTCATAGAGTGTTGAATACCTCCGAAAATCTTGCATGTTCATCGTTCATATTATATGACCCTGACGGAAGCAAGATAGTAGAAAGAGGTACAATTGTCAGAAATTCCACTATGACCTTCCACCAGGTTGAGTATAGGGCATTGATATTGGGTCTTGAGGAAGCGATATGCCATGATGTTAGAAACATTTGTGTATTTTCTCATGATATGCTTGTTGTGAAACAAATGACTGGTGTATACCAATGTAACAATGTAAATCTTTCAATTCTTCGAGTTCAAGTGCTAGAGAGTGAATCTCACATTGCGAAATGTTCATACGTGCATGTAAAAGTTAACAGAGGTAGGTTAGATGTATGTCAAATGTATAGGGACACTATAAACCAAGAAGTGGTATCTTTGCTAGCACTTGCCATGGAAGACATTTCGATATGATATATGTGTATTTCCTTTTTACGTAATGGTAGACATACATTGTTTATTAGATTGTGAATAACTAATATTATGTGAATTGTCTCTAGCATATATATTATATATTTTGTGGATAATATGATGATACATCATATAGTGTTGGTTGATAAACCAGGCATTTTGGATACATCATGCTTTATCCTATCTTCTCTTTTAACACACTTACAATTCACATTTCATGTTTAGTTCATAAACATCTAGAGTCGAGTATCCAGTTTTGAAAAAAATAATGTGTGTGGCTAATTTCGTCACAAATCATTTATTGTGCATGATTTTCTCAATATGAATAAATAAGTTCGTGCACCATTTGTTTCAGTTTAACTTTTTTGACAATGTGTTGCTTCAACGATGGTTATGACAATGGACATGAACGAAACATGCAGAAGCTCGGCGACATGGGCCGATCCATGTTCACAATCCATTCTTATGTTTTTGGGGAAGACATAAATAATGAGACAGTAATATATAACTTTGTGAACATTAATTGTTTGTCATAGTAACAATTATGTCATTTTTTGGGATAATAATTATGAAATTGATGTCTTTTCATATAGGTTTCTTCACATTCCATGATGATAATATTTGAATATGTGTACATTACTTATTTTGAAAAATACTTAATATTTTATGTCGACCTAATAGTTATGCACTTGGACTCCTTAGATACAAGTACCTTCACATCACATGGTGCGTACACGTTTTTCAAGCATCACAGAGGAAGCAAAGGGAGATGATCCTCCAATAGTTGATGGCGATACGTCAGATGGTCCTTCAGATCCCATTCACTCAGATATCCATGAGCCACCCATAGAATATAAAACTGAATATGTTAATGGTCGTATTCATTATGTCTGTCAGCATGGATCATGTGCTGATAGTGGGGAAGTTAGGTTTTTTGAGTTACATAGACTAAATAGACATCGCCAAGTAGAACACAATCTTCCCTCTGTGGAACCTCGTAAGTGTGACCATAAGCATATGGGGAAAAAATCACCTATCTCTCAAGATAGAAGTAGGGCATATGCGCAAAAGAGGGAGGCGGATGTGAACTACATCCTGAGGAAACGATTCTACTTGTAGCGGAGGAGGGTTATCGATCACGTTTGAAAAAAAGAATGAAAATATTGATTCGAGGAGTTGAGCTGAGAAGGAAAGAGGGAGGTGAATGATGCAATGTGTGCCTACGATTCAACGGAGATGCGAAAGGTGAGAGAGGATCATTGATTGAGAGTGAGAGGAAATAAAAACTCAAATATCGGAACAGAGGTAAATTTAAGATTGGTATAGTTTTTTATATATAATGTTAGGTTGGAAATCAAAAACTTGATATTCTGTCATGAACAAGAAGCTAGAGAAGAGGGTGGAACAAGTAGCAAAAATGTTGACCCCCCTACGAATGATAACATAAGTAATTATTGGTCTTTTGCAAATAAAGATCCAATGTAGTTTTTATGTATTTTTGTATATACTAACTGTTATCCGAAATTCACCCCCCAGGGTAAATTTTGATAACATGCATTAAATTCTTCGGTCCCGAGCAAGATAGATTGATTCAAGGAAAAAAATCATGTTTCTGGGGTCCCCTCGGATTTTTTCTAACTCTCCTGTCCAAGAAGAAAGGAGCAAGTTCTAAAAAGGGTGAAAAGGTTGCAAAAACCAAGCTTGGGCCAGAAAAAATCATGAAAATTGGCTAAGTCCTGGTCTAGGCGGTCCTTGGGACAGTTGGGATGCGAAAGGGCAAACCGGCCGAAAAGCCTCCAGGCGGTCCAAACCTCTCCTTCCCTTACCTATGGGTTTTCCTTGAAAGTTTTGATCTTTTTAACTTTTGGAAAAAAAATCATTTTTTCCCCGCGTCCCCGCCACTTGGGACACGTGGCATCATCTGGTTAGAGGACAGGGGCATGGGCTCATCCTTTACCTTTTAGTTTTTGGCCAAAACTTTTGCCAAATTCTCTAATTCCTCCCCGAGCTCTACACTCGCCTTCTCCTTAGGACACATGTCCTCTTTTTATTGGCTCAGGCCAACGCTTCAAACCTTGCCCTTTGAAATTTTGGACGTTTTCCCTTGTGACACGTGGTGTTTCCTGATTCGTCCACGGGCCTGCCGGCTTTTCGCGTCCCTCGCGTCCCTTTGGCCCGGTTGTCCCAAACTGTCTGGGACAAATTCCTCCGATCCGCCCGATTCGGGCTCCCCTGTCCCTCTTTGAGGCGAAGACACGTGGCGTTATTTGATTGGATCTCGGATCCTTCGGCTCTCCGCGTCCCACGTGTCCCTATGTCCCAACTGTCCCAATGCGAAAGTTCTCTGTTTCGGCCGATCCAGGCGGTTCGTGTCCTTCGCATCCTCATGGCCCAAATGTCCCAGCTTGTTAGGGACAACAATTAGTCAATTTTGCTTTTACCTTCAGTCAGTTTGCCCTTTTGTGTCCCGCGTGTCCCCACTGCCTGGATGTCCCAAACTGTTTGGACCGCCTGGAGGCTTTTCGGCCGGTTTGCCCTTTCGCGTCCCAACTGTCCCAAGGACCGCCTGGACCAGGACTTAGCCAATTTTCATGATTTTTTCTGGCCCAAGCTTGGTATCTGCAACTTTTTCACCCTTTTTAGAACTTGCTCCTTTCTTCTTGGACAAGAGAGTTAGAAAAAATATGAGGGGACCCCAGAAACATGATTTTTTTCCTTGAATCAATCTATCTTGCTCAGGACCGAAGAATTTAATGCATGTTATCAAAAATTACCCTGGGGGGTGAATTTTGGATAACAATTTGGTGACTCAGCAGGGTCATCTACCTGCTAGATGAAAAGACCAGTTGCCTGAAGCAGTCCATTGGGCATGGAGTCATCAAATATTCTGTTTAGAACCCCAACTGACTTAGAATGTGTAAGGAGGAAGATGGAATATCACCTGAGGGGAGCAAGGGCTGCAAAACATATCCATGGACAATAAGCTGTGCCAAACCACTTAGGGAAAATAGAACTAACCTACAGCAAAAAAATGTGCACAAGCACTTGGAGGAATGAAAATCTAATCTAATATTTACAAAGTAGTGAATTTCCCTCTAGAAGCAACGCTTGAGATAGATTCCATTGACTGGAATCTGTAGTTCTTCACCATCCAATGAGGCCAATTGGAAAGCATTGTTGTCCTTGCACTTCGTGACCATGTATGGGCCACTCCAAATGGCATCAAATTTCGAATGCCTTCCCAGTTTTCCTCTATCCACATCCCATTTCAACACTAGATCTCCAACCTGAAAAGATCTGTCCTTGGCCTTCCTATCAAAAGTCTTTTTGATCGAAGCTTGATCCTTTTCCATTGCTTTGGATGCCTGATTTCTGGTCTCTTATAGCTCCATCAACTCTGCATACCTCATCTCCATGGGCTCAAACTCTAGCAACTCCAGTTGCTTCATGAATTCCAATGTTGGCAACTCAAGTGACATGGGCAAGATTGCCTCTCTTCCATAGACAAGTTTGAATGGAGAGTTACCTATGGATCTTTTGGGAGTTATCCTATCAGCCCATAAGGCTGATCTCAGCTTAATATGCCAATACCTCTGATTCTCGTCAAGAGTCCTCCTAATGATCCTTAACAAGTTCTTGTTTGTAGACTCGGCCTGGCCATTACCTTGAGGGTAATAGTTTGATGAAGTGCTTAGGTAGATACCGTTCTTGACAGCCCACTCAGTCACCTTGGATCCAATGAATGCCAATGCATTATCTGAGATTATTGTAGTAGGTACACCAAATCTGGTTGTTATCCCCTCATAAAAGTCTAAGATGCTAGACTCATTTGCCTCTTTGAGTGCTACTACTTCTGTCCATTTGGTGAAGTATTCTGTGGCTGTCAAAATCCATTTGTACCCTTGGCTTGAATTGGGATTAATGACTCCAATGAATTCCAAACCCCATTGCATGAATGGCTGGTCAACTGAGATTGGATGTAATGGAAGGGAAGCAAGTCTCTCTTTTCCTATGAAGAATGCACAATTCTTACACCTCTTGATCCATGCTTAGCAATCACTAAAGATTTTGGGCCAATAATAACCGGCCTTCATGATTTTTAAAGCTATCACTCTTGGTGCAAAATGGCGACCAGTTGGTCCACCATGGAACTCTTCCAACACCCTTTGAATCTGATTTGTGCTAATGCACCTCAGCGGCACTCCATTCACATCTTTCTTGAACAAAACTCCATCAATAATGGCATACGGAACAGCCTGCAATCTGAAGTGTCTCCTTTGGGTCTTGTTCATCTCCGGAGGGCATAGGCCTGTGCCTAGGAAGTGTATAATGCCTTGGGTCCAGCAAGGAGTGGGGGCAGCATTGTCTTCTTCTTGATTACCACTGGAATTCTGGCTGTCCTAGACTGTCAAAACAGTCTCTTCTTCATTGCATACTTCTTTTTGCTTCCCCAAAACCAGCTGCTCACACAATCCTTTCCCTCTTACCAGCTTGGTGATCCCGATCTCAATGTCATACTCCATGACACGAGTGATCCAACCTGCCCTTTTCTCATTCAAATCCTTGTTGAGGAGGAAGTCCTTAACTCCAGCATGTGAGACCAGCAACTGGACCTTGTTGTTTGAGACTAAATGCTTGAATTTCTTCAAGCTTCTGATTACTACCAGCGCATGCTTCTCAATAAAAGAGTACCTTACCTCATAGTCATCTAGGCTCTGGCTGAAGAAGGCAATTGGTTGTTCATCATTATCCTTGTTCTGTTGTACCAAAATGGCAGAAATAGTGTCATTACCTCCAAATGCATAGAGGATGAAATCCTTGGAGAAGTCCGGGTTGATGAGAGTTGGTGCTTGAGAGATGGCTTCTTTGATTGCTTCAAAACTCTCCTTGCCTTCTGCTGTCCACTTGAAAGCCATGCTCTTCTTTAACATTTTGGTGATGGGCTTGACAAGGGCTGCAAAATTTGGGACAAACCTCTGAACAAATTTTATCCTTCCCAAGAAACTCTGAAGGGCTTTCTTGTGGCTTGGAAATGGTAGTGCTCTTATGGCTTCAACCCTCTTCGGATCAATTGCTAATCCTTCTTTGGAGACAATATGGCCAAGGAGCTTTCCTTCATGTGCAAGAAAGATGCACTTCTTAGGATTCAAAGACACTCCAAATCTCCTGCACCTTGTGAAGACTTGCCTCAAATGAGACAGGTGGTCTGCTGCATTTTTTGAAAAAACAGTGATATCATCAAGGTAAATCAGCACCACGTTATTAATCAAACCTTTGAATGCCATGTCCATTTCCCTTTGGAAGGTAGCACCAGTGTTGGATAGCCCAAATGGCATTTTCCTGTATGCAAAAGTTCCCCATTTGGTTGTGAAGGCTGTCTTGAACTGGTCCTCTTCCTTCACCATAATCTGATTGTAGCCTGAGTAGCCATCAAGTAGTGAAAACCTCTCGGAGCCAGCCACAACTTGCAAGATTTTCTCCATGGAAGGGAGTGGGTAATGGTCCTTGAGAGAGGCTCTATTCAAGTCTCTGAAGTCAACACACAATCTGATCTCTCCACTCTTCTTTCTGACTGGAACTAAGTTGGCAACCCAACTAGAATGCTTGATTGGGAATATGATCCTTGACTCAATCAACTTGTCCAATTCTTTCCTCATGAGAGGCTCCATGTGTGGATTGACTGGTCTTTGTTTCTGCCTGACAGGCTTAGTATTTGGATCCAATTCGATGGTATGCTGAGCTAAGTTGGGATTGAAACCTTTCAACTCTTCATAGCTCCAAGCAAACACATCAGGGAACTCTTGAAACAGCTGTATGAACTCATACTTTTCTTGTTCAGTTGTCATCCTTCCAATTTGCAATGATTTGTTCTCTTCTACCAAGATGGATACTGAATCCTCTCTCTAGACCTGAATGTTTGCTTTCTCCTTTCTAAACTGATCATTAGGGTTAAAAATGGACTCCAAAGTGATAAGTCCCTTGGGTAGCTTGTTAGTTCTCAGCTGTACCACTTGGTCACCATACTGTTGTTCCAATCTTTCTTGATTCTTGGCTAAGAACTCAGCTTCTTCTTGCAAGAAATGGATGATTTGTTGGTCATTCTCAAACACTTGCCAACTAACATTGTTATCTGGCACTGAAGGCCTCACAATCACGTGGATGTTTGGTTGTACCTTGTCTTGTTGAATGCTTTCCACAATGTCAAAGGCTTCCCCTACTGTTGCAATCCTGTCAACAGCTTGATTCTCTTTCCTAGGAATGGATTTGATGCCAAAACCCTCAAAATCTTCCATGAGGTCCCACACCCTATTCTTGTAGCACCTGAGCAGATCATTCTTGGCAGCATGTTGTCCTTTGACCTAATTTACAATCAATTCACTATCACCAAAGAATTGCAAGTTCTTTATTTTTTTCTTTATTGCCCAATGCATCCCTTGCACCAAGGCTTCATATTCAACAGTGTTATTGGAGCATGCAAACTGAAATCTAAAAGCTGAATAGTAATTTACTCCTTGAGGTGAAACAAGCATAGCTCCACCTCCTGTACCTTGTCTACTCCTTGATCCATCAAAAAACAGCTGCCATACCTCATTGTCATCTTTGTGGTTTGGCTTGGTGATGCTAGGAATAGGCTGATTTTCTTCGTGTATGCAATAGACCCCTAGCTCAAATTCTTCTATTTCTTGGTAAGGATCAAAAGCATGCACCTTGCTTGCCCATTCATCAAGAGTTAGATCCGGGATGCTTCCAACCTTGGTGTCAGCCTCATCGGTGCTTGGGTGATCTTCTTGATCAAATGCTGAGCAATTGGCATTAATCTGACTTGGAGTGTAAGGCTCAATATGGAAGTTTGCAATAGGTTCTGACCTGATTGTAGCCTTAGTTCCATACCTTGTTCTAAATAGCATGTGTGACCAATCAACAGACAAATATCCCCCAATCTTGGCTGTGAAGTCCCTTGACAAGCATAGGGCAAAGAGTGGTGGAAGGTCTATGACTGATACATCTTGTAAAACAACAACATTTGGACATGCATGCAAGGTAAGACTCAAGTTTCTAATCACTCCAACTGTTGCTACTATTGTCCCATCTAGCTACACTACCCCTTTGGATATTGTTTCATACTGGAGCCCTAGCTGATCAGCTATTTGTTTAGGCATTACTGAGCTACTTGCCCTGGAGTCTATCATGCAATTTTGTACTAGCTGATTTCCAATGATTAATGAAACATAGAAAGGAGGGGGCTTCAACATTTTACCTTGTTGTCCTCCATGATTTCCCTCAGGCTGGGTAGCATTTGTAAGCACTTTGTCTTGCATCTGAACTTGCTGATTTGAAGTTGACCAGTCCTTCCTGGCAGCTTGCAACAGATCTCTTTGGCCTGTGATAGATAGGGATTCCCACATTGATATATTGACGTTTGTCTTCTTCATCTGATCAATAATACTGAATGGTGATGAAGGATCTCTTTGCTGTCCCTTGGTTTGCACATTCACTCCTTGCATGTGGGCAGCAACAACTGGTATTTGAGTTGGCCTAGGGGCTGTTCTTGGCTGCCCTTATGCATTTGAAATTGGATTTTGCTTGCCAACCATTTGTGGAACCACGGAAGGTTGTGGATTGGTTGGGGCTAATGGTTGTTCTTCACCCAAATTCCTCCTTTTTGACCTTGTGTTGGCTATAACACCTTGAGAAACTGCCTGGTTCATGCCACAAAAATCCTCTGCTTTTCAATTTACCGAAGTGGTGTCATTTGGGGCTGAATGCTGTCAGAATGTTTCTTATTGTTGGTTGTTTCCTTGACTGCCCTCACCCTCTACACCAGTAGCTGTCACCATTAATGTTTGATTCAAAGCACCATTGAAGCACATGGAATGGTTATGAGGCTCATTGCATGGAAAACACCAATCATACTCCTAAGCAATGTTGTTTTGTGTTAGCACTAATGCCTTAGAGGCAGATATGGCATTTGGATTATAGGGCTGAAATGGTCTATTGGCAAGAGGCCTTGTTTGATTCATATTTACAACTAGATTAGGTGGCCTTTGTGGTTAGTATGGCTACTTGTTAGGCTGGGCTTGGGGTTGATAAGAAGGTCTAAAACCTTGGGCTTGTTGCCTTTTGAGAGTAACCAGCTCATTGCCTAGGTTTTGCAATTGCTTCATGACTTCTTGAAGCTCATTTGGGGCACTTGGAGATGAAGTGGAAGCTTCATTTGAACTCTGATTTCTAGGAGTGGGAGAAGGAGCCAAATTAGGTGCTTGATTGGTGTTTGGACTCTCTAAACTTGGAAACAGTGGCATGGGAGGTCTAGGGGCAAGTTTTCCAGCTTGGATCAAACAATTTTCAGCCCTAATGGCAATGCTATAAGCCATATGGATAGTTATGTCTCCCATGGACTGAATTAACATAGAAATATCAGAATTTAGAGCTTTGAGATAGTAGAGAAAAGCACCTTCTGCTGTTGGCCTGACTGCCACTGGAATTCTCTCCCAAGTCTTTTGAAATCTGAAGTTGAAATCAGTCAACTGCTCATTGGGAGCTCTCTTGATGGTTGTCAGCTGCTCTAAAAGAGACAAGTTGTCTCCCTTCTCTCCAAATTGCTCATGAAGTGCTATACATAGCTGATTCCAATTTGTGATAGAACCAGCTCCAAGGATTCTAAACATTGCAATGCTTTACCCTTGAATGAAGATGCCAGCAACTTAACAGCCACTTGCATCTCGTCGATTTCATGGATTGCACAAAGGTTAGCAATATCTTTAACATGATCACTTGGAGTAGTCTGATTTTCTCCAGTGAAGTATGGAATGTTCTTCAAGGCTGCAATAGGAATTGGATGTTGTGCATTGAGGGCAAGTGTGCTGCTGCCTGTGAAGTTGACATAGGGGTTGTTTTGTGCCATTCTAATTGGTCTTAAAACCCTTGTTGACTGAATGAAAGGCCTACCAGGTGGAGGAGTTGAGAGGGTTCTGTTTGGTGGAGATGGAGACCTTTGAATCCTTCTTCCTCTTTGCCTTCTTCTTGGAGATAATTGCAGGTATTCAAACAGCACTTCTTCTTCTCCAACTCTTGACCTTGTGGTGACTCTTCTCATGATTTTTCAGGCCTGCACTGCTGAAACCAGTTGATTCTTCCCCTTGGAGTCACCAGATATGCAAATAATAGCTCTTTTTAAGTAAGAAAATTGTAGCAGATGCACATCAACTTTGTTGCAATAACAATGAGACCTCTAGTGTCCCACCGGGGAGGAATTAGAGAATTTGGCAAAAGTTTTGGCCAAAAACTAAAAGGTAAAGGATGACCCCGCGCCCCTGTCCTCCAACCAGATCATGCCACGTGTCCCAAGTGGCGGGGACGTGGGGAAAAAATGAAATTTTTTCCAAAAGTTAAAAAGATCAAAACTTTCAAGGAAAACCCACGGGTATGGGAAGGAGAGAGAATTTCTCCTCCAATCAGCACCCGACACGTGTTGTCCAGGTGGCGGAGTGCGGGAAAATTTTTCAAAACCCATTTTTGCCTGTTTTGTGCCCTAAATCTTCAGATCGCCATATCTTTCGATCTAGAGCTCAGATTTGCATGTTATTTATATCATTGGAAAGCTTATAAAATTCTCTACATGGTTATGGGTTCAATCTTGAATTTTGGTTCAGTATGGAGAGAGAAAGTTAAGAAATGGCTCTAACGCGTGTTCATGGCCAAAAGTGACATTTCAGCGACCAAATTTAATACATAATGGGTCGCATTCTCCTCCAATTCGGTCAAAAATGACAGGGTATGGGTTTGTAAGGTCCCCCATGCCATTTTAATGCATTTGTAGTCAATGAGGAATGGGCTCCCACGTTTTTGTACGTTTTCTCTCTCCTGGGCTCGACCCATGCAATGAAAAAGCCAGATTTGGCTCATTTCTAAAGTGTGGAACACTTTTGGCATAGCAATCTTCTTCTTTCACCTCCAGCAAGTGGTTGTTGCAAGAATCAGACCTCTTCAAAGACTGTAACAGGTTTTTTACCTCTCTGAGGTTGTAATGCAGTGGTTTTGACATTGGAAATGATAATGCAAGATCTGTGAATGGGTTTCAGTCCTTTGTTTGTATTATTTGCTTCATTTCAGATCATAAATTATATCTTATCAACCTGTGTATGTTTTATGTTGCAATCTTTGGTTTGTGTCTATTTGCATGACAAAAATATTCACCACTCCTTTTGGTGCATCACCATCTTTAGTTAGTTTCAATTTTTGCATTTCTATCCCTGTCTCCTTGCAATTTAGAGTAGGATTAGGATCTGAACCTCTGTAGTTGTGCAAATATAGATCTAATCATAGGAGTTTGAGGAACCAGCCTCTAATATGGGGATTCCTCTCTCAGTTTCACAAGTCCCACACTTGGAGAGAGGTTTCCATGTTGTGCAATCACGCTGGATGCCTAAGACATCATTTAGAACCTTGATTTGCATCCAGGGGTGCTGTGACTCTGCACTAACACTAACTGTAGGCATGCGTAGGATTATGACATTCCCTTGTGTCAATTCTTATGCCGACAGAGACAATCTGTTCGTAGTGTCAAATAGAGAGAGGTAAAAACCACTTAACATGCACTCGAAAAATGTATGTTGCCTTATGTTGTTGATACTTTGATTTTCTTGATGGTTCGATTATTATAGGTGGATGTTTGCGATAACATGCCCCCTTCTCAATCAGCATGTGGTCTCGATCTTATTGGAGAGATAGCTTCACGTGAGGTAAGAGAGGTGGAGATGAAAACTCCCATAGTTGAAACTTCTTTTCCAGTCGAGGAGAGAGATGGTTATGAGGGGAGACACGATGAGAGGGACACAAACATTGTTGCTGGCAGTATGAGAGAGGGTGGAACTGGACTAGTAAGTTATTGAATGTTCTCATTTGCTTTTCTGTATTCTTTTTTGGTGAAATTAAGAAAAGGTTATTAATAAAATTGAGATTTTCATTATTATAGGCTTTTCCTGGCGGGGCCGAAGTCAGGTTAATGTCAGATGATATGGTTGTCATGAGAGGAGTGGTTTGTGATAGTATCTCGCACATGAAGTGTCATGGCATCACACTCCCCAAATTTACTGTCAAAGTGATTATTTCTGAGGCCATTTTTCCCACTGCTCCATTGCCCTACCCTAATACATTTGCAAACACTTTGGCAGAGTGTGTCAAATGGTTTGCTATTTGGGATCTCAACGATATCAGACTTGACACTCCTGAAGAGACAAGTAGTGAGACATTTTGGATGAATGATTTAATTTAATTATGTGTTTACCTGAGACATTCATCTGTGTTCACTTATTTACTATATGGTTGGCTTTTAGGATGATGTGGTACATGTTGAGATAGTGCACCATACTCGGATAAAGACATCGGATGCCCCACCCATTCTTTGCATCGCGCCAAATTTTTTTCATAGAAATGAGAAGAAACGTATTATATTTTATGATGGATTTTTGTCTGTGGCTAACACTAGGCAATGAAGGAGATGAAAACCTTTATGTATAACATTGATTGTGAGGAATCGGATTAGTTTATATGTGTATATGACGATGATGTTACTTTAATGTGTTTGAGGTTTACGACTTATTACTGCATTATTGATATATTGAATATGGTTTGTGGTTATGGGTTACATAGAGTTATCCACTTACGATATGTTTATAATGCATTAGATGGTTTTTATTCCTGTTATGTGCATTCCATTTACTATATAAATGATGATGTTGTCACTGTGTATCTGGTTAATGTATTGATGTGACTATGGATTGTGGATTACAGTTTTTGGTATGTGGTTACATAGTTGAGTTCTTATTCCTTGTATGCCTGCTTGGGTTTGACATGTTCAGTAATTAATCGCAGATAATTCACAAAAAAAAAAAAAAATCAAATTTTGTGTATCATGGATTACGGCTTATGGTTTATTGTTACATAGTTGCATTCTACATCCATGTATGTGTACTTTGGTTTGATGTGGTTACGAAATTGTCATATATATTTCATCCATGATAATATTTTGTTACGTATAAGTTAAGTGCATTATTTCCTTTCACATTATGTTTGAATGGTAACAAATAATAATCGATTGTTATAATATAGGTTTATTTAGATGGCAAGACTAAAGAAGACTGGAAAGTGCAGGCTTCAGTTGTGCAAGAACCAAATGATTATGAATCATTCGATAGTGACACTTATCCATTCAAAAATAATGCAAAGAGCTTTACAAACAAATATGTCGGTGCTACACAAGAAGACGACCCTTCCCCGTTGGTTCATATGGATTTAGAAATGAAACTTGTAACAAAGAAGAGAAAGATATATCAAAACCAGTGTGAAAGCTTTGCATTGGAAAATTTATATTTTACGAAAAAAAACAAGGAAATATTGGATGAAATAGGAGAAATTGCCTCAAGGCAGATGGAGTTGGAGGTCGAGGTTCAGAATTTAGAACTGGAAATTAAGAATTGGGAGACAATGCGTGAAGTGGACAAAAAAGTGTTCGCAACTCATGTAGCAAACTTTAATATTCTTAAAACAAATGAAGATCAGAAGGAAGTATGGAAGAAGATGTACATGCACACCAAGGTGGCAATTGAAGAAAAAACCCCAAGCACTCCCACCCAAGAAAATGATAACAAATGAAGTATACCAGTCATAGATATTTTATATTTCACTTACATATTTGACAAATTTTACTTATATATTAGACATATATGTATAGATATTGATTATGTGGTATACAAAAAATTAGTTATATTTGATGAATTTTGCCTTTTTAGCATAATAGATGATATGGATAGACGTATGTGGTTAAATTATGATTATAAGATGTATGTGATTTTACACTAATACGGTTGTTTTTCGGTTGATGTTATGATGTGCACATTAATTAGTATTTAGATCATGTATTTCAATTGTTATATCTTGTATGCGATGTGATGAATAAGGAAGAGTAATATAAGTGTGATTAGAAGACAAGTGTGATTAGAGGACAATTGTATATATGTGTGATGAGGTTGTTACTTTAATGTGTTTGACATTTACGATTTAGTATTACATTCTTGTTAAATTGAATATGGTTTGTGGTTCTATTTATAGCACATTAAATGGTTTTTATTCTTGTTATGTGACATTCCATTTATTGTATAAATAATGATTTCGTCACTCTGTATATGGTTAATGTATTAATGTGACTATGAATTTGGATTATGGTAAATGGTATATGGTTACTTTGTTGGGTTTTGCTTTCGTATACGGTATATGGTTACAATTACGTTTGAATGTTAACAAATATTAATTGGTTGTTTAAATACAAGTTTAATTAGATGACATGAAAAAAGAAGGTTGGAAAGTGCAAGGCATTACCAGTTCCAGAACCGAAAGACTATACAAAATTCTATAGTCTCAGTACTAATGTTTTTAGAAAGACTGTAGAGAGCCCTGCAAATGAAAATGTTGAAGCTAGACAAGAAGATGATTCGTCCCCGTCATTTCGTATGGAAATAAAACTAAAACATGTAATGAACAAGGAAAAGTTTTATAAAATCGAGCGTGAAAGACTTAGACTGCAATATTTAAAATTGTCAAAGATAAATAAGGAATTATTGGACCAATTACTAGATGCTTCCTTGAAGAAGATGGAGTTGGAGCTTGAGGTTCAAGAGTTGGAATCAGATATTAAGAATTGGGAGATAACGTGTGAATCCAACAAAAAAGTGTTCGAAAATCAAGTAGCAAGTTTTAATTTCGTTGTTAAAATTAACGAAGGTCACAAAGAATTATGGAAGAAGATGTACATCCTAGCCAAGGCGTTGACTGAAGAAAAAAGTGCCAGTTCTCACACCAAAGACTGTCCAAGTGACCTTTGACATAAAATGACACTTTCCATGTGATCTTTGACATCAACAGGTGTTGGTTAAAAGTATATTATAGTTTTTAAAAGAGTAAATAATAATTATACCATCAAAACATACTAAAAATATTTAAAATGGAAAAAGATTTAAAATGTGCAAGTATTGTGAATGTTACTTCTAGCTAATGTACATATTATAGAGAATTTGAATTTCAAGTTCCCATTGAAGCATGTAATTTTCATACTGCATATACATTACAATGGAATGATTTTAGTTTAAATGTGTGTTACCATTCATTAAGACTACAAAATTGGACCCATTTTTCCATCGCTTTGGAAAAATTGAACCCTTCTCCACCTAAAAAGCAATTGATGTGGAGTCAATGTTTACAACGAGAAGGAAGAGCATCGTGGGTTGCGGCTTTTGGTGAACGGGGTTGCGTTTTTCAAAGTGTTGAAAAACACCATGCATTTTTCAACGTGGCAAAAAATGCACCTCTTTTTCCATCCCTTTGGAAAAATTAAACCCTTCTCCACCTGAAAAGTAGTTGATGTGGATTCGATGTTTACAGCAAGAAGAAAAAGCACCACGGGTTGTGCCTTTTGGTGAATGGGGTCACGTTTTTCAAAGTACTAAAAAAAACCGTGCATTTTTCAACGTGGCAGAAAATGCACCCCTTTTTCCATCGTTTTGGAAAAATTCTACCCATATCCACCTGAAAATTAGTTGATGTGGAGTCAATGTTTACAATGAGAAGGAAGAGCACCGCAGGTTGTGCCTTTTGGTGAACGGTGTCGCATTTTTCAAAGTGCTGAAAAACACCGTGCATTTTTCAACGTGGTGGAAAACGCACCCCTTTTTCCATCGCTTTGGAAAAATTCTACCCATATCCACTTGAAAATTATTTGATGTGGAGTCAATGTTTACAATGAGAAGGAAGAGCACCGCAGGTTGCGCCTTTTGGTGAACGGGGTTACGTTTTTCAAAGTGCTAAAAAACACCATGTGTTTTTCAACATGGCAGAAAACGTGCCCCTTTTTCCATCACTTTGGAAATTGAACTCTTCTCCACCTGAAAATAAGTTGATGTGGATTCAATGTTTACAACAAGAAGGAAAAGAACCGTGGGTTGTGCCTTTTGGAGAACGTCATCGTGATTTTCAAAGTGCTAAAAAACACCATGCATTTTCCAACGTGGTAGAAAACACACCCCTTTTTCCATTGCATTGAAAAAAATCAACCCTTCTCCTCCTAAAAAATAGTTGCTGTGGATTCAATGTTTACAATGAGAAGGAAGAGCACCGCTGGTTGCACCTTTTGGTGAACATGGTCGGGTTTTTCAAAGTGCTGAAAAACACTGCATTTTTCAACGTGGCAAAAAATGCAACCCACTTTCCATCGCTTTGGAAAAATTGAACCCTTCTCCACCTGAAAAGTAGTTGATGTGGATTCAATTTTTACATCGAGAAGGAATAGCACCGTGGGTTGCACCTTTTGGTGAATGTGATTGCAATTTTCAAAGTGCTAAAAAACACCATGCGTTTTTCAACGTGGCAGAAAACGCACCCCTTTTTCCATCGCATTGGAAAAAATAAACCCTTCTCCTTCTGAAAATCAATTGATTTGGAATTAATGTTTACAACGAGAAAGAAGAGCACCGTGGGTTGCGCCTTTTGGTGAACGGGGTCGGGTTTTTCAAAGTGCTGAAAAACACCGTGCATTTTTCAACGTGGTGGAAAATACACCCCACTTTCCATCACTTTGGAAAAATTGAACCCTTCTCCACCTGAAAATTAGTTGATGCGGATTCAATGTTTACAACAAGAAGGAAGAGCACCACGGGATACACCTTTTGGTGAACGGGGTTGCATTTTTCAAAGTGCTGAAAAAACACCGTGCGTTTTTCAACGTGGTGGAAAACGCACCCCCTTTTCCATCGCTTTGGAAAATTTGAACCCTTCTTCACCTAAAAATAAATTGATGTGGATTCAATGTTTACACCAAGAATAAAAATCACTGCGAGTTGTGCCTTTTAGTGAACGGGGTCACATTTTTCAAAGTGCTGAAAAACACCGTGCATTTTTCGAAGTGGCAAAAAATGCACCCCTTTTTCCATCGCTTTGGAAAAAACTCAACCCTTCTCCACCTAAAAAGTAGTTGATGTGGATTCAATGTTTAAACAAAAAAGAAAAAGCACCGCGGGTTGCGCCTTTTGGTGAACGGGGTCGCATTTTTCAAACTGCTAAAAAACACCATGCGTTTTTTAACGTGGTGGAAAATGCACCCCTTTTTCCATCGCATTGGAAAAAATCAACCCTTCTCCACCTGAAAAGTATTTGATGTGGATTCAATGTTTACAACAAGAAGGAAGAGCACTGCGGGTTACGCCTTTTGGTGAACGTGATCGTGATTTTTAAAGTGCTGAAAAACACCATGCATTTTTCAACGTGGCAGAAAACACACCCCTTTTTCCATCACATTGGAAAAATCAACCCTTCTCCTCTTGAAAATCAGTTGATGTGGATTCAATGTTTATAATGAGAAGGAAGAGCACCGTGGGTTGCATCTTTTGGTGAACGTGATCGTGATTTTCAAAGTGCTAAAAAACACCATGCATTTTTCAACATGGCAGAAAATGCACCCCTTTTTCCATTGCTTTGGAAAAATTGAACCCTTCTCCTCCTGAAAAGCAGTTGATTTGGATTCAATGTTTACAACAAGAAGGAAGAGCACCGCGGGTTGCACCTTTTTGTGAACGGGGTTACGTTTTTCAAAGTGCTGAAAAACACCGTGTGTTTTTCAACATGGCAGAAAATGCACCCTTTTTTCCATTGCTTCAAAAAAATTGAACCCTTATCCACCTGAAAATCAGTTGTTGTGGATTCAATGTTTACAACAAGAAGGAAGAGCACCACAAGTTGCGCCTTTTAGTTTATGGGGTTGCGTTTTTCAAAGTGCTAAAAAACACCATGCATTTTTCAACATGGCAAAAAACACACCCCACTTTCCATCGCTTTGGAAAAATTGAACCCTTCTCCACCTGAAAATTAGTTGATGTGGATTCGATGTTTACAATGAGAAGGAAGAGCACCGCAAGTTGCACCTTTTGGTGAACGGGGATGCATTTTTCAAAGTGCTGAAAAAAATCATGCATTTTTCAATGTGGCAGAAAACGCACCCCTTTTTCCATTGCTTTAAAAAAACTCAACTTTTCTCCACCTGACAAGTAGAGTATATGGATTCAATGTTTACAACGAGAAGGAAGAGCACCGTGGGTTGCGCCTTTTGGTGAACGAGGTCACGTTTTTCAAACTGCTGAAAAACACCATGTGTTTTTCAACGTGGCAGAAAACGCACCCCTTTTCCATTGCTTTGGAAAAAGCTCAACCCTTCTCCACTTGAAAATCAATTGATGTGGAGTCAATGTTTACAACGAGAAGGAAGAGCACCGCAGGTTGCGCCTTTTAGTGAACGGGGTCACGTTTTTCAAAGTGCTGAAAAACACCGTGCGTTTTTCAACATGGCGGAAAACTCACCCCACTTTCCATCGCTTTGGGAAAAATCAACCCTTCTCCACATTAAAAGGAGGTTATGTGGATTTAATGTTTACAATGAGAAGGAAGAGCACCGTGGGTTGCACCTTTTGGTGAACGTGATTGCAATTTTCAAAGTGTTGAAAAACACCGTACATTTTTCAACACGGCAAAAAACGCACCCTTTTTTTCATCGCTTTGGAAAAATTGCACCCTTCTCCACCTAAAAATCAGTTGATGTGGATTTTATGTTTACAACGAGAAAGAATAGCACCGTGGATTTGTGCCTTTTGGTGAACAGGGTCACTTTTTTCAAAGTGCTGAAAAACTCCGTGCATTTTTCAATGTGGTGGAAAACACACCCCTTTTTCCATTGCATTGGAAAAATTTAACCCTTCTCCACCTAAAAAGTAGTTGATGTGGATTTGATTACAACGAGAAGAAAAAGCACCGCAAGTTGCGCCTTTTGGTGAACGGGGTCATATTTTTCAAAGTGTTGAAAAACACCATGTGTTTTTCAACGTGACAAAAAATGCACCCCTTTTTCCATTGCTTTGGAAAAACCTCAACCCTTCTCCACCTAACCAGCAATTGATGTGGATTCAATGTTTACAACGAGAAGGGAGAGCACCGCGGGTTGTGCCTTTTGGTGAATGTGATCGTGATTTTCAAAGTGCTGAAAAATATCATGCATTTTCTAACATGGCGAAAAACACACCCCTTTTTCCATCACTTTGGAAAAATTCTACCCATATCCACCTAAAAAGTAGTTGATGTGGAGTCAATGTTTACAACGAAAAGGAAAAGCACAGTGGTTGCGCCTTTTGGTGAATGGGGTCACATTTTTCAAAGTGTTGAAAAACACCGTGCATTTTTCAACATGGCGGAAAATGCACCCCTTTTTCCATCGCTTTGGAAAAAACTCAACCCTTCTCCACCTGAAAATTATTTGATGTGGAGTCAATTTTTACAACGAGAAGGAAGAGCACAACGGGATGCGCCTTTTGGTGAACGGGGTCGCATTTTTCAAAGTGCTGAAAAACACCATGCGTTTTTCAACGTGGCGGAAAACGCACCCCTTTTTCCATCATTTTGAAAAATTTCTACTCATCTCCACCTAAAAATCAAGTGATGTGGATTCAATGTTTACAACGAGAAGGAAAAGCACCATGGGTTGCACCTTTTTGCGAACGGGGTTATGTTTTTCAAAGTGCTGAAAAACACCGTACGTTTGTCAATGTGGCAGAAAATGTACCCCTTTTTCCATCGCTTTGGAAAAAACTCAACCCTTCTCCACCTCAAAATCATTTGATGTGTATTCAATGTTTACAACAAGAAGGAAAAGCATCGCGGGTTGGGCCTTTTTGTGAGCATGATCGTGATTTTAAAAGTGCTGAAAAACACTGTACATTTTTCAATGTGGCAGAAAATGCACCCCTTTTTCCATCGCATTGGAAAAAATCAACCCTTCTCCTCCTGAAAATTAGTTGATGTGGATTCGAGTTTTACAACGAGAAGTAAAAGCATCGCGGGTTGCGCCTTTTGGAGAACAGGGTCACGATTTTCAAACTGCTGAAAAACACTGTGCGTTTTTCAACGTGGTGGATATTACACCCTACTTTCCATCGCATTGGAAAAATTCAACCCATATCCACCTGATAAGTAGTTGATGTGGATTCAATGTTTACAAAAAGAAGGAAAAGCACTGCGGGTTGTGCCTTTTGGAGAACGTGATCGTGTTTTTCAAAGTGTTGAAAAACACCGTGCGTTTTTCAACGTGTTGAAATCTTTTATATAGTGTTCAAAAAGGTTTATTTTTCAGCACTTTCATAGTAGCAATTAAACTTCGACATGATAATTTTCTATTGTTGATTACATATTTTTATCATAATTACATCAACTTTCTATTTGTTAAAATATTTTATACTATCCATATATTACGTGAGCGGTTCTACATTGGCTAACAC
Organism: Taxus chinensis; assembly: GCA_019776745.2. Taxonomy (NCBI): domain Eukaryota; kingdom Viridiplantae; phylum Streptophyta; class Pinopsida; order Cupressales; family Taxaceae; genus Taxus; species Taxus chinensis. The sequence continues at coordinate 640,300,111 of CM034148.1, read as the reverse complement.
CACCAAGCACTTTTTTAAAACACTCTAAAAATAGTCAAAGAGTATGTCAATTGTACACGTTCCATATTTATGTATTTTAAATATATGCAATGTACAATCTCATATACATGAATTGGAAATGTTTACAATTATAATTTAGGCCCACTCAACATGCCATACATTTACTTTCCAAAGCTCAACCTGCTCATTCTGTAAGATACACCTTTTGCATATCCATTGCATCTACAACACAACGAATTAAATATTAGACAAGGTATCAAAGGATTTTTACCTTACATACAGTAAATAAATGTTATGATATTAAGGACATTCAATACACACCTTGTGTAGATGCTAAATTGCTAAAAGATAAGTAGCGGTGAGGAGATGTTTCAGCTGCATTTGAACCACCTACAAAATAAATGAACAATATGTTAGTCTTCGCCTCGACAATTAAAATATCTTGTGAATAGTTAACACTAATAGTTCAATGTTTTAACATGTATGTTCCATTTGTGTGGTTTTTCTCCTCTTTGCATGATTTTCGTTGGGAAATTGGAAGCATTCGTAGTCTTTAGCGTGATTGTTCAAATCTTCTACAATGACAGGCCTCTTACTCACTACTGGTGGCATTTTTTACTTGCACTAAACCATGGACGCATGTGGGTGGTGGCAATCTCATTGACATCTCCTTTGAAAGCAACATCCAACATATTTGATGCTTCTAGGTCTCTCCTAAACCTTTGAACACATTCAAAGAATGTTTTTTTCTGTTCATCTATACTCAGTCGTGTATCAGAGACTGACTTCAAGAATTCTTTGGATGTGTGTTCCATAAAATCTGAATTACCTTCTATCATCAAACCACCAGCCCCAACTATTTTAGGAGTTCCTGTGACATATAAGACATTATAGAAAATTATTTATTTACACACTAGGTTTTTCAATATCATAGTACACATGAATACACAATGCCACCTAATCATAAATATGCATGACAAACATTATCATTGGCATCGATTAATTGAATGAAGGCATTAACAACTAACCATTAATTGTCAGTGAGTGTCGAGGTGGCGAGGAGGGGCCATCCCATAACATGCCATCGTTTACATTACTTGTCTCTGCATAAGTATTAGATGCAACACAAGAAATGAAAACAATTTCAACATGATGCTTTTTTCATTGCAACTTATTCTTAGCAATCTATATCACTACTTGCCACATACGATGACATTAAATTACCTTCAACTTTTGTTGTTGGATATGACGAAGAGGGGCCGTGTCAGAATGTGTCTTCATTTACCTTGCTTGTCTCCCCATAAGTATTGCCTCCTGCACGTGAAATGAAAATAAATTCAACATGATGCTTATTTCATTACAACTTATGCTTAGCAATCTACATAAGTAACATATGATGGCATTGAACTACCTATCACTTCTGGTGCTTGATATGATGACATCGACACATATTGCTTGTGAAAATCCAATGCCTTCAACACGTGCTTACATGTGTTTCCTATGATATCCCAAGCACATTCAGCATACGTCCAAGGCTCCACATTGCCTTACCAAATACCATGTGCTTCTAGTTGTTTGGCTCCTCACCCACAATTGATTGCAATCAGGTGTAATTACAAGGCAATCTGTATCAGGAATACTCTTTAGCTCTCTCAACTACTGTCAATAGATGTCTTTCTTTTTTGAAATTGGTCAAGAAGCTAGATTTTTGCAACTTCCTCTTGTGTTTGTAAAATGGCTCCACCTTGTACACAAGTGTGTAGAACAAATAGTCCATCCGGCGAGCACATTTCTTTTGTCTATCACACAAGTATCTAGTCTTCAAAAAACAATGGTAGGATTCAATGGATGCATTTGTTTCTTGATTTGCATGGGAGAAGTTTCTAAAATTTTTGGCCCACATAGCTGTCAAGTGACACGGATTGAAAATCAATGACATTATAAACCAAGAATTATAATTGATGATAATTAATAAGAAAACACACAAAGGATCGCACTCACCAACACATGTTCTTTGCTCTCACACCATGTATTCCTGAAGTACTCGAGGAACTTAGTTTCCTCTTTGAATTCATTAAAGAAGTCTTGAATGATTCAAAATGTGTGCTCGTGATGCATTTCAAAACCATACATGATGGTACCTAGTCTCTCGAAAATCTTCCACCTAGACTCTTTGCTACAATACTTGTGCACATTTTTCAACCATGCCCTGCGCACGTGCCATAGGCATAGCACTACACGACAACCAAAAACACACCTGATGGCTTGGATTTCAGCCGACGCATCATCCGTAATGAACGCATTGATCTGCCAATTGGCACGAAGCCTGTTTTCCTCATTTTTGGACTTCCGCCAACCACCCGTAAATATCTTCAATTTTATTCCTCGAAGAAATGGCCCATGCTACGGGCACCCCAGCTTCTTGCTTGTAAAAAACAAGCAATGTGTATAATTGGTACTGCAAGAAATATGACATCAAATGGTAACATGGGGTTTAATATAACAGAAAGGGAATAGTATTAATGATACGTAAATTACACATCATTTCAAAATTCATTCCAATTACTTACGCCATATTTGTTGGTAGCAAACGTCGAGTCCATGGAGATTATGGAATTGTGTGAATGTTGAACCATTCTCTCACACATCCACGGTGTTTGTAACCCCATAATGAATGGAATGGTGGTTCCATTTGGGTGTTGATAGTAGAAAAATATGTCTCTTTCCTCCGCATGCCATAAGTTCACGCTCATGGCATCATCGGAATGCTTTTGAGACCTTCTGCAGTGAACTCTTTTCCACGTTTCAGCACGTCCTTTCTTGTCATGTATTCGTCCCTCCTACTCGATATACCCACATTTGATGGATCCTCTATATATTTATCGTACACCGTGTCCACGGTGACTCCCATTAACAAAAGACTCTCGATATAAGTTTTGCATTCATTTGATAAGTACGGGGCAACATTCAGATGTGGATCATTAATGGTATTTTTGTTCATCCCATGACAACACTCACCATTTACATCACAATGAAATGGATGGTTGTATAATATTATGGCCATTGTTGGTCTCCCATAAAAAACCTTCACATTGAAATGACATTAGCAACCCCTTTTAATTATACACCTACTCACTTTGTCACTTGTTACTGACTTATTTCTATTGTTGTCTGGACCATACGAACACCAATAGCTGCATTAAAAATGGTAACATCAAATGCTATACAACTGTTTACGAAAAGAACGTACAAAAAAATAATTTGTTAGCGAATTTCCAAACCTAGAATATGATTTGGTTGTATGCGGTTTTGGATTTTCTATATTTGTTGAGTTGTGATTTGTGCGGGTGAAGGTAGTCTCAAAAATTTCGTTAGAACCTTCCCCCTTTAGAAATGCATGTAGTCTTGCGAGCGGTATGGCGGCACAAATGTCGACATTTGGCTCATCCCCTATTGGTGTCCATTCTAGGTCATCATATGAAAACTGACTCTTTTCCTCTGTAATCTCTTGGACAGGAAGATCGCTCTACCATTTGGGCCTCTTCCCATCCTAAAAATTATTACATGTATCGTTAATGAAATAATTATTTCATACTTACCAAAATAAATTTTGACTTTTGATTCATCATCATCAACATGAATACCATCTTAAAAAATTGGAAGCATTCCAATTTTTGTCTAATTCAAAAGGCACGTGTATAAAAGATAGTATTGAAATGTCGACATTTTTTAGTGTTTCATGTACACATTGCCATTTGTTATGATTTTAAAAGCCTCCGAGAATATAATGGGAGTAGAGAAAGTTGGATATGAGTAGTTAAAAGGAAATGAAGGAGCCATCGCCAATGACACGAGAAACCGGGTTGGAAGAAAAGCACATCATAAAAAAGGACGTGAGGCTGGCTGTGGCAAAATTATCATGAGGGAGTAATATGAGGAGACGAATACCCTCCACTGAAAATGCACTCATGTATGTGCATTTTGTGTAAAACCTACCATCCCACATGACTTGTGATTCATCATCATCAACATGAATACCATCTTAAAACATTGGAAGCATTCAAATTTTTGTCTAATTCAAAAGCCACATGTATAAAACATAGTATTGAAATGAAAGGAAAACAACAATTTATAGGACTGCCTACTACTTCCAGTGCATAAGCATATCACAATATGGTCATCTATAATGTGACAAAGAATGTGACATAATAAATATAATGAGACAAAGACTGTTACAAAATTAATATTATGTCAAATACACTTATACAATGTGGAGAGAAAATTCCATATAAAATATTATAATTAACCTTATAAATATAATTCACATCGTATAATAATATATTTTATGGTGTTTATTTTATTTATTAAATAATATTTTTCTAAAATGATGTATATAGAATAGAAATTATTACATTTAGCTAAAAAACAATAAAAACTATTGAAACAGGAACATGTTTATCTAAAACAGAAGTTACAACTAAAAAACATGAAAATATTAAAATATTAATAACATCTTTAATATATATATACACACACACACACACACACACACACACACACACACACACACACACACACACACATTTATGCATGCCAAAACATAATAATTAAATAACAATAAAATAATAATCATCGCAACACCCACATATCCTTCTTTTTGAAAAAAAATGAACTTTCAAACTAAAATTGAGGAGTATAGATATTTCAATTTTTTCACACTTTTATTTGAATTTTAGAAATGGTGCTAAAATTTTGAAGCATAATAAAAATTATTTGCTATACATTCTGAACAACTAGTATTCATTGGCATACTGAACTATCTATAATATACATATTAAATTATTAATAAATTGAACTTTTTATGCGAACACCCTTCATCTTCAGTTTACGTGGAAGCTTGTATTTCTGTATGTCTTCATTTTACGAACAGGATCGGGAGAAACTAGGCTCCTGGTATTCATATTCACTACACAAAAGAGTAACTACTACACAAAAGAAGCATAAAATTAACGTTAGTACGATACATGAAAAATCAAATATACATCATCCACTATGATAAAATAATCACAACATCAGAAATCTAATATCCATGAAAAATTCAAGTATCGAAAAATTCCAACGGCTATCCTTCACCCAAGATGCACCCTGCCATAATATCACAACCGTCCATTGTAAAAGGGACAATTGTGATATTACGGGAGGGTGCATTTCTGAGTGGAGGGTCGGCGGGACTTTAAAAACCTCTGTTCAGCACAATATACCACCCAACTATCGATGTGGAATCCTAAGGGGCAAGCCCCTTCATCACGCAATGATAGTTGGGTGTATCGATGTGGCATCCTAAGGGGCAAGCCCCTTCAGCATGCACCGATTCCTGTCTTTGTAGAGGCACTTGCCCCCATATGCCAAATTGAGAGTGTGAGTATGATAACACCTAATCTTTATAGCTTCAACTTACATCAGACATTCAAAACATTACAATTACCAATATTTAACAACTAATAAAAAAAATTATACATACGAATGATCTACACATTAGCAATTTTTACAACTATAATGAATTCAAAAAATCAAACTTTTCTAATGTATTCCATTTAACACAACTAGGAACAATGAAATTACAACTAAGAGCTCGAAGATCACACGCATATTTAAATGATTTTTTTATATTTTCTTACGATAGTAACAAATTGACATGCAAATCTAGAACTTATTTATACTTATAGATAATATTAATAATCATATCAAACACTTATAACATTAAATGTGTTCAATTTGTTTAACTATAACTGTATTAATGTTTGAGTTATAACTATAATAATGTTTGAGTTCGGATTTCGAGACGTAGTTTTATGGAATGTTTTCTTCTAATGTTTATATTTGTTTTTGTTTTTGTTTTTTTTGGTATGAAATTGTCTTTTTTGGCCTTTCTTGAAGGCTTTTTACTTTATTTGAATTTGGAATCAGATGTAGTAATTTTCTAGTTCTAGTTTTTCTTTTTGTCCATTAGGCTAACATTTTAAATTTTTGTCTCGAATGTTGTTATTCTCTCAGGGTGAGGACCCCTTTTCCCTTGTTTAATATATCAAAAACATAATTTAAGAACTATTTATATATATACACCATATATATTTCTAATTATTGTTATTGAATTAAAATTATTATTATTCATAAGAACTACTACAAGCTAGAGATGAAGGTAAGACATATAAAGGTTGTAGAATGAAGAGAAAGAGGGGAGGTTAACACATCTCTTATCCAAATCAAATATGGGTATGGATAATTGTTTTGTTGGGTACCTAAAGGTGAGATTATTAGACCTTTATTATTATTTTTGGAGAACTTGTAAGACTAGACTGATCTTTCATATGATTTGAAAAAATAATTCTGTAGATGATACCAATTACCCATTAGAAATTGGCATACCTGACTATTCCGTGTTAAATATATGTATCTTATATTTTTTCTTCCTTGATTATGAAATTCTCATTCATTAAAAAATAATAATCTCACATTGGTTAGTGATCTTGTTCCAAAACAACACGTAAACCCAATATATCACGATCCTTATGTTAATGAAGGTAATACCCAATATATCGAGCTCTAAAATTTTCTTACTTGTTTTTGTGATCCACCTGAAACAAATCTCTTTCCTTCAAACCTCAATCACTAACAAAACCTTGTAAAATATAAAAAGTGGGGGCGGGGGGCGAAGGGGAGTGGGAGAAGGGGCCATGGGGTAGGGCGAGGTGTATTTGGGGGCTTGTCTTAGTGAAAGAAATAAGAATTCTATCAAAACATTAAAAAAAATTAATATATCTATTAATAAATAAAGCTAGCCATCTCATACATTGTTTGATAAAGTAAGCCATAATAACTAAGAATTGAAAAATTAATGAATGATAAAACTGAAATAAAGACACTAACATAAAACTAACAATAAATAATTGACTCTACACAAATTTGTAAGAATAAAGATAATAATATTCCAAAATTTGTAATGACTTTACACAAATTGCAATTTATTAAATCACCTTTAGTAGCTAATATGAAAACTACTAATTATTTTACTTAGTGCTTTTAGTTGGGATTACTACCATTTCTTGTACTTAATTTTTTACATAATGAATCCACATGATAATTCCAATGTTTTTACATATTTTAAAGATAGTTACATAAAACAGAATATCAATTCTTTACCTTTGTCTAGTCGTTATCGCTTTATAAAACCCATCCAAATTTGCCACATCACTTATACTTTTATAATTACTCAATTCTTTACCTTTGTCTAGTCATTATCACTTTATAAAACCCATCCAAATTTGTTACATCACTTATACTTTATAATGACCAATAAAAATAAAATCGATTTTAATTTGAAATTAAAAAATATTTTTAATAAAAAATTAATATTTTTTCCCAAGTATGGCGCATGAATATTAGCACCTCATTTATATTTGCACATTGTGAGTTGGGGGTTCGGACTTTACTTATTGAATTGTGTGGACCCCTTTTTGTTTTGATAGATGCTTCTTCAACATTGTCAATATTTATATTAGTAATGATGATAATGAAAGGGTGGAGTATTGGACATACTATTGTATTTTAATTTGATTATGTGTGGTAGTTTTGATATGGTTGAGTTTGAGGGAGATAAAAGAGGGGTTCATCTCGATGCAGTGGTACACCATTAAAGGAGAGATGTTGTTTTACATGTGCAAAAAACTCGAGGTGTGTGAACCTGACCTCCATTGATAGTTGTCATCTACCATCTTATGGTTTATGTAGTCTAATTTTCGACAAGTTGGTGATAGGGTGGTGATAAAACTAGATAGAGTGTTATTTGTAGAGCAAAAGCTTTTCACATTTGCAAATAATTTTAATCACCTCGTCAGTGTGGTACTTGAAGTGATTCTTTCATACCACTTCCCCATAATTTTGGCATTGAATGGCTAACACCCAAAGTCAAGGTCAAATTCCAAATTTACCTCAATATTTCTCACCTCCTATTGACGTGGTTTTGCACTGACATAATAGATGTTTTATGCACACAATATACTTGTGGTGCTTGATCCCAACCTCCATTGGCAACTGCCCACTGCCACCTTGTGGTTTCACTAGTCTAGTTTTCGACAAGGTGACAATAGAGTGGTGAGAAGATTAGATAAAGTCAAGTATTGGCAAAGTATAATCTTTTCACATCTGTAAATAATCTTAATCGCCCCAATCAATGTTTTTCTTGGAGTGATTCTTTCATACTACTTCCCCATTAAATTTGGCATTAAATGGCCAACACCCCAAGTCAAGGTCAAACTCCAATGTTACCTTAATATTGTTTACCTCCAACATGAATGGATTTATGGTCATATCATTTGAATTTGGATCCTTGCCCCTTGGGCCTAGTGAGGAGGTTGTTTGGATAGTTTGGTGGGGGATTGTAATTTCTCTAACTGCAACTTTCCTTTATACATACAAAAAATAAGCAATTGATTTTTTTGGTGAAACCCATGAGGCACCATATTGTGAACACCTTCAATTGTCATGAGTTAGAGGTCTTCTCTTGATTATAATTTATAAAATGAGGTTGTTAAGTGGAGGAATAAGCTCAAGGTAGAAGAAACCTATCGAGCTCATGACACCCAATTTCGTGCTCATATGCATTGGTTGAAAATTGGAGAATGAGCTTTTAAGGAGTTTTTCTCCTTTAGTCATTCCAAACAAGTTTTACATAGAGTGAAGGAAATCTATGATGCCAATCAACCCATAACTAAACTTCTAATATCTTGAGAGACTTTGTTTCTCATAACATGGAATTCTTGCAACTCAACCATCAACCATACCTTGTGAAGAAGACCTCATTAAATGTTTGTAGGGAGTAGCTTGCAAATTCCTTGAGGAAAACAATTGGTATGCAATCACTTATTTTCAATTGAAGAGTCACAAGGAGAAACAAAGCACGTGGTTTTGAATGGAATAAGAGTGAATCACACAACCCAAAGTTCTAAATTCAAGTTTATTTATCAAGAATATGGCTTAAGAGTGAATCACACAACCCAAAGTTCTAAATTCAAGTGTATTTATCAAGAATATGATGCCTCTTGTGATAGAAGATGAGCCTCCTTTCATAGTATGGGGCAAAGAAAATATTTACCAGATACAAAACAAAACAGCTAAATAGTATGAGGCAAAGAAAATATTTACCTGAGAGCCACCTATTATTCTCTGAAAATTCTTCCTCTACTTACCTTCCACACCTTTGGCTCCCTCTCTGGCTTCTAATGGCGGGTAATGTGAATGTTTGTGTTTTTATTGAAGTTGTTGTCCATAGAAAACACGTTTTTGGCGGTGAATTCAACATAAATGGCATTTTTGGTAATGCTGGCTAGCTTAGCTAGTGGCGCCACCTACCCTCCGCTTAGCATTGTTAATACACGAGTACAACCGCCGCCGAGTCTTCATTGAAACCGGATGCAGTGGCGAGTTTGATGGGTCCGAGTTGATGGGATGGTATTTTGAGTACAACTACCGACAAGACCTCCTCTGGCGCCGGGAAAAATGGGCACATCATGTAGCGCATGACATGTGGGATGGTAGATTTTACACAAAATGCACATACATGAGTGCATTTTCAGTGGAGGGTATTCATCTCCACCTCTCTTCCATCGCCATCATGAAGGACAAGAACATGACATTTAACTTACAGAAAATGTATGGTAGCCCCTACTCTGTATGATCACCCCTGCTCTGTATGGTTGCCTCTGCTTTGTGAATGGAATTGACTTGAATTGGTATCTACATGACATTTTGATTTGATTTGTGAAAAGTCACTCTCCCACTAAAGATCATATGAAGTCGAAGTTGATTTGGTTTTGAATTCACATGAGCTTTACACAACACTTGTCCAGGAATGGAATTATTCTGTTGTGGAGAATCTAGAGATGATGGTTACACTGGTGGAAAGGTGAGCCATTTTTTAGAAGAATCTTGGTGGTTTCACATCTACATGTTTGACGATGTCTGAACTTTGTTTAGTAGGAGTCGTTAATAACTCAAGACGAGAGGTGGGTTACTTTTCTTGTGGGACGGGAAACCCCATCGATAACTGGGAAATGTGAGGGTTGACCACTACTCCATCTCCTACTTGCGCTGACAGACCTCATGTCGATGCCATCATGGATTCCACCGCCATCACCATCTCCATCAACCGCTTCGCCCACCACGACAAAGTGGGTCTGGGTCGCTCTAAATTTCAGACTCTAACTTTAAAAGTATTTCATTCCTGGCATATGTACTTTGCTAATATGTATCACTTTATTCTTCGCAGGAATTTATTCTTAGAAATGTTCATTCCTGCCACATGCCCTAAGCCCACCAGAGGATGCAACCACAATCTAGACCGATGTATTTTCAGGATTATCTACTGAAAGAGTCCTAGGGTTACGAACCCATCTCCAACCTCCACAACAAGTAATCATTGTTGCCCACAACACCAAATTTCTTTCAGTTATTTTATCAAACACTTTCCCTGCATCGAATATGCTGCCACATTTTCATACAATTTTATAAGACCAGATGCTACATATATATCTTATTCCAACCCATTTTTCAGAACAAGTTCATGGATCTTTCTACCCTATTTCAGATTCAAAAGCCCTGTATATGCCTTGATAACAAAGGGAAAAGTAAACTTTCCGGTTTTATGCACGTGCATTGCATTTGGTTATATAGCAAAAAGCGTTTCTTGGAAGAGGCCCCACAGTTATCACACCTCTCAACCAGCTTCACACCGGGATCGACCACACTCTGATCAAGTTTCCAACAAATTTCACTCATGCATTAACATTATTTTGCATTGACGAGTGTAATCGATGAATCTTCACTTTAACTCTTCCATGCCTAGTTACAAATTAAACCTGATATACCAGTTTGTGTATTCAACTAGTGTTTGTTCAATGCATGCATCTATGGATAACCGCTGGAAGTAGTTTACTAATCATGTATTTCATAGTTTGTGTCACTTTTGTTAATGTCATAAGTCTCCATTAAAATTAAACACTATTTAGGATACTTAAAAGTATTAATGTCAAAAATTCTTTTTGTTATTATTGTAGTGTCATGTTATTTTAAAAAATAGGGTCCAGAAAGTAATTAAAATACTGCTTTCTTTCTCTAAAATATTATATCTTTTCAATAGCAATGTTATTAATCTAAGTAATATCTATATCGAATGCCCTTAAAAATAAATCTAAAATGTTTCCTGAGTCTGTAAACCCTAAATTTTCCACATTAAATTTGTCCTATTAAGAAAATATTGATAATGGCATACAAGATGAGGATAAATCTAAAATTTATATAACTTGCAAATCCAAAAATTTCATTACATCGAAAGGCGTTTGCATAGGAGGAATGCTCCACCCCTTCTCACAGTTGACGGGACATGAACGCGTGTGATGAATCAATCAAAAAGCAAGGACTCACATCCGTCCTTCACGTGCCGGGAAATAGTTTGACAAATAGTTAAATCATTTTTTAGTATTTACTTGCTTGATATTTTTTTTCCTTAATTCATCAGTCAAGGGTTTTGGCACAGATGTGGAGGCCACTATGGGTTCTATGTCTTACTGCTGCCCAACTAACTGTGGTGAAAATTACACTAATGACGACGATGGTGTGAAGACTACAAACACTGGCCTCTGGGTAGGTGCATTCATTTGAACGGGTCCTGGCGATTGCACTTTGGGAACAAACTCAGGATATTGCACATTAAGCTTGTTGAACAAAGAGTTATTTTCAAGTGCAACTGACGACGACGACGCCTCTACTTTTACTGCTCTACATCATCACCAAGCACGTAAGCATTGAAGTCTTCATATGGTCTTATGATAAATATATGCATTGGCCCAACATCTGTGTCTACGTTTTGATTATATGGACGCATCCAAGCTATCATTGGCTTCCTTACTTATCACCTTGACTCCTTTGTAAAATCAATTCCTGTACTCACGAACATACCCCACCTGAATCGTGATTCAAATATATTATTTTTCATATCAGCTTGGTGCCTCCATAAAATCTCTAATAGTTGGAGCCATATTTTTTTGTTACTGTTCTTAAATATTTTATTTCTACAGACTTGCATTGTATGTGTTCATCTCAACATCAATTAATCAACCCATGTAAGAGGTCACAACTTTTTATATACAAGTCCATTCACTGTGACTCGTTTTCATTCTAAATCTTGGTTTAAACATTATTTGTGATTTTTAATAGGTTTTAGTTTCATGTAAATTGGTGGTCGAAGTAGAGTTTAGTTTTAGTCCTTATTTAATAGCTTGATAAACTCAAATAGGCGATGTTAGTTTTATTGATATTTTATCATCTTCTTAGTGTACAAATATATGTGTGTGTGTGTGTCAAAACTATTATTTAATAATAGCTTGTAGCTATATTAGATAAGTTTCTCACTTTTGTCATTGAGTCAAAGTCAATGTGTGTCTTATAAAGTTTAAATGTCAAATATAGAGTCGTCAATGTTGTTATTGCGTCTACCAGCAAGTCATGCTTTCCGCAAACTTTGTGGGTTGAAACATGTCTTCTAAATGGTGCTACTGGCTCTCTCGTCCACATTGTTTATGACAATTTGTTGTGTCTGCCTGGTTTTATTTTAGTTTTTGTTGTTAACTTTGATCAATACATAAGGTCCCAATAGGATGCCAAAAACCCCTCCTATGTTCCAATTCCACCAATTTCTAGAGGGAGAGTTCTCTCCTTATCCGCCCTTCATATTTCACCCCCTTTTTCATTCACCCACAATGCAAAAATTATCCTCAGCACCTCTTCTACTAATCACGCATAAAAGAGAAACCTCGACTTCATTCCATGTCCTTAACACCCCCCCTTAATCCCCAATGAAGCTTCCCTTTCAAACTACTCCACTTTTTCTCCAATCCAGATCTTTTCTACTACTCCAGTTTTCACCACTTCATAGTTTTTCATTTTCCTACTTGAAATATCATAATTCTTTGTTGTATTTTACAATTTCCTTTTCCACTCACCAATAATTCACTTTTGCTAATTTTGTAATGTCTTGGCACATCTTTGGAGATATCCTTTGTAAATGGACATACGTAGCTTCAAATTAAAAATAAACAAATCATAAAGCAAGTGTGATGGGAATGTTTTTGTAGAGTGTGGCTGAGACGGACAATAATATGATTAATCTATTCAATATAATATGAATCGCATCTTTTCATTTATATTTTCTTACAAACAATGCGTCGAGGAATGTGATACTAACAATATAGTAAACAAATGTTTAAAAATAACAAGAGCAACAATGTTGCTAAGTACTGCCCAAAGTTACAAACAATGACAAATGCTTCACGTAAGAATAGAATTAGATTTTTAGAAAACTCCCTGAAAAATTATGTGTCAAGAAATGAAACTAATACTGGTTATGTCAAAATTTTGACTACAAACTTAGTGCCTCAAATATTAATTATAATATTTGATGATGTTGGTGAAAAGGTTCAAGCGGAAATTGCTTTGTGAGCTATGTTTGTGGGGCTACCGCGGAATCATACAAATGGGCCGGCATTGACCAGATTTGAGCTCAAAATAAAAAACAATTGTACTTAGTTAACAACATCTCGCGAGTATCAGTCTTTACAATGTGGCTTGTTTGTTTAACTTCATGTTAAGCAGAGGGCCAGCATTGCAAGTGCAGGTAAAGCATGTTGTGCAGTGCTCCTGTGTTTTTATTTTCATGGGTGTTATTTTCTATTTAACTTAATGTCCAGGTGTTGTAAAATGGGAAATCTCAAGTACACTGTGATGGTGCTTCTGGTTGTGGTTGTGGTGAATTGGGAGGAAGAGGGGGAGCTGTCTGGAGATAAGGAGGTTCTCATTGGTTTTTAAGAAGGCCCATTTCAATGTGATGAAGGCAGGGGATCTGTCCAAGTTCAACAACGACACATCTGAGAATAAGATTCAATTATCTTACTTGGGTGGTGTTTTCGATCTGGAAAGAAAAAGAGGGGAACAAAACACTTTGTTCGTTGATAGAAATAGGTGCTACCGCATTACCGATCCACATTGGTATTTACCGGTGTTAGTTGCAAAGGACATGGATAATGAGAAGAATATGGTGATTCTTAAAGGTTATAAATCTTTTTGGGAAGGAGTGGCCATAGGCGGTGTGATGGACTTGTTCGAGGCGTTTGACTGTGTGATACTCGAGAACCAAGAAATTATCAACATTACCGATGGCGTCCTTCTACCTGTGAATTTGTCAGTGAGTGAGGAGAAGCTCTTGAAGGCTCTAAACTTGGTAGGATTGTTCCTGCAAACCAAAAGTTTGCACTGTTTGATTCCCACATTGCTAAGCTTGACATCTGCAGTCGTGGAGTTTAACACAACACTGAGGGTGCCGGTGTACGGAAGAAGGTTCAACTGGGACACAAACAGCTCGGTGTGCCTGGTATGAATCGAACAGTCCTTTGCCTTCCACTAAATGTTTATAATAAGTGTTATCGAAGTGAGTGACAAAGGAATCCAGAAATTCTCACACGCTGAAGTTGGTGTTGATCTTGGGACACAGAGCGAGCAGGATCTGTGCGAATTAGCATCTGCATGGCAGGGTCCACCTTATGCATTGCATTGAAGCTCTACACTTTGCTCGCGAATGAAGAACAGTGAGAGAAACCCAACGTGTTCCCTCCTGTTAAATTTCATTATCATCATTAGACATTAAACAAAACAAACAAACAATGGATGATGATTCACTAGTAGTATAGTTATTATACCAGACAATGCCACCATATCGTGTATGGAGAGTCAGCGAAGGATGAAGCTTTGCAAGAGCTGAAAAACATTGAAAGTGGGTGCAGGCAAAGGCTTGGTCTCATTTGCAGTGGATATGACTCCGTCCATTCGTCCCTTCAGAACTTCCCGGTGAGCACCTCCAGACTACACAACAACATCCCTGACGGCAATGGCGATAATGTCCGCACAGAAAAAAGTTTGAGAACACACAGACTCCAACTTTCTCTTCGCATCATCAATTATGTAAAATGCGCGCAGTGAGAATTATCTGCAACGCTGGAAAATATCCAACATCCAGTCGGCTAACTGGGCCTTTGACCGATGACTTGGCAAACCACTAAACTATTTTTTCCGTATTAGCCATTTGCAGATCTGTCTCTCACTAAATGTTGCCAGTATAATAAATATCATGACATCACTATTTTCTTGAAATTGCTGAAGGCCACAATAACATCTCAATGTGTAAGCCAATCAAATTGCAAATAAATGAAATTTTGTAATTGTTTTGCTAAGAAATATGCAACTTTACTAATATTTGTCATGGATGTGAAAAGTGTTTATTAGTTTATGAAAATGATAACAAACCTTGATTGGTTGAAAAGTATGCATAATAATAACTAGTTAATTAAAATTGAAAACTATAGTATACACTGCCATGGGAAGTACTAATAACTAGAAGCGGGTACATGTGTTTTATTTATGCATATATTTGTAGATTATTAGGTATTGAGTGTGGAAACCTTAGGGGAGAGGACCCGGTTGTGGCGCACCCTATCTTTGCACAGTCACCGCGCCACGTCACTACCACCTAGATGAGTAAAAACACCACCAATGGATGCAGGACCAAATTCTTGACCTCCAGCATTGCACCGCCACCTCACTGCCACCTCATCACCACGTGGACGATCCGCGTTTGTGAAGATATCAAAAAAGTTGGTTTAATTACATCGGACCAAGTGTTGTCCACTCGCCGCACTAGTTGTTGTCCGGGCTACCGCCATGCATTGAATGCTCACCCACCAGTCGTTAATGCACGCGGGTAGGTTTATGGAGATAGTCACCGCCAAATCGGGCCATGGCATTTCGTGGGAAATGGAGAGGGAGCTCGTTCAGTCTGGTTTTTCGCGTGTTCAGTTGCAGAGCTCGAGCGACCATTTCGTGGTATCTTGCAGACCGGTGGGTGCATGCGTTTTCTCCACTCCTAACCGACTTCGTCCTCAGCATTGGCTCGTCCTGCTATGAAGATGAGAAGAAAAGGCAGAGGTGAGAGGGTTCTCACTCAGGCAATGATCCTTAGTGTTTTTAAACACTGTACTACTATGGAAAGTTTGTTGTTTGTCATTCAGCAAAAGAAATTTGTTTTGTCACCCGTCTTATTTTATTTCTTCCAAGCTTAAAATCATTGGTGTATTTGTCTTGTTTATGAGCCAACTCTGTATTTATCGAAAGCATTAATTTGTGGGTATAGTTGTGTTTAGAAGTTTTACAATTTCGCTTTACTACCTGCAGAAGTTTTACGATTTTGCTATGCTGTTATGATATGGCTTTGGATTATTTGCATTACACACATTCGGCTTCCAAATTTCCTTCATCTTAGAGTTTCAGCAAAATGAACTTTTACTATAACTTCAATGAAGATATCTAGAAATTGTTTTTTTAGTGTTTGTATATTTTGAAACAAGAGGAACTGAATAAACAGTATCTTGTTTAGTGCAAGTTAGAAACATATCAGTACCCAATTTTTTTAGTGTTTATATAGAAACAAGAGGAACTTTAATGAAGATATCTAGTAATTTCTGCTTCACCTCTTAGTGTATCCAATTGTTTTCTTTTTGTATCAGTACCCAATTGTTTTCTAAAAAACTTAGCAGCATTACCTCATCATTGGACTTAAAGTAATCTATTTTCTAATACCCAAGTACCCCTTTAAGCAATTTCTAGGTCTAATTATAGACAGATTTACAGGTCTACTTACCCCTTTAAGCAATTTCTAGGTCTAATTATAGGCATTACCACTCTCTGTTACTGCCATTTACATTGTTTTCTGTTGTAATTGCTCGCTTCTGTATTAGCGTTCTCTCGATCTTGAGTCTAAATGTTTGAAGTGTCTTCCATGGTTCATATATACATGTTGCTCCCAAGGGCTGCATTGCTGTAACGCATTGCACCGGTTGTAGTACACCCTATCTTTGCACAGTCACTGCACCACGTCACTGCCACCTGGTCGAGTAAAAACACCATGCCATTCGCCACGCCAGTTGTTGTCCTGGCTACCGCCATGCATTGAATGCTCACCCACCAGCCGTTAATGTGCGCGGGTAGGTTTATGGAGATAGTCACTGCCAAATCGGGCCATGGCATTTCATGGGAAATGGAGAGGGAGCTCGTTCAGTCTGGTTTTTCACGTGTTCGGTTTCAGAGCTCGAGCGACCATTTCGTGGGATCTTGCAGACCGGTGGGTGCGTGCGTTTTCTCCACTCCTGACCGACTTCGTCCTCGGCATTGGCTCGGCCTGCTAAGAAGATGAGAAGAAAAGGCAGAGATGAGAGGGTTCTCACTCAGGCAATGATCCTTAATGTTTTAAAACACTGCACTATTAAAATAGTGAGCATAATCATACTGATATATTAACATAAGTTTAATTGTATACATAGAACGATGGAAAGTATTCTGATTACATACGCAAAATTAATATGAGTATTCTGATTACACCGCCAAATAGGGTGTAAAATAAAGAGCATCATCATATTGATATATTAACATAAGTTCAATTGTATACATGGACACCTGGAAAGTATTCTGATTACATACACAAAATTAATATGAGAATTCAGATTACACCGCCAAATAGGGTGTAAAATGTAGAGCATCATCATATTGATATATTAACATAAGTTCAATTGTATACATGGATGCCTGGAAAGTATTCTGATTACATACGCAAAATTAATATGAGTATTCTGATTACACCGCCAAATAGGGTGTAAAATATAGAGCATCATCATACTGATATATTAACATAAGTTTAATTGTATACATGGATGGCTGGAAAGTATTCTGATTACATACGCAAAATTTATATTGCACTATATAACTTTAGAGACTACATAGGAAGGCTTCGGTGAATACATCTAGCAAAATTGTATCACCAACAAAATTACTACCATCATCATATGGGGTAATAAGCATTGTTTGCGGGCACATGTTCAATATCTTAGTTAGTATAAGTAATATTGCCCTCTTTCTATACTGCTTTTGGATTTTCTTTTCCTGCCGATACAGTGTTCGATTGGCCAACTGAAAAGGGATTTAGAATCCCTTTTGACAGAGCATTTGGTTGCCCAACTGATAAAGGATCTGGTCCCCCTGCTGAAAAAGGATTTGGTTGTCCGCTTGAAAAGGGATTTGCACCTGTTGTTGACAGAGGAGTTGGTTGCCCTGCTGAAGCTTGCATCCATGGTGGCATTGCAAATGAACTACTAGGACTGCTTGAACTTGTACAAAGTAAATGAGGTGATACATACCAAGATGGAACTGTACAAGAGTTATTCATAAGTGATGGAGGTGTTCCAATTTGAGCATAACCTGGAATTTGAATATTTAACATATCTTGAAAAATCCTTCAATTTTCATGATCAGTTGCAGAACTTACACGCATCCTCTTTTCGTATTCCCTTAATTGATTTGCAAGTTCCCTCTCCCTCTTCTCTTGCTCTTTCCTTTGTTGCTTGTGTGCCTTCTCAATCTCTTTCTGTTGCTCCTTAGCCTGCTTCTCCCTTTCTCTTTCAAGCTTCTCCTGCAATCTTTTTTCTTTTGCTGCAAGTCTAGCAACCTTTTTTTCTTGTGCCACTTCTTTTTTCCGTAACTTTAGTTTTGCTTGTTCCTCCTTTTTTCTTTCCGCATCAACCAATAGCTCCATGTACTCAGGTGCAGTCAATATCTGTGAATGCCTACTCAGTCTAATAGAACCATCTGATTTGTTTATGATCTCCCTTGGAAGTCGTAGAAAATGGGAAAGTAACGTACCACGTCCATCTTGGTTTTCAGTCTCTTCAGGGTGTTGAGGTTCATGTTGCATAACTTCTAAGTTAATTTCATTTTCTTGAGCATCCTCTTGAAATTCGACTTCGTCTTGTTCATCCTCATCTCCAACATCTGCATAGTAATGAATTATCGCTTCGTGTTCTAGTCCTTCAGGAAAGGAAGGCAAATTTAAGCTTTGATCTTCTGTGCTGGATGGTAGCTTGTAACCCAAGTTTTTCATGGCATCCTCTAACCATTGTGGCGGGTTAACTTGACTTGGCAAGGACAAATCATTGTTACTTACAAAATCTGAAGACCCCTCCTTATTGTTGATGATGTTACTGGGGTTTCCAAGAGCACCGTTTAGCTCCACTCCATGTGTTGCAGCTGCTTCCATATCATCTCTAGAGTCAACATTTTGCATGAATTGAGTTTCAGGTACCACCTCTTCACTGTCATTTAATTCAGGATTTATTCGTTGAGATAGGCTCAAAATGTTTGTGACAGCATCAACAACTTCCTCACCTTGCATGTCAAATGCTTGGCTGCATGCCATGTCATTTAGGAGAGCATCATAATTCAATGGCCAAATACCAGTTCTTTTGAAACCTGCAATTATGTTAGATGGTGTATGTGCCTTTTTTAAGGCTCTACTTGCAAGCTCAGCAATGTCACTCCTTTTCACATCTGCACATTTGTTCTCTGCCATCCATTTGGACCTCTCAGCTCTAAAATATGTCTTGAAAGGGCTGAACACACTCACGTCAAGAGGTTGCAACTTATGACTAGTATGTGCTGGTAGTGTTATCAAATCAATGCCCAATTTGTTTGCCTCCTCCACAGTTTGTAATGCTACATGGCTGCCATGGCCATCAAATATCAATAGGTGTCTATTATTTGGAGAAACACCGCCTGGTACTGAACGTGCAAAATGACATAGCCAATTTAAAAACAATTCCTTTGTCATCCATGCATTTGGATGTGCAGCCATACATGCTCCAGGTTCACAATTTTTAATGTAATTCTTTATCATTCTCTTTCCCTTGAACAAATAAAATCCTGGGATTGACATACCTGCTGCATTGACACAACACAATATAGTGATCCACTCCCTGCTCTTTGGTATTACCTTTGGGACATTACGACTGCCCCTCTTTGCAATTACACGAACTCCACAATTTCTTCCAGCCTGCAAACCAGTCTCATCACAATTCCAGATTTTATGAGCGCCGTATGAATAGGTTCCATAGCTTTTGGCCAAATTATCATAAAATTTGGTTACTATTGCAGGGCGCAAGTTTAAAGCTCTATCCCTGTCAAGTCCCTCAGCGGTTCGGATTGCAAGGTCTGGATGACGTTTTCTGAATCCAGCCCACCATGATTTACCAGGAAACCCATCTCTGAAGGGGTTTTGTCTTGTTTCACAAATCTGAGCAACATTTGCCTTTAGATGCATTAACTCCAAGCCATGACCCATATCAGCCATTTCTTTGCACCATTCAACAATTTCCTCTTCTTCTTCTTCAGTTAGAACTGTTGGAGGACCCCTCCTCTTTGTGTGGGTGAGACCATTTAGCCAATAGTGTAATGATGTGGGTGGAATGGAATACTTCTTTGCTGCTGCTCTAACTGAGAACCCATTAAACTCAACATCATCTATCGCCTTTTCCATATCTTCTTTTGTCCAACCTCAGATGACACTAAGCTTCTTTGTTGCAGATGTTCTTTGAACTGAGACAGTGGGTGGGTTTCTACATTCTGGTTCATTACCAGTTGGTGCTGAATTATCCTCTTCATCACTTAAATTATGTGATAATTGTACACCTCTCACTTTTGGCCTCCTTGATCTTCTAGCAATAGCACCTTTTCTCATGGTGTAAATGAAATACCTGATTCACAGCATGAAAGATGATTGTTGGAAAAGAAACTATAAATATACCAAAAATGAATGCTGGAATATGCTAGAATATGAATGATTTTGTTTAATTTTTAGGAATTAATTGACTTGTAGTTTTCATTATGACAATGCTGTATAGTTCAACAATGTTGTATATTGCATTTCAGAATTCACTATATTGTTCGTTAGAAATATGGAAGGGAAAATTTATAATGAAAACATTAACGGCTGGTGGGTGAGCATTCAATGCATGGCGGTAGCCCGGACAACAACTGTCGCGGCGAGTGGACAACACTTGGTCCCATGCAAAAAAACCAACTTTTTTGACATCTCCACAAACGCGGATCGTCCACGTGGCGCTGAGGTGGCAGTGAGGTGGCGGTGCAATGTTGGAGGTCAAGAATTTGGTGCTGCATCCATTGGTGGTGTTTTTACTCTATAAATTTTCCCTTCCATATTTCTAACGATTGGTAACAGCTTAGCTTTAAACTCTATAAATTTTCCCTTCCATATTTCTAACGACAATTCAGCAAAGGATTGGTTCCATCAAGTCACATTAGATTTTTTTGAAAAGGATTTGTCGAGAGGATTGGTAACAACTTAGCCAAATACCAGTTCTTTTGAAACCTGCAATTATAGTGTTTTTACTCACCCAGGTGGCAGTGACGTGGCGCAGTGACTGTGCAAAGATATGGTGCACCACAACCGGGTCCTCTCCCCTAGTTGTTAAAGCTAAGTTGTCGTTAGAAATATGGAAGGCATATATTTATAATGAAAACATTAACGACTGGTGGGTGAGCATTGCTAGGGGATAGGCACCGGTTGTGGTGCAGGGTCCAATAATGGAGACAGTTTTTAAATTGGTCAATATTATCTTATTCATTGATAGAATTTAAAATTTTCCTTCCATATTTGTAACGAGAACTTGACAAACTACTGTATTCGTCGGACTCTTCCTATGTAGTTTTTAAAGTTATGTTTTCAATATAAAATTTTCACATATGATCATAATACTTTCCAAATTTCTATGTATACAATAAAACTTATGCTAATATCACAGTGATGATTGGAAAAAATACTTTTCAACTGGAGAATGAGATATCTGGAAAAAATGAACAATACAGTGAATTCAGAAATGCAATATACAACACTGCTGGACTATAGAACGCTGTTGTGGTCATATTCCGACAGAGTTGTATATTCCAGTAGTGTTGTATTTAAAGTTATGTTTTCAATATAAATTTTGCACATGTAATTAGAATACTTTCCATCTTTTTATGTATACAATTAAACTTATGCCTATATAGCAGTGATGACTATACACTAGAGAAGAAGAATATATGTTCCCAAAGAAGTGTATTTGCTGTTTGCACGCACTGTCATGGCATATGATTTTGCAACGTATAGAAGATATGGGTATCCTGATTAGGTAATCCCACTGTTTCGCTGGGAACAACAAACTGGTCCCAAACTGTTTTGTTGTCTTTGATTTTGTTACCAGCTCTGGGGACGTTTAGGCATCCCCCTGGAGTTGATGGATGGCTGACATACCATAGATACCTTTGGGTTCTCAATGGCCCATGGGAAACTTCCAAGGGAACACCTAGCTTCTCTTGCATTTGTGGACTAGGGGTTGAACATTACCTTCACATCCCACGTTCCCAGGATGTGGGAAACATACGTTAGGCCCTTGCAGATGTATCCCTGTATAACTCTTCTATATAAAATATGATATTTTAGTACATGATTGGATGACAGACACGTTCCATGTAGCAATCTTCATTTTAACATTTATTAAGAGTTCTCAAAAAGCAAAGGTTCTTTATTATTAGCTTTATACGAAATATACTGCACTTGTTACTTGTCAGTTAAATGTATCACTGTCCAGTTGAATATTTCCTTCATCCATAATGGTTTTAGCAACATTATTGTAGCCATACAACTCCTCACAATTTGTAAGAGGGAAGAAATATATGTTTTATCCCAATTTCTGAAGCCTTCACATATATAAATTTATGGAAGGGAAAATTTATAGAGTTTAAAGCTAAGTTGTTAGCAATCGTTAGAAATATGGAAGGGAAAATTTATAGAGTAAAAACACCACCAATGGATGCAGCACCAAATTCTTGACCTCCAACATTGCACCGCCACCTCACTGCCACCTTCAAATATATGTTTTATCCCAATTTCTCAAAATTTCAGTCTGTAGTTTTTGGTAGTGCATGGCAGAACAGAGTATCAATTGCAACAAAAACGCTCATAGTTGGACTTTTGCACTTGTCCTAGTTGGTTATAAACATCATATTTAACAAGCCTTTTGCAAAAAATGGCTAACAGGTTTATAGCTTGTGAACTATTTGCTTTAAAACCAGTCAATATTTCCAGAGCACTGCGCTGCTTGATTTTTTTGGTTTTGCAAGGAATGCTTATGCAGATAACTGCAAGCCAACGTGGTCTCATAGAATGCCATGATGGTAGGATATGCACAAATTAGATTTGTTGAAAAGACTTCAGAAACTTTAAAGCAAATGCAATTGGCATATAAAAATCTGCTGCAATATGCAAACACTGAAAAAATAAATAGAGGGCTTGAATTATGAAATAGTTTGTAATTCATAAGTGTCGTACCTGAACTGCACTGCTCCTCACTTCTTCAACTTTGAGAGATGAAAACTGCATGAACAAATGGAATTGTAATCCATCCTCCAGCTTTTATTCTATCATCCTAAATTCTGATTGGTTGATGTTAGTTGACATGGATTCACTATGATAGTTCAATCAAATGGCTGAGATTTATTGGGATTTAATCCAATGGATAATATTTTAGTTGGTCATTTTTATTATTTTATGCAGCTGGTTACACAATTTATTGTTCATATGGTACTGAGTTTTTAAACACTGTGAAAGGTGAGACTGACCATAATTTCATTTATTGTTATGCAGGTGTTTACTTGGGATTGAAGACTCTTACATCAAAACTAGTGCATTATATTTGAGATCTGGTTTGGAAAGTCTTGAGAAATGACTTGTTGAAGTGACTGTAATAGATATGATGTACATACAATGAAAATATTACTTAATGAATAGTTGACTGTATAGACTTGGTTTTTGTACACTTGTATATAAATTAATATATATTTTTAGTTCTATCAATGAATAAGAGAATATTGACCAATTTAAAAACTGTCTTATTCAACATTTCATGCTTCCATGTTTAATTAATAATGATACAATAGAAAATAGTTGGGTTGTATTAACTTCACATATCATTCAAAATATGTTATTAAAAAGGTGAATGTCTTTTCACCTACTATCTCCACTAATGGACCCTGCACCACAACCGGGTCCTCTCCCCTATATCTGGAGTAATATAGTTCTATGGTTTTGCGAGCCAGACAGGTTTTCAAATTCACCTTTCAACTTGTCCCCTGCAATTTTGTTACGAAATCAATACCATTTCCGTCGTGCCAGGTACAAACGCCATCTCCGACCGCATTGAATGTCAACCTCTGCATATCACTCCCATCCAATGCTAACACAAATACTTCTCCAAAATGTTGGTATCCGTTGGGAACAGAAACTGGATATGCTGATACGCCGCCAAAATTCGTAGCATACATGAGACTCTTGGAGTCGGGGCTGAAGCATACGTGGTTTATTCTTTCCTTCTCAGTAGACGTCACTCTGTGTAGTCCCGTCCCGTCTGGATGAACTAAGTAGACACTAAAATACTTAGCCTGCTGCGGATCGTACCCGTTGGAAGAAAAGGCAATCCACTGCCCATCTAGTGACCAGCACGGCATGGTATCGATCCACGGACCTTCTGTTAGAGCTCAAATCCCGCCCTCCTCACCTTCCTCTGCATCCATTATGTACAGATTCTTGTGCCTGGGACCGCACCGATTTGAATACCACTTCCTTCCCATCCGGAGACGAACAAGGAAACACATTGTTGTTGGTGCCATCTTTGGTAAGAATTCTTACTTCTGCATCGACCTTAGACTCTTCTCCCAATTCGTCCAGATTAAAGTGGATGGAGATTACGTGAACTGTAGTTTTATTCGGAGCAAAGATCAGACCAACGGAAGTGTAGACGAGCCCGCTCTATTTACCGTTCCACGCAACAGCAAATGCAGGCCCTGTTGAACAATTTCCATCTCTTTGATCCATCCGCTTTCACGACATGAACCCCACCGTTTTTGGCCGAGAAGGGGATTGAAGGCTACGAGTGATGTGCATCCGGAGAAAAAGCTAGGAAATACCCGTTTATTCTCTGCAACGCGAGTGTGGGTATCGGAGATTCCACCCACTCGAGGAAAGGAGCAACCGTATCGGCGTCTGGGGCATCTTCTCCTCTGAATCTGTGGAACCTGAGCTTCAAAGAGTCCGCTGAGATGAAAGGATTGTGAGTGATGAATCTCTGGATTTCATCGCTGGCCATGACAGGAGGTAAATGATTTCGACTGCAGGTCGAAAATCTCGATATGCCTAAACTTGGTCTCCGCTCTGCGAGTGGCGACTGCGATCCAGCTCGCCATGATGGAAGCGCATGGAGTGAAGGTGTGAACGGACGGTGGAGTTATCCGTTCAGCTCGAATGGGTACTTCTGCATCGAGGAGGTTGAGTCTGTAGATGCTCCAGAACCCGTCTGGAGCACGTCTATGGAAGTAGATTGTATTTTGGTCGACCCAACTCGGCCATTTACAGATTTGTCTCTCACTAAATGTTGCCAATATAATAAATATCATGACATCACTATTTTCTTGAAATTGTTGAAGGCCACAATAACATCTCAATGTGTAAGCCAATCAAATTGCAAATAAATGAAATTTTGTAATTGTTTTGTTAAGAAATATGCAACTTTACTAATATTTTTCATGGATGTGAAAAGTGTTTATTAGTTTATGAAAATGATAACAAACCTTAATTGGTTGAAAAGTGTGCATAATAATAACTAGTTAATTAAAATTGAAAACTATAGTATACTCTGCCATGGGCTAGTACTAAAAAGTAAAAAGTTTTAGTGAGTTATAAATTACAGAGGGCACAATCAAATTCAATAACGTGTGGCTCGTATGACATTGAAATCAGATTTGAATAATCTGCGTTAGCAGCTGTCAGCACTCCGTGATGACACAGACTGTGATGGTCTGTGATTAATTATAACATGCAGATGCAGAATATAGCTACCTAGCAGACTAAAAGA
Organism: Taxus chinensis; assembly: GCA_019776745.2. Lineage (NCBI taxonomy): Eukaryota > Viridiplantae > Streptophyta > Pinopsida > Cupressales > Taxaceae > Taxus > Taxus chinensis. The sequence goes on along the minus strand of CM034148.1, from coordinate 640,274,162 downwards.
TAGGCTAGATGGAGTTGGAGGGGGTGAAAGGGGCAGCTCTGTATTCCTGTCTTATAGTCTCCATAATTTAGGTCGAATGGGCCCTTGAGGAGGCCTCCGCAGAGCTCTGTAGGGTCGTAGAACACTTCCACATCCACCATTTCTCAACTGCTCGTCCACCTTGGCAATGGCTATTCCGGTTAACTGGACCGTTTCACTAGTGGGGGCATGGCCTTTGAAGGGGCCTTCCATGACACCCCAGTGCCTGAACTTGAAGTTCACAACAGGAGGGCCTGTGTACACCTCCACCACTTCCCATACGAATCCTCCTAGAAATGATCTTTGAAATACGTCGTGGGAGGAGTCGAACGTCTCCATGGATGTCTTGTAGTACTGAATCTCTTCTGGTAATGAAGTTTGCAGCAACGCGTTGTAGCTTCCCATTTCCAACGTCTCCTTTGCCGATAAACCAGCTCTACCTAAAACGAATAATAGATCAACCAGTTCAATACAACCTAGAGAAGGAGAAGAAGACCAAGGAGGTGGATTGAAGTGAGGAATATTACCATTTACTTTGAGTGAGAAGTTATCTGGATCAATTGTTTTAAAGTCATCAACTTGAGTCTTGTGAGAGAGCTCCATTTCCCACGTTTTTCACCAGGTTTTGAACTGTTTCTTCCAGGGAACCCTCGCCCCATACCTGCAACATAGACATATTCCCATAAATTAATCAAATTGTCCATATCTGATTACCTGCATATTCAAACAAGAAAAGAAAAGCAACGCAGACCTTGGTCCGAGTGTTAACAAAGAGGGCGTTCACTTCTGTATAAAAAAGAGGAACACCGTGCCTCCACACAGTATTCTTCTCAGATTCTCCATGCATATTCCCGCGATACGGAACCTCTGCCTCTGCCGAGGACATTGAATCTATGGCGTCGATCAACAAATTATGCTAGCTCTAGTGGCCTGTTAACTTAATCACCAAGAGCACCGCAATATTCTTTGATGCCAGCTTATTCAAACAAATATATATACTTATTTATGGAGGATCAAGCCCATCCAGGGTCAACTAACAACTGCTAAGGCAGAGGAGCCATTAGTTGTGCACTTTAAGTTTAGGGTTGTACAATGCCCACATAAATACTATAAAATTTGAAAAAAAAAAAAAAACTTTTAATATATTTTTTTATTTTTTATTTAAATATTTTCTTTTTGAGTATTTATATTGTATAGAAAATGGTTTTTAAAGGGATTTAAATCAAGTAGTTTTCCATATAAATATAAGTGTGGACCATTAGTAGGACATTATGTCATGCATTTTTTTTCACTTGTGTGGCATCATGTGATTGGGTGTTTGTTTGATGTGATTTGATGTGACTCATTTTATTGGCTACTTTTTTTTCAAACTTCAAGTGACATGTACTAGTCCATGACTTTACATGTATCCTCACCATTATTGGTCCACGCTCCACTATTGGCTTATCTCCCTTAATTACGACAAGGGCGGTTTACAGTTGAATTGAGACTTGTTGCCTCTGACAGTGATAAGGACTGTGAACGGCGGAGATTCACTCGTTACATCGACGATACAATATTAATATAATTTGATTGGACGGTTTCAAAAAATGTCGTTGGATTTTAGAGCGAGTTGGTAGATCAACCTAGTGGTCAATAGTGTCGAAAAACACACTGTGTTTTTCAACATTGTCTTGGTCTCAGCACATAGTCCCCACCAATCCAGCTGCCACCTGTTGGCTGCTTGAACATGATTTGATTTCATTTTGTTGATAAACACAACACACCACTGATGTGACCGCTGACACGCAAGACCCACCAGGACATGCGCATGCATGATATCATGTGTTTTGATGGGTCGTGCACCCATCCATAGGTGCATTTTGGGTGGAGATTAGACACATGTACAATTCCCAATTGAAATCAGAGTGGCAGTCTCTGAAGCTTGACAATTAACAGATGGTTGTGATTAAGCCTAGGTGGACCAACACGATCCCTTCCTTCCACGTAACATATCTTGAAACCAAGAGCCAAAAACCACCTTTCACTCGTCGTCGTTTTGACATCCATGGTTTTTCATGGTTGTTTTCGGGCCATCAAAATAGTATATTATATACTCTCTGTTGATTCATAGTCTGCTATCAAAGAAATTATGAATGTTTTCCTGGATCTATGAGGATGCAGAAAGCTTGTCGAACTGCCAAAACGTCTGGGTGAGTTACACGTTTTAAATCTTTGATCTTGTGGTTCTTTACTGCAATTGTCGGACTCGATTGGGAAACTCATATCTTTGGAATATTTAGGTCCTCATTCTTGTGTAAGGTTGGAACGATTGCCAGAATATTTTGGGTCACTGAGGTGTCTTGAAGCGCTGAGCGTATCTTACTGATACGTTCAGCGTGGACTGCCAGCATGGCAATTGACTTCTGAACGTCCATCTAACGCGGCTCCCCCTCCGTCAGGTTGTTTCTCCGTTAACTTACGGTGGCACCATTCCTGGCGCGGCACTATTCCGGGCAACAAATGGATCCCACACTGCTTCGTTTCAAATACCCCGCCCATTTATAAAATTTCAAATATCCCGCCCGTATGGAAATTTCAAATCTCCCCCTAAACCTAGCGTTGGTGCTTTATTGTTGATTCTCTGTTTTGAATATTTTCATTGATTTCATGGATTTTTAGTGTTAAAATCTACATTGTAACACAGGTTGTCCATGTCCATTCACCCAATGCACTGTCAAGCTTAGAACACCTTTAGACGCATACAGTGGCCACCCTTTCCTATTCAAATATCACGTTCTGGTTATCTGTCTCTTCTTCTTTTTTCCCTAAATGAGTGTATATTGATCCATTGAAAGAAAAATAAATATATTGTAATTGATACTGAGAAATAATGGGCCATGGATCAGGAAAAACGACCATCTTACACAAGCTAAATATGGGAAAGTACGTGAGAACAGTGCCCACAATAGGCTTTAATATAGATATTGTGACCTTTAAGAACTTGAGCTTCACAATATGGGATGTGGGCGGCCAAGACAAGATCCGCCATATCTGGAAGCAATACATGGTCAATGCTCAGGTAAATGCTTAATCTATAAGTCTTGAAATTGGTTTTGGACTCTAAAATCTTCATTTCTACACCAAAATTTAATATCAACTGCTTGGATGGTTTGGTTCTTAAATCATGATCTCTATTTTTTCAAAAAAATTGATAGGAGCCAACTACCCAACAATCTGGTACAGTTATTTTTATTTAAGCTAAAGCATTGAATGCGCAGGTGACCTAAGTCGTTGATACTAAAGTCATTGATACCACCAATGCAAGTTAGAACTCATGATCTTTTTACTAATGATGTGATGCCACAATAGAAATAGCTTTCACAATTGGCAACATAAATTGTACCAAAAAAGCTTCCTCATAATCCTAACAAGAACTTGCAAATAGGTATACATTAAAACCGTCTTTTTTATGTTGCAACACGTTTTATAATAAATGTTATTAATAATTTGTGGCTTTCGTGGAGCCTCTTACAAATGGCTATACAAATATATTATTTTTGAGATGTTTCAAATGGTTCATTAATTATGGTTTAACATCGAATTTTGCTATTTCACCATTTACATTGAGCTACTTAAAATTTGGGATTTAAGGAAAAATAAATCCACACTTTCTAAGATTGAGTTATAACATAAAATTTGTGAAAATATTGAAATTCCAACAAAGAAAAATAGTAAAGAAGCTACAAAACATTTAATTATCTTATTTTACCATTTGTATTGAGCCAACTGAAATTCAAAATCTAAGGAAAAACAAACTTGTACTTTGCACTTGTATTGCTTTCAATATCTTGTCTTCATTTTTGGAAAAAATAGTCTTCTACGATTTCCTCCTACAATTTTTTTTAAGGATCTTCATGCTCAATTCCAAGGGCTCTATAACTTGTTTCTCTTTCCAGAAAGAATTATGTTATACAATTTTGTACCGAAATGTTTATTTCATTTATAAGTGGATGATGATATTAATGTCGCATACAATTTATTTTTAATTAACATGCTAACTATTACACTCTAAAAAATGCATGGTGAAGGCTAATATTGAAAACATGTGGAAGCAAATAGTGCAATCAAATATCAAAGAATTGTATAGCCATGTATGTAATTTTCAATCTAGTCTTTTTTAGAATCGATCAATGTTAAATTGTTGATTCTACTTGTATGAGTATATTGAATAAAAAATAATACTTTTATTCACTCTGCTAGAGTATTGAAATAATTCAAATGCTATTGGTTGCATGCACACTTGTAAACAAAATACACTCACACCAATTTTATATCTTTTACTAAATACACTTTCTTTGGTGGGATTTTCCATTCAATGGTCTTATCTCTTTTTACTCTTGTTTCATCCTTTATTGTCTATGCTATGTAGTGCCTTTTTCAAAGTTTATTGAAGAGCACGAAGGTCCACACATGTAGGGTGGGTTTCCAAAGGACGCTCTGCTCAATGAAGACCCAATAGTGAGCATTCACCGCAACAAGAATAGTTAAAAAATTACTACTTCAAATTATTTCCTTGGAGATTGAAAGTATCTCATTTGTTCAAAGGGAATCATAAGGGAAATTTATATTTTGTTTCCTTGTACACCAAGTCTTCGCAATAGCAAAAATGCTAGTATTTTGTTCACATTTTTTATTTGATGTTTTTATGTCTTTGTTTTGTGGGGGAGCTCTGTGACCTTCTTTGAAGGATTTGGATTGTACAATATATCTACAAAAAAATTAGATGGTAGGTTGGTGAGTAATGTATGTTCAACTCACATTACATAGTTACATCATTCTTTTTTTATTATATTTTTTTAATTGTACAAATGTAGCAATATTGCTTTAACTAAGTTTGTTTTAAATGATATAAATATGTAGTTTTTTTTTTTTAGTTTTCTATAATTTTGTGGTAACCCAATTTGATTTGATTGGGAAATTATTTATCATAGAGTATTAAAGCATTAGAAATTTGAGGGTATATAAATTTACTTAAGATTTATATTTCACATATGGGTGCCATTCAAATATGAAGTGTTAGTATCACATGTTTTATAACCATATAAGCCACTGTCTATGCATTGGCATAACAATTGTAAGTGGCTAATTATTAAAAATATTTATCTTATTTATTTAATAAGATGGAATTATAATCTACCTTGACCAACATATATTAGGTAGATATTTCGAGGAAAGCTTTGGGAAAAATCATCTAACTTTCTTGTAAAAAATTAAAGGAAAAATAATGTAAAAAATATAGTACACACGATAGGAATGAAACAAGATCATACTACTCGTGGGCCACGATTACTAACAAGGGACTTACAATTTTTATGAAATTATAGGGTCAAAGGTGGTTTTGACTGCCAAGGAACTTAGGATGTGCCCATCTAAATAACCAAAAAAACCAACCTCCTCTAAACTTATTATGTTAATATGCATTTCCTTATCAGAACAAGGGGGCGATACTACTGACATGTTGGACATATATTAAATAAAATTAATAACTTCAACAATTATGTTAACTAGTAAATGGTGAGTTCTTGATTGAGCTTGACTACATCGATGAAATGATCGTAGTCTCTTGTTTATGTTCAAGTGATTTTGAATATTCAAAATTTGGAGAGGTTTTGTAAATGGAACATTCAAATGAAAAGAAAATGGTTGCATGTGCCCATTCATTGAAACGGAGGGCCAATCAAATTATAATATTCAAAACCTACATAAAAATAACACCCCATTCAATCCTTGTCACCATTGTGTTGCTTCCATCGTCCAATATGATTCTCGAGAAGTGAGTATGATATCTATTATTTTCAAGCAATCTAATAACCCATCATGAACATAAATTTTATGGAAATTTATATTATATGTAATTTCCCACTAAATCTATAAAATTTCACATTATATACACTGCAATTTTCAAAAATAAATATTATTCTTCATGTTCAATCTCTTACTTGTTTTATTCTCGTTGAGTGTGTTCGATTTTGTTTCCTTCTTTTTCAATTTCAGCCTTTGAGGTTCTTGCATACACTTTTTTATTGGATTCTTGTTGTGTGGAGGATGAAGGAGTGTCTTGAGGAAAAACTATTCCTTGGGATACATTAAACTAAGCTAATTTCTTTGTGAACCACTTCATAGTCCTTGAAAGAATGAGGTTCATGAGATCATCAAGGGTGTCCTTTTCTTTCAGTGACCAATCAATTATTGGGAGATGATAATATTGAGTAGAATACAAGAAAATGATATTAAATTGGCATAAGATGTCCCACAAATAACATAAAATAGAAGAATAATCACGACAATAGCTTAATTAATTATTTTCTCAATTACATAACTAACAATCACACCAAAGGGGTGCAATGGAAATTCTTGTAGATACAACAAAACTAATTGTTTCATGTGAACATAAGGATATTATACCTACGTGAGACCCTATAATCCACATTATCCCTACCCTTAGAGGATTCACAAAGTTTCCTTCACCACCTCCTATGAATAGAAATCTTGCATATGTTTGATTCCATTACACTTTTTTCCTTTCTTTCCATGCCCTCTAGCTCATCTTTTTCAGTTTGATTATCTTCTCCATTAAGAGACAATAAAACATCAACAAAATCAATCAACATTGTTGTTGAAGTTGAGGATGTACATTCCCTTGAGTCGGTGTTCCTAAAAAAATTGAGAGCTTTGGACCGAACTAATCTGAATCAATCACCAAAATTCTAACTAGAATGCATAAGTAATTATCCAACCACCAAAAGTGTGAGACACAATTAATCATATCATGAAACGGTCCATAATTTCAACTATCATGTGTTGAAGTAAAAACCCATCTCTACCGTTTTCCACAATGCGCCACCTACCACTCAATGTTTTTCACATGAAAGTATGATAAGGATATCCCAATGTGTGTTGGAAAGTGTAAGGTTCAACCTTGTGAAGAATCTTTTTCATTTTGAGCATCTTATTTACAATCTTTTGTCAACAAGGAAGTGGCTTAACACAATTTTCTTTTTGGTAAATTTTCCTAATATACAAAACATTGGAGGATGCACCTAAATATGCTTCAAATACAAGGCATACATTCCCTACCCCTTGCAAGATTCAAGCTCATGACCTTTGTTTCAATATTAAACAAAAATGTGGAAATCTCGTAGAGAAGAAGGCTAAGAAAAAAACATCGATATAAAACATGTTTTGATGCAGATGTATTTAGAAATTCATACGAAGGCTAAGAACATCTTGAGGAGGTTGTACGGGTTTGAGGAGACATTCATTTGCAAGGTGTTCATCTATACTTTCTACACTATGTATTTTGTATAGCAAGGTACCCCTAGACCAAGACAATCATGATATGAGTTTTAAATAGAAATTAAAGAAGGAATACCACTGCCTCCACCTCGATGAAATTAATTTCCTTGTAATATGATTATGCAAAATGTTAGTTGTTACCTACGGGTTCTAAAATTTCAATTATTAATGTTTGTGACTCTCTCTCTCTCTCTCTCCTCTCTCTCTCTCTCTCTCTCTCTCTCTCTCTCTCTCTCTCTCTCTCTCTCATCTCTCTCTCTCCCTCTCTCTCTCTCTCTCCTCTCTCTCTCTCTCTCTCTGTGTGTGGTGTGTGTGTGTGTGTGTGTGTGTGCGTGCGTGTGCGTGTGCGTGTGCGTGTGCGTGTGCGTGTGCGTGTGCGTGTGTGCGTGTGCGTGTGCGTGTGTGGTATCCTTCTTAGACTATTATCCTTATTATTAATGTTATCAATTATTTTAAAATTTTGGTGATATTAGGCTTAGCATAAATGACGATAAATTTCTAAAGATAATCTCAATAGACATAAGGCTAGAAATAATTTAACAAAAACAATTCTGAAAATTTATTGAGCTAGAAATTTAACTAAAATCCGACTATATCTTGAGCTCAATCCCTTTTGACCTCCCTTCTCTAACATCTAGTGAAAGTTTTTCTTAGCTTTCTCTACACTTATTTTGTATTAAATCTAGTTAACCATTATTTTTAGTAAGGCATATAATTAGTATGAGTCTAAAAACATTGATACGACAACCTAAACGCTAATAATAAACCGTAAACACTAGTGGCTCACCCTTAATATAACACAAATCAAACACCATTAAAACTAATAAACCACTCATAATCATAATGATATATTTAAACTTCTCAAATTTCAATTAGGTAGTCAACACACAATGAATGGGAAAGACAACACAAAACCCCATGGAATTCAAATCAATTAACAAAAGTGCTCACAAAGGTTGTAACATTTATGTACGTAGTACTTAAGTTCATGACTAATTTCATACATTATGAAATGGTAATTATATGAGAGAAAGAGAGAGAGATTGAAGATGTCAAAAATTACACAAGACCTAAAAGAACCAATTCAAAAGTTAATTGAAACAAAAAATACACGCTAAAAAAAACTTAACTTTAATTAATAATCAATAAATATGTAAATACATAACAACAAAAAGTTAACTAATTACACACCAAAATTAAGTGTCCATACAATATAGATATCCATCTAATTATAGATTCAAACATAAAAATAATATATAACAACATGAAACTAGCAAAATATTAAATATTGAAAATAACTATGATCTTTAAAAAATCCTAAAATATCGAATACTAGTGAAGTAATAAGTAGGAGGTGTAATAAGTAAGGAATTTTTACACAATCCTTCAAAAAAATGTAGCTAAATGTCGGGGTGGCAGCAAATGAATCGCTATGCTCAAATCCGGCAGAGAAATCAACCCAATAAAGAAATCAACCCAATAGAGATTTGGAGAAGAAACTACCCTCAGATTCTTCAAAATGTTCTTAATCCCTTCTTTCTCAAAAATAAAAAAAAGTTACTTCTTCTATCGTTATCGAACCATTAAAGACATTCAAATAAACTCTCGTACGTGCCATATGAAAAGATGCATCCTCCTTTAATAATTATTGCATTCTCCTTTAATAATTATTAAAGAATCTAATCTAACAAACTTAGGACTTTGGAACAAGTTCTGAGAAAAGTCACATTCAAGAAATAACCCATAAGCTATGGGTCGAAGTGACTGAAAATTGTTTTGAAAATATCCTTAACATCAGTATTCAATGGAAAATCTATTTGAAGCTCAAAGCATACATAGACTTATTAGAAAAAAAGGTGGCTCCATACGGTGGGAAAAGAACCAAAACCAAGATTGGTGTTGGGTGGCTGAATCATCCCCATTCCTGGTTTTGTTGCAGTTGAGGCAGTCTGGCTCTCGTGACATTCTTCATTGCTATAAGTACCGTTAGCACTGAAACCTGCACTCACATTGTTATTATTGCTAACATCCAGACTCTGATCTCCATGAACAAAACTGTTACGAGAAGCAAAAACTGGTGATTGATCAATTCCAACATTCTTACAGGAATATAAGCAATCATTAAAAAATGGAGGAGGATTATTCTCTGGAAGTATTTGTTGCAGAGACTGAATTGATGGGGGGGGATATCTCCACTGTGGGAGTGGACCTGACACAAGAAGAGTCTGCAGGAGAGGGCCGGCCTGAATAACTGCTTCTAGTAATTTTCCTCTCTCTGGTAGGGGCTTCAATATTTCATGTATGTTGCTGCCACTGCCTTGGAAACTATTATTAATATTCAATGTAGAACCTCCTGAGTAAATATGATCAGGGGTGTTTCCAACACAGTTATCATTATATTCAATGTCTGATATTCGTGATTTAATGTATTTTACCTTGTTGGTGAGTTTTATACATTCATCTCTGATCTCATCCCTTTCTCTCGTTACTCTCTTCAGAAGCTCTTCCAGGTGGGCTATTTGGGCTTCTTGATGCTGCTTCTGAGACTGTGCAGAGGCTTTAACAGAATCCAGTTCTATGGCTGCACAGATCAGAAGCTGGTTCAACTCTGCTTCACTGTATTTAGTCTGCCCAATACAGACATTTTTAATAAAATCCTACGTCAATACATACCCAATACCAACATATGCTAAAAAGACACTGAAGGATTGAACTAGAACAAACAAAGGAATTTTAAACTCATTGTAAAATTTCATATCAATTGGAATGCATGAAGAAAACAATCGTCCAGTAAAAACAGCTAAATATGAGCACACTTTCACAGAATTTACAGACCAATTTGGCCTAATAGAAGACATACCAAGAAAGGACAGTCGTCCAATTGATCAGACATTGAATTAGAGGTGTCTTCTTCCATAGCAATAGCAATAACTGCTGAATTCAGAAGTTCATTTGATAATTATGCATGCAGCAATATAAACCAGTAAAACGTGTATGAAAGGAGCTTCTGGATCCAGTGATTGACTTATTAGGAATGTTTTGCAATTGAAAACACGTTTGCAGTGGCAAGTATTCAGTCTTTACCTTTATAAAGAAAGAAAATTGACCGTTTTCATCGATATGTGCACTAATCTAGCCGGGAGATGATCTACCAAGAATAGGGCAACTTGTAGGAGAAATTATAGACACTATTGCAAATAGCTATATATTGGGAAATGTTTTCGGTGGTACGGAAAGTGTAATTGTTGTAATGTAACCGCACCTCCAAATCTTGTGCATCAAAACGAGGTGTAATGGTTATTCTGATTAACGAGTGAGGAATTTTAGAGTTGTCTAATTCTAAGATGTATTAAAGAGGATTGGTGTAATGAAGCATGTATTAAGAGGTAATTATAGAAAATGGTTTTGATATTTTTAAATCTGGAGAAGGTAGAGGAAGGAAACATACTAATCCCACAATCAAACAATCATTATGTTGGTAAGAGGGTCACTTTCATTGGGGTGTCACCCCTATTAGTACAAGGGGCATGATATATTAGAGTTTATTGTCATGTTTGTGGAGCTTATTTTCATGTTAGAGTGTGGTACACCTTCTATGTGTTACACTCGAGTATTTTTACGGCAGTCCTGCTCGCCGGTGAGCGGGTCAAGGGGGCTCGGGGGGGTGAAGCTCCCCCCGATCGATGGGGGTTCGGGGGAAAAGCCCCCGAAGTAAATTTTCATGGGTGGTTTATTAACCCATGGGTAATGGGTAACCGTTATGCGCTGTTTTTGAGCCCATGGTTTTTCGGTACCCATTGTTTTGATACCCACGGTTTTGTATCAAACTGCTTAAACAATTGTCTATTTATATGGTCTTGTGCATATGATAGATAGACAAGTAAATGTATTGCAGATGTGATTTGAATTCGGGTGTGAATTCTATAGAATTTGTTGAGCATAGCTCCAAACGGATCTAAGTATTGTATTGAGAGAGTGGTGGCTTGTAATAAAATCTGAGCAAGTGATTCTTGGTGGACATAGCCCAAATTGGGTGAACCACATTAAATATTGTCTCTCTATGTTGTGTTATTTATTCTACACTTTTATTTGAGATCTGTAATTTTTTCTGCATATTAGTTTCTACTGTTGTGATTCTGTAAGGGATTATTTCGCATATTTTATCTCTTATTTCCTATCAATTGGTATCAGAACCTGGTTTTGGTTTGCTGAAGTGTTGAATCACAGGGAAAGTTTTATCTTGAGTGGGAGCTATGGCAGATGATGGAAGATCTAGGGTTGATAAATTCAACGGGTAGAATTTCAGTCTTTGGAAGATGCAGATGGAAGATTACCTTTATCAGAAGGATCTTTATACTCTGTTGTCTGAGAAGGTGAACAAACCCTCAAGTATGACAGATGCAGAATGGGATTTGTTGGATCAAAAGGCACTTGGAACGATCCGGTTGTGTCTTGCATCTTCGGTATTATTTAATGTTTCAAAGGAAAAGACTACAAAAGATCTAATGGATGCATTAGGGAAGTTGTATGAAAAACCCTCTGCCTCTAACAAGATATTTTTAATGAAAAATTTGTTTAATATGAAGATGTTTGATAATAGTTCAGTAGCAGATCATTTAAATGATTTCAATATGGTTGTGAATATGCTAGCTTCGGTTACAATAGAATTTGATGAAGAAGTTAGGGCTTTATTAGTTTTGTGCTCTTTACCTGAGAGTTGGAATAGCCTGGTAATGGCGGTAAGCAACTCAGTTCCTGCTAACTCAAAGTTGAAGTTTGAGGATGTTGTAGGGGTGATTCTAAGCGAGGAAATGCGAAGAAAAATCTCTGGTGAATCTTCTACTTCAGAGAATGCTTTGACAGTGGAAACTAGAGGGAGACAGAAGAATAGAGGAAACCGTGGAAAATCAAAGGATCGAGCAAGGTCAAAATCCAAAAGCAAGATAGTATGTTGGCACTGTGGAAAGTCTAGGCATGCAAAGAAGGACTGTTGGGAGCTTCGGGACAAGAAGAAACAACAGGAAGAAAACAAGAAGGCAAATGTGGCATCGGGTAATGTATGTCAGGATGCTTTGATTCTTTCTTTGCATAATATTACTGAATCTTAGGTTTTAGATTCAAGGGCTTCTTTTCATGCTACTCCACATAGGCATTATTTTGTTGATTATGTTCAAGGGGATTTTGGGCATATTTTTCTTGGTGATGATGAGCCTTGCAGTATAGTTAGAAAAGGTTATTTTCATGTTAAGATGTAGAATGGGAATACATGGCTATTGAAGGATGTCAGACATGTGCCTACATTAAGGAGAAATTTGATATCGGTGGGGCAATTGGGAAGTGATGGTTGTACTGTGATATTTACAGCTGACTCTTGAAAGGTTACCAAGGGTGCTCTTGTGGTGGCAAGAGGTAAGAAGGTTGGAACTTTGTATTTAACCACTGATAGTACTAATGATTATAATCTTGTGGCTTCAGATGCAGATACAACATTATGACACTATAGGCTCGGTCATATGAGCCATAAGGGCATGAACATCATAAAAAAAGAATTTGCCTGGATATACAGAAACATGTTTTAGATTTCTGTGAGAACTGCTATATATTGGAAACAAAAGCGAGTAAGGTTTCTTAAAGTTAGACCTAACGAAGAAAGAAAGTAAGTTAGAGATGTGTGCATTCTGATAAGTGTGGGGGTTGGCTCAGGTATCATCTCTTAGGGGTTCAAGTTATTATGTTACTTTTATTGATGATGTAACAAGGAAAGTTTGGGTTTATTGTATTAGAAACAAATCTAATGTATTTGATACCTTTTGTTAAATGGAAAGCCTTGGTAGAGAATGAAACAGGTCGTTAAGTTAAAATGTCTTAGGTTAGATAATGGAGGGGATTATTGCAGCAATGAATTTGATGATTATTGTTCTAAGAATGGAATCCACAGGCAAAAGATAGTTCCCAAGAACCCCCCAGTAGAATGGGGGTGTCAAAAAGGATGAATAGAACAATAATGGAACGTGCTAGGAGCAATGAGGTTACCATGCAGGACTACCTCTTTATTTTTGGGCAGAAGCGGTGAGCACAACTATGTACTTTATAAACAGAGGACCCTCAAGTGCCTTATATGGAGGCATACCCTGAGGAGGCTTGGTATGGTAAGAAAGTCAATTACTCATTTCTTAGAGTCTTTGGATGTGAGGTGTTTGTTCAATATTGACAAGGATGATAGGACCAAACTCGAGGTTAAATCAGAAGAATACACTTTTTATTGGTTATGGTGGTGATGACTTTTGATTTAAATGTTTGGAGTACTAAAGACAAGAAAATCATTCGGTCTAGGGATGTGGGTATTGAATGAGAAAGTCACATGTATAAGCAAAAGTTGCAGAGAAAAATAGGGAAGAATCTAAGAAAGGAATATGCAGTGGTAGAGGATCTTCTAGATGGGAAAGTGGACCCATGAATTAGTTCAGGAACCTACTCGACCAGGAACCCAAAACTCCTATAGTGAGGAGGTCTTCTAGGGAAAGAAAATAACCTGAAACGTTTTTCTCCTTCTCTTTATTGTTTATTACTCACTGGTAGTGGAGAGCCAAAGAGATTTGATGAAGCAATGCAGGTAGATTCCAGTAAGAAGTGTGAGCAAGCCATGGATGAGGAGCATAAGTCTCTCATGGAGAACAAAACATGGGATTTCGTGAAAGCTACCGGAAGGCAAAAGAGCATTGCTGAAACAAGTGGGTGTACAAAGTTTAAAGATGAAGGAGGAAGAAAAAAATATATAAAGCTCTGGTTGGTGGTCAAGGGGTTTGCACAAGAAACAAGGTATAGATTTTGATGAGATCTTTTCTTCTTTAGTAAAAATGACTTCTAACAGAACTGTTCTTAGAATAGTGGTAGTATAAGACTTACACTTATAACAGTTAGATGTAAAGACTGCATTTCTCCACGGTGATTTGGAGGAGGAGCTATATATGGAGCAACTATAAGGATATGAAGTCCAAAGGTAAAGAGGAGATGATGTGCACACTGAAGAAGAGCTTGTATGGCCTGAAACAAGCTCCACGTACAATAGTATAAGAAGTTTGATAGCTTCATGATGGAGCAAGGTTATATTAGTTGTCATTTTGACCATTGCGTGTATACAAAAAAATTTGAGGATGGAAGATATATTATCTTGTGTTTGTATGTTGATGACATGTTGGTTGTAGTGTAAAAACATGTAGGAAATAAAAGTACTCAAGAAATAGCTAAGTGAATCCTTTGATATGAAGGATTTGGGGGGTTGCCAGACAAATCCTTGGTATGAGGATAACTCGGGATAGGAAGGAATAGAAGCTAACTTTATCTCAGGAATAGTACATTAAGAAGGTATTGGATAGGTTTAACATCCAGGATGCTAAACCGGTTGGGGACTCCTTTGCAAGGCCATTTTAAGTTATCAAAGGAGCAATTGTCCCAAAATAGAGCAAGAAAGAAACCATATGTCCAAGGTACCTTACTCATCAATGGTTGGCAGTTTGATGTATGCTATGGTATGCACTAGGCCTAATATTTCCCATGCAGTAGGAAGCTATGAGTAGATTTATGAGTGATCCCAGGTAAAGACCATAGGCAAGTAGTAAAGTGGATCCTTCGGTATTTGAGAGGGACCATGGGGACAATTTAATGCTATAGTGGATCAGACACAACTTTACGTGGTTATGTAGATTTAGACATGGCTGGAGATGATAGACAGTAGGATGAGCATGACAAGGTTATATTTTACACGGTAGATGGGACAGTAGTAAGATAGATTTCATGACTACAGAAAGCTAGGTGGATTTGTCAACCACAGTAGGCTGAGTATATTGCTGCCACAGAGGCAAGCAAAGAGATGATTTGGTTACAACAATTGCTTGAGGAGTTGGGGCATAAGCAGGAGAAATGTATGCTACATAGTGATAGTCAGAGTGCTATACACCTAGCTAAGAACTCTTTCTTTCCAGTCTAGGACAAAGCATATATAGTTCAGATATCACTTCATTCAGGACAGCTTTGGAGGAAGATAAGTTGAAGTTGGTGAAGATTCATACCTGTCAAAATCCTGCAGACATGATGACTAAGGTGGTCATAAGGGATAAACTAAAGGCTATGTTCAGCTTTGGTTGGCCTTCATGGATGACAGTGAAGGTTTGAGAAGCTTGCTCAGTGAAAATCAGTCTCCAAGTGGGGAGATTGTTATGTTTGTGGAGCCTATTTTCATGTTAGAGTGTGGTACACCTTCTATGTGTTAAACTCAGGTATTTTTATGGTGGTCCCAACTCTTCGCTGATGTGCGGGTCAGGGGGGTTCCCAGGGGTGAAGTCCCCACAATCGAATGGGGGCTCAGGGGTACAAAGCCCCCGAAGCAAATTTTCTATGGGTGGGTTTATTAACCCATGGGTAATGGGTAACCGTTATGGGCTCTTTTTGGGCCCATGCTTTTTCAATACCCATTGTTTTGATACCCAAGGTTTTTACCCATTGCTTTTGATACCCACGGTTTTTTGCCCCATGGTTTTGATACCACGGTTTGTATCAAACTACTGAAGTAGGTGTCTATTTATATGGTCTTATGCATATGATAGATAGATAAGAAAATGTATTGCAGATGTGTTTTGAATTCTGGTGTGAATTCTGTAGAGTTTGTTGAGTATAGCTCCAAACGGATCTGGGTTTTGTATTGAGAGAGTGGGAGACTTGTAATAAAATCTGAGGAAGTGATTCTTGGTGGACGTAGCCTAAATTGGGGTGAACCATGTTAAATCTTGTCTCTCTGTGTTGTGTTATTTATTCTGCACTTTTATTTGAGATCTGTGATATTTTTCTGCATATTAGTTTCTGCTGTTGTGATTCCATAAGGGATTATTCTGCATATTTTATCTCTTCTTTCTGTATCATTCGGGGGGTACCATGTATTTTGCCATTCAACCAATGTCCAATGAGTTTGGCTATTGAATAAGGATTTATAGATTTGTAGAAGCATTTCCAATATGCACTATAAGCAGCTATTCTTGGCAAAAGACATATGACATGGATAGGAAAAAGGGAATTTAGAAATCTTAAACAGGGGTCAAGAACATATATCCTATTTATGATCATATGGAAGGTTTTGACCCTACCATACGAAAATTTCCCACTATAATTTTATCCAAATATTTCAACATTACCAAGTTCCTCATCACTATTGTAGAAGATTCGTATTGTTTAATACTCAAATTTAATCAAGTTTACGTATATACTTACAGGGGCATGAAGCAATTTCCTTAAACTCAGCTGATCAAATCCTAATGAGTAATCACATTTCCACTTCTAGAAAAACTATGACACATTTGGGGAATTGAAAGTACATCGCTTTCTCCAAATCAAATATATTGAGCCAAATTCTAATTAGTATTATAATCCATTTTTACTTAGTTGTACAAAACATAGGATAGAGTTTTATGGATTCAACCTTATGATTTCTAATTGTCTTACTATGTTTACTTAAGTCCTAGTAAAATTGTGGCTTATATCTATCTACAATAATATAGTCTATGGGATTATGCAAGGTAGAGAAGCATCTAAGTTCTGTCATGGGCCTAGAATTTATTTATCCTCTTTGCAATTAAGGAGAAGATATCAAAGTTATTGAAGTGTATTTGATTCACATTAGTCTTCCTTAATTAGAAGGGGTGCTTCTAGCTAAAATATTTTTATTTTCCCTCTTTGGAAAAACTTATTGTGTTCATTTGGGTTAGTACACCTAGCACATATGAAATTTAAATTAGCAGTATATTACATATTGATCACCCTAAATTCTCTATAAGATTTCAATCATTAATTATGTATTATTGCCAAGGAACATTTAATGGGAAAACATTTTCCTCAAATTAGAAAGAGTGTATTCCTTCAACATGTTTTTCATTTCTTGTTACAATTAATAATCTTTATATTACTTCCACTACATTTAAGTTAAAGTTAGTTTAAATCTACCTATAGGGACATTGACTACACTCTATTGTTTAAGAACATTCCTTTTCCAAGTGTGTTAACTCCAAGATAAATGAGATACTAGAATCGGTCAATTATTGCACCTTTTACATTATAAGTATGGTCTACAATCACTTTTAGGTATATTTTGACCACTTAAGCATGTAAATGTCTTCAAATTCATAATTAAGGTGGGATATAGATAGAAGATATTTCAGATATCTTATCCTCAAATACACATTACAATGTAAACTAATATTATCTACATCTATAAGTATAATACAAATTGTGACACTCTCTCCAGTATTGCATATAGCACTAAATTAGTATCATCTTACAATATTTTCTATATAACAAGAACTCCACACCTTCACGATTCATAATTTTATACGCATTTTTAACAATTATAAAACAACATTTATTTACAAATACTGTCATACTAACCCATAAAGTCATAAAACACCATCTCATTGTCATCACCTAAAAACTAACCATTTTAATGTTGGTTTGTAAAAATATACATCTCAAGAATCTTTCATACGGTTTTCGAACGATTCACATTGTACACTTAAAATATCAATTATTGATCAGGTGCATTTGTATGGACTAATATTCCCACATGCTCAACCTTTCATGACATTATTAAATTCGGAATAATATATAAGTAAGTAAATCATACCTCAATAGATAACCTGGTAATTTAAGAACTCCTCACGTAAAAAAAATCACAAAGGCACCATATTCTCCCAAAATTATGCAAGTAACTCATGGACATCCATTAGGGAATCCCTCTATATAGGTATGAGTTATTATTCTAGGATTAGTAGTCACCATATTATCTCTACAAGAAATTAAAGTGACCGTTCCCAAGTATTTGAGCAAGCGTTAACTCAAGTTGAAGCATTTGTCAAAGTATGATTTTCAAGTTCTGATTGCATTATCGTAGATATCATATTAGGAGAAAAATATGTGGTTTAGTCGAACTTGTGAGTAGTGGAGACGTTCGCCGACGCATAAGGGGTACCTACAACCCATCTAAATTTATCTTTCAAGAACACATTCTTGAACTGCAAGGGTTCTAGGGTTTGAATAGAGATTTACAAATCCATTCTGAGGGTGAGTGAAGATGATAAAAAATAGAAAACACTAATTTCTTGGCATGAAAATAACTCAGGAAGTTTCAAACATATATTTCACATAGGTCCATGACCATACATAAGGGCTAGGTTCATACGAATTCATTAGACCTATTTGTATATTTTTAGCCAGTGTCGATCCTAAATCCATTTGTATAACTAATTAAATTTAGTTTCATATCAGCCAATTCCTAGGGGTCAGATCACTTACAGAGTCCCAGATCCACACATATTCAATCATATATGTGTAATTCTCATTTAGTGTTCATTCTTATGGTTATTAGATCAATAATCACTTATTGAAAGTGCTATTCTTATTTATGTAGTTAATTCTATGTAAGACTAACTGATATTAGGATATCCACCTATTTCCATATTTCAAGTCCTTTTATGAATAGTAGGATTATTAAATTTAATTCATACTCATGTATTTTTAATACTTTGAATTGAATTGAAGGATCTTCACAAATAAGTGGGAGGATCAAATTCCCACTAGGTAATCCAGGTAAAATCATTTCACCAGAACATAGGGGAAAAAATAACTCCCTGGGAAAGATAACATACAGACAACATCAAAGGATTATGACCACCACAATATGTTAGAGAATAAGACATACAATTTAGGCAAAGGCACCTACAAGTTAAAAATCATGGTAGTCCAAGTTTTTAACTGGATGGTAGAGGCATAGTAAATACTCTAATGTAATACCCATACCTAGGTGTACAAGACAATAACACATGATCTACATGATTGGAATATAAACCTATTGATGAGACTAATTGTTATCTTCTAGATCTTGCATAGAGTGCTCATTTCTCTAAGATCTCCTCTTGGTAAGTTGGTTTGTATTTGCAACCACCTCCATGGAATCAAACCTGAATCGATATAAAGAGTCTTCACGATAACTCATCATTGACCCACATAAAGGTAAAATCCCTATACATATCAGTTCATCTATTGACCGAACGTGAAGAATTTCCCTCACCCACTGCACATTGATGTATTGTTCATATGGGCATGGAACGTTTGACATAATTTTCTATGTCACACCCCTACTTTAATTTGTGAAAATGATTTGCAGCCACTATCTGACGAACCCCATATGATTTCCTTGAGGTACCACTCGATGGAAGAGATAGAAGCACTATTTCTTTGACTTGTGTCAATCTCCCAAGTGCATACGTGAAGAAATTTTCTAGAAGAGGCTTTATCACATAAGTGAACTTTCCACAAAGCTCTCGTCAAGCTTGTCTCTAAGTTTCTCATTGAGCCATTCGCCCAACGTTGTCGCCAACATTCCCATGCAAATATTTAATTTAAACTGTGTCGATATTACAAATATCTGGAGAGAAAAAAAAAATGTCCATTAAATTTGCATCACAAATATCTTCTCTTGGAGTGCAAATAGAATATTTCCTCACATCATGTAAAACATGTGCATCTGTCAAATATGACAACTACTAACAACTTTACAAAACTGATACAAGAGAGTGGACTTTCCCATGTAAATAGCCTATTGGATAATTATTAGAAAAGAATTACATTGATAAAATTGATTGTTTTATTTTTAATTCAAAAGTGTATCTCTAATAGTACATTAAAAAATAAGGCACTAATCATACAAAACAAATGGGTGTTAAGGAATCGCACTCCATAATATTGCAGTTGTATCGATCATCTAACACTTCTTCGAGAAAAGATAACCCATAAAAAAGGTTTTTCATAATTACATATCATCAATAACGATTTTGCAATCAAAAAATGTGCAAAAAAGAAAGATGCACAAAAGACAATGCATTAAGGAGTCGTGGCAAATATGGAAGCCGTTGGAAGCACTTGTGGGGGACAGTCAGACTTTCCACCCCACTAACTAGCTCCAAAGGATTAGGGACTCCTCAACCATCATTTTCTTTATTTTATTTTATTTTATTACATAAGATAGATGAAAATAAAAATCCAAGAGAATTTGTTAGAGGGGGGAGGACCGAGCACCATTTTTAGAGAATTTGTTGCATGCTACTTCGGAATTTGGATACAACATCATCTTTTATAAGAGTGTGGTGAACATGAGAAGGTGACATGCTAGGTGGCAATGTCCAAATTTTCTAATTTCATAAGGAATTAGCGTAAATTTTTAGGACTATAGAATCCTAAGTTCTCATGGAAGCCCTAATGCTTAGAAAAGGAATGCATAAGAGGCATCTACCTTTCTTTAGTCTTGTAGCCACAATTATAAAATTTATATCGATGTGTAAGAATATTGTGGACATCATGTTTTAGTTCATTTTTGCCACATAGATACCAAGTTGTAGGTGAAAACTTAATATTACATAGATGACTCACTTTCTTGCCACATTGGTTCTATATCTACCCACTTTGGTGAAGGTTACGATAACTCTTTATGTATTCGAGAAGTGTGTCAAGGACCTGTAATTCTATGGTTGGAGGCAAAGCATTCAAATGATATTATCCTCCTCTCATACTATTTTTTCAACTTTATATTATCCCTAGTTGATTCTCGGAACTGTATACCAAATTTTTATTCTTATACTTATAATATTCCAATACCTTGCGAGTTGGCAGAAGATTGCACTAATCATTATGCAATTTATATTCTATTCTATCCTAAGGGCTAGTTGTTGTAAACATTTGGAATGAATCGTATTTTTATTGAAACCCCATTGCAAAACATAGTTGCAAACTAATGTATAGTTGGAAATGATTCAATGACTTTCATCATGAAAATGACAAGAAAAATCATGAAATGATTTTTTGAAATCAATAGCAAATCAATTTAATCATTAGGTGAAGTGTAATTATGCAATGAACATAGAGTTACAAATGGGTATGTTGTGTTAAAATGCAAAATTAAGATAAAACAAACATTGTATTTTTTTTTGTTGACATAGTTATTCATCAATTTTGTACACTAAGGCGTTGACAAAGTGGAAGCTGCGGGAAATTGTGAACTTGCAGAGAGGTATAAAAGCCACATATTACTAGTGTTTTTCGATCACTATGAAAATTCATTGAACAAAGGATCAAAGCCATGGTAAATGAAAAATTTGAGGACACTGAACAAAGCCACAATTTTTTTGAGAATCCGCCTAAAACTAAAAAGAGTCGATGAAGTCAGATTAAAGTCATGGAACAGTGAGAAACCGCAAAAAAAAGATAGAGGACAAGAATAAAGCTATAGATTCACTACCAAAATGGCAAAATATTGGATATTTCAAGGATTATATACTCATTGTAATTATTGAAATAAGGGAAGGGGAGTAGAAAAAGTAATAGTTTTTAGATAACAGAGTAAAGGAGGGTAGTAAAAAGCATAGAGAAGACAAGAGATTAAGGAATGAGTAGTTATATGTGAGACGTAATTATAAATTGTATTGGATTATGAATATTAATATAATAATTAAGTTTTCTTCAATGTGTATCTAATGGTAATTCTTTGTTTATATATTATATTATGATATGTTATTGAACCCTTATTTGTACCTAAACTTCGTTTACATCCCTTACCAAGGAACAAAATACTTAACCTCATAACCACATTGAGGTTTAAGGTCAACATTTGGTGTCTGAGCCCAAGACTTTAGTCAAATGGATGTCTAAAGAAATAACACCATCGTGATTTTGGAAACACACACTAACTAAGATTGAACATTGGTAGGAGGTTAGGATTAAGAAATTGTGCAACAAGAAGCCCAACAAATTGAGAAACCTTATAAGAGGGTTCAAAACCACTTCTTTGGAGATTTTGGAGAAGAGTTCTAGTCAATTTTTTCACACTTACTATGGCCTTGGATTTTGAGAGTTGTTAAGAGGACTGAGTGGACACGGCTCCAACTGAGAAAACCAATTAAGTAGACAAAAGAGAATTTGGAAAATCTTGAAGAGTTATATGAGTTATGGACTCAAGCAATTGATTATTGGTTTGAGACAACAATAGAATCCTTAATTATCACTTAGGAAATCCAAGGTTGGACCAACTTCAATCATAAGAATGAATAATTCTACAAAGGAGACCGAGGGAGATTAATTGAAAATATTATGTTTATTATCTATATCCTTCTAATAGAGAAGGGGATGGTTAAAATCATCAAATAGTTCATTTAGGGTAAAGCACCACAGGATGACAAGCGAGAAAAGGGGAGATCCAAGAGATGTAACTATTAGAATTTTTTGGGGTGATGATTGGGGTAGAAGAAATGGTAGGATATGAAAAATGGAAAAATTGAAGAAGAAATATTACGTAGCTAATTAATATAATTAGAGAGATTAGCAATATAAGTAAAAGTATAGTAAATAAAATGAGGGAAGAATAGAAAGATAGGTTAGTTGTAGAGAGAATGGAATTAAAGGGAAAGATGAAAATAAAAAGGCTGGAAAAAGAAGGGAGGAATAAAAAAATAAATTAAAGGGATGGAAAAGGAGAATTAACAAAGACTCAGCAGTTAAAGAAAGACAATATACCCACTTTAAGTGGAGACTAGTTAATGGTTTCCCCCAAAAAGGAAGGATGTTGTATAAATTCATGCAATAACTCCAATGTTAAGTGGGAACCAAAAATAGATGGTTACTCCATGGATGGAAATAAATATGATAAAATATGTGGTAAACAATAAAATAAAGCAATCTTTATCTAAACAGGCTAGGTGTGAGCACCAAAAACTAGGTAGAAATGGAAAGATAAGCAAAACACAACAACAAACCTCTCCTCCAATTTTCTCTTGTAAACATCAGATAAAATTGTGGAAATATTTGAATTTGTAGAATCTTTGAATGTTTGCATTTTGGGTGATCTTAAACTATTCTCCAAATGAAGAACTATCCATGTTATAAGCAAAATTTAGATACATGGAAGGCTAACATGCAGATATCAAACAAAAAATTGGAAAAGTCTTGTTGCAAAGCTTCCAGGGATTCTCCAACATTATTGTGAAGAGAATTTCCTAGTTTTTATAGAGGCTATGGAGTGGTTAAAAGTGGTTAATGAAGTTATCAATGCATTAGCACTCGAAGAAGTTAAAACATGTCGAATGGATTAAATTTCCATTAGGGGCAGTAACTTTTCAGTTGGCAAAAGTTTACATCTGAGAAGGTGGTTGTACATGCAAGTTGATTGCCCCTCCCACCTTTGAAGGATTCTAGAAGTGGAGTGGGAGAGGAGTGACTAGGATAGTGAAGTAGAGTCCAAGTGGAAAATAGATTTATTTCTATTTGTAATAACTAATTTAATTAGCTAAGAAGTGTGAGAGGGTAATTAAATAAATGTTTAATTAAGTTAGCTAGAGTGTGTAGGAATAATTTAATTAATTCCAAAGGGTAATAGAATTAAATAAATTATTTCTAAGGCTTATGATGCAAAATATGAATCAATTAATTTAATTAATCAATTCTAAAATGGGTGAATGACTGAGGATAAGCTAGAAACATGTATGTAGTTTTGGGGTGGTAACATTTTCCCTTCTTTAAAGTGTTATTATGAAGTAATATCATTTAAAAATAGTAGACGTATGTAGATCGGTCAGCGAATGATGGAGAAATATGGTAAATGGTCTCGATTTTCCCCAATGAACATTTAGATGCCCCAGCGAATGTGGATGGTAAGGTAATGCCCACTCAAGTGGATAAGTGACGTAACAAAGCGATGGAAATCCATTTGATAAGAATATGGTGCCCAAGGAATTTGAAAGAGGATGGGAAGGATTATGCTCATAGCAGGAGTGTCATTTATAGATTGAAATTTAGAGAAACCTTATTTTGTTGTTGCATAATAGAGTTTTCACCATGATTATGAAAGAATCATGATGTGCAACCCATTATGTGCATAAACAAACACACACACAACAAAGAAAAGATTAAAATGAAAATAAACATAATATACATGGTATAATTATTTACAATGGCTATAAATAATCCAAGATGATAACGAAATACATGTAATTGGTCCAAAAAGTAATATCAACAATGTAACACAACTTTGAAAAGAAGACAATTAACGATGCCCCTAATACTTACCATAGTGATGATTAAGTAGATGCAAATTCTCCCAAGCATTAAACTTATGAAATGCATGGGGATAGGATCAGACTGGAAAGCAGATTAATCTTAGATACTCCAAAAGAAACTCTTGTTGGACCCGCATTTAAAATAGATTTGAGAGTTAAAAAGGATCATTGCCCATAAGCATTAAACGTATGAAATGTATGGGATGGAATGAGATCCAAGATTGCCCCAAGAAAAGTTATTTCGTGAAGGAAACAATTGATTTGACTTGCCCCAAGCAAGGATATTAAGATGCAAATGGAATATGATGTATCATGATAGTTGTAAGATTGGAACGATCACTAGGGTAGTAGTTAAAGTGTGATTTTATCAAGATTGTGTTGAATTTCTGAAATATTTTCATGTGTTTGCACATTTTTATGATTTTGTGGATATTTGGATTTTTTGGGATTTTAATAATTTTTTTGAATTCTTCTGAACTTTTGTGAATGTATTATGTTTTTTGAATTTTTATGAGGTTTTTGATGCACAGAAGGGGAGCGGTATGATTGTTAATCCTAATTTTCACCAGTGAAGCATTGGTGTGCCCCGGTGAGAAAAACTTAGTGGAGGAATAATTTTATAAGCAAGTGAGCATCGCGACGGAACACTAGTCAATCACGTGAGAGAAGAGAGAAGAAGCCACAAAAAACCCATCCAGATTAATGGTGAAAAATATAGTAAATGATTATTGTGACCATCATTTACTATGGATATGTTAAGAAATCAACATATTAGTGCTCCACATTTGTATGTGTGTGAATAATAATTGCATTGGTAATTATTATTACAGTGAATGTTAGTAAGTTAGTAGGTTGTTATAAGTTGTTATATTAAACAAAATTATAACTAATATTGTTTATATGTGAGATTTGGTTAAACAACCAACTCACAAATATAGGAGTTTGTGGAGAGAATTATGGGGAGAGTTGTTGGACAGCCTCTATGAAAATATGAGTAGTCTCTCCTATAAATATGTGATGTTGTAATAGAGTGAAAATATTGAATATCAATATAGAATAAATATATCAATATTATCGTGTATCTTAGTATTGTGTTTTCAGTTGGTATTAGAGCGTGATTTTCTTTTGGGAAGGAGTAAGATAAATCTTGTGTAATGGAAGTCTGATAGATTTGTTAGGGGCAGTCGTATCACTTTATGTTGTCATGTATCATGTTTTTTCTTTCATAAAATCGTTTCATGTTTTTCTGTAGAATCTTCCACGTCTTCCTTTCATAAGTGCAGATCTTCAAGCCTGAAATTGATCAAACTTTATCTGATTTGGCCAAAGCAATCGGTCCTGTGGTGATAAATATGTCTACATTCTAATATATTGGATGATTTAGAGATGAATCTCATACTCAATGCGATTGGTGACTACCAAAGAGATTATTTTTTGTCATCTTATGCTAGCATTTGAACCACATATAGTCTTACGCCCTCCATTTCTACGTTTTCGTGTCATTTTTGATAAATCTGCTAGTTCATGTTGCCAAAGAGAATGAACTGATCACGGTTTGAATTCTATTTTTTTCAGTTCACAATGTTTATTTTATGCGTCCTCAGGCCAAAGCACGTATTCAGTTCTCAGACTTAGCACCTTTCTACCACTTGAGATATTTTTTTACTACTTTTTGGTTGCGTCGTCAATTCGTGTGTAATACTACAAGGTTCATAGCTGTTAGGGAAGACAAAAGAAGCGAAAGCGTGGAGAATTTTGTTAGAAGAAAACAAGTAACAGCAAATTCTATTTGTTAACAGGTTTTATGCTCTTCATATTGGAGCATCGTGATCATCTTCCATGTGCGTGTATTCAAATATTTGGTATTCGTGTTCCTCACCATATATGCGTTGATTTACTCACCATGCATCTGTCAAGCCATTAAAGCTTTGCCACCACCGTTGTTCGTCGAACCATGTCAAAAGCCATTTAGGTTTACATAGTGTTTTGTTTTTAAGTTGTAGAGTGGATATTTTATAAGATTTAATTGGTTTTGGTCAATGTTTATTTGTGTATACGTCAATATTCATAAATGGATAAGGCTAGATATTAAGTTCTATTAGCTCTGGATTTATAATAGTCTTAGTGTGTCCCATTTATTTTTTGTCAATAGTGTTCTTTATGTAAGTTTGCAATTCATGCTAAATAAGTTAAAACATCAAAATTATTTCCCCTAGTAATCTTCTTGTGAGTCATTTGTCTAAAATATTGTCATGTTAAAGTATTTTTATAGTTTTTGTTGAATTGTCAAGTTATATTTTGATTCATGTCAATGTAAACAGTCAAATGGTCATTTTAGTGTCAAAGTGTCAAATATTGTAAAAATAAAATTCTCCTACGGATGTATTTTTGGGTGAACCCGACATTCAATAAATATGTCAAAATTATGGGAGATATTTTATTTTAAAATCAACATGCAAAGTTTTAGCTTTGTGCTCACATTTCGTTGAGCTAACAGCATGAAACTGGAGGTTGGAGGCAAATGGAGGAAGGAGGTCAATCAAGGACCTCTCGTCAGTCGCCAATGATGGGGTCGCATGAAGATTTGGTGGCACATTTTTTTTCAGTTGTGTGTTTGCTTCTAGTTGTGCATGGTGTGTTCTTGTATGCAGTGTTGTTGATTGCTGAATAAGTGGAAATTTCACATTGAGGAGGGGAACATGATCCAATGTTCCATTTCCAGTTTTCAATTTGTGTATGAGCAATAAAATTCAACATATTTTCCTATATTATTCCCTGCACTGAGATATTGATGAGAGCTAATAATAGTACTTGGCAAATCATGATGTGGTTATAGGTAATCACTTGAAACCCTTAATTTGTGGTTTTTGGTAAACCAATTGCAAAACCACCATTCTTGGTTGTTGGTAAACCATTCGCAAAACCATCACCTTGTGGTTTGTGGTACTCCAATTGTAAAACCACTATTCTCAGTTTTTGGTCAACCGTTTACAAAGCCATCCTTGAGTTTTGTGATCATCCTGTGAAAATCACCAGATCATGAGCAGATGCAAGTACAAAGGCAGGTTTTCCCCATGTTCGCACTAAGGGGGGAATGTTAGGAAATCAATATGTTAGTGCTCCACATTTGTATGTGTGTGAATAATAATTACATCGGTAATTATTATTATAGTGAATGTTAGTAAGTTAGTACGTTGTTATAAGTTGTTATATTAAACAACTATAACTATAACTAATATTGTTTATACGTGAGATTTGGTTAAACAACCAACTCATGAATATAGGAGTTTGTGGAGAGAATTACAGGGAGAATTATTTGACAACCTCCATGAAAATATGAGTAGTCTCTCTTATAAATATGTGATGTTGTAATAGCGTGAAAATATTGAATATCAATATATAAGAAATATATCAATATTATCGTGTATCTTGGTATTGTGTGATGTTCTATGTGGAATGATGGTATACATGTGATGATTTCAAAAAAGTACTTGTGATTAGCACAAATACAAAGAAATGTAAACAAACTGAACTACACAGTAAAAGAAAAACATGTCATGGCTTATTTAATAAACCAGGATGATAACACAATATGTACAAGAGATTTGAAAACACAAAACAAGAATTTCAAACAAATCCAATATAAACATTAATTAACTACACCAAATTTATATGTGAACTAGGATGTTAATCAATTGTTGTACAATAAAGGCAAACAAAGTACCAAAAAAACAAACTAACATGCTAACAAAATCATTGTCACAAGGTTTAACAAACAACAACAAGATAACACAATTTGTAATAATGAAGTCTAATGACACCCATAATGTGTTCCACGTTCAATAATTAGACATATATGAATTCCCTCAAGCAATAGCTTAGAAACACAAGAGGATTGGATTGAGCCAAAGAGTGAAGTGATCTTAGATACTCCAAAAAATGCTCTTGTCAAATTTCATTATAGTGTGATCTGTATTGGATTTAATTGAGATCCAAGTGTGCCCCAAGAAAAGTTATATTGTGAAAGGGTAATTAAATATTTTCCTCAAGCATAGATATACACCATGGGCAAGAAAATTGATTATTGGAAGATAATGTGGAACGGTCAGTAGGATTGTCATCAAATGATGATATTGTTGAATTGTTTTATGTAGTAGCTAAGATTTTGTCAAACATTTTCTGAATGTTTTGTTTTTTGCCAGTGTTATAATATTTTTTGGTTTTTGTCAATTCTATATTGATTTTGGTTTTTGAACCTATTTCAATATTTTGGATTTTTTAACATATTTGAATGTTTTTGAGTTTTTAAACATATTTGAATGTTTTGAATTTTTTAACATATTTCAATGTTTTTAGATTTTTGAACATATTTGATTATTTTTTATGTTTTAAAGGTATTTCAATGTTTTGATTTTTGAACATATTTGAATTTTATTTTATTTTTTCACTCAGTAAAAGGGTGCACTGTCTAAACTCATGTTCAAAAAATTGTAAGAATTTCATTCCATGGAAGAATGTTAGGTGCATTGTCTGAACTTGTCGCTTTGGAGTTCCTCGTCGCCTCATCGTAGATAATGGAAAATATTTCAAAAACAAAACCCTATGCCAATTATGTGACAACTTTGGTATTCAACTCATTTTCTCTTCACCATATTACCGACAAGAAAATGGTCAAGCCGAATCTTCTAATAAAACTCTCAACAAAATTCTTATAAAAGTGGTTGACGACTCTAGTAAGGATTGACACATGCACATCCATTTCGCTTTATGGGCTTACCATACCAGCATTCACACCTCTACTATTGCCACACCTTTCTCTTTGGTCTACGGTACAGAGGTCATCCTACCTCTCGAAGTAAAAATTCCATCTCTTTGTATATGTCTTAAAGATATCCTCTCTGATGACGCTTTTTGCCAAGAACATTTAACTTAAGCTACTAGATGAATGTCATTAAAACACTCTAGACCACCTCAAAATCTACCAAAAGTACATCAAGCATGCCGATGACAAATGTGTTAAAGAACGAACATTCAAGATCAGCAATCTTATCCTGAAGGAAAATCAACATGTGACCAAAATAAAGAAAATTAAACAAGGCAAGTTTGCTCCTAATTGGCTTGGACCTTATATTGTCACCCCTACCTATGGATCAATAACTTATTGTTTATCTTCTCTTAAGGGTAAACCCGAACTTAAGCCCATTAATGCCTTACATATTCAATCGTTCTATTATTGAATAAATTACTACATCACTTTATGTCACTTATATGCTCGTCCCTTGAGAGAACCTCTCCTTCCAACTACATATTTTAAGGACCAACAACTTAAACAGAATTGTGTGATTATTTGTCACCATTCAGCCTTATCTTGAATATGAGCACCACGGATCTATTCATTGCATGATTCGGATGGATACTTTTCATCCTTTTCTGGATGGAATCCCATGGTCTTTAGTCACTTGAAACCCCTCTTTCATAGCTGGCCTTTATCGTGCTATGGTTTTGCCTTCATAAAAGAGGACAAATAAAAGAGGCCTATACTCTTTTATGTTCTTATCCATGACTACAAGTCCAAAATAATGCAATTTTTTTGGGATAACAAAAATTCTATTCCTTGAGTCAAACTTCTTACAAATAGATGATTCCCTCAAAAGAGCATCTATGTCTCTCTATTATTGTTATAAGTACACTGCTCCCTCAAAGTATAGCTATAAAAATCCAACCACGTATTATACTTAGTCTATCCAAAAATAAGACTAATGTATATTTGTTAAAACAAAAAAAATATTATCTTGGAGCTTCCTGTGTCGATCAACTTCACAAAGACCTCAAGAAGACACTATTATTCATCCCCATAAAGACTTCCCGCATAGATTAGTATATGAATGCAAAAAGTAGAATGCAAAAAAAATCAAAACAAATACAAACTCTTGGTCATGGAATTGCCTATGTTGGTTTTGGGTATCTTGCAGAAGGGGCATGATGTCCCACGACAAGGTTACGCTAAAACAATCACTCCACCCTACCCTCTTCTATTTTCTCCTATCTACTCAAGGGACATGGCACTCATGTGACACTGTGTGATCATGCAACTTCTTTCACCCATAAACCTATCAATCATGCAACATCTCAAGGGGTTTATGTTCATAAGCCTATTGGGTATGGCCGTTATGGTCCTTTCCAACTATGGAGCATTTCACTTTTTTCGATTCCACTCTGTATACTTTTTGTTTCTTCAACAATATGTGACCATCAACATCGAATATCTTGATTCTATTCTCGTCTCACCCACACATATATCCATCATCTAGTTCCCATAAATACCACTATACATTGGACATTAGATCAAACAAAATCATACACTTACCAACCCAACTTACCTTCCCACAATCTATTTTTATTTGAACCTACCCAATTGATCTTACCTATTCTATCTTACCCCAATCTATATTACCCAACCTACCTAACCCAATCTTACTAAACTTACCTACCATCATCTTATTATTCCCTATCTTATGGGATAACTACATCATCTTGAGGCCCCTTTTGCAAGAACTATGTATGTAGCACTCCAAAGGCATGGGGTCTTCGGAGGTTAGCTCGGCCATTATTTTCCCCTCCTACGCGATCTTTCTGACTTTTCCTATCCTGCCTATCATCTCTCTTATCCCATAACTAGTTTCCATAATATCAAGACATTGGAAATTAAACCACACCCCAACATCATCAACCATGTCTACCTCTAATTTCCATAACATCATTACATTGGAAATTTAAACCAAACCAAACCAAAACATCATCAACCATGCCTACATATAATTTCCATAACATCAATACATTGGAAATTTAAAAACCAACCAAACCAAAACATCATCAACCATTCCTACATCTAGTTTCCATAATCTCAATATATTGGAAATGTAAACCACACCCAACCCAAACAACAACCATGCCTACAACTAGTTTCCATAATATCAATACATTGGAAATTAAACCCAAACCAAACAACAACAATGCCTACATCTAGTTTCCATAATATCAATACATTGGAAATTAAACCCAAACTAAACAAAACACCATCAACCATGCCTACATCTATTTTCCATAAAATAAATACATTGGAAACTAAACCCAAACCAAACCATACGACAACCATGCCTACATCTAGTTTCCATACTATCAATACAATGGAAATTAAACCCAAACCAAACATCATCACCATGTCTCCACATCTAATTTCCATGATAACAATACAATGGAAATGAAACCAAACACAACAGATATAAATATCATCATCTATATATTGAAAAGCCTGTGTGTCAATACATTGTATACACATATATCAATAAGTCTCTCAAACACTCTCATATACAACTCGCCTCTTTAGCACAGAGGCTGGTATATATAAGTCATAAATCATAAATCAAAAATAATATCCATCATCTCATCCTCTCAAAGAGGGCCCAATGCCTCTTCTACTCTCTCATGTTCCCTCACCAGGCCTCTGTCTTGGTGCACTGGTCACCTCCTATTGTCCCTGCCCATGAGTACAGAGGCTTCCTGAACTACCAGCACTATGGGTCCGTGAGCTAGACCTCTAATTAGCTACATGTTGAGCTTTGTAGGTAGCATAGCTGAAAATATGGAGACCAAGCTCTACAATCTGATCCTCATAATATCTAGCCTCAGCCACAACCTCTCTGTATTGTTCCATCGATATCACTTGTGCTGGTGGCATCGCTCTAATACCTATTTGTGGACCCTTTCCTAGTGGTAGTGGTACTTATCCCTGTACCTGAGGCTGTGGACCCTATCCTGGCACAAATACCTGTAATGATGGACCATGTCCCTATAGTTGTGTCCCATCATATGCCCTCGGAGGTGAAGGAGGGGCAGCCATGTGTCCCCCACCACCGGCATGTTCCTGTGTTGCTGCTAACTGAGTTTGTAATGTGGCCACATGTGCTTGTAAAGAAGTCACATGGGCCTACAGTCCTGTAACATGTCCCCCGTCGCTGGCATGTGCCTGTAATGTGGCCACTTGTGCCTGTAAAGTAATAATATGGGATTACAATCCTATAACTTGCACCTATAACATGTCTCTCTCACTAATAATAGTGGTAAAATCAGGTTGTCCTGGCCTGGTTAGTGCTACATGTAACTGTGTTGTCCACCACTACATATACCCAGTCGTGAACCCAGTATCATCTGTAGTCTCATCCGTTACCTTATCCTCCACTCCTATTGGTGGAATTGGTTGTGGAAGAGTTAATGACCTCTCCACATCATCTCAATTATACTATGGGAATGGCGGAGGCACACCCTGCTGTAAGCCGATCTTATCGTCTAATCTGATCTACGGGTATGCACTCATGCTCCCTGGCCCTGCGCCCCTAGATCCATCTAAGAAGTTATAGACACTCCAGCTCCCCCTCTCCATGCCAGTGAACTTTGGGTAAGGTAGGTCCTCCATACAATCTCTACCAGTGACAGGTTATCTAGTACCCTTTGATAATATGTTATATCCCTAATAACCCTATCCACCCCTGTCTGCTCTCCAATCCTCAACCACCACCTATATCCTACCCTATATAGACCCACCTCCCACCCCTTTCATGGTAGACCAAGTGAACAAAGGCACACAATGTGCTCATATGCCCAACAATGCAACAGATAGGTATAACAAAGACTGTATCTTTGTATCCTCATGTAAGTCCACAACTCCTTATACAAATAAACTAAGTACGTTGGTGCTCATGTAAAATAAACATTTTCAAAACACCATGTCCTCTAGGACTCCCATCAAAGCTCATGGAAACCTCCCACCCTCTGATTCTGGAAGGGAAAAACAACCGACGCTAACCATCATCAACACTCGCATTGTGATATGTTAGATCTTCCATGGCCGGCCTAAATACCATAGCCATATGACCCACTACATCTAAAGACGACACCTGATATAGTGTCTCCCCAATATCAGAAGCCATAGAATCTTGTAGATGTCTTCTAGCGTGATGGTCATCTCTCCCATCGGCAGATGGAAGGTGTTGGTAGTCGGGTCCCATCTGTTGATGAGGGCTACCATCATGTTGTGATCTTGGGAAATCCTCTTATATCTCCTCAATGTGCCTAGCTCGACTACCAGTATGTGCTCACACTCCTCATCTGAAATGGTAGGTCTCATCTGTACTAACAAGGGAGGCATTCGATCCCCCATCGTCATTTGATGCCTAGCATTGCATCATCAACATTCACACACGTTAATCATTTACTCTTTTGACTTTCTAATCAACACTCAACTTAGCATATTTTCTACCTAGCCTTACCTAGACTATCCACCTTTACCTAACCTAACTCTCAGAATCATGTTCTTCCCACCATTTAACCTATTTGACATACCCTTCCCCATCCCTCAAGAACTCATCCTATTACATCATCATTCACCTAAACCTGCCCCTTAATGATTTTTTTGGACACCTTACCCATCCTACACCTACCTTAGACCTAGCTTTGAGACCCCATCTAACTTAAACATACCTTCAGCAACCCAAAACACCATTTTCTTAAAACTTAACCATTCCCTACATAACCGGCACCAGTCACCCTATTGATGTCGGCCCTAATTTCCAGCCATCACCGATTCGATTGATAACCGACCGACGTCAGTTACAAGTTCAACCCCAAGGCTGACCCCAACATCCCTCCAATGCAAAAAAATTGACAAAAATGCCTATTTTACTCACCCAAACACACCCAAATCACCCTAAAGTTCATTTTGATCCCTAATTAACCTAATTCCACCCCCCACAGCCCAATTTCACCCCCATTTCAATCAAATTTCAAAGAACTAAATTTTCATTTTTCCTCACCTATTCTTCAACAAAAACCAAAATTCAATCTTTAATCCTACCTCTACTTGTCGACACCTCCATGGTGGGATGGGTGGAACCTAAACCAGATCGCCCTTGGACCTTCTCCTACCTCTATCATGTCAAATAGCTCTCTAAGCTCTCAAACAATCACAATCAATCTAGTGGTTGAAATCCCTCCTTAAACCACTAATATCTCGCCAAATCACTCTATTGGGCCTATCTATCATTTTTCTCATGAATATGTTCTCCACCAATCATTTTCCACATTAACCAATGCTCAAATGAGCACTTTTGGGGCAGGATTTTCATTTTGACTCTCAGTTTTGGTGACTGATTTTGATCGGGTCGTGCTCTAGGTGACCAGCATAGATCACGCTACCGGTATCGGTTCCCCCTGAACTAGCATCGATCACCCTGCATATAACACCATATGCCTCATTTGACCTAACATTTTTTGCAGGGTGTTTTTTTCTTACTGTCATAGCCCTAAAACATCGTTGCAGACTCACCTACCAGCATCACCACCTCACCAAATCCCTAAGGATACTTAGAGGCATGTTTTCCTCACCTATATACCCTCACCGAACTGACCCTGATTATATGACAATCAAACTCACTTACTCGCTTTACCATGCAATAATGCTACATGTGTTGTTTAGCATACCGACCTTACCTTGCCTTTTTTTTGTTGTTTATCTTGACCAGACCAAACCTTTTGGTGTTTCAAAACACACCTATACCCATTTATGCACCTAGACCCATTTTGTTTCTAGGATAACATCATATACCTTGGATACCTAGACCACATCACCCTTGTTTGGATAAACTATCGACCATTGACAATTTATAGTTTGTGTGCTCTTCAACCTTATGCCTTGTTTCATTCAGAGAACATGTGTGCATTTGAGTGCCTCCACCTTATCACACCCATTACCAACACCTACACCTATACCTTACCCCATTTTTCATCACCTACCACCTTATCAAACCCATTACTAATTCTACCTTCCACTACATCAATTCTTGGTTTGAGGGGGATCAGCTTCACTCATATATGGGGTATCCACTTCTTGTTTTTTTCATTGTCTCTTATCAATACAAGATTCACGACAATAAGGGACAAATGTAGACACCCAAAATTGGGACGACACCCTCTAGGCCTCACCCTTCCACCTTATTAATTAAATACCCATTTACCATGACCCCTTTCACACATTTTTATTAATCTAATTATCAATATTAGGTTAATTACCACCTCACCCTTCCACCTCACCTTGGACTCATTCCAAGACCGTTTAACACCTAAGGCTAAGTCATCACTCCCCTTTAACAACCTAAGAGTGAGTCATCACTTCTCCTAACTAACTAAGACTCTTTCTAAACGTAATATTTATTTCCAACTACCTCCCCCATCAATTTCCTACATGTTTAAATGAGAATCAAGACTCCTAATCCATTTCCATTCTTGACCCATGCTAAAAAGGGAAGAAACTAGCTATTTTGAGAAAAAATGACTATTTCTCCCTAACCAAAGCCAGTTATTCCTCAGCCAGAACCGGTCAAGGAAACTTCATCGGTTCCTTTAAATAAGGATTTTCAACTCTTTCCCTAGGTTATTATTTTGGTTGGCATTCTTCTGATTGGTGTGATTCATTTGCATCTTTGGCATTCGATTTGCATTCCAATGATCAACTAGGCACTAGAGCATCTGCATCCTTCACCAGCGACCAACCTACTACTCCACATCCTTGAACCACTCACATGGAGAAGCACAGAGTATTCTATTCCATGGCACTAGATCTTTGCTCATCTCTCCTACGAGAATCCACCAACCATCTCCATCTACCAGTATTCAGATCTTCAGATAAGTATCTTAACCAAGTTGTTAGTTATTAACTTTGGTCTAGGTTTCTTATTGTCTTTTGTTAAACGACTCATTTTTCAACTGAATACCTTTTGTCTCCCATCTACCCAATACCTTACCAACCTGAACCTCTATGTTCCTCCAAATCACCTCTTTCACCCCTACTGAGCCTTCACCTAAATCCCAACACCCTGCCTAAACCTTCCCAATATTCTGTGTAATCACAAAGAGCCCAAACCAACCTCCATTCTAGCCTTGGAACCTAATTTCCCCTAACGTGATTGGTTAGCCAACTAATCCCATCTAAAAATAGTGACCGACATCAATTCCCTAACCAACATCAGTCTCTGTGTCTGATATTTTTCCCCCAGACCAACAAGCTCATTCACCCACCCAAGGCTCCTCAAAACCTCCCATAACTTCACCTGGGCTTCCATACTACCCCCTGCCTCACCTGCAGACCTTAATACCCACCACCCTCATTAAATTTC
Source organism: Taxus chinensis (assembly GCA_019776745.2). Taxonomy (NCBI): domain Eukaryota; kingdom Viridiplantae; phylum Streptophyta; class Pinopsida; order Cupressales; family Taxaceae; genus Taxus; species Taxus chinensis. The sequence continues at coordinate 640,237,438 of CM034148.1, read as the reverse complement.
ATCTTGCATTCACTTTTTAGATTAGAATTGAATTACTGTGCTTGTGTGAGATACCCAAATTATACAACTATAGTAGGACTCTCTCTTTTATGTTATTTATCAGCATTATTTTTTTGTAAATGTGGATTGACAGCTTTTGAGGAAGGACCATGCTTCTCAGATTTATCTTTCACTAGGAAATCCACCAACTGATGCTTTTAATTTTATCTTATGGTCTTGCTTTTCTTCTCAGGTAGTCCTTCCCAAACAAAAAGGAGTTCTCTCAATCGGCCTAGTCTACAATGTTGTGTAGCCACTTCATGACCTCTAGATATTCCTCACGTACTAGCCTTCTACCTTAAACACTTTTCTCATACGCACATTCTTATTATTGAAACAGTATGAGACATGGGCAGATGAGGTCCAAGTCAACAAAGTGAATCCTAAGATTCAATGAGTCTTGATTTACAAGACTTGGGTGGACGAGGTTCAATTCAAAGGGTATGTGATTGGATAATTTTTTGATGAGATCAAAAAACCTATGTGATGTTAGAGTTAATTTTTCGATGCAGATAATATGGTGGAATTCATATTCCCCAATACCTTTGTGAATGTTTCCAATGTAGATGAAATACAATATTTAGATGATTGGCACTTTAAAAGATTCTTTACATCAATATGGCCAAAACATTCCTGAAACAATCCATAGTTGGCTTCTGGGTACCTTATATCTATTCCCTTCTATATATTGACAGTCATTCCTAAGGCTTAAGCCATCAAAACACTAAAACCTTATTCCTAAGATAGCGTGTTTGTTAGATTTTTCATGTTGGATTTATGACTTTCTTTTCTCGTCTTCTGCTATTTGAGGTGTGAATTCATACTTCATCACTTTTCTTTCTTTTTCACACGCATTCATCACAACCAGTTAACTATGGTCCCATGAGTGTGTTAGATTATATTTTCTATACTCAACCTCTTTCTTGGCTTCTTTTGACCAAATCTAATGTAGAAATTTCAAATTTATTAATTTTCACAGTAGTCATCATCGGTTACCTTCCTACCGGCATCAGTTCAACAACTGATATCGATCCTTTCATCTAACTGGCATCGGTTCACTAATTGATATCAGTCTCTGTGTTTTTAAATTTCTATCAATAATAATAACCTATTTTCACCTACCAAACTCTTTCAAAACCTGTTTTCTGAGTTTCTGTCACTTTTGTAGAACCCAAAGTACCTATTTTCCACCTTTCGTATGGTTTAGACTCATCAATAGGTGTGAGTGCTTGATTTTCACGCAAGTTGTATATCTTTTCCTTCTAGCCCTTCACCGCCTTTCATTTCAACTCTAATGGATCCTAATTCTCCTACGAATGTACCTGTAGGTGATGAGGAATTCACTAGATTCTTAGATCATAACACCAAGGCCTTACAACACTACCTTGTTACTTCTTCCAACCATGACTCATCAGGTCAGCCCCTTTATGGAATGCTCACTTACATGCTCGTCATTTCTACCATCTTTGCCATATCATGGAATGCTAATGTGGTTACTCAGACTACTCTAGCATTGCCTACTCCTGTTTCACAACAACCTACTTCTCATATAACCTCTACATCCTTGACATCTTCTCTCTCATTGATATTTATAGTACCCATATCCACTGCCCCTATCATATCATTATCATTACCTTATGTGCCTATTCTTACACAAATGTCGATTACGTTGATCTCTTCCACTCCATTTTAGAATTTGGTGGTCTTTATTCCCAAAAATATTCCACCCATCACCATGAGGATATTTCAACAATTTCCTCCTACTTCCACCTTACCTCAAACGCAACACATCACCTCCATTGCATATTCGGGGTATATGCCCTCCTCATCCGCTAATTTTTACATACCTACGTCTCAATTCACATATTCAGCACCACCACATACTGTTATGCCTTTTATAACCCATTCATCTTATCAAGACCCTTACACCTCAGGGGGAATCCCTCAATCAAACCACATAATGGATCTTATTAAAATGATGATGGGTTAAATGCATACGCTTGAGGCTTCAGTTTCTGGGTCCCGTAATTTCTTAACATATGATGATATTTGTAACAAACCCATTCATCCCTCTTTACCTATTCATCCACATCCCTTATAATGGGAGCTACCTAAATTCAACAACTTCAACAATAAGGATGACCCACAGCAACACTTGCATTCGTTCAGACACGCTTGTTACCTAATAGGCCATGATGATGCCTTGCTCCTTTGTACCTTTCCCATGTCCCTGTCAGGACCCACCTTAGTCTAGTATAATGCTTTTCCCAAGCACTCGATCTTTTCCTTTAATCAATTGGTGCAGAACTTTCACGATCAATTTTCAATAAACATTTCTAAGAATATATCTATCACATATTTATATTCTATTCATTAATATGACGGCGAGTCTATCGTTGATTTTGCCGAATGGTAGCAAATCCTAATCAATCAGCTTTCCTTCACTCTCCCATAGCCTGAGCTTGTAGATTATTTTACGAGGACATGTGCCAAACACATTTCCCCAACTCTTCATGTTCAAACATTTCATACATTTGACGAGGCTTTTACCATGGCTAAGAAGCTTGAAATCTATGCCCTCGAAGAAGATAAACTAAAACTGTGTAACAAAAATGTTGCCTTCAAATCAAACGAGACTTTCTCCAAACAACCCAATAACCATCCTAAGCCAAAGGGATCTATTAACACAGTAGTTCTACAAGCCATCCCTTCTCATCCAGCCAATCAACCTAAACCTCCTTCTCATCTCTCTCCAGTGCAAAAATTACAATATCGATATGAACAAAAGAATTTCACTCCCATTACGGAGCCTTATTCTTCCATATTGGAAAAGTTGTTGAAGGTTGGAGCCATCACTCCATGGATTTTTTTAGTGGTAAATATTTGTAATTTGGTGAATATTCCATTTTAGAAAATTTTGAAAAGGTAAATTTTTCAAAGCAGGTCAGTGTCTTGTTCACCTAAAATTTCCAGTATATTTTTTTTAGGGTTCGGCTTCACCAATCCCTTGAAAACATCTCCTATATAAACATGCGTGATTCACTAGGTTGTATACTACTAACTTACTACTAGCTTACTGAGTTACCGACATATCAAGTATCATGAACTTACACGGTAGGTTGTTGACGCACGACAGGAGGTTGTTGACGCACGGTAAGACATTTTTGACATACGACAGGAGGTTGTCAATGCATGAAAATCTTGTGTTGTTCATGCATAACATGAGGTTGTGCATGTGTTGGTTGTCAAAATATGAATTTAATGAGAGAAACAGTTAGGGGATGAAATTCCCTCCTCTTTGATGGGAGAGGTGCCCTTATTGAAAGAAAAAATCTATTCACAAATGTACAACTTTCAATTTCAATGAGGAACTCTGATATCATGAAAGTGTTTTAAACTCCAAGATAGATAATCAATACAAAATAATAGAAGAACTAAGGAAGGGTAAAGGTAGAATAGCACTCTTCATGAAGTATAGATAGCAAAAGAGTTCCCTATAAATGCTGAACTAGGATAATATAGAATAGAATCATTCGTATTAAAACTATTAGATGTTATTTTACAGACACAAAGTTCTAGAGATAACATCCACAAGAATACAAAGCTTCTTAGTGCAAATAGATAAATGATTCAATAATTTATGACAAATAAGAAGGAATGAATAGACACAGATAGAAGTAGAAAGGAAAATATCCTTGTATTGATAGCTTTTGACTCTTTTACACTTTCAAGAATAATCAGAGTTCCAGCCCCCATGAAATGGTGAAGAGAGCACATTATATAGATTACAAATTTGTTACAGTTGGTAACCATTTCTTTTAACTAAATGATTAATTAAGGAAATGCACAATATAATTTCCTTAATTAATTTACAAGGAGCTCAACACTAAAAATAGAAGAAGAGAAAAAAGAGCAAGAAGAAGAGACATTCGATTATGGTTGAGGGCCCACTGATTTGAGAATCCGATGCCTGAAATTTTTCAATGCTTCTGTTATTTCCATGCCTCTTGGAATTTTTGTGTTGGCAATAGCATGAGTCCACGTTCCTAGACATTTCTCCATATCTTTATCAAATTCAGTATGTTCCAGATATTCTTTATTATCTTCGGCAATAGCTGAATGGAGGGAACAAATGTCTTCCATCTTCTCTTTAGTAAATGATTCTTCTTTAAACAAATCATCCTTGACAAAAGTTTTGAATTGAGCCTTGATTTCCTAAAGAGAGAAGGGAACACCTGTAGTTTCATCTTGAAGATAGCATTTAATATATTTGAAGGCTGATGAGACACAAGTTTTAAAAGATTCTCCTTTTTTCCACACATTCCTCAATTCTCCTATTGCTTCTTCCAGAACCTTTATCTTCCACTCAACACTAAAAATCCATGCCTTTGACAAGTTATTCTTTGCATCATTAAATACATTGCTGACTAATAGGATCTGCTCATCATTTTTACCCATTAGGTGAAGATTTTTAATATAACTACTCCAGAAGCTTCAACTCTTTATCCATAGCTTTGAATTGAGGTAGAGAGTTTCTGTTGCAAAATTAATCACTTTTTCATTGGTTTTGAAGGCTTCCACAATGAAGTTCAAACTTGACTATAGTCATATCATCCACCATAGCTTCCACAACCTTCCCATAATTTGAATACTTGTATATGTCTTTGATGATCTGAACTTCATCCTGGATGAGAATCATGGGGGGGTGGGAGAGTAGCCAGTGGGGATGGATCCAAAACTTTATCCTTGGCCAACAATGATTTGATAAAGTTGGAAAGAACCTGATTCTGTTCTTCCAAATGTACTCTATGGTCTTCTTACCTTTCTCAACCCATTCAATAACCTTAGTTACTATTTCCTGAAGGTTATGAACTTCACTCTCAGGAGTGGATTCTCTCATTGGGATCCTAGAAAGCTCCAAATCAGAGACCAAAAGATCCTTCTCTACTTTATCAACCTTGGGCTTTACAACCTCAAGGAACTGTTAGCCCTGAGCATCAATTACTAATCTTGAATTAATATTTTCTCTCTTTGCTGGAGGAGGAGGAGCAGTACTCAAGCAGAGCTGCTACAACATCAAAATATAGGCCATGTTAAATGAGAAGAATATTTCCTCTTCTTACTATCAACCAAGGGTTATACCTAGGCAAAGGTAGAAGAAGAAGAGGAAGGGATAAGAGGCCCAAGAGAAAGTGAACTCATGACACTCAAATTATTAACCATTGTTTCCTCCAGTAGAGAAGTACTTGGGACCTCAGGAACTTCTTTTGCAGAGGAGTCTGTCATACTAGGAGGTTCAATACTTGGAACCTCTTTTTCTTCTTCAACAGTGATTTCAGGAGCTCCTGCAGTAGATCTGGAACTTCACCATCATCACTTTCACTAAGAACAATAATGTTATCTGGCCCTGAAGGCAATTCAAACCGCTCTAGAAGATATTCTTCCTCAATTGGTTCTTGCTTAACCTCTTTAATCTTATTTTGATACACTTGAGTGGAAGGAGTAGATGATTCAGGATGCTTTTATTGAGGAAGAAGGAGGGGTTTTCTCAAGTACCTCAATACTGGGTGTATGTACTTCCTTCCCAGGTGTGGAAGTTTCTCTTAAAGGAAGATCTACCCTGTTACTTCTCCTGAATTCACAAACTTTCCTCTCAAACCAAACCTTAGTTCTTGATGAGGATAGGGGAAATTATCTCACTCAAATCATCTTCTCCTTCACATACCAATATAGGTTTTTAGAGGTGTGTGCTTGATGGATCTTTCATACTCAAAGGATTCCAAGCCCTCATCATCATCCTTAAGCCCTTCAAGAACTTGGTAGAGATTGAGATCTATAATTTTTTGCAGAGAGAGTCTACCATAATGCCTCCTTCTAGCTTCAAAATCATTAGCACAATCAGCCCAGTAATCCTCAGTGTCTGGTTTATGATGATAAGTTATTTTGAGGTTCTGATCAATAAACTTATTTAGATTAAAACAAGTCTTGGGTCTGAAGAAATGGACAGTGAGAGGAGCAATAGCCCTTTCTATGTTTTGGCATCTAGAGCCATTTTGCATGTATAATTTCCCAAGGAGATAGGGAAATGGAGACTAGTGATCTTCTTATCTCTGCAGGTTCTATGTAGTTTATCAAGCTATCTACACACTTCAACCAGAGCCATTTTATCATTGCAAAACATGGGGAGCTTGAGGGGTGTACTTTCAAAGCAAGCCAACCTGATGTATGAGAACCTTCTGAATTGGATGAAGAAAGCCCCATACTTGGCTATCATAGGTCATAGCTTCATCAGAAAATCTCCTATCAGTGTCACCCTCTAAGAGTCTTACAATATACATGGTGAAAGCATCATTGACCCTTCTGAAATTGTGATTGCTGGCCTCGAGGGTAAACTGAGGGTAGTATGTGTAGATAGGCTCATCCTTCTTGTCCCTCCATGTAGGTGAAACCAAACCACTCCTAAGACGCAGCTAGGGTATACATGAGATAAGAAATCATATAGAACTTCTTAGTCTATTAAACATTTGAAAATTGACTCAGTTAGATTCATACAAATAATTTCAGCCCAATTTATGTTCTGCTTGCCCTCATAGATGATATTTATAAAAGGGCACATCCAAAAATGAAATTTATTGGTGGAGGGAATTCCCATGATACGAGCGAGAAAAATGATGAAATCATGATGGATCCTCATTGAAATCAACCCTAAATAATGCTTTGGAGAGTCGGGATGCTCCTTTCTTAGGGTTCTTTAACCATGACTTTGCTACTCGTGCCTTGTATTTTTCACTGTCTTGATCGAATAGAGTTTGAGCTTGAGCAAGAGTGAGAACGATGGAGTCTTCATTCTCAGGAATGCATAGGGAAATAGTAATGGTAGGTAGCATCTAGTTTAGTAAATTAATTCTCCATGCACATTAACAACCTCCCTGGTATCTGGGTTAAAATGAGCTCCGCAAGAAAGCACAGTGTCGGCACACTACACATAGATGGGAAAACCAGCTGCATACACAATTCCACTATCACTGATCATTTGGGCCATGGGAGCAAGGTTGGCGCATGTTATTCTGCCCAAAAAATCACCAAAATCTAAGTGTCTGGAACTTCACTATCCCCAATATCAGGTACAGAGGTCTCGAAGAGGTGACAGATGTTCCTGCCCTTGAAACTTGATCTTCATTTTTGCAATGCACAGAGGGATGACCTTCCAAGAAAAAATTCATGATGAATAATGCAAAGGAATATATGGAGATGAACAAATGACTCAATTGCAAGGATGTGGGTGAGAAAAAGCAAGTGAGAAATGTGACAAATGCATAGGTGGTAGTCCCTTTAAATAGCCATTCAGGAGAGAGAAGATCATTAATGAGCATTAAATACACCTTGCATCGACTCAAAAAGATGAGATGTGGGAAAAGTAGAAAAAACTGGCATGGATGGTCCATGGGACATTGGGAACATATGGGACGTGAAGACATGATTCGGCCAATGCGGGTGATACAGGGGAAAGTTGGCCAAATGAGCACGGGCTAGTCTAAGGACACAGAAATGCATGAGGGACATGAAGACATGATTCGGCCGATGTGGGCGAATGTGGGGAATTAGTGCAAACAAAAGGTATCCAGATGCATTTGGGACAGATGGGATGCGAAACTATGCACAAGAACCCGATGCAGCCAAGGTGGGAGATCGGGGAAAAGGAAGGTCTAGGTGAACTTGGGACAAATGGGGACAAAAAGTTTAGGGCTGATGCAAAATTAGGACTTGTGGGGAAATGAAGTCCGAAAGGAATAAAAGGATCATAATGGGACATGAGGGAAAATCAAAAATTTGAACCCGACTCGCGAGTTACTAAAATGACCTCCTATAAACACAAAATTTTTCACTATCTTTTCAAAAATTCTGACTTCACTGAAACATAACTGAAATGAGTGATCAACTCAAAATTTTCAAAAATTCAACTCTTCAAAAGAGGGGAAATTTTGAAGAAGACAGCAAGAAGGAGGCTCTTTTGGGGATGACTTGACTAGATCATAAGAACCAGGTAAGACAAGAATTAAGAAAAAATCTATGGGAAGAAGACCAGTTACCTTATCCATTGGGAAAAAAGAGATTCAAAGGGAAACAATTCAGAAGGCAACACACCAAAAACAAGGAAAAGGAAACAACAAAACAAAGATAAGGGAAAGCAAACACACACTGATACATAATATACATAGGACTTCCTATTCACCTAGGACTTGAACAATTTCAAGTACTACCCACTATAAGGAAGTGGGAGAGAGGATCCATCCATGTAATCAAGATAGAAATGAATTTTCACCAGCAAAGTTCCTGATTCTGAAAGGACGAAGCCAAAGAGAATCAAACTTACCATGGCTTCCTCGAGGTTCATGTCTTTTATCCCACAACAAAACAATGTCTCCAACTTTGAAATCTCTGGATCTTGTTTTCTTGTCAAATAAAGATTTCACCTTCTGCTGATGGGCATATATTCTATCAAAAACCTGCTAACCTATTCTTCATCTATCTTATGGAGATACATGATCCTCTTATCCAAAGAATCACTAAAACTGGTGTCCTCAATAGCTTTCATCAAATGCAAAGCTGGTAGTTCTACTATCACTGATAGTTGGGATTCCACACCATACACCGCTTGAAAAGGGGACATCCCAATTGCTCTTTTGGGTGTAATCCTATTTTCCCAGAGAGCATCATAGAGCTTCTTGTGCCAGTTTCTCTGAGATTCATTAACAAGTTTTCTTACAATGGTCACCAAATTTTTGTTTGTTGATTTTGCTTGTCCATTCCCTTAAGGATAATAATCTGAAGAATGAGCAAGGGAAATCCCATATCCATAGTATAAATCCATCATCTCAGTAGAAGAAAAATTTGAAGCATTATCAGTCACGATCTTGTTTGGTACTCCAAACCTTATCAAGATGTTCTCTTTGATAAAATTACATACTACCTCTGAAGTGGTACTTTTAACTAGGATGGCTTCTACCCACTTAGTGAAATAATATATGGCAGTCAACACATGAGTATGTCCTACACTTGAAGATGGGTTGAGTGTTCTAATGAAATCTAAACCCCACTGTTGAAAGGGTTCTTCAATCACAACTGGCTTGAGTGGAAAAGCAGCCAACTTTGGTCTTCCCATAAAGGTTTGACAAGCTTCACATTTGTCGACCCACTTTGATGCATCCTTAAACAAAGTAGGCCAATAGTACCCTGTACATGAAGAATTTTGTGAGTAGTAATGGTAGAAGAGAAATGACCCCCACAGGCTTGGTCATGGAAAGCTGAGAATAGCTTCTTCTGTTGCACTTTGTCAACACACTTCAAGAATCTTCCATCCACTCCTCATTTGAACAAAGCATTTTCCCATAAAACATACTGTGCTAACCTTAGCTTGATAGCTCTCTTCTCCTTGGTAGTTAAGTGAGATGAACATTCACCATAGGTGAGAAAGTGAGCAATATCAACATACCATTCATTTGTTGAGCTAAGGAACATAACAATAGGAATATCAATTTCATCCTGAGGTGTTTCATGACTAGCTCCCTCAGCAATGAGTTCACACAGGCCTTTACCCCAAACTAGTTTTGTTGGTCTGATGTCGAGATCATACTCTTGAACCTTTTCTACCCAATTTCCTCTCTTGGTTCCAAATTCTTGTTATGTAAGAATAGACTTGATAGTCATGTCAGGCACAAGCACAACAGAGTGAGAGTTAAGAATGTAAAATTGAAATTGCTTAACAACTTTAACCACTGCAAAAGCATGTTTCTCCATCATAGTATACTTCAACTCATGAGTTTTCAGAATATAACTCATGAATGCAATGGGGAGCTCATGATCTTTAGAATATTTCTGAGTCAACACGGTGGCCAAGGTACTCTCTGTGGCATAGCAATAGATAATAAAATCTTTGCTAAAATATGGACATGCTAAGATAGGAGTCTTAGCAATGGCTTTCTTAATGCCTTCAAATGCTTCTTTTCCTTCAGAGGACCAACCAAACGTCTATTTTCCCTTCATCATTTGGGAAATATTCAAAGTTAACTCTGCAAAATCAGGGATGAATCTTCTCAGGAAGTTGATCTTACCAAAGAAGGAGTGCACTCCCTTTTTGCTTGTGGGAAGAGGAATCTGCTGAATAGCTTGTACTCGTTCAGGATCAATCTTGATTCCATCTTTAGAGACAACATGTCCCAATAATTTTCCCTCAGTGACACAAAATAAAGATTTCTTGGGATTCAGAGAGACTCCATGCTCTCTGCATTTCAAAAGGACCATTTCTAGATGCTGAAAGTGATCTGCTCTAGATTTGGAAAACACAGTCAAATCATCTAGATACACAACAATACATTTTCCTTTCAGACTTCCAAAGGCCAAATCCATAGCTCTCTGAAAGGTGGCACCAGCATTAATGAGACCAAAGGGCATCCTCTTGTAGGCAAAAGTACCCCAAGGAGTGGTAAAGGTAGTCTTGTGTTGATCTGCAATGTTAACTTCCACTTGGTTATATCCCAAGAATCCATCAAGCATGGACAACATCTCTACACCCGTAACAGCTTGCAACACCTGGTCCATCATGGGTAGGGGATAATTGTCCTTCAAAGAAGCCTGATTCAGATTCCTAAAATCAACACAGATCTGAATCTCACCATTTTTCTTCCTGACATAGGCACAATATTAGCAATCCATGTTGAATGATGAATAGGAAAGATAATCTTAGCCTTCAAATTTTTGTATCTCCTGGAAAATGGTGTCAGCAATCTTTGGATTGTACATGTCTTTGCTTCTGACTTGAAAGGCTTAATCCCAGGTTTGAGGGGAATGAAATGTTGCATTTTCTTTTGGCTGAAAATCCTTCAAATCATCATAGGAATAAGCGAGGACATCAACAAACCTCTTCAAAATATTTACCACCTTCTTCTTCTCCTCATGGGTACAAAACTTTCCAATATTCACCATTTTGGGTTAAGTAGAGTTCCCAATGTTAATCTTTTCATATTCAGTAGACTAGTTCGGGGTCCTGTGGAAGCTCTAGACTTGACATATCTGTCATGTTTATCAAACAATTCCTCCAAGATTACCAGCCCTCTAGGGATCTTGTTACCTTTTAGCCTGATGCATCCCATCTTGATCTGTCTCCTCTTTGACACCTTCCTCATTGGAAGACACACTCTCACGAGGCAGGTTGTCACTTCCTTCAAAATACAATTGTTCAAAGTTATCCCTGAGCTCCAGGAAAGAGAGAAAATGTTGATCATCATTGAAAAATTTCCAGTTGCTTGCATTATCCGGTACACTTGGTCTATGGATCATTTTAATGGTGAATTTATCCTGAGAAAAATTAGGATGAGGTATCAGCAAAGACCCTGAAATAGCTAGAGAATCAGCCCTAGTGTTCTTTTCCCTTGGCACTGCTTTGATGGAGAAGGCATCAAGTAATTCAATAGAATCCCAAACCAGATTTCTATAGTGCTTCAACCTTCTATTCTTTACTTGGAACAGATCTCTGACTTGTTTAACAACTAGTTCCGCATCTCCACGAGCCAGAAGATTCTTCACACCTTTCTCTTTTGCCACATTTAGTCCAAGGATGAGAGCTTCATATTCTGTTGTGTTATTTGTATTTTCAAACTGTAGTTTGAATGAGAAAGGATGAATCTTTCCCTCTGGGGATATCAATACCACACCAGCCCTAGCACCAGCTGAGGAGCAACTTCCATCAAATTCCAAATTCCAAATGCTATTAGGATCATGAAGTACTTCTTTGGGAAATTCCACCTCATCCTGTGACATGATCATATAGTTTCCATGCCCAATATCTTCATAAAGTATTTTTGCTTTGGGATCATCTATATTTTTTACAATATACTTCAGATTGCTTCTCAGGCAACAACTTCTTCATCTTTCCATTGACTGGTATAAGGGCATGTGACCAATCCATTTGAATTTCTCCTCCCACGTCCTTACAGAAGTTTCCTACTCAATAACATTCCATATGAAGGAGGGATATCAGCTACCAAAATAGTAGCTAAAACCTTTTTCTCTAGGTAAGGCAGCAAAAGCTACTTGTGCATCCTTAATTCTTCTAACTAAGGGCACCTCCATACTCTCCATGGAATAGCAAGAACCATAAGTTCATGTGAGGGTAAGACCCAAATCATGAGCCACTTTGGTAGGCATTACATTGTCTGAAGCTCTTGAGTCTATGACACAGTTGCTAAGTCTATGGCCTGCTATAAGGAGGGTCACATAAAATGGTTTGATTTTCTCATTAGGTGAGGTGACTGCAGCCACAAGATTTGGTTGGGGTGTGGAAGATGGAGTAGGAAAAAGACCTTTAGAAGTGTTAGATGAAGTCTTGGAATGGGAATTGACAAAGTGGACCATTTTAGCAAAGGCTTTTAGATGGGTTTGATAATACTCATGCTCTGAAATATGGATCTTTGTCTTTTTAAGATGATCAATGATATCAAAAGATCCAGAGGTGGATGGGGAATCATCACTAGGAATTTCTAGGCTTATCAAGTTTTGAAGCTGGAGAAAAAGAAGTTTTAGAAGTAGGAGTAGGAGAAGAAGAATTAGCAGAACTAACCTTTTGCGTGGATGTAGTGGGAACAGGGGATCCTCTTCTTCACCACCACTGGAATAGTTATGGGATACTCCTTAGATTTTTTAGTAGGCTACATCACTTTTTCTTTCTTATTGGTCTACTCCTGGGTCATAACAAGATATGACTCACTATTCATCTCTGCCACTACTTCATCATAATCATCTTCTCCATCAATTCCCTCAGTAGTAAGGAAATTAACTTGAGATCCATCAAGTTCTTCTAGTTCTTCATCAGCCTCTTCTTTAGGTTCTTCAAAATCTTCATTAACCTTCTTTGTCATCAGGTTCTTCAACCTCACAAGTTGCATTAACAAGGACCTTGATGGGTGGTCCTTCAATTGCCAGTCTTGTCTGAGAAGAAGGCAAATGGTTTCTAGGCTGAAAATTCCTCCTTAGAACATCTTGATAAGGAGCATGTTGAGCCAATTGTTTCTTGATGGCAATGAGGTCATTAACAAGCTTCTGTACTAATTGATCTGCATTAGCTCCATGGGTAGAGGAAGAGGAGGAAGAAGCTTTAGATTTGGAAGGATCTCTTTTCAATTTACTAGACATGATCAAGTCATCTTCAACACTGATGGCTAATCTCTGATCAGACATCCAAAGTTGCAAGATTTTCTCTTCTCAACACATAACTTACTTCAGGAAATTGAGCATTTAGGAATATTTTTTTCTGAATTTGATCCACATGTTGGTGTCTTGTGGGATCTTGTTAATCAACTTATTGAACTTGGCCACAAATTCTCTCATGGGATCCTGTGGTTCTTTCTTGATTTGATAAATCTGAGCTAGTAAAGCATGCACATCTTCAGCAGGTTTGAAATGATTCTCAAATCTAGTTCTCATGGTAGTCCAATTGGTGATGGCCCCGGTAGGGGAGATGATAAAACCAATCTAATGCATTGTCCTGTAAAGTCTCCACAAAAAGCCTCACAGAGACATCCTCATGTTCAACTCCAAGGACTCCACATGCAACTATGAAGGTTGCAATGTGTTCATCAAGATGTACCTTTCCATCCCCTCTGAACTTGGGAAAGTTCTTTTTGTTACCCCTGGGTAACTCATGCAAAGGCTGAGGAAGGGAAAGAGGCCCAACTCATTGGCCCCAAGGTAATGGAACTGCCATCCTTGGAAAAATTGCTTGAAGTGGAATAGAAACACCAGCAAGAACCAAAGCATGAAGATTAGGGTTGGGTTGCTCTTAAGGGACACCACTCCCAGAAGCTCTATCCTAAACAGGTGGTGTGCTTGCAGAACGATTTCTTTTATTCCTCCTTGTTGAAGGAAGAGGAAATCCTTGCTGATCCAAGAGTTGAAACTGAGAATATCCAATTCCGAGAGCCCTTCTACCGCGGGTAAACCTTAGAATCACTAGATCAGAAAATGATGAAGAAATTGTTCTTTGAAAACTGGAATCCGTTGAAAATGAATCCCCAGTAGAGTCACCAAAAACTGTTGGTTGTCAAAATAGGACTTTAATGAAAGAAACAGTTAGGGGACGAAAGTCCCTCCTCTTTGATGGGAGAGGTGTCCCTTATTGAAAGTAAAAAACTATTCACAAATGTACAACTTTCAATTTCAATGAGGAACTCTGATATCATGAAAGTGTTTTAAACTCCAAGATAGATTATCAATACAAAATAACAGAAGAACTAATGAAGGGGAAAGGTAGAATAGCACTCTTTAGGAAGTATAGATAGCAAAATAATTCCTTATAAATGTTGAACTAGGATAATATAGAATATAATCATTCATATTAAAACTATTAGATGTTATTTTGCAGACACAAAGTTCCAGAGATGACATCCACAAAAATACAAAGCTTCTTAATGCAAAATAGATAAATGATTCAATAATTTATGACAGATAAGAAGGAATGAATAGACATAGATAGAATTAGAAAGGGAAATATCCTTGTATTGATAGCTTTTGACTCTTTTACACTTTCAAAAATAATCAAAGTTCCAGCCCCCATGAAATGGTGAAGAGAGCTCATTATATAGCTTACAAATTGGTTACATTTGGTAACCATTTCTTTTAACTAAAAGATTAATTAAGGAAATGCACAATACAATTTCCTTAATTAATTTACAAGGAGCTCAGCACTAAAAATAGAAGAAGAGAAAAAGGAGCAAGAAGAAGAGACATTCGATTATGGCTGAGGAGGGCCCACTGATTTGAGAATCTAATGCCTGAACTTTTTCAATGCTTCTGCTATTTCCATGCCTCTTGGAATTGTTGTGTTGGTAGTAGCATGAGTCCACGTTCCTAGACATTTCTCCATATCTTTATCAAATTCAGTATGCTCTAGATATTCCTTATTAGCTTTGGCAATAGTTGAATGGAGGGAACAAATGTCTTCCATCTTCTCTTTAGTAAATGACTCTTCTTTAAATAAATCATTCTTGACAAAAATTTTGAACTGAGCCTTGATTTCCTGAAGAGAGAAGGGAACACCTGTAGTTTCATCTTGAAGATGGCAGTGAATATCTTTGAAAGCTGATGAGACACAAGTTTTAAAAGATTCTCCTTTTTGCCACACATTCCTCAATTCTCCCAGTGCTTCTTCCAGAACCTTTATCTTCCATTCAACACTAAAAATCCATGCCTTTGATAGATTATTCTTGGCATCATCAAATACATTGTTGACCAACAGGATCTTCTCATCAGTTTGGCCCATTAGGTGAAGATCTGTAATAAAACTACTTCAAACCTTCAGCTCTTTATCCATAGCTTTGATTGAGGAAGAGAGTTTCTGCTGCAAATTAATCACTTTTTCATTGGTTTTGAGGGCTTCCACAATGATGTTCAAACCTGCTATAGTCATATCATCCACCATAGCTTCCACAGCCTTCCCATAAGTTGAATACTTGTATATGTCTTTGATGCTCTAAACTTCATCCTGGCTGAGAATCATGGGGGGTGGGAGAGCAGCCAGTGGGGCTAGATCCAAAACTTTATCCTTGGCCAACAATGATTTGATAAAGTTGGAAATAACCTGATTCTGTTCTTCCAACTGCTCTATGGTATGCTTGCCTTTCTCAAATTGTTCAATAACCTTAGTTATTGTTTCCTGAAGGTTATGAACTTCACTCTCAGGGGTGGATTCTCCCATTGGGATCCTAGAAAGCTCCAAATCAGAGACCAAAATATCCTTCTCTACTTTATCAACCTTGGGCTTTGGAACCTCCAAGGAACTGTTGGCCCTGAGCATCAGTTACTAATCTTGAAGTAATATTTTCTCTCTTTGTTGGAGGAGGAGGAGCAGTACTCAAGAGAGCTGCTACAGCATAAAAATCTGGCCCTGTTAAATGAGAAGAATATTTCCTCTTCTTACATATCAACCAAGGGCTGCACCCAGGGAAAGGTAGAAGAAGAAGAGGAAGGAACAAGAGGCCCAAGAGCAAGTGAACTCATGGAACTCAAAGTATTAACCACTGTTGCCTCTAGTAGAGAAGTGCTTGAGACCTCAGGAACTTCCTTTACAGAGGAGTCTGTTATACTAGGAGGTTCAGTACTTGGAACCTCTTTTTCTTCTTCAACAGTGATTTCAGGAGCTCTTGTAGGATCTAGCACTTCACCATCATCACTTTCACTAAGAACAATAATGTTCTCTGGTCCCTGAAGGCAATTCTGACCGCTCCAAAAGAGATTCTTCCTCAATTGGTTCTTGCTTAACCTCTTTAATCTTCTTTTGATACATTTGAGTGGAAGAAGAAGGAGTAGATGATTCAGGCTCTTTTATTGAGGAAGAAGGAGAGGTTTTCTCAGGTACCTCAGTACTGGGTGTATGCACCTCCTTCCCAGGTGTGGAAGTTTCTTTTGAAGAAGATCTACCCTGATTCCTCTTGAGCTCACGAACTTTACTGTCGAACCAAACCTTAGTTCTTACAAGAACAAGGGCAATAATCTCAGTCAAATCATCTCTCTCCTTTACGTACCAATCTAGGGTTTCTAAAGAGGTGTGTTTGATTGATCTTTCATATTCAAAGGATTGCAAGTCCTCATCATCATCCTTAAGCCCTTCAGGAACTTGGTATAGATTGAGATCTATAATTTGTTGTAGAGAGAGTCTGCCATAATGCCTCCTTCTAGCTTCAAAATCATTAGCACAATCAGCCCAGTAATCCTCAGTGTCTGGTTTATGATGATAAATTATTCTGAGGTTCTAATCATTAAAATTCTTCAGATCAAAACAAGTCCTGGGTATGAAGAAATGGACAGTGAGAGGAGTAATAACCCTTTCTATGTTTTGGGCATCT
This sequence comes from Taxus chinensis, assembly GCA_019776745.2. Lineage (NCBI taxonomy): Eukaryota > Viridiplantae > Streptophyta > Pinopsida > Cupressales > Taxaceae > Taxus > Taxus chinensis. Next base: position 640,220,504 of record CM034148.1, on the reverse strand, counting down.
AGAGCCGTTTTGCATGTATAATTTCCCAAGGAGATAGGGAAATGGAGACCAATGATCTTCTTATCTCTGCAGGTTTTATGTAGTTTATCAAGCTGCCTGCACACTTCAACCAAAGCCATTTTATCATTGCAAAACATGGGGAGCTTGAGGGGTGTACTTTCAAATCCAGCCAACCTGATGTATGAGAACCTTCTGAATTGGATGAAGAAAGCCTCTGTACTTGGCTATCATAGTCATAGCCTCATCAGAGAATCTCCTAGTAGTGTCACCCTCCAAGATTCTAACAATATACATGGTGAAAGCATCATTGACCCTTCTGAAATTGTGATTGCCGGCCTCGAGGGTAAACGGAGGGCAGTATGTGTAGATAGGCTCATCCTTCTTGCCCTCCATGTAGGTGAAACCGAACCACTCCCGGAACGTAGCTAGGGTATACATGAGATAAGAAGTCATATAGAACTTCTTAGTCTGTTGAACATTTGACAATTGCTCAGTTAGATTCATACAAATAATTTCAGCCCAATTTATATTTTGCTTGCCCTCGGAGATGATATTTATAAAAGGGCACATCCAAAAATAAAATTCATTGGTGGAGGGCATTCCCATGATATGAGCGAGAAAAATTATGAAATCAGACAGCTCCTCATTGAAATCAACCCTGAATAATGCTTTGGAGAGTCTGGATGCTCCTTTCTTAGGGTTCTTTAACCATGACTTCGCTACTTGTGCCTTGTATTTTTCACTGTCTTGATCGAATAGAGTCTGAGCTTGAGCAAGAGTGAGAATGATGGAGTCTTCAGTCTCAGGAATGCATAGGGCAAAAGCAATGGTAGCATCATCTAGTTTAGCAATTAATTCTCCATGCACATTAGTAAGCTCCTTGGTATCTGGGTTAAAATGAGCTCCACAAGCAAGCACAGTGTCAACACACTGTACAAAGATGGGAATACCAGCCGCATACGCAATTCCACTATCACTAATCATTTGGGCCATGGGAGCAGGGTTGGCACATTTTATTCTGCCTCAAAAATCACCAAAATCTAAGTGTCGAACCTCACTATCCCCAATATCAGGTACATAGGTCTCGAGAGGTGACATATGTTCCTCCCCTTGAAACTTGATCTTCATTTTTACAATGCACAGAGGGACGACCTTCCAAGAACAAATTTGTGATGAGAATGCAAAGGAATATAGGGAGACCAACAAATGACTCAATTGTAAGGATGCGGGCAAGAAAAAGAAAGCAAGCAATGTGATAAATGTATAGGTGGTAGTCCCTTTAAATAGTCGTTCAAGAGAGAGAAGATCATTAATGAGAATTAAATATGCCTTGCACCAACTCGAAAAGATGAGATGCGAGAAAAGTAAAAAAACTCTCCTGGGAGATCCATGGGACATTAGGACATATGGGATGTAAAGACATGATCCGGATGATGCGGGTGATGCAAGGAATTTGGTCCAAATGAGCATGGGAAGTCCAGGGACACAGAAACACGTGGGACATGAAGACGCGATCCATCTTATGCATGCGATGTGGGGAAAGCTGGGAATAGAAGGCCCAGAGGAATTTGGGATAGATGGGTCAAAATTACACGAAGAACCTGATACAGCTGATGCAGGCGATCGGGGAAAAGGAAGTCTGGGTGAACTTGGGACAAATGAGAAAAAGTTCCGATAAAATCGATAGACAAAGACTTGTGGGGAAATCAGCCGATCGGTGAACAGAAGCCCTGTCGGAACTTGGGACAAATGGGACAAGAAAACCCGATTCGGCCGATATGGGTGATGTGGGGAATTAGGGAACACGAAGTCCAAAGGAACTTTGGGACATGAGGGACAAAAATGTCTGAAATACCCATAAGTTACTTAAAATGACCCCAATAAACGGTATTTTCAAATTTTTCAACTTTCAAAAGAGGGGAATTTTGAGGGGACAACAAGATGCACGATAGGATATTTGCATTTATCAGTCATGAGATAGTAACTTTGATGTTATGTGACAACAAGGTTGGTGTCATGTGATAGAAATTTTACCATCATACGACAACATGGTTCTCACACGATAATAAGGTCACTGTAAAATTATTGTTGTGTGACAATAAGGTGGTTGTCGTATGAAAGTAAAAAATTTACCACATGACAACAACCTTGTTGTCGCATGTCTTGAAAATCACTCTTAATCCCATCAAACCACATACTAGTTTTGATCCTTCTCACCCTAAATTGGGTTAGTATAAAGAAAATGACTTCTGTAATTACCACCATGTAAGAGGACATAGTGATGAAAATTATAAAACCTTTAAAAAAATTATGCAAGGAATGTTAGAAAGTGGTGATCTTGTCCTTGACAACCCTGACGCGCTTGCTAATTCAAACTTGGATGTATTCAGAAAACCTTTTCCTAACCATGCCTCTTCATCCACTCACGTTGGTGAGACATAGAAAGAAGAAAACAATGTACATGTGTTTCATGCAATCTTCAATACAATGTCTGATACTTCTATCTAGTCTCCTCATATAGCATCTATTGAGGAAATATTTACACGGACTCCTCTACCCATAGAGGATCCCACCTCACCTGTTCCTTTACCTCTAGAGGAACCTACCTCTCTTGTTTTTGTACCCACAAAGGATCCCATCTCACTTGTTCATTTACCTCCAGAGGAACCTACCTTACATATTCCTTTACCCACAAAGGAACCTACCTTACTTGTTCCTTTACCCACAGAGGAACCTATGTTACATGTTCCTTTACCCATGGAGGAACCTACCTTACCTGCTCTTCTATCTATAGAGTAACCCACCTTATCATCCTCTCTACCCATAGAGGAGTCTACATCACCCACTTTTCCTTCTCCTTAATCCATAAAGGAGCCAATTTTATTTACTCTTCCTATTGGTGATACCTCTCCGAAGGTCTTCAAATATCTCATCGCTCTTCTTACCTCACTCTTACCCACCGATTCAGAGGCTAATGCCTTTCCTATCTCACAAACCTTGGATTTCTTCATGGGATTTAATACCAAGCCATCGTCCGCTTCATATACTCCAAAACCCTTCTCTCATTTGGTTGACCACTTGGAGTACATCGATTACACTACCCTCTAGGGATGCCTTAGAATCCCCATTTCCACACAAATTTAGATGTCCTCCCTTGATACCTCGACCATATATCTAAATATATTCAAAAATACTAAGACTATTGCACCTGAACTAGTGGTATTATCCCCTTCTTCATCAGTAACCCCTCCACTCAGGCCTCCATCTACTCAAAAACCTACTACCACCTTAGGAGTTTTACCGATACCAAATCTGTTACATCCCCCTATGAAGCTAGACTTATCAACCTCTTCATCACCACTCATAAAATCTACTCTGGCACCTAAAAGAAAGACCCAACCTCTTAGGGCTCACACCCCAGTATCCCCCACACCTTCTCACTTACCTTCACCTCTGTCATCGATATTGAGCCCGCATCCTTCAACCTTGGTTAACCTACCCCATTACCAAGGCAAAACGAAAGTGTGATAACCTATATCGTCACCTTCACCTCCTGTTTTACCCACACCTTCTTCATTACCTTTACCCTCACTCTTGCAAACACCCACACTTTTTCCTTGGCTTACTTGAATATCTACAACTTCTAAGTCTTCTTCACCCTACCACACTATTCATCTACCTTTACCCAAGAAAGCACATCCTAAACCCAAACCTTCACTACTTACAAAAAAAATAATTACACCAATGTGATCTCTTGCCTCATCCTCCTCATGAAGTTCACCTTCTCCTTTTCCCAAGACAACCTTGACCTCTCATTGTGATCCTTTGGGAGGATCCTACTCTAACATCCTTGCTCAGTTGTTAGATACGTCTACTATATCACTTCCACCTATCAAGCCTTACAATCATCTCAAACCTAAACCAGTAGGGTTTGATTACACAAACATTTATGCTTATAATCACTCACCAAGGCATGATGTCAAGATTTGTAAGGCCCTTAAAAACATTCTCCTTCAGCTTTGCAATTCTAATGGTCTCTTCGAAGAAGATGATCTATTGGAGGAGGATTCCATTCTTTCTTCACCATTCATCACACAACCTAGCCCCAAACCTATTCTATGACCTTTACCTTCACATCCACCTAGGGATAAAGGTAATCCTAAAAAGCCCTCTTTTCCTCCTCCTAGCTTTGAAATTAACATGGTGCGTGTATCCACTCGGTATCACTACACGCGAAAGACAAAGGAAAGGAAATAGTTGGTAACCCTTCCAGTTCACCTTCACCTACCATTTCACTTACACCTCCCCCCAAGATAACCATCATTGGGATAGCATCACCTACTTCTTCTAGGGTTACACATCGTTCAATGATCAAACAGCTTCACTAGTCCCCATTTAAGATGTCTTTATTCAACTTGATTCAAACCTATGATTCTCATTGTCAGGCCCTCATTGAGGTCCTATGATCCATAGAGTTTCCACCCAATGATACATCACCTATCGCCACCATCATTACCCCTCATCATATTGCTTCCATTAATTTCTCCAAATCAAATATTTCCCCTTCACAACCTAATGATCCTAATCCTACTCTTTTTATCTCCGCTTACATTAATGATATTCTCGTTAAATGCACTATGTTTTATGGGGTTGTTATCATCAACATCATCTCTTTTCATGCCTACAAACAAATATGCATACCACATAATTATATGTCTAGCAACCCCGTCACGCTTCGATCTTTTAACGATGTCATGATCACTACCCTCGGCATTGTTGTCCTCCACATCCGCATGGGTCCCCGAACTATTCCTGAACTATTATACATTCTCGAAGGAGATTTCTAGTATATTATGTTACTAGGTCATCCTTGGATTCATGTCATGGCTTTTGTACCATCCACCCTTAACCATTTCCTCAAATTTTAATATGAAGTTGAACATTACACCATTCAGTCAAATCACTCCCCCTTCAAAACCTATAATACAATTTACCATCCAAATGATGTTGTAATCCTAGTTAAGTCATTTACCACTTCTATTGCTTCACTTTCCTCATCTAACTCACCTAAAGACCCTCCTTTTCCATCCTCTACTGATGCCCCATCTTATGAGACTTCAGATAGCTCATATATACTTGCTACCCAAGTACCAACTGTAGACCCCTTGGTAGGCATTTTTCAATGCCTCACACTCAGACAATGTCGCATCCTCAGTATTGACACATTCCTTAATCCTCGGAAGTATGGAAAACTAAACCAACACCCACGTTATGATCATCATATAGGAGAGGTCACACCATACGGCCCTCCCCACCTTTCGACCAAATTAACCTTTGGGGGGCTCAACACTTCCTATTATTATATTGAACCTCCCTTCCAAGCCAAACATTTTTCATCTGACTTCTCCTACCTCACCAAACGTAACTCCGCACATACTTTTCTTCACCGTTGCACCTGGAAAGGCGTCAGCTTTGGTCGTTATGAATAGGGTCATCACACCATCTTACCGTACACCACTAAGAAACACAAAGATCATTGTGGTATTGGGTTTCTTGGGAAGCCTCCTCCTAAGAAGTCCCGATTTACCCTCGTAGAAGATGAAAAACCTTCCCCACCTTCTCCCATGGAGTCTATGGATCTTGAATCCATTCTACCTAGATTTTTTTGTAAACATCATATCCTTGGGACCTCTGACCTATCAACATGATGGTGAGGTTCCCTCTTCCTTTCCTCTTCTTTATCCTAACATGTTGGATGATGATACACCTTCTATAAATTTCATTCATTGTCAGGATGATGAGTCTATTCTGATCTATTTATGTGTGGAGGATTGCATTCACACTCAGGACGACCCACGAATTTTGAAGATAGGTCAATCTTTAGATTCTACGAAACAAGAATCTTTCACCTCTTTTCTTTGTGATCATAGCAAAGTATTTGATTGGTCTTATAGCGATATGTCAGGTATTGACCCTAATATCGTAACTATCCCTAATGTCAAACCAATAAAATAGAAGCTACATAAAATATATCCTCGCATTGTTCTTCTTGTGAAATAAGAACTTCAGCGCCTTCTCTTTGTTTCCTTCATCCTACCTATTGACTATCCACAATGGATCTCTAACATTATTCCTTTCACAAAAGCGACCGGGAGACTTCGTATTTGAACTCAATTTCATGACCTTAACCTTGCCTATCCAAAAGATGGCTTTCCTCTACCAAGAATTTCCCAACTAGTTGATCTTACAGCCAGCCATGAGATACTATCTCTTATGGACGGGTTTTTAGGTTATAATCATATATTAGTCACTCTAGAAAATCAACACAAAATTGCCTTTATCACCCCTTGGGGGACCTTCTGCTATCGCGGCATGCCCTTCCACTTTAAAAATGATGGTGCTACCTACTAGCGCATTATGAATTACATATTTCATGACATCATGTATGACATATTGGAAGATTGTGTCAATGACCTTCTTGGTAAGTCCAAGCGTTACACCAAATGCCTGGTCATTCTTAAAGTTATCTTTGAACGCCTTATTCAATATTTTTTTTCCTTCAACTAAAGAAGTGTTTTTTCGCAGTTCTCTCAAGTAAGATCTTGGATTTCATCATCTCTTTACGGGGTATCAAAGGTGATCCCACTAAGATCAAGGAAATTATTTACATGCTTCCACCTACTAACCTTTGACAACTTTGTATCTTGCAAGTAACATTGCAATCCATTTAACGCTTCATCTCTCAACTTTCATATGTCATCATTCATCCTTATCTTGAATATGAGTACCATGGCTCTACTCATGGCATGATTTACATGGATACCTTTCATCCTTTTCATAATGGAATCCTATGGTCATTCATCACTTAAAACCCCTCTTTCATAGCTAACATTTATTGTGCTATGGTTTTGCCTTCATAAAAGAGGCTTATACTCCTTTATAGTCTTTTCCATGACTACAAGTCCAAAATAATGCAAACATTTTGGGATAACAAAACTTCTACTCCTTGATTCAAACTTCTTGTAAATAGATGATTCCCTCAAATGTGTTATGTTTATGGAGCATGTTTTCATGTTAGAGTGTGGTACACCTTCTATGTGTTACACTCAGGTATTTTTACGGCGGTCTCGCTCGCCGGTGAGTGGGTCAAGGGGGTTTGGGGGGGTGAAGCCCCCCCGATCGAAGGGGGTTCGGGGGCGAAGCTCCCAAAGCAAATTTTCATGGGTGGTTTATTAACCCATGGGTAATGGGTAACTGTTATGGGCAGTTTTTGGGCCCATGGTTTTTTGATACCCATTATTTTGTAAAACCGCCTCTTCAGCTACCCATAGGTTTATGGGATGGTTTTGTTTTTTGCCCATTGTTTTATATCCATGGTTTTGTAAAACTGCTTAAGTAGTTGTCTATTTATATGGTCTTATGCATATGATAGATAGACAAGCAAATGTATTGTATATGTGCTTTGAATTCGGGTGTGAATTCTGTAGAGTTTGTTGAGCATAGCTCCAAACAGATCTGGGTATTGTATTGAGAGAGTGGAGGCTTGTAATAAAATCTGAGAAAGTGATTCTTGGTGGACGTAGCCCAAATTGGGTGAACTATGTGTTGTGTTATTTATTCTGCACTTTTATTTGAGATCTGTAATATTTTTTGCATATTAGTTTCTACTGTTGCGATTCTGTAAGGGATTATTCCGCATATTTTATCTCTTATTTCCTAAAAAAATGAACATCTATGTCTCTCTATTATTTTATAGGTAGACTGCTCCCTCGAAGGACAACTCTAAAAATCCAACCACATATTGTATTTAGTCTATCCAAAAAGAATACTAATCCATATTTTTTAAAACAAAAAAATATATTTTCTTAGAGCTTACCACATTGATCATATTCCCGAACACCTCAAGGAGACACTATTATTCATCCCCATATAATCTTCCCGCATCGATCAGTCTATGAATGTAAAAGGTAAAACGCAAAAAAAAAACAAAAAAAATCAAGAAAAATCCAAACTCTTGGACATGGACTTACCTATGTTGGTTTTGGGTATGTTGCAAAATGATCATGTTGTCCCACAACAAGGTTACAATAAACAAACCACTCCAACCTACCCTCTTATATTTTCTCCTATCTACTCAAGGGACATCGCACTCATGTGACACTTTGTGATAATGCAACTTCTTTCACCCATAGACCTATCAATCATGCAACGTCTTAAGGGGTTTATGTTCATAAGCCTATTTGGTATGGCCATTATGGTCCTTGCCAATTATGGATCATTTCGGTTCCCCTTTATATACTTGTTACTTCTTCAACAAGATGCGACCATCAACATCGAATATCTTGGTTTTATTCTTGTCTCACCCACACCTATATCCATCATCTAGTTCCCATAAATATCATCATACATTGGACATTAGATCAAACAACATCATACACTTACCACCATAACTTACCTTCCCACAATCTATAGTACCCTAACCTACACAATCGATCTTACCCAATCTATCTTAAACAATCCAACCACAATCTACCTTACCACATACTACCTTATCAAATCTATCTTACCCAATCTACCTTACCAAATCTTACCCAACTTACCTACCATCATCTTATTCTTCCCTATCTTATGGGAGAACTACATCAGCCTGAGGCCCCTTTTGCAAGGTCTATGTAAGCAGCACTTCGAAGGCATGGGGTCTTCGGAGGTTAGCTTAGCCATTATTTTCCCCTCCTACATGATCTTTCTTACTTTTCCTATCTTTCCTATCCACTCTCCTATCCCATAGCTAGTTTCCATAATATAAATACATTGGAAATAAAACCACACCCCAACATAATCAACCATGCCCACATTTAATTTCCATAATATCAATAAATTGGAAATTTAACCCAAACCATACAACAACAATGCCTACATCTAATTTCAATAACATCATTACATTGGAAATTTAAACCAGACCATCGTCAACCATTCCTACATCTAATTTCCATAACATCAATACATTGGAAATTTAAAAACCAACCAAACCAAAACATCATCAACCATGCCTACATCTAGTTTCCATAATATCAATATATTGGAAATGTAAACCACACCCAGCCTAAAGAACAATCATGCCTATAACTATTTTTGATAATATCAATACATTGGAAATTAAACCCAAACCAAACAACCATGCCTACATCTAGTTTCCATAATATCAATACATTGGAAATTAAACCCAAACCAAAAACAACATCATCAACCATGCCTACATCTAGTTTCTATAAATCAATACATTGGAAATTAAATCCAACCCATACAACAATCATGCCAACAATTAGTTTCCATAAAATCAATACATTGAAAATTAAACCCAAATAAACCATACAACAACCATGCCTACATCTAGTTTCCATAATATCAATACATTGGAAATTAAACCCAAAACAAACATCATCACCATGTCTCCACATATAATTTCCATGATAACAATACAATGGAAATGAAACCAAACACAACATATATAAATAGCATCATCTATATACTGGAAAATCCATGTGTCAATACATTGTATACACAGATATCAATAAGTCTCTCAAACACTCTCATATACAAATTGCACCTATTCGGTGCAGAAGCCGGTATATATAAGTCATAAATCAAAAATCAAAAATAATCTCCATCATCTCATCCTCTCTGGGAGGGCTCGGTACCTCTTCCACTCTCTCCTGTCCCCTAACCTAGCCTCTATCTTGGTGCACTGGTCACCGCCTACTGGCCCTACCCATGAGTATGGCGATCTCCATGAATTACCAGCTTTATGGGTCCATGAGTTGGACCTCTGACTGGCTGCCTACTGAGCTCTGTAGGTAGCATAGCTAACAATAGGAAGACCAAGCTCTACAATTTGATCCTCATAATATTAAGCTTCGGCCACAACCTCTTTGTATTGGTCCATCAATATCATTTGTGGTGGTGGCATCGCTATAATACCTATCTATGGACCCTGTCCTAGTCGTAATGGCCCCTGTCCATGTACCTAAGGTCATAGACCATGTCCTGGTACTTGTACCTATACTGTTGGACCCTATCCCTATAGATGTGTCCCATCATGTGCCCTCAGAGCTCAAGTAGGGGCAGCCATGTGTCCCCCAGTGTTGGCCTGTGCTAGTGGTACTACTAATTGAGTCTGTAATATGGCCACATGTACCTGTAAAGCAGTCACATGAGCCTGCAGTCCTATAACCTATCCCCCGTCATCAGCTTGTTCCTGTAGTGTGGCCACCTGTGCCTGTAAAGTAGTAATGTTAGCCTGTAATCCTCTAACATGTACCCGTAACATGTCTCTCTCACCGATAATAGTCGCCAAATCTAGTTTTCCTAGCCTGGCTGATGTTTCTTGTAACTTTGTTGTCCACCACTACCTATACCCATGTGTGCACCCAAAATCATCTATAGTCTCATCTACTACCTATTCCTCCACTCTTGTTGGTGCAACTTTTAGTGGAAGAGGTAATGGCCTCTCCACATCATCTCAAAGGTACTATGGGAATGGCAGAGGCACACCCTATTGTAAGATGAACTATCCTCTGACCCAATCTATGAGTATGCACTTGTCCTCCTAAACCTTGCACCCCTAGATTCATCTGAGTAGTTGTATACCCTCCATCTCCCCCTCTATGTCAGTGAACTTTAGGTAAGTAAGGTAGGGCCTCCATAGAATCTATATCGGTGACAGGTTATCTAGTACCATCCGATAATATGTTATATCCCGATTCACACCATCCACCCTTACCTACTCTCTAATCCTCGGCCACCACCTATATCCTACCCTGTATACACCCACCTCCCACCCCTGTCATGGTAGACCAACCAAACAAAGGCACACAATGTGCTCATATGCCTAACAGTGTAATAGATAGATACAACAGAGACCATATTGGTGTATCCTCCTATAATCCCATAGCTCCATGTATAATTAAACCAAGTATTTTGGCCCATACAAAACAAACCTTGTCAAACACCGAGTCCTCTAGAACTCCCATCAAGACCCATGGAAAATTCCCACCCTCTGAGTCTGGAAGGGTGAAATAACCAATGCCAATCATCAAAACTGATAGAAGAGTCTCTTACAGATACACCACATACATCGCACAATAACTAAAACTCGCACTATGATATGTCAGCTCTTCCATTTCTGACCCAAACACCATAGCCATATGACCCACCACATCTGAAGATGACACCTGATATAGTGGCTCCCCAACAATTAGAAGCCATAGAATCCTATAGACATCCTCTAGCATGACAATCATCTCTCTCGTCGAGTGGATGGAAGGTGTTGGTAGTTGGGTCCCATCTATCGATGAGTGCTACCACCATGTTGTGATCTTGGGGAATCCTCATATATCTCCTCAACACACCTAGCTCGAATGCCCACATGTGCTCCCACTCCTCATCTGAAATGGTAGGTCTCATATGTACTAAAAAGGGTGGCACTCAGTCCCTCATCATCATCTGTTTCCTATCCTACATCATCAACATTCACACACGTTAATCATTTACCCTTTCGACTTTCTAATCAACACTCGACTTAGCCTATTTTCTACCTGGCCTTACCTAGACCATCCACATTTACCTAACCTACCTCTCATAATCATATTCTTCCCATTATTTCACCTATTTTACCTACCCTTCCCCATCCCTCCCGAACTCATCCTATTGCATCATCTTTCATCTAAACCCTCCCCTAAACGTTCTTTTAGACACCTTACCCAGCCTACACCTACCTTATACCTAGCTTTGACACCCCATCTAACTTAAACATGCCTTCAACATCCCAAAATACCATTTTCTTAAAGCTTAACCATTCCCTGAGAAACCGGCACCATCCACCCTACCAATGTCAGCCCCAATTGCCAGTTGTCACTAGTTCGCTCACTTACGCTGATCGATAACCGACCAACATCGGTTACTGGTTCGGCCCCAAGGCTAAACCCCCACGTCCCCCTAATGCAAAAAATTGACAAATATGCCTATTTTACCCACCCAAATTTCCCCAATGTTCATTTTGATCCCTAATTAACCTAATTCCACCCTCTCAATGCCCAGTTTCACACCCATTTCAATCAAATTTCAAAAAATAAAATTTTCATTTTTCCTCATCTATTCTTCAATAAAAATAAAAATTCAAGATTAAATCCTACCTATGACATGTCAAAGAGCTCTCTAATCTCGCAAACAATCACAATCAATCTAGTTCCTGAACTCGCTCCTCCAACCACTAATCTCTCACTAAATCACTATATTGTACCTATCTGTCATTTTTCTTGTGAATATGCTCTCAACCAATCATTTTCCAAATTAACCAATGCTCAAATGAGAACTTTTGGGGCAGGATTTTTGTTTTAACTCTCAGTTTTTGTGACCAATGTAGGTCATTTCGTCCCCTAGGTGATCGGCTTTGATCACACTACTGGTATCCGTTTCCCTTGAACCAACATCAGTCACCCTTCATATAACCCCATATGCCTCATTTGACCTAATCTTTACCATAGGATGCCTTTTTCTTGTTACCACAGCCCTAAAACATCCCTACATACTCACATACCAGCCTCACCACCTCCCTAATGATACTTAGGGGCACATTTTCCTAAACCTCACCTACATACCCTCACTGAACCAACCCCGCTTATATGACAATCAAACTCACTTACTCGCTCTACCGTGTGATAATGCTACTCATGTTGTTTAGCATACTGACCTTACCTTTCCTTGTTTCATGTTGTTTATTTCAACTAGACAAAACCTTTTGGTGTTTCAGAACACACCTATACTCATTCCTGCACCTAGAACTCATTGTGTTTCCAGGATCACATCTTATACCTTGGATACCTGGACAACATCACCCTTGTTTGGATAAACTATCAACCTTTGACAATGTAGATTTTTTGTGCTCTTCAACCTTGTGCCTTGTTGCATTCAGAGCACGTGTGTGTGTTTGACTACCTCCACCTTATCATACCCATTACCTACACCTGCACTTACACCTACACCTTACCTCATTTTTCATCACCTACCACCTTATCAAACCCATCATTGATTCTGGCCTTCCACTACATCAGTTCCTGGTTTGAGGGGAATCACCTTCACCCATATCTGGGGCATCCACTTCTTGTTTTTTTCATCATCGCTTATCAATACAAGCTTCACGAATAAAAAGGGGCAAATGTAGACACCCAAAATTGGGACGAAACCCTCTAGACCTCACCCTTCCACCATATTAATTATATACCCCCTTACCATGACCCATTTCACACATTTTTATTAATCTAATTATCAATATTAGGTTAATTACCACCTCACCTTCCACCTCACCTTGGACCCATTCCAAGACAATTAAACACCTAAGGCTAAGTCATCACTTCCCCTAACTAACTGAGACTCTTTCTAAACCTAATATTTATTGCTAACTACCTCTCCCATCAATTTCCCACATGTTTAAATGAGAATCAAGACTCATAACCCATTTCTATTCTTGACCCACACGCCAAAAAGGGAAGAAACAGGGCTATTTTGAGCAAATATTGATCAGTTTCTCCCTAATTGACATTATTTATTCCTCGGGTAGGCGTCGACCAAGGAACTATTATTGGTTCCTTTAAATAAGGATATTTTCAACTCTCTCCCCGGGTTCTTCTTTTAGTTGGCATTCTTTTGATTGGCTTGACTCATTCACATATTTGGCATATCAATCGCATTATCTGACGATTAAATCAACACCAGATAATCTACATCCTACACCAATGACTAACTTATTGCTCAACAGCCTCAAACCACTCACACAAAGAAGCACTCGGGCTTCATTGTTGCCATGGCACTAGATCCTGACCTGTCTCTTCTACAAACACCCACTAACCACCGCCATCTACCAATCTCAAGATCTTCAAATAAGTATCTTAACTAGGTTGTTAATTCTTAACTTTGGTCTTAGATCTCTTATCATCTTCTATTGTATGGATCCTTTCTTACCCAAATGCATTTCGTCACCCATCTATCCAAATACCCCACCAACCTGAACCTCTATGTTCCTCCAAATCACCTTTTTCACCCCTACTAAGCCTTGGCCTAAATCCCAACACCTTGTCTAAACCTTCCCAACACTCTATGTAATCACAGAGAGCCCAAACCAGCCCCATTTTTTCTTTTGGCACCCCAATTTCCCCTACCAAGATCATTGGTTATCCAACCGATCCTAGCTAAAACTAGTGACCGGCATCAATACCCAACTAGCCTCAGTCTCTTTGTCTAAAAAAATTTTCCCCAGACTAGCGAGCTCATTCACCCACCCAAAACTCCTCAAAACCTCCTATAACTTCAACCAGGTGTCCATACTACCCCCTGCCTCACCTGTAAATCTTGATACCCACCACCCTTTTTAAATTTAATCTTGTATATTCACTATTTAGATTAGATTTGAATTATTGGTGCTTATATTAGATACCCAAATTATAAGAACCATAGTAGGACTATCTCTTTCATGTTATATATCAACATTTAATTTTTTTAAATGTGGATTGACATCCTTCGAGGAAGTACCCCACTTCTCTAGATCTAGCTTTCACTAGGCAATCCATCAACCGATGCTTTTAATTTTATCTTATGGTCTTACTTTGGCTTCTCAGGTAGTCCTTCCCAGACAGTAAAATGAGATGCTCTACAATTGTCTTGGTCTTCAACAATAGTGTGCAACCTCTTCACGACCTCCAGGTATTCCTCACGTACCATCCTTCTACCTTCAATGTTTTTCTCATACATACATTCTTATTGGTTAAACAGTATGAGACGTGGGCAGATGAGGTCCAAGTCAATAGAGTGAATCCCAAGATTCAGTGAGTCTTGATTTAAAATACTTGGGAAGATGAGGTCCAATTTTATGGGTAAGTGATTGGATAAGTTTTTGATGAGATCAAAAAACCTAAGTGATGTTAGAGTTAATTTTTTGATGCAAAGAATATGGTGGAATGTATATTCCCCAATACCTTTATGAATGTTTCCAATGTAGATTAAATAAAATATTTAGATGATTAGAACTTTAAAATATTCTTTACATCAATATGGCCTTGATCCGTGAATGGAATGATGTGAGGAGAAAAGGATTGATCCATAGATGGGCATCAAGGCATCTTGTAGGCTTTATAGAGAAAAGACTCAATGTTGTTCCTTTTATGCATTGGATTAATTCAGTTGATGACAAATTTTTAACTAAATCTTGAAATGGTTGAGTGAGGATACCCCTAGGATTATGCACCTTGTGGAGTGCACGCATATGGATGTCTTGACATGTAGGAATCATTGTTGATTGTTTAATAACGTTATGTAAAACAAAAGAAGGCTCTACATAGGATAAGTGTTGTGAAAGATTATTAAATTCAAGATTGATCATTTGAGGCACTAGGGACATAGAGGGCTACGTTGTTGTAAGTTTCCAAACTTGATGTTTCTCTACAACAAGACTAGGTATGTCAGGCGTAGGATCTAGAATTGAAAGGATAGAATCAAGCTCAAAGGTTCTTAATGATTGGTCCTCTTCTTTAGAGTCTTCATTTATATCATGGAATCAAAAGGAGTCTTGAAACCTCAAGTTCCTTTTCCCTAATTTTTGCAAACTTTGAGGGTAGCCGTCAGTTGCTATAAATATTACCATATCATCAATCCAATTTTTGCATCCAAGTTAACCTCATTTTTCTTGCAGCACTTCTACATTGTGCGGGAACTTAATGTTTCAAAGATCTTCTAGGTTGTGTGGTTTTCCATCATCCCACACATTTGTAACACTCCGCGGATCTTCATTTTGAAAACATTCCAAGTTTTTTTGATCCCCCATAGCTTGTTATTCTTCTTATTCTTTCGTGAAGAAATATACTTCTTGATTATCCTGAGTGTCGAAGGTAAGTAGCTCACAAATTGTTTTTCCTCTTACCAAATTCGTGGCCTTGATGGTTACATTGAACTTTATAATTTTGGTCACCCATTTGACCCTTTTCTCATTGATTTCTACTCCATCAAAAATTTTCTCACGCTATGATGTAATATTAAAACTTATATGCGGTTAGCGGCTAGCATAGGCTTGAATTTTTAGAGAGCCTGTAAGATGGAAAAAACTTATTTTTCTAAATGAATATACTTAAGCTCAAAATATTTCAATGTTTGACTGAAGAATGGTACTGGTTGCTCCAAATATTCAATTTTTTGTTTCCTGAGAACCATGGCAACACTAATATCAACCCCATATGCATAAAGTATGAAATACTTTAAATAAGGTGGGTTCTTAAGCAATAGCATGTTTGATCTTGGTGAATAATTTTATCTTTCCATTGTCCATTTGAAATTTGTGTCCTTTCTCAGCATCAAAGTGATAGACCTAACTAATCCTACAAAGTTAGGAATGAATATTCTAACAAATTTGATATTTCTTAGAAAGGACTGAATGGTATTCTTGTGAGTTGGAAATGAGATGGAGATGATGGAAAATATTATTTCAAGTTCAATTGCAATTCCCTCTTTAGAAATAATGTGACCCAAAATATTTCCATACAGAATGGTAAAAATACACTTTTTGGGGTTAAGACATATCCCAATTCCCTACATCTCTCAAAAAAATTCTTCAAATGATCCATGTGGCACTAGCCCTACTTCGATAAGACTATGATGTCATCCAAATATAAAAGGAATAATTGAATGATGATTACGTTGAAAGCAATGTCTATTGCTCTCTAAAATGTGGCACCTGTGTTTGAAAAACTAAAGGGCATATTTTGATATGCATATGTTCCCCACTTAGTTGTGAATGTGGTTTTATATTGATCCTCCCATATGATCTTAATCTAATTTAAACCTGAATAGCCATCAAGCATAGAAAACCTTGCAGATCTTACCACTGTTTGAAGGCTTTTTTCCTTGGAGGGGAGAGGATAATGATATTTTAAAGAGTCCTTGTTCAAGTCCCTGAAATCCACATAGAGTCTATTTTTTATGTTCTTCTTCCTGCACCATGACCAAATTTTTCACCCAAGATGAGTACTTGATTGGGAATCTGATATTTGACTCGATGAGTTTAAATAACTCCTTCCTCAAGAGAGGCTCAATCTTGGGGTTCAATAGTCTTTGCTTATGCTTAACTAGTTTGGCCACAAAATCAATATCAATGGCATGTTGAGAAACTTCGGGGTGAAAACCTCTAAGGTATTCATAACTCCATGTGACACAAAGAAATAAAAACATGTTCTTCTTTTTTTATCACACACATTTCCAAGTGTAAGCTCCTTATATTGTGTAATGATGATTGGCTTGCAATCTTTCTGACCCACGAATATGTCTTTGTTCTGATCTTTTATCACATCATCAGGACTGAAGATGTCCTCGAGAGTCACTAACCCTTTGGGTAAAAAAAAATTTCTGCAACTGAATGATTTGATCCCAATAACTTGTTTGCAAACCAGGTTGCAAAATAGAAGATAACTCAGTCTCTTTTTGAAGTAATTGGACTATCTGCTCATCGTTCTCAAAAAGATTCCAATTTCCATCATTTTCTAGAATGGATGGTCTTAAAACCAATCTAACATGCTTTTTTCTTTGGACAAGGTCTTCTGCGGGGGAAAACCTGGAGCCAACAGTTGTCCTTTGATTTACTTCTTTATTCTTCTTTAGCGGCATTACCTGAAGGTTGACAGCTTCAAAAATTTCCAAGAGATCCCAGACTCGGGGTCTATAAGCTCTTAAAAGATTATTCTTGGTGGCACATTTCCCTCTAAATTTGGTGGATGACCAATTTATTGTCCTTAAATATCTGCAACATCTTAATTTGTCTCTTTTCGGTGATGAGCAGACCATGAACCAATGTTTTGTTAGAAGCACAAGAGACTGAGAGGGAGGGTGAATCGGTCTCTTAAAGATTTAAAACCATTTCCATTAATCATTCATTACCAATTAAATAACCATTCAATCATACAACAACCATATGTGTGTTTACTTAAGCATTTAATCGACCATACACAAGAACAAGATCAAGAGAGTACACAAGAACACCAAATATATGTGGGAAACCCTCAAGGGAAAGAAAACCCACTGAAACTTTGTTGATATTACTCACAAAAAATAAATTTATTGAAGCACAAACTATACAAGGAGAACCAACCTCTAGTTTAGTAGATTACCAACCCTACAAGGAGCACCAACCCCTAATTTAGTAGAGCACCACCCCCTAATTTAATGAAGCACCAACTCCGCAGGGAGGATACAACCCTCTAGGATTATCAAGAACTAACTAAGCCACCTGATAATGTTTGATCCCTGATTTTTCTACTGCCACAACTGATGGAGATCACATATTCAGCTCACAAACCCTAGCTCATACCCTAGGTCTTCAAAATTTCTCTTTCTTCTTCTTTCTCAACTTATCTTGGCTCTAAACCCTTGCTCTCATGTCTTAAATAATTCTTCAACCTGTCATTATCTTCCTCATCCTTTAAAACATCCACACATACCTTCAAATCACTCTCCTCTAGGTCGCACTTCTTCCCTCCAAGAGCACTAATTCAAAAAATGAACACAAAACATCACTTTTATATGCTTGTATTCCTTCAAAAAAAACCATAGGTCAGTCCTAGACATTTTTCACAAAAAATTAATCTTAAAAACATCTCAAAAACTATTGGTGTAGGTTATTTTCCATGTATTTATTTTAAATACATGGAATACCTCCACATAGGTTATTCACCATGCTTAGGTGTCCTAGGGTGTCATTATGGCTCTTACACATGTTATATGGCATCATAGGAGTTACATTTGACCGGTTATTCCCAGAATGTAACTCCCACCTCTTGATGGCTACATTTGTGGGGGAGTTACACACCCCACTACTATTTGTACACCCTTTCATCTTAAGCAATGTATGGAGTAGAGTATGGGCTTTGAGCCTTTTTTTCCCTTAATGCATGCACATTGCTTCCATGGGTGAGTTCTTGCTTGGATCTTGAAGCTACACCATTCCACGGTTGAGTGCAACGTGTTGATGCTCACAGATTCCCTCCAGATCTTTGTCATTCCTCCGACATGGTATCAGAGCTCGGGGATCAGAATCATGTTGCTCACTTCGGTTGCTTACTACTCACCGCCTCATAGTTTCATGTGCAAAAACTACCTCCTTACTTTGTGCTCTACTTGCATTTTCAAGGGCTCTAGTTTTGTGTTTAGTGTTTTCCTTGCATTGAGCTCTCTGTATTTTGCATTGGCTTCACAGAAAGCTCATTGGTGACTCATGCATGTCACATCCACATCAACTTATGCTTTTTTGGCTCCGTCTGGACGATTCGTTGCTGGTGTTTCTCAGGTTTGCATTATTCTTGAACGTAAACTCGCTTGTAAACACTCATATGGCTCTGCATTAATCTATAGGGTTGGTCATGCATGAGTTTGTTTTGCCACACATTTATGGTGGACATGGCATGATAAATGGGTTGAATGGCTGCTCTCCTAGGTACCCACGTAGACTCCTCCCCTTGCATTTGCATGGCTCAGTTTTGCCTCTGCGTGAACATTACAGTGCCTTGTGAATGTGTTTTTGCATAATCTTCAGCTTGAACATACCTACATTTTTTTTTCTCACACATTGCCTTGGATAGCTTGACCTGGCACTCGGTTCAGTCTGGACGTATTGCACAGTTCAGACTCCCTTTGCACTGAGTTTTCATGCTTTGTGTACTTTACTAGCCTAGCTCGTATTGGAGTTGCTCTGGTTAGACCTAGGGATATTTGTATGTTTTTTAAGTAGCTTTTGAAGGAGTGGGAGCAGGAGTTGGAAGACAGACCTAAGGCTGAGAAGAGGACAAGTCGGGGCAAATCCATGGTTGCTACGTTTAAACAGTGTGCTAGGTATCTGAAGACGCTCCTCAAGTTTCTGCTTATTTTGGCTCGAGTTTGCTTGCCAGTTCGCTGTTGCTCATGCTTCACCTGGTTCATGACTTGGCTCGCCTGGTTCATGAGCTTGTTGTTAGAGTTACTCTTTCTTGCATGTGTTGTGCATTGGATTTTCCCTATCTGTTGGACTGTGCATCGCCACCGTTTCAAACCTGACAGCTCTAATATCTCACAGTCCTTGTTTTGGTCATTTCACCAAATGTTCCACCTACCCTTTCTCTACATGGTGTTAGGTGGTTACAGGCACGTGGTTTGGTTGAGGATTGGTGTGGCACGTGGCGGTTTTCCTTCCCTTCGCTCAACTCGGTCAACAACTTTGCCAACTCACTCTTTTGCTCCGGGTCATCCATCATTCCTTCTTTAAATTGGGCCCCCTCCTTTCAAACACATTTTTAATATTTTAAGGTGTAAAAACATTCATTTTTGGCATTAAATTATTTCAAGGCTATATTTTGGCATTGTATTTTTGGGTATTTTGACTTGTATTAATCCCTTCCTTCGAGTGTCGAAGACGGAGGGAGAGGTCCGGGGTTGGCAGGAGGCTAAACCCCCCTCTCAAGCAAAACAAACTATGCCTAAAATTCCATGTCATTTCCAACGAGTACCCACATGATACCCTTTGCACCCATTTCAGGAACTTTTTTAATGCGTTTGCAGTGTTTAGTGGCATTTTCCATCAGTTGCGGGAATTGTTTTTTTTGCTATAACTTTTGACTCGTTGCTCAGATCTGAGAGCTTCCTGGGTCAAAGTTGCATGATTTCTCACACTTTACGTGATGGCATTGTCATTTTTGTAAATTCACTACTTTATAAAGTGCCGCATTCTGGGGGGTTGATTGTACTCTTAGGATTTCACACGCAGACGCATTATCGACCGAGTCCGATGTCTTGCTTTTGTGCATCTTGCATTTTACATCATGGAGAGTGCTTTTTCCAAAATTGAGCATTGTAGGATCACCTTATAGCCTCCACCACTTCTCACCAAGAGAGGTAACTATTCAATTTGGCGTGCTTCCATGGAACGTTACTTCACCCACGAGGGTCTTTTACCCTTCTTGCTTGGGCCAGTTCCTACACCCGTTGATCATCATCATCTAGAGTACTTCCTTGACACTTGCGACCATGTTTTTGGTCACATGGTGATGCATGTCTCTCCTTCTCTCTAGTTTACGTGGAAGACTCGGATCCACCCCACTGTGTCTGGAGCATTCTTCAGTCCTTCTATGGAGACCCTTCACATACTGCAGTTGTTGTTCCTACTGTTGATTCAGTTGTCTCCTCTTCTTTGTGTGATGACATTTTTGTTGACATAGACTCACTTAATTCTACTTTTGATGATGAGGATTGTGCACCCAGTTCTGATGTTGAGAGTACTATAGAGGACTCTTCTCCTCTTTCTCTCACTATTCCAGACATTGTTGTCACCCCCACATCTCATCAGATATTGAGCAGTCTTCTACTCAGCCTCATACCATCATCACACCCACCTCCTTTCCACTTCCAGTATGTGAGGCCCCTTCCACTCCTCTACCTTCATTGGATGACTCATACCTATCTGACATCGCTCTTTTGTTTGTTGAGCCCCCTCATTGGGATGAGTATCTGCCTGACCTTAGTCATCTTTTCACAGAGTCCACTTGTGATGCTCTACAGGTCCCTCATCCATCTACAGGTGTTTCAGAGGAGTTCATCGTCTCTGTTGTTGGGAGTGACCCTTTTGGGAATCATGTCACTTCCACATTTTCGGAGACCTTCATTGATCCACCCTCAGCTATGGATCCCTTTTCTATTGTGGAGGATGTTTCGTTCCCTTCACATCACTTATACATCCTTTCTACGTGTGTTTCTCTTTTTCACTCTGACAGTTCTACACACGTGGCATTACCTTCGGTTCCTTGGCACTCACTCGCTAGACCTATGTCACACTTTCATGCACCAGACTCAGATTTTTTCATGTTGTTGCCTTTAATTTCCTTTGTGGAGTGGGTGGACTTCCAACACATCATTTATGTCCTTCCTAAGGGCAAGCACACAGTTCAGTGTCGGTGGATCTTCTTCAGTCCAGAGATAGAGGATCTCATGATCGACATTCTTCTGGGAGACCTCCTAGAGCTGCAGAGTTCAGATCTATCCATGGCATCTTCTGCATTCCTCTTGTTTCCCTCTTCTTCTCTCTTCTTCTTTCTGAGAGATTGCCTCTTTGTGCATGGGTACCTTTACAACCTCGTCTATGGCCGGGACCCATCCTTGGCATCTTTCTTAGATTAGAGATTGGAATTATCTCTCTTTTTGGGGGGAGTTTTTTCCCACTAGGTTTTCTCCTTTTACTCCACTTTTTGAGAGCTTCTTGTACGTGGGTACCCTCATTAGGCTTCTTGTCGGGACCCACTTCTCTCCTTGTTTTCATCTATGTCTCCACCTAAGCTATGCTTCAGGGGGGTGTTGGTGTAGGCTATTTTCCATGTATTTATTTTAAATATATGTAATACCTCCACATAGGTGATTCACCATGCTTAAGTGTCCTAGGGTGTCATTATGGCTCTTACACGCGTCATAGAGCGTCATAGGAGTTACATTTGACCGGTTATTCCCGGAATGTAACTCCCACCTCTTGACGGCTACATTTGTGGGGGAGTTACACACCCCACTACTATTTGTACACCCTTTCATCTTGAGCAATGTATGGAGTAGAGTATGGGCTTTGAGCCTTTTTTCCCTTAATACATGCACATTGCTTCCATGGGTGAGTTCTTGCTTGGATCTTGAAGCTGCACCATTCCGTGGTTGAGTGCAATGTGTTGATACTCACGGATTCCCTCTAGATATTCATCATTCATCTAACAAAAACTTCATTAAAATGGTCAAATATGACCCAATTAGGTCGAACTAGACAAAAACCACTTTTCATGCACCAATAATCCTCAAAACCCTTGCATTGGGATGACAAAAATCTCATAATCCCAAAAAAAAATTATTAAATCTATAAAATTAATTACACATGTTTAAAATAACATTTAAACATCATAAATGGTTTTAATTTACATGAACTAATAAAATTATTTCGTTTAATGGGTCCAATGGCTAATTGTCTTCACCAAACAATTACTTCCAGCACCCTGAATCTAACTTTGGGCCTCAATACCCCGCAAGATTAATTTAAATATGGCATGTGACAACTCTATGAAAATTTTAACTACCTTTATAACACTCCTAAACAATTTAGAGCTCATGAAACATCCCCTGGTTCAAACCATAGAAATTTTTGTCTTCACCAGATCAAGCTACCCAAAATGTAGTTTTCAAAAAGAAACTGGTTAACACTCTTCTTGACACTTTCAAGACCTCAAAATTTATTATTTTAATTAAAAATTCATCTCTCTTCACATTTCATGTGATAGTAAGCATCACCAAATCCATATCATGCTCCAGCCAGCTCAATATTTAACCAAAATCAATTCTGTCTTGGATAGCCAAAAATATTCTTGTCCACAAACTAATAAAGAAACCATATCAAAACTCTTAATTCATGAATAAAAATTTATATCTCTGTAAATATCTCTGAATTATCTTTCCAAAAAAACTTGAATCGCCTCCTACGTCCACCTTTAGCTCTTGTTATGTCCATTTTACAGATGACTGCTTCTGACTGCCCCCAAAATTGCCCTTTGACCAGTTAACCTATATAGGGCACACTTTGCCATTTTTATGCATGAAATTGACATGAAACCTTCATTAAAATAAATAACAACTCCTGGGATTTCATAAATGGTAATTTATTCACTGCCTCATTTGGCACAAATCGGAACTCTTCAGAAACTAGCAAATTCAGGTGGGGCCCACATACTTTCACCTACTCTATCTTACCTTTCTAGAAATTTGAAAGAGTCCTCTACAATATCCAATCATCACTTTTTCAATATCAATCAAAATTTTCTCACTATACCTTTTCATTTGCAAGTTGCTCCTAGCTAGATTTTAGCTAGGGTTTCAAACCACTTTGTCTTCTTAATGATCATTAATAAAAAGGTGACAATAAAACCACCTCATTATTTTTTTTAAAGATTCATAACTGAACTTATAATCTATCCAAAATATCATAGTTCTCCATGTAAATTGCACAGTTCACAACGAGCATCAGAAGGTCCAACTTTGTCTTAAAAACACACTGTCACTTACCCATTTTTACCAAAACTTGCATATCTTGAAAACTATTCTTCAGAATTCCCTAAAATTTGGCATAAATCACCATGAAAACCTTATCTAACTTTCCAATCTCACCATATTTCTCATATATGCCTCAAACTCTCCATTCACAGTGACTTACCTATGTAAACTTGCATGTTTCTCACTTGTTGCTTCTCAAGAACCCTGTAAATGCATCAAACCACTAAATGTAGACCTAAAAAATCACCATAAACCTTAGGTACATTATAAATATACTTCTAACATGTTTTAACAAGACTCTTCATCTCCAAATTTCATATCTCTACCTCATTCTGCATGATCTAGGGCTAGAAACAAGCCTTGAATGATCTAACTCAACCCTGAAACCACATGATCTAACCATGCTAACTCAATGCAGAAACTTAGACACTAATGACACACATGTATTACCATTTATGACATCATGAAAACCTTCAACAAACTCAAGATGACTCAAATCATGATTCCACCTAGTAAACCAAGCACTAAGACCTCCTAGAACTCACCAAATCTTGACACTACCAATCAACCTTCATGTTTGACCATTGAATATCATCACATGGATACTCATACAGCATCATGACACCCTTTTCCATCAATTGGGTTGACATAAATGACAACACAACCACACAATGGCCAACAATTATGATGAGATGGTGGAACAATCCACACAATGGCCAACAATCTCCCCCTTTGTCATTGTTAGGTTGTGGAGATAAATAGCTTCACAGATAGCATGCATTACAAAGTTGTTGGGAAATACAACAACCATCATCGGTTAAGGTGAAACTGGCATCGGTCACCAAGAACCGGCATCGGTTAGGCAGGACCAACATCAGTCAGAACAAGTAGGAACCGGCCACAGTTAAGGCTAATCGGCGTCGATTACCTGTGCCGGAGTGTTTTAATTAACTCTTGGGAATTAGATCTATTTTTAGCATTAAATTATATCTATTGATTGCAATTACATGGCTAAGTGCCCTAAGTTTATATATGCCTATATAAGCATGAAAGTTAGGGTTTAGAAGGTAGAATTAAGAAAAGGATTGAATTAGATCCTTGATTATCCTAGATTGATAGGATGAAGACGAAGAAGAAGAAGAAAAGAAAGAATAGGTTACAAGAAGACAGAGTCTTCCATGCAGAAGAGCTAGTATAGAAGGAAATAACAATTACATCTCAATGGTGAGAAGAGGGTAACATATTCTATTGTATTTCCTTTGTATAGTTATTGTCTCATTGTAATGGCTTGCATAGTATGCAAAGCACATAGAGTTTATTCTTGTAGATCCACATTTTGGTGAGATCTTGTATTATAGATCCATGTAGATCTAGTCTTGTATTGTAGATCCATGAAATCATATTGTGTTGTTTACCCATGTAGATGTAGATATTGTAGAGGAGGTTATCTTCATGTTTTCACAGGTTATGCAATGATGGAGAGACAAACTTACTTCTTGGTGAATAGTTATAGTTGGACATATGGTAAACCCATGTGAGAGGTCTTGTTTTCTGATCCACAGAGAACTTGGTAGCAGTTTAGAGATGTAGTAGTTCCTGGTTATGTGAGATCTTTTGGTGGTGTTTGGAGGCATGGTTTTAGTGCACTTATGTATATCCATTTAGAGATCTGGAGGAGAGGAGATACTCTTGGAGAGATTCATTGTAATCTTGTATTGAATATTTGGTTTGTACTCTTATTGTATTATATATATGAGATCTCTATCTTTGGTGGACGTAGCCCACATTCGGTGAACCGCAGTACATGTTGTTTTATATGTGTTTACTTTGTCTTGATTTTGATTATTCTAGTTTATACTTCCACTGCTGTATATTTTGGGGAATTGTTTAGTTCTTGTGTGCATGATTGAGTTTGTTATTAAATCATAGCACTATTCTCGTAGTCTCGAATTCCCAATCACTTCTCAACTTTATGGCATGCTTTGGTTCAGATCCCCCTTGTATTGCAACCATATGAATGACATATGCTTTACTTTTTTGTGGATTGCCTCCATGTCAATGACTTTGACTCATAAAATGGCAGTCCTCATTGCCACGGCCAACTCACCCATATCCTATTCAACTTGGCTATAATACACTCTACTTTACTTGAAAAACTTACAACTCCCATATTGACAACAATGAAAAGCATGACTTACTTAACTAAAAATCTCTCCCTGGGATTGTATTCTTACTTATTTGACTCCTTTAGCAACATGCGAAAATCCTCTAGACCTGATAATATCAAAAAATAATCTCCCCATGAACATGATACTTTCATTTTTTGTCTTTCAACTATGCTTATCATCACTTTCTAGGCCATTCGCATGCTCAAGCACACCAAATTCTGACTTCAAGGCTTACATATCCACTTTAGGACCATTGTCCCTAAATATCCTCTTTAGTGCAAAAATTACAAAATTTAACATATTATAGGAGCCCTCAAACATCATGATTTAACCCCTTATGGATCCCCTAGAGTCATTGGATTTAGATCTAACTGAAAACACAAAAATAAGCTGCATACCTTGATTTAGAAGCCTTGTAGATACTCAAGTCAATTTTCACAGTCCCTGAAACTTCTTTTTAATGATCATGACCTCATTTACATTATACTATACAAATATCGGATAGGAACATGCTTTCCTAAGAAGTATACCCAAATACCATACGTTCAATCACTGAGAACACCTAGAGAAAAGAGAGATAATCTCACCCTATTTTGAGTCAAATTGTACTATGTCAATCTTTGGAGAATTTACACATTTTGAAGATAACCAATTTAGCATTTTCTCTCTATAATTTACTACTCTTACTTTTAGCTTGTCATAACTCACAACTCATTATTACCATACTATTGACATCTACTAGATTGCTTTGCATGAAAATAGAGACCTCTTTATACCATGTAGTCTTCTTCTAAATGACATGTTTATCCTTCAACATTTCACTAGATGATTTGACCTATTTCAAATCCTTTAGGTGTGCACTAATCAACTTTGTCTTGAAAAACCTCATCACTTTCCACAAAGATGAATTCATAGATTTATTGAGTTATGTCATCTTAATCACAAATAACTCAGTCATACTAGGTCTCTATACCTTCTAAGAATCATAAATTAAAACCTACTGTTTTGTTTCTATCCTTTTGGGCTCCTTGAAGAACCCTTGTATTGGACTTCTAGCATACATTACCTTGAATCACATTTTCACACTTCATTTTTCTCTGGATGGCATTGATTTGTACTCTATTGAGATGTTTAAAGCTTCAAATTGTCACTCTATCCTTACTGACTTATTCATAGTTGATGGATACCAAAAGGAATCACCTTTCCATCTAGGACCATCACAAGCCTAAAACCTATCATTTCCTTCAAAATTATGTTAAAGACACTCTTAGGATATTCAGGTACAAAGCACAGTTAACTATGACTTAATTTTATGCAATAGCATCTTTGAAACTAATCCACGAGGGCTTGTCTTTCATAGTCTTGTGAATTCTTAACCATCTTCCTACCAGTCATAACCAAGATCACTATATAAATTCAACCTTGAAGCCATTTTGTCTTTATACACATGACCATTACAATTTCTCATACCCACATTACCATAATTGAGATCCTCAATCATTACCAACTCAGAGTCATCATACTTATATGGGAATTCAAGCACAAGTTTGTGAACTGGACTTACAAGACCTTATCATTTTATCTCTAATCAGAGAACAACTTTTGTGCCCTCAAGGAACCTTTTATTCATATAATTGTAATCACATATACTTAGCCTAAAGTGACTGTATAAGTATGTTATTTGACTTGTCTAGACCACACAGTGACATGTAGCTTTCCTCTTAAGCTTACATGGGCTAAAAAATTCATCAATACCTTTGCCTTTACCTTTTCAATCTTAAGATCAATAGACATCATTCAGTGCTTATATAACAGTGAGCAACTTGAACACATTCTTGATAATTTTAGACACCTTTACACATGCTTTGTAGGACATGATCAATATCATAGATGAGGACCACTGTATCAACTTACCATGAATTCCAATAGTTGAAGGGCACAAATCATTCTTACCTCCTCACTTATAGCAAATCTTCATTTTTGTTTATCCCATAATCATAGACTTGTAACTTGATCATACATAGTTAATACCCTTGTACTAGTTCATCCTCATACCTGTAACTTGTAGATCTATTCAAACCCTTACTTATTATAAAGTTTTCCCTCCCACTATGATAAGATATCTGACACATAAACCTTTATGAAAACCTCAAGCCATTCTTGGATCATTCTGGGAATGCATTTCATCTAGTCAAACTCATACTTTCCTTCATAGTTTCCAAACCTTGATTTCTATAAAGAATACCAACAAGAAGATATTCTTAATCTTTTGAGCTCATCTTCTCAATTACAAGGGGATTATATAAACCTTAAATACCTTCATACCCTTACACATACCCTACATACATTGATTTTGAATTTTAAGACACAAGAGGGTTACAAGTTCAACTCCTTCCTTACTTTGTACTTCTCCATTCAACAATCCTAACTCCCTCTACCTGTAGTAACTCTTATTAGACCTCAGAGGTATTTCAATCTTTGTACATATTTTCATGATTCCATATCTCTTTGTCACAAACCTTAAGACTTAAATACATACATGTAGCTTCACTAATTTGGTAGTTTTACATAGACATGATGGACATACTCAATTACTCTATTTCACCTTCTCATCATTCAGGATTTGAAACACTTTGTTTAGGCTTCAACTATCTATCATGGATCATCTTTGCAAACTCATAACTTTATCAACAATGCATTCACTTTGTTTCATGTAACAACCTCCTTGATGATAACTTTATCTACAGCTCTCCACTTTCTTCACACAATCATGTGTCACTTTTTGAATCACCTCGTCTACCTCATAGAATTTTAGACTCTTCGTGCCATCTAGAACTTTGATCATAAACAAATTATTAAAACTGTGATGAACAAATAGAAACTTGGACCTTTGAAGACCACAAGGACTACAATTTCCTTGAACCTTTCAACATGGGTGCACAGATATTCATAGAAAAAATTTGCATTCAAACTTAGTTTACAAACTGATTGGAAACCTTATGATGAGCTTCATCCTCAATATTTTGAAGCACACATTTTAGACCTATCCTACAATATTCTTTTAGATCATTTGAGCATTTGACCATAAATTTAACATTTTGTAACCTTATGCACAAAACTCAGCAAGGCACGGGACATTTATACCAGACCAACTCAAGACATTTATAGAGCTTCTTATGACTTGAACAAAGAGACCTTCAAACTATTTTGACACATACTTCATAAAATTTTGATACATAGTTCAAGACATACAAACCATGGAAATACATACTCATAAATCATCTTAGAGACATCACATAATATGGCATTATTCATTGAATCAATATAAAGACTAGACATTTCACCTTTTGACTAGACATCACATAATATGGCATTATTCATTGAATCAATATAAAGACACATCTCTTAACCTTAAACACACTTTTGATATCTTGGAATAGGCTTACTGAGACCTCAGATAGCTCAAGGTATATAATTTATACCAAAATTTATGATCTCATATTAGTAACCAAGCCATTTTCTTTCAGTGGACTCGTGATGCATGACCAATGACCAAATCTCAGCTTAAAAACACATATTCCTTTGCATGATGATCAGATTACAGCATAGAAATATACACATAACTCCTTTTGACAGTGACAACCCTACCACAAATAATTTTTCATGTAGGACACTCATTTATGACATCCATACTTAGATTACTTTTTGTACTAAGAGGCCCCTTCACAAATTTAACAAAACCTTTGTCATATCTCAGGACTTGACTCAAAACATAGACCTCTATGACTAACTTGGAATGAGTTCATACATTGTGCTAAACATACTTCATGATCTTTTGACAAAATTACTGAATGTAATTATAGATCTTACCAAAAGAACCCTTTGAAACATAACTTTGACATTAACACAGACCTATCAAGGACAATAGAACAATTGCTTGACATTCCGTACTCTTATTAGAATACAGTCATGACTATATTTAAATTTGAAGACTTATGATCACAACTCCAAAAAAGAGAGAGAAACATAATAGTTATCCATATACTACTTAGACTCAAAGCTTTGACTCCTAATGACAATATAGACTTATACTTGACATAGACTTAGACACCTACTAAACACATGGACAGGTCAAATTACATACCTTATTACTCTTGAGGTGTTCCACACACCTAGATTATTCAACTTCTCTTGTATTACAGCATTGAGACACATATGGTCTTCTTCATCTAGGGAAAACATACTTCCTTGAACTGGTTTGGATCTTTCTTTGGAAAATCTCAATGGAATAGGCTACAAATCAGACTAAGAATCAATTTTCTTAACCTCATTAACATGAGTAACCACTTTCTTGGCCTTTGGATCAGACATGGGAATATTTCACTCATTCATGGGGTAAAATGTTTCCTTGAAAACTCTTCCATATTGATGCTTGAAACCTGCTAACAACTCTTGGAGTTCCACCTTGGAGACAAAATCTAGCAAGATGACACTGTTTGTGGCACTTATGAAATTCAACAACATTCCTCTTTCTTTTTGGTTCAAATACCCTTAGATTCCATACACCATCCTTGGCCTTATGTCCAGACTCACAACATGAGTAAGCATTCATCTTTGAAGAGAGATACACCATTCTTAGAAGACATCTTCTTACAATCTCTAGCTCTATGACCAAAATCATGACAAACATAGAAATATCCATTAAATGAAGAGCCCTACCTCATAACATTAGGTTTTCTAACAGATTTAGACCTTCTCAAATCATTCTTCTTGGTCACTTCCATATCTAAATTTGAACTTGAACCAGCTTCATGATCATTCTTATTTTTCTTTTCTTTAAACCCTAGGCCTATTTTGTCACTTTCCTCCTGATACCCTTCTAAAACCTCATCAAGAGCTTTGGAGATATTCTCTAGTCTCTCATACATCTTCAACCTAATGGATGCACTCTCCAAATTTGATTCTAGGGCTTTCAACCTCTCTTCATAATTAGAACAAGCTTCCACTTTCTCCCTTAGAGATTTTTACATGCTTTCAACCTGTAATTCAAATCCCTTGATAGCTTTGGCATGCTCTAACTCCATATTATTAACATGATTTTGGTAGGCATTAATACATGACTGAGCAACATCATCTCTCATTCTTAATGTTTCTATAAGATCTGCAGACTTACCCATTTCTTATGTTTCAAAAGGATCTCCTTGCAGTTGTTAAACTTTCTTCACAAGGACCTTCTCTGATATTGTTGTCCAAAATAACTCCCCTAGTAATTTTGACAACTTATATCCCCATTCTATCTTTGAAGTTCACATATTGCAAGTTGCACACACTCTGGTTGTCCCCTTGGCACAATGTCCTTAGTTGCACTTCCTGCACGCCCTCCACCTTCCCTTTCATTTTTTTATCCTCTCATGTCTCCCCTTACGCATACTTCTTATGCACCTACCTTCTTTTACGCAGTTTATACAACCTTTGCGCACACCTTTGACTTGCCTTCCAAAATTGGCTAAGTGTCTTGCGCATTTCCTCCGCACTCCTTTTTTTCTTGTTGCCATGCATCACTCATTTTTTATGTTGCACCCCACTTGCATAGTTATTTCCTACAAAAATGCACCATTTTCCTCCACATGCATCATTGTTGCATGCATGTCCTTTGTTATCCCCTTTTGTGCCTCATTCTTCCACACGCACCTTGGGCATTCTTCCGCACTAGTTATTATGCCATATAGAAACCTATCAGGCTTGAGTGTATTACACGTAACCTATCAAAGACCACCAACAGTGCACCAAATCCTTGCAACAAAACAATACGTGACACATGGTAGAAAAGACAAAAAAAATGAATAGTTGGTCGAATCCTTCAACCAATCAACGTGCATCATGTGTCATTTAGTGTCTAGTTTTCACTATAGACTTCATATCGTCATAAATTTTTCTACAGAGCTCAGATTAATGCACGATTTGTCTTGTTGGAAATTTGTTGACATGGGCTAAACTCCAAAGCATTCAAAATCAAATTTTGGTGGGATTTGGTAAGTGAGAACAGGGAAACATGTTTCATCCATTAATGTAGACATCTAATCAACTAAACCACCATATTTTGTTCAAATCTCTCCTCCTCCAGGCTTCTTCTACAAGCCAATCATACATGGGGAGGTACATCTGTTAGCATTGCAGACAGATTCGCAAGCATTCAATACTTGTTTTTGGTGGTTGAATTTCAAAATTGATTTTCCCTCTTCTTTCTCTGCTTCTTCTCTCCTTCTTTTATAAATGTAATAGATATGCTCATTGTAAAAGGTTGTTTTTGGACCCTTTAGTTTGCTAAGGACTTTGGTTCTTTGCATTTTAAGTTGTAGGCCTTCATATTTGGCTCTCTGTATGTGAATATCAGCCTCATATCCCATTATAATCAACTGTACATTTTTTGGAAGCAATAGAATCTTTGTTTTGTGGCTATTCTTTGCCTTGGCTTGTTTTTATTGCATCTTCTTACCTCTCTTTTGCATTGTCTATTTTTTATGCTTTCTCATGTCCCCTGCAAGTTCATTTTCTAATTGTGCCCCATGAGAATAAGTGTGTGGGTGTTTTTCAAAATGTGATACTATGTTTATCCTCTTTGTGCACTTCTCCCTCATTTTCAATTAAAGATAACTGTGTTCATCCCCCCTCTTTCTGGTGTTATCGCCTCCTTTAGCATAGTTTTTCCTTTTTCATGCACCTCCTTCTAACCCTTGTCCCTTGGAATCTTAGAGTGGTAGTAGGTATTTTATTTTCCCTTCCTAGGAGTAGTTTTAGTAGTATAAATAGGTAGAGGGACCGGCCTTCTTCAGAAGTCTATCTCAAGCCCACAAGGTCCCACAACTTGGAGACCGTCCCATATTGCATCAATGACCTAGTTTATCTTGATTTGGTATGAGTGCAAGTTCAAGCTCCAACATATACCAATTGTTGGAAGCACGAGAGACTAAGAGGGGGGTTGAATAAATCTCTTAAAAAATTAAACCATTTCCATTTATCATTCATCACTAATTAAATAACCATTCAATCATATGTGTGTTTACCTAAGCATTGAATCAACCATACACAAGAGCAAGAGCAAGAGAGTACACAAGAACACTAAATATGTGTGGGAAACCCTCAAGGGGAAGAAAAACTAGGGAAAATTTGTTGATATTACTCACAAAAAATAAATTTAGAGAAGCACCAACTTCACAAGGAGCACCAACCCCTAGTTTAGTAGAGCACCAACCCTATAAGGAGCACCAACCCCTAATTTAGTAGAGCACTAACCCTACAAGGAGCACCAACCCCTAATTTAGTGAAACACCAACTCTACAAGGAGGCTAAAATCCCCTAAGATAACCAAGCACCAACTCAGCCACATGATAATATTTGATCTCATATTTTTCTGCTACCACAACTGATGGAGATCACATATTCAACTCACAAACCCTAGCTCATACCCTAGGTCTTCAAACTTGTTCTTTCTTCTTCTTTCTCAACTTCTCTTGGCTTTAAACCCTTACTCTCGTGTCTTAAATAATTTTTCAACCTGTAATCCTCTTCCTCAGCCTTCAAAATATCCACACATACCTACAAATCACTCTCCTCTGGGTCACACTTCTTCCCTCTAAGAGCACTAGTTCAAAAATGAACCCAAAACATCACTTTTATATGCTTTTGTACCTTCAAACTCACCATATGTCAGTCCTAGAAATTTTTCAAGACCAAATAATATGAAAAAAATTCCAAAAACTTTATTAAAATGGTTGCATATGACCCAATTAAGTCGACCTAGCCAAAAACCACTTTTCATGCACCAACAATCCTCAAAACCCTTGCATTGGGATGACAAAAATATCCTAATCCTAAAACCATTTTTATTAAATCTAAAAAATTCATTACACATGTTTAAAATAACATTTAAAAATCATCCATGGTCGCAATTTACATGAACCAATCAAATTATTTTGTTTAAAGGGCCCAGTGGCTAATTTCCTTCACCAAACAGGTGCTTCCAACACCCTGAATTTGACTTTGGGCCTCAATACCCCTCAATATGAACTAAAATATGGCATGTGACCACTATATATAAATTTAAATACATTTATAACACTCCTAAACAATTTATATCTCATGAAACATTACCTGGTTCAAACCACGGAAAATTTTGTCTTCACCAAATCAAGCTACCCAAAAATTAGTTTTCAAAACGCAATTGGTTAACACTCATCCTGACACTTTCAAGACCTAAAAATGGATTCATTTAATAAAAAATTAATCCATATTCACATTATGTGTGATATCAATCATCACCAAATCCATCTCATGCTCCAACCAACTCAATCTTTCAGAAAAATTAGTTTTATCCTAGATAGCCAAAAGGCTTCTTGTCCACAAACTGACCTGGAAACTATATCAAAACTCATCATCATGAATAAAATATTATATAAATTTAAATCCCTCTGAATTATATTTCCAACACAGCTTTAATCACCTTCTAACTTTACCTTTAGCTCATGTTATGTCCATTTTATTGAGGACTGCTTCTGACTGCCCCAAAACTGTCCTTTGACCAATCAACCTAAATAGGGAACACTTTTCCATTTTTATGCATGAACATGAGCTTAAACCTTCATTAACATCAAGAAAACCTCTGTTATTTCATAAATTTTAATTTATTCATTACCTCATTTGGCACACTTTTTCACAAACTGTAACTCTTCATAAACTATCAAATTCAGGTGGGGCCCACATATTGTCAACTGCTCTATCTTACCTTTCTGGAAATCTGGAAGATTCCTATACAACATCCAATCATAATTTTTTCAATATCAATCAAAACTTTCTAAATATACCTCTTCATTTGCAATTTTCTCTTAGCTAGGGTTTAAAACCACTTTTCCTTCTTAACAATTTTTCAGAAAAATGTGACAATCAAACCACCTCATTAATTTTTGAAAGATTCATAAATTACCTTATAATCTACCCAAAATATTAAATTTCCCCATGCAAATCATAGAGTTCACAACGAGCATCATAAGGTCCAACTTTGTTTTAAAAACACACTGTCACTTACCCAGTTTTACCAAAACTTGCATATCTTCAAAAATATTCTTCAGAATGATCTGAAAATTGGAATTAATAACCTTGAAAACCTGATATAATTTTCCATTCTCACCATATATCTCATGTATTCCTCAAACTCTTCATCCATAGCAACTTACCTATGTAAACATGTTTGTTTCTCACATGTTGCTTCCCAAAAACCTTGTAAATACATCAAACCATTGAATAAAAACTTGTAACTCACCATAAACCTTAGGTACACTATTATTATACTACTACCATACTTCAACAAGACTCGTCAGTTCCAAATATCATATCTCTGCCTCATTCTGCATGATCCAGGGCTAGAAACAAGCCTAGAACGATCTGACTCAACCCTGAAACC
The DNA here is from genome assembly GCA_019776745.2 of Taxus chinensis. Lineage (NCBI taxonomy): Eukaryota > Viridiplantae > Streptophyta > Pinopsida > Cupressales > Taxaceae > Taxus > Taxus chinensis. The sequence goes on along the minus strand of CM034148.1, from coordinate 640,184,753 downwards.
ACATGACCTGGCCATGCTGACTCAATGTATACACTTAGGCACCCATGAAAAACTTGTATGACCATTTATTACATCATGAAAACCTCCAAAAAAAATCAATATGACTCAAATCATGATTCTGCCTAGCAAACCAAGCAACAGGACCTCATAGAACTTACCAAATCTTGACACTACCAATCAACATTCATGTTTGACCATTGAATAACATCACATGGAGACTCATACAACATCATGACACCCTTTTTCATCAATGGTGTTGACATCAATGACAACACAATCACACAATGGCCAACAATCCACATAATGGCCAAAATGCTTCATATTCCGCTACATTGTCTGAACATGCAAATTGTGGCCTAAGTGCAAAGAATGGTTTCTCATCTATTAGAAAGATAAGAAATACACCTGCCCCAGCTCCATTACTACTTGTTGAGCCATCAAAATAAATTTTCCATATGACAAAAGTGGTGTTCTCTTCTTTGAGTGGTGTGGGGGTGGTGAATTCTTCTTTGTAGATGCAATAGGTTCCCAGACCTGCTTCCATTAGGGTGTTATAGGGGTCAAAATCATAATTTTATTTATCCCATATCTAGCATGAAATCAGGTATTGAAATTAATGAATGCACTATCTCAACGGATTCAGGATCACTAATTACTTCTCCTTGGACCATTAAGTTTGCATTAATATGACTAGGATCATGAACCTCAACATGATAAGATGAGATGGGTTTAGCTTTGATTGTAAACCTAGTCACATACCTTGTTCTCAATAACATATGATACCAATTTAAAGAAATATATCTGCCCACTTTGGTTCTGAAGTATCTAGAGAGGCAGATGGTGAAAAAGGGTGGCAAGTCAATCACGAAGATGTCTTGTGTTATATTTAGGATTAGGAAAGCATGTAAATTCAACTCCAAATCTTTGATTACACCCAATACTTGTATTGTTGATCCATCAAGTTGTAAGACACCTTTTGAAATTGGAATATATTCAATTCCTAGGATATCTACAATTTTATTTGACATCATTGAGGTACGTGCACCAAAATCTATCATGCAGTTGTGTACAAGGTGTTTGCCAACAATAAGAGATATGTAGAAAGGAGGAGATTTGACAATTGAACTTTCTGTCTCTTCCTTAGGTTGATAGATGTTAACCACAAAGTCTTCTTTGTGCATGGTGCATTCTAGAGGTGGAAGTTGCTTCAACGCTTCCTGCAAGAGATCCCTTTGAGTTGGGATAGATAGGGAATCCCACATTATGACATTCAAATTTGAATTTTTCATTTGTTCTAAAATGTTAAGGGGAATAATTGTGACTCTTTGCAATGAGGGAGCAGGATTATCTCTGCTTCTCTGCTCCATCCATAAAGATTCTTTGTTTGGCAGAATTTCCATGTTCCACTAGCCTAAATTGTTTTGTGGATCTTCTATATTATGCAAATTTGGTTTGTTCTGTGACTGTTAAGTAACCCGCGGTAGACTAGATGAAGCTAAATTTCCACCCGAGTCCACGAACTAACTAAAAATGCTATGCAAATTTGGAGAAATAGGACAAGACTTACGTCGATTTGTCTCTTTTTAGACCTTGCATTATCTGCCACATGAATTTGTGGCATGTTCAAATTTCCCGCAGCTTGATTGAATGCACAAAAATCTTCAAGTCTAAAAAGCATGAAGTTAGGTTCAGGAGTGGCCTCTTATATCACATATGTGTTGTTATCTGGTGGAGCCACAGTTTTTTCTTGCAGATAAAATAGATTTTGCACCATAAGAGATTTCCCTCACAATGAATTCATTCTAACTTTACATGCATATTATTTATGAGGTTGATCACAAGGATAACACCATTAAAAACTTTGGGATATGTTATTTTGGACTGGAGAAATGAATTTTCTCAAGCTAGGAGCTAGTAGGGGTTGCGGGTTTGGCTTTGGCAGTCTTTTTGGAAGGTAATTCTATGCAAAACTCTAGCTTGGATATTGAGAGCCTTATTATGGGTAACCCTAAGGAGGATTAGGTTAATTTTTAGGAACTTGTGTTTGTTGTCTCTTAAGGGAGACAATCTCAAGTTTTGAAAATTTTAGTTGAACACTAAGGCTTTCAATCTCTTCTTGCTTGATAGAGGAATCAGATGTGGAGGTAGATGATGAAGTAGAAGGTTGAGGAATGGGAGAAATGGCGGGTTGAGTGTTTGGTGGTAATTCAAGGAAAATGGGCATAGGGAATCTAAGGGTTAGCTTACCCACTTGGATCAAACAATTTTCCATCCTAATGGCTACTACATAAGTATTTTGTAGTTGGATAGCACCCATAGAATGGATCATTACTGCATTATCAGAATTCAGAACTATGAGAAATTAAATAAATGCACCTTAAGGGGTCAGTCTTAGAAGGATTGGAATTCAGTCCCATGTTCTCTGGAATCAGAAGTTAAAGTCTATCATGAGCTCTTTTGGGGCCCGCTTGATGGTGGTTAACTATTCAATAAGAGAGATTTTTTTTGCATTCTCATCAAAATTTTGACAAAGGGTGGTGCCAATCTCATCCCAATTGTATATTGAAGCGGCTAGAAAAATTTTATACCACTACAAATATTGTCCTTTGAGATATGATGCCAAAATACACACAGCAACATCATCTTCCATGACCGCATGTACCGAACAGACATTTGAAACATGTTGAATATGCTACATGGGTGTGGTAGAGTTTTTTCCGGTGAAGAAGGGGATACTCTTCAAGGTTTCTATTAGGATATCATGTTGTGCGGCTAGGAGAAAAGGACTACCGCCACTAAAAATTACAAATGGAAATTTTGTTTTGTGTGTCATGAGAGGAATGGGACTCAGTTTTCTGATAGGAAAGGGGAACGGTCTACCTAGAGGGAGAGTTGAAAAAATTCTACGTTGAGATGTTGCAGATCTCAGTGGAGATGTTTCTCTTCGTCTTCTTCTTGGAAATAGTTGCAGGTAGTCAAATGAATCACCTCTAGATTTGCTTAACATTTTTTATACTCTTCTCATGAAATGGAAAAGGCTAGGCTACTTGAAACCAAGAGATTTAGCACTTGGGAGTCACCATGTGTGTTAAAGAAACACCTCTGATGACTGAAACTACTAAGATACACATCCAATTCTAAGTGACACATATGCAAGTTCATAGAAAAAGGGACTTTGAAGATACACACAATTATAATGTGAACAAGTGAAAAGGATACAAGACACATAAGAGGGAAAATATCTTCATACCAAACATAGATTATTTAAAGGAAAGAGAGAAACCACGCTTGCATTAATCAATCATTTACCATTTACATGCAAAGTGGAGGTAACATAATCTTCATTCATGAGTTATAGAGGTCAGAAGCATAAAATTTTGAGTTTTCCAAGAAGAGCCCAAAAAATGCTCGGGAATAAAATGGGAGAATAACCCTTACAATGTCCGCAAGCACTTACATTTATATTATTCATGGAAGGGAGAAGATAAAGATAAGAAAGAATAAAGGACTGCCATGTTGGAGTACCAAACCTCTGAAATCGTGTTGGACAAGCATGGGTCTCATGATTCTTTACAGAGTTAACTTGTAGTACGTACATGGGTGTCATTAGAAGAGAGCTAACAACCATAGCATTGTACCTTGATTCTATTGCACACCATCAGACCAAGTAGAAACATGCCATACTTCATTAAATTTTGGTGGTTAGGGTGGTTAGTCATTTGGTTCAGGAACAAACGTAGATTTGAGACCTTCCACGGAAGTATGATATTTTGATGATTTTCTGTGAATTCCTTTGACTTTCCATGTTTCTTGAATCGTGAGTGGAGCCTGCTTTTCTTGGTGGTGTTTGAGTGTTTCTACATTTTGTCTATGGATGTTCCTTTAATGGCGTGAAAGTATGTCTTTCTTTGTTTCCTTGTGGCACCATACAAGCGGGTATGTACCTTTATTCTATGGTATTAAAAACACGCAGAACACTATGATTTATGGAACCTGTGGAATATTGGGATAGTGTTTTGTGATTTCTAACCTTAGTCATTTCAACTTTGTTTTCTTTACTGTGTGGGTCTTCAAATTTCATGCACTGCACCTTCTAACTTAGCAGCTTTGTATTTGGTTTCAGGGAAATTAAAAAACTCCACCGAATTCTATGTCTTTTGAGTCCACATGACATTGTGTTTCCATGTTGCAAAACATTAACTACTTTCTCACTTCCTTCACTCCGCAGATTTTATCCTTATCCGATTTCCAATTTCCACGCAAGTAACTGATCTTGTGGTGCTCTGACATGCCTTTGACCTGAGAGTATGGATTTTCTTAGTGCCACAAAGGTCTAACAAACTTTGTGAAACACTAACTCCACTAGATTCCACGTAAGTCCCGAGCACTCATTTATTTGTTTCGCGGATTTGAATAATCTACGAAACACTACATCTTCACACTCCACGAGAGACTAACTTAGTGTCTTGTGTCTTTTCCTAAGCAAAATGTGGCTCGGTCAATTTCTGATAAGTTATTCAAAATTATATGAGGTGTAATTCTGGAAAACATTAACCATATTTAGTGTGATCTTAAATAGAATTGCTTAAGAGTGTTCAACAATTTGATAACAATTTGTTCCCCTAAATAAGGGTAATGAAAAGAAAAATTAGGTTGGAATTTTTGAGATGTTAAATATTAGATGTTATGGAGACTACAAAATGGAAGTTCAACTTTAATAATTAATAGATGCACTAAAAGATATACTTTTGAATACCATTTCCAGTATGGGAGGTAATTCTAGGTTGGAAAGCACTAGCTACTCAAGTTTTTGCTTCTCTAAGAATATCACTTATTGGATCATTGTGTTGGAGAAAAATATTGACTATGAGTAGATGGAGGATCCCAAGTAAGTGAATTTTTCCTACACAAATTTGAAGGGGAATACATCCTTATGGTGGGGACTATGTGCAGATGGAAAGTGTTAGAAGAAGAAAATATGGAATCAAATATTGGTTAGGATGGTACCAAAGTTAGATGGTAGGTTTTTACCTTCTAATTAGCTACTTAGTTTTCTCAAAAAATTGCAAAACTTTAGGGAAAATGATATCAGTATTAAATATTACACAATGGAGTTTTAGAAGCTTGGCATTTGAGTTACTCATGTTGAATATAATGAAGAGAAACCCTTAAGTTATATGAAATGTGTTCTTTGTATTTCTATACCAGGCGGATTTGGAATGATAAGGTTTAGTTCGATGGATTACTCATATCAATGTACTTTAAAGGAAAAAAAGAAGTTTTCTAGGAGATAAAAAACACATCTAGAGGTATAGGAAGGTTTGAAAGAATAATAGATCAAGTATACATGGGAATAAGACAACATGTTCATGAAGGAGAATCAAGTATTTCTCATAACACTAATCTTAGACATACATAGAAAAGAATAGGATATCCTTTTATAGAAAGAGGATACTTTGGTAGAGGAAGAAATGGAGGATACATAGGTACATGTTATATATGTGGAGATGTTGGGCATATATAGTTTGATCTCCCACTAGCACAAAATACCAATAGTAGTAAAAATTATACTATCAATCATGTTGCATAAGCAGATGCAAAGATTGGTGTGCCAGCCTTATCACATAGAGAAACAAAAACATAGAGGATCCCCTCGTGATGAAGAGAGTGATTTTAAACTAGCTGAGAGGGAGGATGAGCCATTACAAAGAATTAATATTCCTAAAACCATATACAAATTGCAATGCTATTATTGATAGTGGTAGCACAAAAAATGTGGTTTCTAAGGAGACAGTAGAGAATATTATGTTCAAGAATGTCATCTATCCAAACCCATATAAGATGTCTTGTTTGTAAAGAGAACATCAGATCTTGGTAAATGAGTAATGTCTATTGAATTTTCAGATTGGATTATATAAAGAGGTTATGTGACATTATGTCCATTGATGTTTATCATGTATTATTGTGAAGGCCTTATATATCTTATAGCAAGCATATAAATGATAGTGCAAACAATACATATAGCGACCCCCTAGAGAAAGACTAGAAAAACACAAAGGAAATCTTTTTCGATGTGTTTTCTAGTCACCCGTTGAGGGGGTCACTACAATACATATATACCCTTATGAAGGATGGAAGGAAGTATACATTGATTCCATTGAAGGAAAAAGGATAAGAAGTTGAAATAACTCCTAAATTGTTGTTTATTTCCAAAAAAACATGAAATTGGTTAGGAAGGAAAAAGGCGTGTTTTAATTTTATTCTCAATCTCGTGTAAGTTGGGACAACTGGGAATGTGGATGAAATTACACATGAAGTGAAGATTTTATTCATAGCATATGCTGAAATTATCTCCAATGACCTTTCAGATGGATTACCAGCCGTGAGGGGTATTATCCATCATATGGATCTGATTCTTGGATCTACTTGACTAAACAAAGAAACATATAGGTTGACACCTATGGAAAATGAGGAGGTAAAGAGACAAGTAAAAAATCTATTATATAAGGGTTTTGTTATGATAAAGTTCAATCTCATGTGTGGTTCCAATGGTGCTACCACCAAATAAATATGGAGGATGGTGCATGTGCACAAATTCAAGAACCATCAACAAGATCATAGTAAAGTAAATTTGTGCATTCCCACATATGGATAACATTATGGATTGCAATTGAGGAGCTAGGTACTTCATGAATATTGATTTGAAGAATAGGTATCATCAAATCTACATATAAGGTGTTGAGTGAAAATTTCCATTGAAGACAATGGATGGGTTATTTGAGTGGCTAGTCATGACATTTGGATTGAAAAATACACCAAGAACATTCATAAGACTCGTGAATGAAGTTTTGAAACCATATATTGGTGAGTTTTTTCATTGTTTATTTAAAGGATATCTTGATTTTTAGTAGAACAAAAGAGGAACACTTGATGTATTTGAAACTTCTATTGCAACTATTGAAGGAATAAAAAAAATTAGTCAACTTAAAGAAATGCAATTTTATAAAGAAAGAAGTGGATTACTTGGGTTTTGTGATTTCCCGTCATGTATTGATAATATATCCAAAGAAGGTAAGAAACATTTTAGAATTTCCAAAACCCAAAATAATGATTGAAGCAAGAAGCTTTCATGGGCTAGCAATTTTTTACATAAATTCTTCTAAAGTACACATTTACTTATCAATTTTTAAAGTTTTTATTTAGAAGAAAATGTGGAAGAGGGAGAATGTGCCTTTTTTATTACCAAATACAAAATCCTCACACAAAGAATTTAAATTTTATAATTTAGAAATCCTTGATGCACAAATCAAATGAAAAACAAAACTATAATTTTCCCTTAAGAATCCAACAAAATAGTAAATAAGAAATTGATTTCTACCCCTTTGGAGATACTTCCTTCAAAGTGGATTATGTCAGTTGTAAAATGACCCTTTGCAATCCCAAGGGAACTTGGACCACCTATATGAGTCTGTTATCCCATTTGTGTGTAAAATATAATTGTTGTCATTAATTTATGAATGGTTGTCCAACAACTCAAGTGTAACTATTTCCGAAAAGGTTGAATGGATATTCCTTGAGAAAAAGGGAGGTAATGGAGAAAGGAAAGGTGGGAGCAATTTTTTCTCAAAATAAGAGATAGACCTAATGTAAACAGTAAAAACATTTAGGTAAGAGGCTCATGAACAGGATACTTTATTTTCTCTTGTGGTAAAATCACAACACCAAAATGATTTGAAATATGGAAAACAAACAATAGTATGTTCGGCCTTTGTGTAGATTACTTGCAACACTAGTAAATATTTGTGAACATTGATATATTTTTTAATTGTGTGGATGATGATCGTTTTTCTCATAGAAAGAGATAGATCGTTGGATAAATTGAGATACGTAGTCATTTATAGATATATTTAGGGTTGGTTAGGGATAAATAATGGTGTTTTCATCCCTAAAATGAGAGAGAATATCAATCAAGGTCAAAATATCCATTAGGAGAGAGAAAGCATGTCAATCATGACGTGCATGATGCCACCACATTGAAAATTTTGTGTTTATACATAGAGATGCTACGAAGTTGTGGATTATTCATAAATCCTTAAACAAAACAGTGGATAATCTTCACTAAAAAGACCATTTGGATTCATCTACAAAGATTTGAAATGCCCTAATAAATGACCTAATAGTACTCAAGCAACATAATAAATTCAAACTAGGTCACCAGGAAAACACAAAATCATATGGGATTTGTGACTACATTATTTAGCGTAAAATACATTCTCATATTATAACCTATTGGAAAAAAAGACTTGATAATGTAAAGACCATCAAGAATGAACTTCAAAACACAAGTGATTATGAGACTAGGCACTATATATATAAGGACTTATCATAGGATACTCCTAAATTGGATATGTAGTGAACCACCAAAGAGGTAATATTGCGCCCAACATGTGGAAGTACCACGGACAAGAGGAAGGATAGTGATTTGATTTTTGATTTATTTCCCTAGCCACTTATGCAGTATTTACTTGATCATATATGGTTTTTGATATGAGATACATGTTAGGCATCCACGAACTTAGATTTTTCTCTTCCTTTTCTTTTAAGACCAAAAGGATTATACTAACTCTAATCATTTCATTTAGGGATAAAAGAGCCAAGACTATATTTATCTTGCATAAGTATTTTTCATTGTAAGCAAGATAGAATTTTCTAATTTGGGCCATAGAGGATTTTCCTATGTTATCTTTCTATCTATTAAATTTTCCAAAATGCTTATAGTTGTATTAAGGTACATTTTTAAAAAATTGTTAAGCTTGTTAACTATGAAAAAAACTATGTATGTACAGATGTGAAAAGTGGTATTACATTACCAATACACTAAAAATTGTTAGGCTTGTTAACTATGAAAAAAATATACCTACAGATGTGAAAAGTGGTATTGCATTTCTAATGCACTAAAACTAACCACATATATTCTAGTTCTTTAAATAGATATAAATAATACATTAATATTTAATTGCATAAAATAATAGTATTGGAATATAAATAATTGACAAGAGAGGGTTTTAGAATGATATTTGGTTTTTTACAATTTTAGAGATAGTCATTAAAAAAAATTGTATGCCCAAACCTAGAAAAATCAACATGAACGAAGCAACCTGGCTATAATTATATAATTAACTAGAACTAGAGTATATTTCTAAAAAAATGTTACAAAATATAAATATGACTTGATGGCCTTGTTAGCCTACTCTTGCAATCTAAATACCTTGCTCACTTTTTCATAATTTGATGCATGTCTCTGGGAATTGATTCTCCTTCCTTGGAACCCTAACATAACATCAATACCTCGCAAAATAGTAAAATTAGGGGATGTTTTAAGGGGCATATGTTATCCTTCCATTCTCGTCAAAATACTTGATGGGAATAAATTTTTGAAGACAATGCACCAATTATATTCAGTTTAGCAAGTAATCCAGTGTAATGCAAGTGTTGAATTTGTTATAAAAAATCATTATAAAATTACTCGAATATAGTCCACTTCAAGGGGGAAACATCCAAAAATCATAATAAAGGATTAAATATACTAAATAAAATGATATGTGATGATTTTGGGAGAATCTCGCCCATATGTATTTATATACAGAAATACGACAAGTCGCGCCATTTCATCCTAATTAGATTGCCCTGATTATTTATTAAGAACTAATAAATGAAAGTTTAAGGTTATACGCTCCACTACATAGCCTTTGTAATCATATGAAGATATAATTTTAGGACTATAACATGCCCTTCCCCTTCAAAAAAGTGTTTTCCTAAACACTGAACTACTCAAGATGTTGTAGCTTAAATTGTTCGTCTTCCCATGTCATGTCTTCAACCGATAGATTCTTCCATTTGATGAGAAATTTTGGAATGGATTGATTTCTTAGTTTCTTCACTCTTCTCTTCATGACTTCCTTCTTCATCTGCCTTAGGTAAGTTTGACCAAATTGGGAGCTTGGTACCAATTGCTTTCGTAGTGACCCTCATTCAACTAAATGAAATAACCAATAATTCATTTGACCCTCGTGTTTGAAATGTAGTCTTACGTACATCCTCATCCTTTACTATAATTTGATGGTTCCTTGAACATAAACATTAGTAAAGAAAAAATGCCATTTAATTCATCTAATAATGCATAAATGACAAGAATAAGAAACTTATCTTTGAGAGTGATCTTATTGAGGTTCATGTAATTTGGGCACCTTATCTCTAATTCCTCTTTTTTCTAATCATAATCATTGGAGATGAATACACATTTTAACTCGGACCAACAATGCTTGATTCAACCATTTCCTTGGCCAATTTTTCCATTTCTAACATTTCTTTATAAGGATGGTGGTAAGGTCTAATATTAAACGGGATACTTCCTAGATTCAATCAACTTGTATGATCATGATGGTGGATTAGAGGTGGGATCTTTGGTTCCTAAATGACCATTTGATTATTTCAAGTAATCTCCTGAAGATTTGATGGAGCAAGGTTTTCTACATCAAGTGCTTTTAAGAAATTTAGTTTTTCCACTATGTTATAAGATCCCTTCTTAAGCAATTTCTCCATCCTGTGAGAGCTACTAATTTGGTTTGGTGGTGACTACATCCCGTTAAGTTTATACTTTTTTTCATTCATAATGGTAACCATGAATAATTATTAAAATTTGACAAACATTGTTCCCAACTTTTTAAGCCATTATACTCCAAAAACTACATGTGCTCCCTCAATTGGGATGGAAAACATTGTTGAATCGAGAAGATAGTCCCCTATTGAGATTTTGATATGATGACATTTACAACCACAAGAGAGTAGTTTCCCATTAGAAATAGTAACTTGAAAATTGGTTACTTGAAAACTGGTGGCTGTTGAGCTCATTAGCTAATTTTATGTTAATGTGGTTATGGGTACTCCCTGTATCGATAAAAATTGTCACTTATTTCTTCTTAATATAACCAACCATTATAAGTGTTTGTGGTGTGTTTATCCCATTTAATGCATGTAGTGAAATTGTAGGGTTTACTTCCTCCTCATAATTTGCATCCTTGTGTTCTATTGTTTCTTCATTAGTAGCAAAAAAATTATCATTCAAAACCTCATTCTCAATAACCATTAGGCGTTTCTCTCCACTAGCACACTTATGACCTCTAGACCATTTACTATTGCAATGCCAACATAGGATTTTTTTCTCTTTTTTCTACCTCTTGTTAAAGAGATAACTTGGTAATTTTCCTTCATTTAAAAGGGTTGACCATATTTCTATCATATTATTCACATTTCGATCACTCAATTATGTACTTTGATCTTGTGAGAATCTCTTTCTAGCATAATTTCATTGCTCAATATGTAGTGTTTATTACATAGCTTTCCTAACTATACATGGTTCCAACAAACGAACATCATGCTTAATTTCATCAGTTATTCCATTAATGTAAAATTGTAGTCTCTAGTAAGGTGTCACTTTCGGAGCTGGATTGCCACTTTCATATGCTCAACATTATATTTGGCTACGGATCTTATTTGTTTAAGATTCGTTAATTGGGTGAAATAACTTTCCTTCCATGGTTGCTCAAATTGTGTTGCTAAGTCATTAATAATTTCATCTCAACTAAGAACCTTCCATTTTTTCACTCATCATACACTGGTACGACTGATTTGATTCATATTTTAAATTAGTGAGGATATGTCAACCATTAAATTATCTGGTATATTGTGCAACTTAAAGTATTGTTCCATGAGACTTATCCATGAGGTTACATTTGTACCATCAAATGCCCATCTTTGGTAGGTTCAATTTTAACCCTTGAAATGGTTGCCCTATATTTGGTTTGTTTTCCCTCTTAAATGGTTTGGTTATGTGTGAGTGGTTGTATGAGGTGGATTAATTAAGGTTTTCAACTCATAAACCATATCATTTTTAAACCTACCTAAACCCTCATTCAAAGATGTTGCAAATAGGGCAAACAATTTTTCCTAGATAAATGTTACCACTATTTCACATCCTGCAGGAATATCACCCTCAATTTTAGGTGGTGGACAATAAAGAGCACCATTAGGATCAATGGTTGATGAAAAGGAATTTGTTTCGAAAGGCATGCCAATTGATTTGACTTTGTTTCTAGTTCTTGATTTATTCTCAATCCGGGGGGAAAGGATCCAGAGTGAGTAATAACCATAAACCGTAAAAATATGAGTTATATCAAAATCAGAATTTTCATAGTTGACCATATTTGACCAACTTTGACTGGAGAATTTCTAAATATAGAATACCTCAAATATGAAAATACAAAGAATGGACCCAACCAATGTCACTGAAAAACACTTCAAAAAAATCATAACCTTGTGTGAGATATGGAAAGAATAAAAATTGTTGCCAAAATCAATGCTCTGATACCACTTTTTATGATATTTCTTTATAAAATCACTTGAATATAGTCTACTTCGAGGGGGAAACCTCTAGAAATCATAATAAATGATTAAATAGACTTAATAATATGATATATGATGGTTTTGGGAGAATCTCACATGTATGTTTTAATATACATAAATACGAAGAGGCGCACCCTTTAATCCTAACTAGGTCAGCATTACTATCTTTTAAGAACTAATAAATGAAAGGTTAAGGTTATGCACTCCACTACATAACCTTAGTAATCATATGAAGATATAATATTACAGCTATAATGGAATTATTCTCGCTTTCAATTATCTAACCAGTGTAGCAAGCAAATGCTAGATGTTCTTCATATTTATTTGAATGCTTGAACATTGCTTTAAATGCTTTAAATATTTTTTGGCACGAAGATGCTCTTGTAAAAATTATTTCTTGCTTGTGTAAGATTTTCCTATAGAACTTATGTATTTATAGGCTTCTTGAATTCAAATCAAGATCCTATTGGTAAGCATGTTGACAAATAATGGGCACGAAAAGTCAAAAAATGACCAAAACCTATAGGGAATGCAAAATAAGGGACAAGAGATCCATGCATAAAAGGATGTCAGAACCATATGGTACACAAAAATGTTAAAAATTGGGATAGGGAATAGAGAATACATGAGGAGAGAGAAAAAGAGAGAAGTGAGAGAAGAACATGGAGAAACAAGGAATGGCATGGAAAGACGATAAAAACATAGAACATGCACCAATTAGATCCTAATATAGACCAATTATCAACAAATATAATATAAAAAATGCATGTTTATAACAAATTACTAGTCCCATGCCAAAACTAGATGTTTACAATACCAATCTTGTCATTTGGCTAATCTTTCGTCCATATTTAAAAATTAAACTTTACAAATATTATAACTTCCCAAAAACATCAACCAAATATTTATATAAAGTTCAATAAATAAATCGCTATTGGCGCAAATTGTTTCTTGCATTATTAATAGCTAATTCTATATTTGTAACCTTCTCAATTTTTCCTTAGATTTTTTTTTGATAGTCCAAAGATCAGCAAACTACCTAGCCACTTCGTTTTGTGAAGCTTTTTCTATATTATTTTATGATTTCATTTTTTGTATTGATAAGCATCGTACACTGGCAAGCGTGGGTGGTGTTAGTAGATTATAATGTGAATGAGTTGTTAACAATTAGTAGTTGACATTAAATTTGACATCCATATGATGCTCAATTGACCGTCACTTTGAAGTTTTTTCCATTTTGCATAAAAAAAGTCAATAAAAATATCTTGCCTGTAAAGAGGAGTTTGAAACTTTTATTTTCCCTACAAATAATTTTCAAACCTGACACAATGATGTGGCTAAAACAATACTATTAGTCAGCAACTAGTGGGAAATTCATGGAGAAAATAGAATTTTTATCAATAAAAGCCTTAAGATTGAAATCTCCCACCATTAGTAAAATAAGTGTATTTCATATGTTTGTGCTAATTTTAGTTTTAAAAGGCAATTTCCAACCCCATAATCGTGGGTTAAGAACAATATTCTCTATAGCAACAAACCAAAGGCTCACTAATGTTCTAAGGATTTAAACAAGGATCTCACTAGAAACAAGGATCATGTTAGCAAGCTTCACGTACTTCTTAACAAAACAAAGATCCTAAATTCTATTACAAATGTGGTGTAAGCTCATGCATTTAGCCAACAAAAAAAAAACATCAATGTTTAAATAATTTTGCGTTCATAAATAGAATTCCAAAATGTTCATTTATAAAATTAAAACATATTCCAAAAAAGTTTAAGATTAAAATTTCGAGGACTATATAATACTATGGATTTCCCTATATTCATTTATCTAGAATAATTCACCAAGTACGAACACAAGATTTTCATTGCTTCTATCTAGTGTATAATTCAATAGTCATGTGCGTTCATGTGTAGTTGACATAATTTGTTTTATTAAGAAAATTTTGATGTGAAGCATGATTCTATTTGTGTCATAACAAGTACAAATATGTTTAATACATTTATCTTTAAAAATGTTAAGATATCAACCTCAAAGTGTATGTTTTAGATTTGTCACATATCACAATGATTAATAAATTTATTTTCTCCGAAAATTTCTCATTAATTTGTAATATATTACCATGATCTAGTTACACAATTATATCAATTCTAAAAGACCTTACCAAAACAAGGGACTACAAAATGATTAATAAATTTATTTTCCCCACCATATGGCCAAGATATTATAACTTTTGGATCCATATCTCTCAACAAGAAAAAGAAAAATCCAAATGACAATCAAATTAGCATCAACTTTAAAGTCAACCATTAATTGTTAGGTAACAAACATAACGGTCACCATCAACCCTCAACTACCATTGTAAAACACCTATCGGGAAAAAATAAATTTTGATAACTAGTACTTGCACCAAAAGGAGGCACAATGTTACGCCAATGGTTAAATCTAATAAAACAAATGCACAACAAGATAAAGACTGTGACATAAACTTTAACCAACAATTAAAGTTTATGCATCATTTTTATTTATTTCCACTAAAAAAATGTTGCTCAGAATAGTTATTTTTGACATTAGACGAAAATGATGAATAGCAAAATTTCATCACTTATTTTTTTAAAACATTCAGTAAAGTTTGGCGAGTTGACGCTCATAAAGATTTTCTAATTACGTAATTGGTGTAATATTGGCAATGGGGACGTAAGATTTGGTTGCCTAACAATAATGTTTTCAAAGTTGATGTCATCTTAATTCAACCGATAATAGAATGTGTCATCGTGTACAACAATTTGTTTATTTGTTTGATTGAAAATGCAACTTATAAATCCGGGCCCTAGCGGGCGGTCACGGATATGACCCGCTTGCGGTCCATCCATCGTTTCAATCCCCTCCCGCTGCATGTTGTGGTCAAGCATTGGTTAGGTAAGAGTTGGACTAACGATAAAAGACTCTCAAAGAGACCGTTTCCTCTTTTTAAATACCTTCACAAGGCCATCAAATTCAATTACCATTAAAAATGTGTTCAATTTGATGGTATAGGCACAATGTCCATGAGGTCAAGCTTTTCAGATATCTCCAGAATAACACATGTTTTCTAGCTTTACCGCAACAAAACATATAACTTTTTGACATATGGTGTGGCATACATGAGCTATAAAACATTCGCATTACACGGCTGGGACCTACATGGAAACAGAAAAAGTCGCCCAACATTCCAATTTCAAAACATCTCAATCCATCGCCTAGCAGGAAGGTCCACCTCTACAATTCAATGCTCAAAGTGGCATTTGAATTGGGAGGCTGCCGGGTCAAAAAGTTGTCTCATAAATTAATAGTCCAATGGAAGTTACATTTATGGATGAATTATCACGTGACGGTTAAATAGACGTCAAATTTAATGTTGAAAACAAAAAAAACAACTCTCCATTACAGCCCTGGCTGCCATTCTAAGAACACCTCTCGGCTTAATAATATAGTAGACAAATAAAAATGGAGCATATGGAGATGCAGTGCATCATTTGGGTGCTCAGCTTGGAAGTTTCCCTTTAGTAACAAGAGTAGGATGCTAACATTTTCATTGTTTCTACCGGAGCTGTAACACACCTGTCATTCAATAGTCATGTATGTTGATAAGCTGTAGATGAGACTCCTTGTTTACTGAGAAGGATTTTGGCGTGGAGAATGATGCCACTTGTTTCATAAAAAGGAATTTGAAGTAATGGAATAAACTCAGACTGTAATAAAAGCATACATAATTAATTACAAGAAGAGTTGTTATACTGTTAAGGATCCAAAAAAAGATCAATAAAATTTTAAAATGTAATAATCCAACAAGATGAAAATGCGCAAACATAAATATAAGTCAATCAAATTACTCCCAACATGGTATGGGACGAAAACTAATCAAAAGACCTAAAGCTTCTTCATGGTATTGAAGAATAAGTTGAAGCAAATTGCTTGTTGCAATACAGGGCAACACATGTCATCTCTGCAAATTGGTATTGGATAAACTTTTGTTGTTAACCTCAATCCATGCAAGCATGAACAATTTAGGTATCTCTTGATTAAGACATAACATTAATAAGTTGACAATAAAAGATCATGTTTTAACCCCAACGAGGGAAACAAATATTGAAAGGGTGAACCAAATTTCAGAAGAACCATTAATCAAGACAAAAATAAAGAGGTGATGGCATTACAAGCTCAAACAAAGTTAAAACCCGTGGATTTTTTAGTTATACTGTTCTTTTGAAAAAAAACTGCATGTTTGACCAGGTAAATCCTGAGTTTAACCGACCTGCAGGTCAGTGGTCAAATAGGCACAGGGAAATTGATAAGTAATGCTACTATGGTGTAGCATATTTGTTTTAACAGAAGAAATATCCTCTACATGGTCCAGGGACAGCTACAGGCGCTGAGCTCCTATTTCCAGTTTGATGAAATGATAAAAGCCAAGACTAAAGCAACCCACTTCGGACACTATAACTGGAAAGTTGTACCCATAATTAGACCTCTTAGACATGACATGGAAGCACATAACACTCCAGTACAGAAATCTATACCTTCAACTCGTCTATCTATTTCATATCATTCAGTTTTTGCTTATTAAGGTAGACACAGGAAATAGGAGACCCAACAAAAACATACTTGCACTGAAGGAATGTAAATGCCAGTAACAGGATGCCTCAAAGAAACCTTTAGATGTAAGGAATTATCATCTGCTCCCAAGCAAAGATCTCATATGGTTGTATTTCAACAATGCATTACTGTTGACCCTCACAGATATTTAAGTCAAAATTTAGCTTCCGTGCAAAAAAATAGAAACACCTGCCATTCATAATAGCAGGTTTTTCATGTTTAGTGTTCATGAATCATTATCATCAAATTTAATTTATGAAACAAAGAACCTTCTCCTCCAATAGCCTTCATTGCTTGCATTAAGGGACTACAGAAATTTCGAACTGGATTATACACAATCACAGTTTATGCGAACCTTCAACCACAAAGTTTGGGGAATGGACAATCTTCAAGTCAGAATAGGGAAAAGTCTAGCAACATGTTCCACAGGAATACTGTCAGCTGTGTTCTTTTTCAACTCGGGATGATTATGTTCATTCGGCGGAAGAACAATAAGCTGTCATGAAATGCAAACATTTTCTTTTCAGTAAAAGAGACTACATTTAGAGATGGAACTTGCCATGTGAACCATGTGACAAACATTACCTGCCCTTTCCCATGTCCTTTTTCTAATGACCAGCCATCTTCATTTATTCGAACTTCTAGATACTTGTCAAGTGACAAACCTTCAACATTGATTGCCTGGTGCAAGAATTATAAAAAGTTTATTAGCAAGCAGATTATTTTAAAGATCAGAAGCTATTTCAATTCTTGAATCTTGAACACTTAATACAAAACAATGATAAATACCAACCTCTGCAAGGACATGTCGTGGTAACTTTTGATAAGTCAGGGAAAGTACGTGAATAGCATATTTCTGAATAGCTTTCTCAAATCCTGTGAATTCCCCAAAAGAGAAATGACATGAGACTGCAGCAACGCCAGATCAAACATGGTAACCCAGCCAATAAATCATAGCCCATCCACTTTATTTTAAACAGCATGTGATATTATATCTTAGATATGTTGTCATGAAAGGGAAATGTTATACCAGGAACGACTTCCAATATATCACGATTCCTGGCAGCCTCATCCCAGAACTCACGGAACCTTGCGGTCTGAGATCATAAAATATATCGTTTTATATCAAACTCTTAACTTATGCCTTAGTGCAAAACATACAGTGTAATTTATTGCTTCAAGCAGCATTTTCAGTACACTTAGAAAGAAGAAGATTCATATGACTATCCTGTACCTTTTCACAAAATGAAACGCCTACATGTGTACTATACACTTACCTCTAGGTAGTGAGAGAGGGTAATCAGTGTGAGAAAAGGCTCCATCATTTGCTGAATACTTGGTCAAGGAGTACAAAATGGCATGATCTTAAATATAGTTTTAAGACATACAAAAAACAATGCAACGGATATATGATCAGAACAGGCTTGATAGCTAAATTGCCACTACCATAACAAGTCTGAGCTCATTAAGCCTCAGTCATTGTTGTCATCCTGAACAATAAATTCATCCTCCAGACATAGTATGATTCTCCTCTTGTAGAAAGATAGTTCTAACCACAACAAAGGATACAAGTCTTTCTGGAATCAAGAACATGCAAAGGTTGAAGTCGGGAGCTGGCATTGCCATGAGGGCCTGCCACATAAACATAAACATAAATCTACCTAGTCAGATTCAGGTGCACTGCATCCCATTACCAGTGTACGTATAGTTATATCAGAACCACCCTGAATTGAACAAATATGAGAAGATAGAAAGAACCTTGACCAAAATCCGTGCAACAATTTGCATACTCATCCTCGCTGGTTCAAACTAAACTCAAAACAGAGAGCGTGAATCAGTCCACATTACATACACAGAGACCCATAAATATAACTTCAAAACATTGACTAAATAGAAGAAGAACAAAAGCCTCTAACTCTTTGGAAGAAACCTCTATAAGGAAAATCAAAGCTTCTAATCATGATCAAGAAAATATTCCACAGGATAATGGTGAGAGTATAAAAGAAGAACAAGAGACATTAGAATCACCAACAATTGTCTGAAAGACACTAATCACACTTATTGATCTGTTGTATCGATAGAAAGATCAACTGCCAGCCACTGTTTTTACCAAGCACGGATGGTAGAAAAACACCCATGGTTGATAATAAGAATGCAACAAATTTTACTAGCAATCTATGAAACACAAAGATCTGAAACATTTGTAAGTTGTGTAGTGTCTAGACTTTGAATGGTGATACAAAGAAGATCCTGTTATTGATTGAGAAAATTTCAAATTCCATCCAAGCTCAGAAAGCAACATAACAATAGCAAACCTGGTACAGCCGCAAGAGACACAGATTGGCATCCAGGCTGTATGTGTTAGATAAAACCTGCAACAGAAATACATTTGTTAGCATGCAAAGACTCTCCTTTCCTTTCTCACATTGAACAGATCTCACACACTCTCTTTTGTATTTAGCATCTTGGGGGCCTGTTTATATTTTTCTTAGTGTCCTAGTGAATTCTTTCACTATAATATTTTGCACTAATATAAACCTTTTTACAACCCTCACTATCATAGCTTCCAAATTCTGAATGTGAATATAAAATTCAAGTACCAATTACCAATTTGGAAAAAAAAAAATCAGACCTGTAGATGGGGTAAATTGGAGGGATCTAGATTAATAAAAAGTTGCATATATAAACATGACTTCTCATAGGCTATTTTTAGCCTCGTGGATGTTAAAAGTTTTCATTTTTTTTTATCATATATATCTCTGATGGCATATTTCTATGTCTACTCTCAATATAAGTCAGTAACGTTCATTTTAAAGTCTTAAAAACAGTATAGCAATAGCGTAAACAACAGCTACATTAACTCAGAAAACACTCATCACCCACAAAAACCTAAACTAAGGACAACAAACTCCAATCAATGAACCTATATACTGAGTTTGAGAAAAAGGCTACGATGCATATTAATTACTTTACCTTTAACAATTGTGAAGCTCAAATGTAATGCAAAAACATGATAATATAATGTTATAGGCATGGAGTATTGTTACAGGTCATAAAAAAAATCCCCTCTGCTCAAAAAAACTCTCTTCGAAATGTTGAAAACCTTTAACTTGGGATGGACATTTTTGCACAAATACATAGAAAATATCTAACATCTCATTTGTCAAACAAATGTATCAGAAGGAAATATATTCTGCATAGCATGTTTATCTAATCAAAGAGCAGAGGACACCACAATATCTGCCTGCAAACTAGACTAAAGAAAATGTAACTGATAAAAAATAAGTTACAATCCTCTGGACTTTTAAAGGGGTCACTTGCTCCAGACTCCAGAGTGAAGAGAAAACCAGAGACTAGGTTCTTAGGGAAATACCAGCCTGCCCTCTGCAGGGGAAAATGGATAAAGTCACAAAATGCAGCCTGCCTCTTCGAGAAGAATGGATGGCTTTCATATTATTAAAAGTTCCATTCTGGCAAAATACAATTAGTGGCCAAATTTTTAAATTTGTTCTCTCTAACTTTCCATACCTACCATTTAAGCATAAAGAAAAAGTGAGCTAAATCTGTGAAAGTAAACATACGCTCTAACTACATGAACCTCTTAATCCATGATAAGCATAAAACAACACTAAGCGCATAAAACATCAATAAGGTGCTCGTCATTTACTTCGTGTTTGGGGATAGAAATTGGTTCCCAGCTCCTGTCATACTTCTGATCCAAAAGTGATTTGAAAAATCACCTCACTGATTTCCTATGGATGAGAAAAAAGCAGCAGGGCTGGCTCAGAAATTTCGGAGATTGATGGACTCTGTTATATGTTTTATGGTATTTGAAACTTACGATAGCCTACCTACTTGAGAATGGCTTTCAATGTGAATTGAAAGGTGCAGGCCTGATCCTTAAACGATTTTACAGAGAAATAGAGATAAGAGATGGGTTAGTCGGCATAGATTTCCTCAATCTCAAATATTGAGACATGCTGTGAGAGATTAGTATTGCTGAAGAACGACACACCTTAATTTTGGGAAGAAGGACACTAAATTCTTGACGGGATCATGTCAGATGATATGAATCAAGAACATTCTTGCTATATTATTATTGTTTTCAGGGAATCAGGATGAGTGGATGTAGTTGCAGGTTAGAAACTTGCAAGGATAAAGAACTCTCGTTGCCCAGAGAAGGCCTACCCTGCCTGTTGAAGAAAATTAATGTACAGCCTCAAACAGCAAATGGAAATCCTACAGATTAAACCCACAATAACCTACTTAACAGAAAAAAACATAACAAATTTTAATTTTTTTCATGAATTTTATTGAATTGCTGAGGTCATCCAATGCCATGCAGGCATCAACCCGACCTAGAAAAACATAATTAATTATTACATCTATAACATATATTTTTTGCTAGCTCACAAAACACCATTCCATGATCAACCTGCAATTTGGGTCTCCATTTGCTCCACTGACCTTACAATCAATCTTGCAACAGAGAGTGAAGCGAGGATTCCAGCACTGGCTGAATTGTACAGAAGAGGTGATGGTCGTCTGTGCAGACATGTGAAAACTAACAGCCTGAAAGTTCTTTATGTTTTTAATATGTATTCCCTCTTCCATATTTGCCCTAAAATCTGCCATAAGGGTATTAAGGTATGCACTTGCAAATTTAGGCTGAAATAAATCAACTTTTATATTGTAATTTTTGTAAATTATTGTCATTGTATTCTTGGATCAAAAATCCTACCCATTAAGGCCATTGATTTGCTTCTGTGGGCTATTATCGTGCACCCAATGGCTATCATTGACATCCACGACTCTTATTTATTTTCCAAGACGACTGATTATTGTGCATTTGTGGCTGTCGTCTAAATCTGATCCATCATTTGCCTTAAACCGATTATTCAAGGCTAACTCAGACATTCATATCTTAATCTTTGTTAAGGACAGTCAGAGGTGATAAGTAGGTTTAGAGATGTAAAATTAGAAAAAGCTAAAGTTATCCATCAAGATGACTAGTTAAGAATGTAATGGGAGCACCTATATGAATAGGGTTGATGTTGGTCATCCTCCTATGCTAATCCTTGTATTTTGTCCCTTCTACATTATCGGTGACTAATTTGGCATTTTGTCATCAGGTGTGGGTATCATGAATGGGGATGGATATGTAACAAAAGACAAGTACACTCAACAAGAGAATTAGTGAAGAATGTGAAGGGACACCCTATCTATGGAATAATTTTGATGTTGGTCATCCTCGACGTTAATCCTTGTGTTTTGTACCACTGGACTTCATAAATGACATGAATTTCACCATTTTGATTGTAGGTGTCATTAAAGGGGACAATATGTTACAAATGATAACTACACTCAGCAAAAGAACTAGTGAAGCATGTAAAGAAATATCTGATCTTGGTCATCCTCACTAATCCTTGTATTTTGGTCCTATGAAGTGATTGGCGGCTGTTTTGCATTTTACCAATGGGTGCAGACCATAAGTGGACGACGATAAGTGACCATGTACACCCGTTTCCCCGTTTCCTGCTCCAGAAGACTTTGTGTAAACTTGTGCATTCCATTGACAAGGTAGTGAGGGCGCTTTATACTCCTAGAATTATTAGGAATAAGCTACAAAGCAATTTGACAAAAGACTTCTCCTAGGGGAAAACATCGCTAATAACTGACCCTTTTATTATTTTGCACCTTACAAGAGTTCTTGAGAAATATCTGGTGAAAGACAGGTTTGTGAATGATATCAAAATGAAAGCACTAATGACTGTGTACATTGAAATGGATTGCAACTTGGTAGGTCTGTTGATTTCACAGCATCATACACAGTGAAGAACAAATAAACACAGTTATTCCAAACAAGAGATTGGGAACAACCAAACAAGTTGAACTATCAAGTAGGGATGCAGATTTGAGAGAGCAAAACAGGCCAAGTGACCATTACGCAATCAAGAAAAAATGAATGAACTGCAAGTTAGAGTGCTAAGAATGATTGTTTAATCCTGGGTGCAAGGTCATACACACACCTTTACCAGACTCTGACATTAACACCAATATGACCAAAGCAAGATGAGACTGTATAAATCATCTAAATGCAACGGAGAAAGTAGAAATTCCTCTCAAGTAATAGAAATATGGAGACTATTTGTTATTCGCAAAGAATCCCCCCCACCCCAACATATATGTTAACAAATCTAATAACATCCACTCAACATGCATAGGAATGTGAATAAGAATCTTATTTAAATTTGAACAGAGCTAATATATCCATTCAGCATTATTAGGCATGTGCATAGGAAAACTCCTAAGAACTTTGAAGAGATATACTAAAATAAGAATTGATAATAATAGCCATCTGAGGCGGGCCAAGCTGTCAGGTCTTAACGTTTCTAGGTATGTGCTGATTTTAAAATCACTTTTCTACTGGGAAAACTTGGCTCACAATCTAGAAGTTCGTTATAGTTTTGACTCTGTAGCAAATATGTCCTGAACTCCACAAATGCTCCAAAGGCCTCTGAAACTGTCATTTAGTCTTACTTTGTGGTACCCATTATTGTCTCTGTTCATTTGTCCCCCTCAAAGAAGCAAAGGGCCCCCATTGCATCTAGATCTTTAACAAAATTCAGAAAAAATTGTTGAACCAGACCTAGTAAGCCACATTCCTTGGTGAGCAAACTATCTTGCCCTGATCGCTCAATATAGGGGGATTTTTTTATTTCTGGTATCTTTTACCGCCGTATCCATGGCCTGATCAACAGTAAATGGTGTTGAACAGTCAAAATTTGACTATGTGACCTGCAACTGTCCAGCAATATCTGAAGTGTCCAAAAGAGGTGGGAAGTATGACCGGAGCAATTCCACATTGAACATTTGATGCAACCCGAGATTGAGTGGCAAGTTTAGCTCAAAGGCATTAGTTCCCACTTGCTTGAGGATTGTGTAGATCTCGTATCCCAGAGGTCTGAGTTTCGTATTTGAGCCTTCAGGATTTCAAATCTACTTTCTATAAATGTAGCCATATCTTATAACCAACCTAGAACTAGTAAGGGACTCAATGCTTGTGATGGCATTGCTTGTACTTCTAGCTAGTTTTCTGCAGGATTTCATGCACGTGTTGTTGGATTTTCCGATTCATTCAACAAATTTAGTCACCTTGTCATTTTTTTGTGCATGTGAGATACTTCCTCCAATGCAATAGGTAATGCCACAACAATGGGGGCTCGCAGTTGAAACCCAAGACCTGGAGTGGGCCATGTCATGTAGAGCCATGGAGGGCTCCATTATAGCGATATTGGATGTAGGGTAAACTACCATCCCATGTCCATGGAAGTTTTGATATACACCTTCGAAGTAAATATATAATTATATGGCTAACCACTTTTGTTTGCCCATTTGTTCGTGGATGAAAAGAGGTGGACTCGGTCGGTTTGGCGTCCATCATGATCCATAGTGTAGACCATAAAGCGCTAAGAAACACTGTCCCTATCTGATACAATGGTCTTTGTTAAGCCGAAACAAACCCATGCATGTTCAAAGTAGAGTCTTGCAGCAACTTCAGATTTGACCCCCTTTGTATGGGGCACCAACACTAACATCTTAGCAAAACCTACCAACCACAACAAAAAACGCAGTTATGACAACCCCTAGCCATGGACAACCTTGCCTTGAAATCCATGGAAAGTAACTCCCAAGTTTGATCAGGAATTGGTAGAGGTATGTAAAGGCCCTGCTTCTTGTTGGTTGGTTTTGCTATTGCACAGGTTGTGAAAGATCTTAGCCAAACCTACCAACCACAACAAAAGACACAGTTATGACAACCCCTAGCCATGGACAACCTTGCCTTGAAACCCATGGAAAGTAACTCCCAAGTTTGATCAGGGATTGGTAGAGGTATGTAAAGGCCCTGCTTCTTGTTGGTTGGTTTTGCTATTGCACAGGTTGTGAAAGATCTAATATCCCTACCAAAATCATGATTGAGATTAGGCCAATAGAAATGAAATGAAGCTATATTAATGTCCACAAATAAACAAAACTAAATCAATGGTACTCAAGAATACATCCAATTACTATAGAAAGTGCTAGGGTATAAAAGGACCCTAGAATAAAAGTATTTCTGGAGCACTACCACTGTCTTTTACACCCCAAAGTCTCCTGCAACTTGACTGTAGTGCACCCCCCAAATCATTTTTTGTTGCTTCATAGTCAAAACACATAGGTATCCCAAGTGATACAAAAGCCCTTCCTGTAGATGATAGTCTCTAACTTGTTGTCTTGTATTAGTGCTTTATGTATGATGGAAAGCTCAAGGTCACTACCATACAACATGGACCATTTAGAAGTCTCATAGCCACACAAATCTAGGATTGTTGCTAGTTGTTACACCCCACATTTGAATTAGGATATGATGTTATAACAAATCGTGGATTATTAAATAACTACAAATATTAGTTAAATAAATATATATATATATATATATATATATTATTGGAACGTATATAAACATGTGTATAGGTGTATACCTGACACTAAATTAGTACTCACCATCTAACGTTTATTGGCTTGTTTGATGATCGTGATTTGATGGCCTTGTTGTATCTAGTTTGGGTGGCTGGACACCACCATTGTTTGTCGCAGTTAATTATTTCATTATTCGTTAACAAATCAGGACTGTTTGCATTACTGGGCAATATTTTAAAGGATTGAGGTAAATAAGTGTTGATTATCATCTTGGACTGTCATGCGAAGCAATAGCTTATTTCTAACATTTTGTTGGTTGGTCGCACAATCATTCCACAAAGTAATAATGATGTGATGTTTAAATGTGGTAAAGTTTTAAATCTTCTTCTTGACATTATAATCGGGTCATAGACTGCCTTGCTTGTCATTGGTAAGTAACGAGTTTTTAATTGGGTCATAGACCAAAGAGCAAATAATGAGTTCAGTGTTGGTCTTAGACCATGATACAAGTTATTTTCGTTACGATAGTCTTAGACCATAATTCAAGTTTAAATGACATTGTGTCATTGTGATGGTCATGGACCATATTGAAAAATGTTATTTATGTGAAAGTGAACATGGACCACAAAGAGGTTTTAATAGATAGAATATTATTGTTTGTTAAGTGGTCGTAGACCATGGGAAGCTGGCATTTTACATAGTTATGATTGTGTTTAATTTTGACTTTTCATGGAAAGTGGATAAGTTTAAATTTAGCAATGATTAAATGAATTACATATCAAAACTTGCATGTTTAGTAAAATGGCATTTGCTTGGAGAGATGGAATAGTTGGAGGGAAATTAGAGGACTGACAGAAGTTAATTGCATTAAACGGTTTGCACCGTTTTTGGGGGAATGGGAGAAGCTTGCATAGCATAGAGCCATGCGAACCCCCATTCGCATTTTTTGTGATAGAAGCTATTTTTGCTCTGCTAAGTATGAGAAAATGGAGGAAGTTGTTCGCTGTTGCATGCAAAATCTGTGGCAAATAAAATGGCGAGTTGTGCTTGATAGTGGGCGCTTTTGCTTTGAAAAATTTTGGAGTTTTTCTTGCTGTGCAAACACATTGGGTTTTTCAGATTTGTGAAGGAAAATATAGAGAAATTTGGGCGTATTAACAGGCATGAATTCTCTGCTCTTAAACTTCTTGTTATATCTTGCAATAGATGACTAAAATGTGGTTTATCTTTTTTGTTATAAAAATCTGGAATGGTTTTCTAAGTTTTTGTCAAACCCATGCAGGAAATACACCTAGGAATAACAATGTAATAATGGGTTCTGAGGAAGAAATTCTGAATATTGTTTTTTGTTCTTTTTATAAATCTGGGTATACACATTTATTAAAAAAGGGATTATTCTTCCTCTTGCATTCTAATAGTTGCAAAAATAGTTCTGGGCATTTGTGGAAACGGTTAATATTGTTTCCCTGTGTATAAAAGTTTTGGGAAACGCGTATTTGCTTGTAGACTCCTTGCTGTTTGCATTTCAATGTCTGCTGTAAAAAAAGGGCATTTTGGGCTAGAAAGAAATGTGGGTTTTTTATTTTGGCAAAAACACCGGTTGCTTGTAATATATAGATATATACACAGATCATTCTTCATACATTTCGTATACAGTCTACAGACAGTCGATGTGTTTGATAAAATCGTTTAAAACTACTATTTAATTTGTAAAAAGAGAAATCGATTTGTGTTTTGCATGGGCAAAGCATTTTACAGTTTGCAATTGAATCCTTCTCTCTTCTTTTCAGAACGCCTTGGTCTTTGGCTTGCTTATGAGTCCTTGGTTGTTATGGGACGTATTGCCAAACTGGGTCCGTGATAGTATGCGTTTTTGACTGTTATGTCAATGGTAATAGTTAGATTCGCAGGACTGTTTTCTCTTGCTCATACGAGCTTGCTTGTGTGGATAACTACCTTGTGTAAATAAATAGCTTATTAAAACTCTCATAGAGCTAAGATTTTTTATTACTATTTATTTTGTGAAGTTCGATCTACTTACTATGGGGAAAAAGATTGAAATAAGTGACTTGGTGTTATTCGTTCTTAAATTCAGATTTGTTCCTATACTTGCTAAGAACTTGACTGGCCATAGTGAATGATTGTTCTTTTTTGGGTTTCAATACACTGTTAGATTTGGGTAAAATCGAAACAGTTTGCATTATATATTTTGAGTCTTGCATGATTCATTTATCCATGTGTTCACCATAACTAGAACTTTATATTATAGTTTCTATGTGGATGAAGATCCTTTGTTGGGTATTGTCTGTAGCTAAAGAAAATATAAGGCATTGAGAAGTTATGAGTCTGTTGTAATGATGTTGATACCTTCTACTTATATGAATTATTATAACGTTGATAGGTTACTAAATTGGAACGATGAAATAAAAATGTTAGATAACTGAAATTTATTGTTGTGCATAGCTGAAACTCTACAATTTATTTGTGTTATAGATTATGGTCTGATTATTGTCTAGTTAAGATTTGATTTTGATTACGGTTAAAATAAACCACTTGTCAGCCATTTAATTTAGTAAGTTGTTACGACAATAATATTAATTAGATTATTGGCATGTATACTTAATAAATGTATTATGAAGTTATGACATGACATAAAAGATAACCATATCATAATCATTTATTTCAATATAGAATAGCATGGTTATGAGTGGACAATTCATGCCATTTTGCGGGACTGACCATGTATGCACTCTCTCTCCTACAGTGTGCAGGATGGAGTAATTAAGTGAAGTGATTATTGGCTTTTATACACATGACTTATTCATGTAATATTTTTGAAAATCCGTTTCGGATTATTGTATTCCATTGAAAAGCAAAAATATTATTTCGCAGATTTATTCAAGGCATATGCTGTTAAAATACGATGCTTATATAGCCTATTTGGCAGTTATGCAGTTGCAACTGTGTAGCTAGATTGTAACCACCTCCATATTATAAATAAACCTCTGCCTGTATCATTTACACAGCGCAGTTTGTGCTTTCTGTCTTCTTTCTTCTTTTTGCATATTCTAACCATAGATGGAAAACTCGCCAAAAACTCGCTGACTTTTAAAAAACTCGCCAAAAAACAGGAAAAACGGTTAAACCGCTGAAATACTCGCCAAAACCAGGAAAAAAGGGCTTGCCGAGTTTTGGTGAGTACTCGCCGAGTTAACTCGGCGAGCCCGTGCAAAAAACTCGCCAGACGCAGCTAAAACGCGGAAACACAGATTTCAAAGGCAAAAAACACTGTTTTTACGCGGTTTTGGCTCTTTTTAAGGCCCTCTACTCCCTCATTGTTACTCACACAACCATTTGAGCTTACATTGCTTGTGGTGAGTGGATTTTGGAGCAAATTTGAAGAGAGAATTTGAAGATATTTGCATTTGGAGGTAGGTTTTTGTTTTTTTTAATTCTTTCAACGTTTTTTCAAAGTTTGTGTATATTATTTATGTATTATAGATTCCTATTATAATTCTAAATATATGTAATGTAAAATTGAATGCTTGTATTTTTTTTACACTCATTTGCAGCCAGAGGTATGTATTTTTTTTATTTTAACGCAAATTCATTGTAAATTAGTTAAATTTTATAAATATGTGTATTGTAATCGATTCGTTGTGTAATTCTAAATACATGTAATGTAAAATCGAATGCTTGTAATTTTTTTATACTCATTTGCAGCCAGAAGGTATGTATTTTTTTTTTAATTAACGCAAATTCATTGTAAACTAGTTAAATTTTATGTATGTGTATTGTAATCGATTCGTTTTGTAATTCTAAATACATGTAATGTAAAATTGAATGCTTGTTAATGTCATTTGCAACTAGAGGTTTTTTTTTATTTACACAAATTTGTTATTCAGGTCACATTTTGTTTTTAAAATTAAATTAAGTTTACGTTTTCTAATTTTTTAAATGTGCATTGTGTTGCAGATTAGAGCTTAACAATGGCATCAGGCTCGGCATCAGGTTCGGCATCTGAATCACTAGCAGGTACCGTTCCTCCGAATGCCCGTTCCATAGCATGGAAGTATGGTGTACGTGGAGCTAGTGAGGGTGAAGTTTTTTGCACTTTCTGTAACAAAAAATGAATGGAGGCATCAATCGTTTGAAATATCACCTTTCAACTATTGTTTGCCGAGATGTTACGGTTTGCCCCAACGTGTCGGAAGAGGCAAAGCGAAGAGATTAGAGCAGAGCTGGCAGAGTTAGAGGAGAAGAAACTAGAGAAGGCAAGGCTGAAGGCAGCCATAGCACAAGCTATTAGACTTGGGGCTGCAATGGAAGAGGATTTAGATGATGATGCGGCAACAATTGTGGGCTCTACTCGTGGTCCACGCATACGAAGCGGAAGAGCCGGAAGAGGCACATCTTCATTGAGTTCGAGCAAAGGCATACCGAGTTTTTTTGTTGCAAGGAACACATCTGGAGCACAACCTTCATTGGAAGGTACAGTTCTGGAACAAAAATATGCACGAGGAAGTGGATAAAGCTTGTGCAAATTTTTGGTACTACAACAACCTGCCATTCAATGTGGCAAAGAGCCCATACTGGGAGTACTTGGTGACAGCATTGACAGTTGCAGGAAAGGGTACAAGGCACCCTCTCCAAAAGATTTGAGTGGGAAATTACTTGAGGGTGCAATTGCAGATGCCACTCCCATGCTAGAAGAGCACAAGAAACAATGGAAAAAATTCGGATGCACCATTTTTTCAGATGGGTGGACGGATGGAAGGAACCGCACCCTTGTTAATTTTTTAGCAGCTTCAAATGGTGAGATGGTGTTTTTAAAGTCTATTGATGCCTCTAACATAATAAAAAATGCAGAGAATTTGAGTGTTATGTTAGATACAGTTGTATTAGAGGTTGGTGTACAGAATGTTGTGCAAGTTGTCACAGACAATGCAGCAGCATATGTGGCGGCTGGGAGACTACTGCAGGAGAGACATCCATCACTCTTTTGGACTCCTTGTGCAGCTCATTGTCATTGACCTTCTTTTGGAGGACATAGGCAAAATTGATTGGGTGAGGCCGGTTGTAGAAGATGCAAGATCTATAACGAAGTACATATACAATCACCCTTGGGTTCTGAGCTTGATGAGAGTACACACAAAGGGGAAAGAACTTGTTCGAGCCGGTGTCACAAGGTTTGCAACTAACTTCTTGACGTTGCAAAAGTATTTCTAGTTTGTTGACACCTTTGAAACAAATGTTTGTGAGTCAAGCATGGCTAGACTCACAATATTCAAAGAAAGCTGACGGAGAGAGGGTTGCAAAGATAGTTTTTGATGATATCTTTGCAAAGAGAGCTATAGAGATCATCAAGGTAATTTCAAACTTCAATTTATATTTCATTCCTTTATTTTAATTTGTTAAATTATAAATATATTGTTCTACTTTTCACTTTTTTATTTCATTTCTAATATTATTGTATTGTAAGTTTGCAATCTTACATTTTAATTTGTGTGTAGGTGTCAGAGCCATTGGTGAGAGTTTTGTGTTTGGTTGATGGGGAGCAAAACCCCATGGGGTTTATATATGAGGCCATGGATAGGGCCAAAGAGTCTATCCAAAACTATTACAGGGGGGATATCGTCAGATATGGTCCCTTTTGGGAGATTATTGATCGGAGGTGGAACAATCAACTCCACCAACCTATTCATGTAGCGGGGGTACTACCTCAACCCCAAGTATTTCTACTCCGACAGCTTCACAAATGTGAACGGAGAGGTTATGGAGGGCCTTTCAACATGTATTGAGAGGATGATACTAGATGTTGAGACGAGGGACCTCGTCATTTTAGAGCTGCAGAGTTACAAACATGCTAGGGGGAGACTCTTTTCTTCGGTGCTAGCTATTCGAGGGAGAACCACACAGTCACCAGGTAATAAAAATTAGAATGTTTACCAAGTTACTTATTAGTTACAGATTTGATTTTATTAATTAATTATAATTTTTTATTATCTTGTTAAATGTTTGTAGGTTCTTGGTGGGAGGATTGGGGAGGGAATACCCCAAATCTTCAAAAGTTAGCCCTCAGAATTCTATCTCAACCTTGTAGCGCTTCTGGATGTGAACGCAACTGGAGTTTGTTTGAGGCCATTCACACGAAGAAGCGCAACAAGTTGACTCAAAAAAGGCTCAACGACTTGGTTTTTGTGCAATACAATCTTCGGCTTCGCACAAAAAAAGTTGAGGCCACATCAGAGGAGCTCATTGATTTGGATGAGATAGATCCATACAGTGAGTGGACTGGGCAAGAAGAGGAAAACCCTGCATTCACAGCGGACGAGATTGCTTCTTTTGAGAGGGAGGCTATGGAGGGAGAAGCACTAGCAGGACTCTGAGGAGATATTGGATTGGATGACATCTTTGGAGGTGATCTCCAACATGCAGCAGAGGAGCCACCAGCACCACCATCTAGTTCTATGATCGAGCCAGATTCGCAGCCTTCTAGGAGGAGCGTGGAGACGCAGCCGAGTGTGGGGACTAGTAGCCAAGGCACTAGACCCTCTCCCCAATTTTTCTCTAGATTGGGGAAGAGGAAAATGTAATTTATTGTATATTGTAACTTGCATAGATATGAAATTTATGATGATATTTTTCAATGTCAATCATCATAAATTCATATTACTTATCAGCCAGTTGTCGTATTCGCATGATGATGCGATTTTGTATTGTATTTGTATTCAAATCTAATAGAAAACACTTCTCCAACATTTTATGGGCTCATTTGATACATTTTGTAGCTATATGTTGCTTAAAATTTATGTTTTTTAAAGAAATTTGAGTTTTTTTAAGTTGCCGAGTATTCCCGAGTATTGGCCGAATATTGGCGAGTTTTTGCCGAGTTTTTTTTTGGGGGTCTGGCGAGTATTTGGATTTGGCGAGTTTTCCCTACTATGATTCTAACATTATCCATATGTTGGCATCTGAATGAAGGATCGTACCTCAGTTTTCTACCCACGCTACACAAGAAGAACAAATTGTGACTTAATCGCTCACTGTAATGGCTTGGAAATTTCTTTGTACGGCGCAATAAAAACCGATCAACACTTTCTCATTCACCAAAAAATGTCACTTCCAGCATCTATTTTACCATTTGAAATGCAATATATATGGCTAGGGGGTCAACATGAAGGACCCTTAGACCTTAGCCTAAAAATTTAGCACTCAAAATGTGCACCACTTCAACTTTGGGTGCAAAAATGGAAACCAATCACCCATTATCATTGTTGCTTTCAAGGATCTCCTTTCAACATTGAAAACAACATAGACATCGCAGCACACGTGCTTTTCAGATCTCTATTTCATACTCCCAATGTAAGAGACAAACCGAGTTCAGTTCGATGGATATGAAGCTTCGCTAACAAAGGGCAATAGAATTCTAGCTGCAAATTAGTCCTGAAGAGACAATGATGATCTTGTCGGGCAGAATCACAAGAATCGGGTTCGCAAAGGAATCATCTTTTATCGAAAAGATGTTCATATAATAAGCGTTTATAAAATGTCATAAGCATTCATATATCATACACTGCCACGTTATTTGCATTTTCCCTTCAGCCACACATACTCTGATTCAACCAATCTGCGGGCATCCAAACTCATTTTATGGCAATGGAACGCTGTCACATAGGTTATTTGAGTGTGCGGGACAAGAGAGCTTGTCTAATTCTTATAATTTCTCCGTTACATATGGAAAATAAAGTATCAGAGCAGAAAAGACATTCGCATAATTTGAGGAAGAAAGATGCACATTCAAATTTTAGGAGAACCTCAATTATTGGAATCACGTACAGCCACTAAGGAGTTGAGAATCGTGAACTGGATCGTGGTCAAACTCTGAGAGCAATAATCACAGGTGTCGAGAGTTTTTCGTACAGCTAGTACGCTAGATCTATGAACAAACCCTTGTTTTCGCTGAATGCAAAATTGCTCATGAAAATTCGAAATTCGGCATCAGATGCAATCCGAAACATAATGTCAGGTTGCCCATCAATTTCGTACTGAGGTTCTATGATTGTGATTTCTATCTGAAGGATGTCTATCTTGTATGATTGCAGTCGGAGAAGGGTCATTGTTCTATAGGTGACGCTGACAATACTTGGGTTTCTTTCACGTTGTAGATTACATTGGTGGATTCGTTGTCTGAGGAGCTACTTCGGATGAAATGATCTCATGAGCACGTCTTGCTTCGATCAACAAGCCGATTAATGATTGGAAATGATACCAAGCAAATCTGGATTTTATCGTTCGAATTTGCCATGTCGTTCAATGAGCTCGTTCGTAGAGCACTGCTTTCATTTAAATGGGCTAGATTTTCAAAATCTTACGTTTGTTTAATGTCATTCGTTCCTACCTTCGCAGAAGGAACTGAAATGACATGTTACTTCCAGTATTTTTAAAGTCTGAGAGTTCATTTGCATTTGCACTTCCAAAGTAAGCAGCTTTAAGCTAATAGGCTATATGGCATCTATATCATTCTTACTACGAAGACTTATTAATTTTATACTAGCAGATAAATAGTTAAACTATTAGTCATAAATTGGTCTATAATGTGATTAAATAGTTCTATTGCCATAATTACCATGAAGTGCCCTGAATTAGTAATCCCGGTAAGTGGACATATTAGTATTCAGCACTATATGTAATTAGTAACTATTTAAACTACGAGTCAGAAAATAAACTATGCCATTGGTATCTTAGTATAGCATTAGCCCTAACGGTGCAAGTTAATTTAGGCGCATCTATATACATATATTTTTAACAGAAAATTCCAAACAGCCGATTTTATGCTGAATTTTTTCAGAGCATAATTCATGTATCATTCTGATCTTCGGTAATAACTTTAGGGGATCCGAATATAATGATCTGTGGCAATGCACGATCACGAATGTTGGTGACTACATGTTACAAGGGCAATAATACTAAATATGCTAAAAGTCGTGATTCAAGGGTGTACAGAATGTGGTTATGATCATGAATTAAGTACCAGTTATCCATGGAAGACAAAGGAAAACTGAATAAAAACATAGATCTGTAAACTTTTTTGATAAACAATGCTATTCAGAACTGATGTCAGAACATAATAAGGTGGTATGCAAAATACCATTGGGCATGGAGGTTTGCACAAACTCGTTGTCTTCTGCCTACGGTCAGACTTGCAATGCATTACGTTCGTGGGCAGAGTCAAATAGTCAGTGTTTTGTGGCATGAAATGATAGCCATTTGAGGCAAAAATCTTATCGTTTTTGGCCCGTAACTCATGGTTCGAGGCAAATTCGTTGATTGCAGTTTGCACAATACTATGGGCAAGAACAAGCAAGATATGTCGATGCAGGATCTTGAACATGTCCAAGCCTAAACAGAAACGTGAATAGACATTTTCCAAATTCAACGTTCGGCGTTAAAAGGGGCATATTAGATCTTGTCAATGCAAATTTATGTGAGTGATTGGAAGTATCTCCAAGAACTTCGAGTGCACGTTATTTTCTTCTAGATGGATGATCACTCTCGGCGGATGTGGATCAAACCTATGTGCTAAAAATCTGAAGTATTAGCTTTGAAAACATGTCTTATTGTCAAGTTCAAGGCTTTGGAGACAAAAAATTAACGGGCACTAATTTCAAGACTTTATGGATCCGATAATCAGGGTGATTCTGACCCTTGCAAACATTTCGCTGTTTTCTGTGAGAAAATAGCTATTCAGCGGGCAGTTGACAGGTCCACCATATACTCCCCATCAAACTTTGGGTGGATTGATAGGCGGAAAAACGTCATAAGGAGATCGCTTTCGATGTTCATAAGTGAACAGTCGTTGGATGCCATACACATACTGAAAGGGTAGAAGCTGTTAATGATGCTGGAACCTATATCTTCAATGGCAGTCCTTGCAAAGCCTTGTAGGAGATATCAACACGTCAGAGGAAGCATCGGGTGCTCAATAAGTAAACCAGAAACGAATATGCAGCTTTTCCGTAAGAATTGGTTCAAGAAGGTGGATTTGTTTTCCTTTCCTACTTCGTAAGATGAATTTACGCTCCCAGACCAGTTATCAAAAGCCTTCTAAGAATACACATCTTTGACTGATAGCCGATCGATAAAAGCTTTAGATTGACTAAAACACTAATAGAATCACTTCTTCAGTCATGATGTTAAGCATTAAAAGATGTGGAGGCACTCTTTGGACATTTAATCTTGCAAATGACCAGTCAACATACAGCAATCAGTGTTGACAAGGTGAGTTCCTCCTGCTACAAAAGGATTGGAGACAAATCTCAGGCAGAATCTAGTACTGATGATGGAGATCAAAAAGGTCATTGTCATCATACTCATCTCAGGAGACTCCAGATCAGTCTATTTAATACCACTGAGTCTTTGTACACTTGACCTTGGATATATCATTGGTACTTGCATTGGTATTCACCTCAGAAGGTTGGGCACCTTAGAAGGATTGTCGAAAATCATGTATCAGTATGATCTTTCCCAAGTGGTATTATAAAACGCTATTCAAGGATGCTGAAACACGAGGTAGATCACTGTCTTCAGCAGTTTAGATGGCAGAACGAGATTTGGATGACAGACCTGGACATCTTTATTGATTGATTACGACTTGCAACAACACTCAATTTGCTCTTCGAGTGGTACTGATCTTGCTGGATATTCGTGACCACAACATCTACACTTGTCATGAGGCATATACACATCAATGTTTCACGGATGTTTCATCTGCCATTGCAAATCGAGTATGATGTCTTGAAAGACTGCACTACTCTGGAAGATTGAGACCTGTTGACCTCTCAGGTAGAACTCCATATTCAGTATATGCATTGTATTGAATAAGTGCTCAAAACTGATGGTACTCTTGACCTGTATAGATATAATGCTAGACTTATTTGCAAAAGGGGTACGGTGCGGGTATCGGGTACAATTAACTGGAGATCCGGTATGCTGGTACGGATTTTATGGGAAGAAATGGGTTGCTCTCTGATGTGCAACAGATGACAGATATACGATTAAAATTCTTAAAAATTTGCCGCTCAATTAAGGTGGAAAATCTATCAGCCTTGTTGATACATGAATAGAGTCAACAAATGAATGGCGATTAAGTGGAAGATAGTGTTTAACTCAACCTGTATGGTAATAATTCAGGCATGTGTCATGAGCATCTAGTATGCAGGTTGATTGAAGTCCTTCGAATGGGCTTAAGCACATTCCTCAAACTCTGGTATGTTACAGTGTCGATACAACATCAATAATAACATTCACTTAACTGGACTGAAGTCATTCTGATCTATTACCAGATGTTCAAAAGGTGGCAGTTCATGATTCCTTGGGATTTCTCTTATTGTTTATTCCTGATGAGTCTTTGTTGTGGCAGTGGAGATGCTGCGACTTCATAAGGTCCAAATGCATATGATGGTGCACTGGTTTTGAGATGGCATGCCATTTAGTCACTCACTTCATTATTGTACTTGCTATAGAATTCTGGACAATACAGATACACTTGATTTGCTCATTGTGTCAAGTGAAAGATATTTCCCAACAGAGGGGGATAAATGAGCGAATAGATTTAAGACGGAGGAGTTGTAATTCATCACTTCTACACATATGCTGAGATCGGGCTGAAACTTTCAGTTCATGATGATCTCACCACTGCTCGATGACAACATTGTACAGACTGTTGAGTACGGTAGATGGTTGATTTATCTCACTACTACACGACGGGGTTTGTGTTCTAACTCCTACTGCACAGATGGTCATCATTTCTCGGTTCTTGTCTAAGGTTGGACCGAACACTACATGGTGTTTCAAGGATGTGATCGAGCTGAACGTGTCGATTACAGGATAACTGAATCTCTGTATAGACTCTAGTAGGCTACACAAGCCCGAAGCAGATTTTTCAATCCACCTCCCCGAGTTTCTGATTCCAGCACTCTGGAGCTGGGGCTGACACTCTCATCCAATGATGATTCATCACTAGTCAATGAATCACGTAACAAAACCAATGGATCACTTGCCATATCCTTCATTCACATGACCAGAGTACAAGGCTGCTGTTAGTGCTGGTTGCGAAGCAGTATGGCTTCATCAGATTTTGGTTGATTTTCAGTTTTCTCAGGAGCAGTCTGCTGATGTAATGACTAAACCTCTTGGTGCTTTCTTGTTTGTCAAGTTTTGGGATAAACTTGGTATAGTTTCTAGGTTAGTCATTAAGAGGGGGTGTTAAAATACGATGCTTATATAGCCTATTCGGCAGTTAAGCAGTTGCAACTGTGTAACTAGATTGTAACCACCTCCATATTATAAATAAACCTCTGCCTGTATCATTTACACAGCGCAGTTTGTGCCTTCTGTCTTCTTTCTTCTTTATGCATATTCTGAAGTTTAGCATGTTATCATTTGAGAAAAATAAGGATTCATCCTTATAAAGTCGAATAAATGAACTATTTGATTATATCACATTTTGTGAGTTGTAATGATGTTTTTATCATTGTTTTTACAGCAGTATATGTTTTTAAAATTATTAAATTTTAAATGTTAAGTACAATACTATTTTTGATATATTATTACGAATGTATGTATACGACAATCATCAACATTTGTTATGAAATGGAAGTTATAACAATGAGGATAACATTTATATCATTATCGTACTTTAAATGAAACGAAGAACGATTAATGAGTTATTAACAGCAGTATACATTTATGAGTCAATGATATTCATCTCAGAATTACAGTTTTATTAGGAATGATTAAGTAATTCATCAATGTGAATAGTACAACAATAATACAAAAACGTTATTATAATTATTGTCGTACTTTGAAAACATAAAGTACATTAATTACGACATGTTGACGACACATTAGTGTATGTACTATTTCATTAATTATTAATTGGGATAACTATATGTAAACGTGTATAATTGTAGTCCCATTATACGGCAACCTTAAGTTGTCCTATTATTCATTGGATTACATTCCTTGATTTTAAACAAATCATATAAATAGATGATAAACCTATAAGACTAAAATGATACAACTAGGACGAGATTGACTTACTATAAAATGAGATATGATTAACTAAACCTATCCCTAGCAACTAATTTTATGTTGCGATACCACAAAAAGAGATACTTCTTAAAGTTATTAACGAGATAATTTACTATAGTTCTCTATTAGAAAATGGATAACGTATCATAACATCATAACGATATGACCCGCCTTTCCATTCGATTGAACCATATCCGTACTAGCTTAGGATGGTTA
The DNA here is from genome assembly GCA_019776745.2 of Taxus chinensis. Lineage (NCBI taxonomy): Eukaryota > Viridiplantae > Streptophyta > Pinopsida > Cupressales > Taxaceae > Taxus > Taxus chinensis. The sequence continues at coordinate 640,145,884 of CM034148.1, read as the reverse complement.
CGGGAAGGGTAGTGAGTATGTCATTAAGTAGACACTATCTTTCCCATAGGGATCCTAAGATGGGACTAATAGCGTACTCTCGAATTGAGTGGTAAGTCCTAGATCCTACTTCTTCGAACTAGAAAATTTAACTTCTTAAACAACAAAATTAAGATCCAAATAACTGTGTAGAGATAGTTGTGCGGTGACGGAGACAAGTTTCATTTGACTTATGTGCCGTCATGAAACTAAGTTTGCATTGCTCGCTTGAAAATTTGGCCGAGTAGTGTAGCTAGCTGATTACACTGTCTGATCACCATACTCCTATTCTGTAGTGTCGAATGCCGGATGGATTGCAACATGATTGTTCTCCAGGTTGACTCGTAGGGGTTGCACTTAGTTCTCAAAACCTGTTATAAAGGTTTAACCAAAAGTATACAAGATATACTCACTCGGTTAGGGTAAAGATAAGGGGGATCAGGTAGATCTAATGCACCCTTACAGCTGCACATGGTTATCATTGTTATCAGATGGATTATAAACATTATATTATGTTGGATTTAATTGTTGTGTGTTGAAGATCATTGAAGGCATTAATTGAGATTAAGGGTTTACTTATAAAAAAAATTCCCTTAATTTGGTGAAGTATAACACAGGTGTTACACTAGTGTTGCGATTGGAAGGCAGTTTAAGAAATCAAAAGCCTAATCAGAACTATCTTTCTTGTGCCTAATATTAAGGTGAAATTGTTTCAGGGAGGCATACCACTCGTGATTTTGATCATTTTGTAGCTGGCCTTGGAACCGCATGAACTACATAGGCTTGCAATCTGTATGGATGATGGTCTTCGTTCCATGCGTCCATTGTTTGCACACCTAGACAATGGCATAATGTTTTGTAGTATGTAGGATACCTGTGTACAATATCTGTGAAAGTTTCACTATGATTAGCATTTGAATACCTATGTCGGATGAGGACAGCACTAAGTGTATATTTTGAGGCACCACCTTCAATCTCAAATGGTTGTTGCAAATCTGGTAAAGACTGATGTAGAGCAAAGTCACCCCTCTAACTCCTCAAAAAAAAAATTGGTGTGATGTGTTCCACACAAATTTGGCCTTTGCCCACCCTTTGGTTGTTTGGTTTAGGGGCCATGTAATACAATAGAGTCCAAACACAAACCAACAGTAAAAATTGGCTACCCCTAAGAAGTTTCTAAGTTTTGTAAGTGTTGTTGGGGGTGACCATTCTCTAATAATTCGAAAGTTCTTTAGGTCAACAAGTACAACATTTGTGTGTTTATGATGCATCCTAAATAATGTACACTACAAAGCGAAAGAACACTTATCCTTGTTTCAATACAGCTTATGGCTATAGAGGATATCATAAACTTGTCAGACCTATTGCAAGTGCTCCTCCCATGATTCACTGAAAATAAGGATGCTATTTAAGTAAGAAACTACCAAAGGACTCAATAAATGGTTGTAAGACACCATTTACCATCCACATAAATGTTGCAGGTGCATTCATCAAACCGAGGGGCATAACTAACCATTCAAATAGACCTTTGAACTTAAACATTATCTTTTAGACATCAAATGGCTTAATGGGTATTTGATGATACTCTGACTTCAAATAAAACTTGGTCAAAAAAATTGACCCCTTAATTCTAGGAGGTCATCAATGGGTGGGAGTGGATACCTATTCTTGACTATGATCTTGTTAAGAGCCCAATAGTCAATACAAAATCACCACGCCTCATCCTTCTTTCAGGATAACACAATTGGGCTGCCACAAAGTAAAACAAAAGACCGAATACGACCTTTTTGGGTTAGATCCTCAAGCATTCACTTGATCACTTCATTTTGTGGTACTAAGTGCTTATATATTGGTCCATTTGGAAAAGGTATCCCAGGGATCAAGTCAATGGGATGTGTCACCAGGCAATGTAGGGGCACATCAGTAACTGTAGTGAAGAGATCTATATAAACTATTAAGACCGACTCCACCTAATGTTGTATAGTTTAATTTTGTATAGTGGCATTCATGATTACAATGACTTGCCAAGCAATCTTTGGCCTAATAAACATTAGTACAAAATATCTAGTGTGACCAATCACAATGCTTTGCACTGATCACGCCCATTGTCATCTTAGGAGAGATCTTGTAGGATTGCTTTCCCGACATGGTTATGCCATTGTGTGTCTTAAACTAATAGATTACATCTCATTTCCACGTGTATGGATGCCCAAGCAAGACACCTTAAACCTAGCACACCTCACACAACACCTCATCTCTGAATGGCTTGATTGCATACAGTAGAAGACATTGTTGACTGACACAAATATCTCTACCTTGATTCAGCCATTCAATGGAGTATGGTTGTGGCCCTATGAGTGAGATGTTGTTTTCAAACTCATCCTTTGCACAAATTATGTAGATATCGATATTTCTCACTTTCAATGTCCACAATAAAGTGCATGTCTTTCCCTTCTACCCACATCTGTGAATGAAAGAGACATTCTTCTTCCTCAGTCGATGATGTAGCAATCTACCTTGTACCAACAATGCAATAAGGAACATAATCCATAATTTGTTTAACCATGTCAGTTGAATGAAGTGCTCATCCTCATTAGATGCTTGTATCGGAATAAGAATCATGTGCCTCAATGAAAAATGTCCTCTTGGAATGACGTATGTCTATGGAGTGAGTCGTGCTCCTATGGTTCTCACAACATTTTCCAATCCCCTTCTATGAGGATTTATCTTTAGGATTTCTTGTAGAAAAAATTGCAACAAAGAACCTTAAGTTTTGCCTATGTTGTGGGGGCATCTCTAGTTTGTCGTTTGCTTCCCACTTAGAGTTGCTTCTATCATTTGATTGTTCTTGCTTTCCTGCAAAAAAATTCCCTTTCTAATTTAAATTTTCCTCAATCCTTACTGCATATTGATGGGCTGCTCCCATCATTTCAATGATTAGAAATCCCATCTTTGTTTGGATATACCAACACTAACCACTTCTGTATTTAAGTACTCTATGCTTTTCAAAATTCTTGATAACAAGTTTTGTTAATAGAGAGTGAACGGTACTGGTGTAGTCTTGCATAGATTGGTCCTTCTGACATACTAATGGCCACCACATGTACTTCTCCTGATAGGCATCTTTTGGACAATACTCGACAATACTCATTTGTAACAACATCAAAAAAGTCACTCCAAGAGGAATTTGTGATGATCCATCCTCTGCATCTTCCTTAGATTGTTCAAAGTGCACCTCCCACCATTGTTAGACTTCGGGTTTAACTTTTCGTAGGGCAAACGTTATTTTCTCTAAATTTGATAAAGTGTTCACCAAAAAATATGACTGATTTTATGATCCAATTTTCAAAGGCATCCACTTCTATTTTGCCTTCAAACATCCGGATATCAAAACATACATGTACCTTAAAGGGTGTGAGTATGGACCCTTGGAAGGGGCCTCCTTTCTAGAGCTACCAGTATGCTCAGCATTTGATGGAGAATTTGTGCAAATTGGATCATCATTTCAGCCCTTTTCTTTTCCAAAGCCTCTTCGAGAAATAACTTTACTAGGTCTTGCTTCTACATCCATCTGAGGTCACTTGCATCTATCAAAAAGATAGACAGATAGATCTCATCTGCAAACCAAACTTTTGATAGCTTGACCTGGTTTGATGGTACATGCAAGATCTGACTTGTTCTGATCCCAATGATCCAGATTGAGGATTAAACCCGGGGGGCAACAAACAAGCTATTAGGAACTAATGTGTTAGAATAAAGCAAATTCTTCTCTACTTAATAGACAAATTTGTAAGAGTACAAAGAAAAGCTTTATTGCAAGATAATAAGAGAGTTTCATAAAAGAAAGTAATATCCCTACAAGAGATATCTGCTAGCAAACTCTTGTCTTATAGCTAATCAAAACTAATAGCAGTAGCTTAGTTTAAATTTAAACAAAGCCAATAATATCCACTAAACATGCATAGGCATGTGAATAGGAATATTAGTTAAAGGTTAACAAATCTAATAATATCTATTCAACATGCATAGGCATGTAAATAGGAAAGCTCATAAGAAGACTAGATGTACTAAAATAAAAACTGCTAATAATAGCCATCAGTGATGGTCCTTGCCAATGTCAAAACTATTCTGGGTACACTCCGATTTTAGAACCATTTATTTTCCTGAAAATCTTGACTTACACTCTAAAAGATCTCATATATTTAGCCATGTGGCAAGGCCATTCCAAGCTCCAAAAATACTTTGAATGCCTTCGAAACTATCATTTACATTGTGCTGAGTTTTTTCAGAAATTCATAATTTTCCGAAAAAAAAACCATTACTCTTATGTAGTGGTCTTGAGTCATTTTCGAGATCAGAGTGCCACCAACACTTGAAAAAGTTTCAAGAAGTTTGAATTTCAATACTCCTATTGCTTTGGGACAAAGCAATTCAAGGACATGGGACTATTATAAACCTTTTTTGTAACAATTTTGATATTTATATTTATGCATTTTAGTTAGAAGGGTCTGATGAAATTTTTTTGTGAGGGTATCTTCTGGGGCCATTTTTGTAGGTTGATAGGTGTCAATTTTATGTGCATGTTAGAAATTATCCCCCACACAAAAGGCAAAAGGGCCAAGGCCTTAAATGGACAAAAAGTTATGAATAGACTCAAGTAGAGTGTTTTTAAAGAAAACCAGACCTTGTGGACAAATATGAAATTGCGTTGCGCCAAGGCAGCATCCATGTTGTCGTGGATTCGGCAATCATACCCTCACAAGAGAGTCATTTTTCCGTTATGTACTGTTTTATATATTTTCAGCATAGTTAAAAAATCCAACCGTATCTGCACAAAATCCAACCAAATCCGGATTTTTTATTGGTGCAACATATTATATGCACCTAATTAGTTAACTTAGGGAGTCAGCTTAAGTTGTGTTAATGTGTGCACATGTCTAGGCTTACTTAAGCATTATCTAGACATTCTCATGTGCCACTTGTCACACACCATAATTTCACAACCCATAATGAACTCTACAACCATGGTAAAAAAAACATTGTTGCATCATTGATTATTATATTGTTTAATTGTTATAACACCAGAAACAACTTAAGAATTGATTGTTTCCCAGAATCCACACCAATGTACACTTCTCACAATTGAAACAACGTAACTAATCCCATACTCACTCAAACAGGCGTGACACAAAACAACATTATGTCTCTGTGAAGAAACAATTAAAGATCAAATCAACCCTGCCCATAGGTCCCATTGATTTGCATTTCCTTAACTCTTAATTTACCCTTGGATTCCAATCATCATATTATCCCACATGTAATGCTTAATAGTCTTGCATTATCATATGTAGAGCATGAATATTCTCCTCATCATAATGTTCCATCGCAATGGAAACACTCATCTCCTTTCAATTATATTACCATCATGCTAAGCATACTAACCAATTTGATATTGTTTTAAGATCACACGAGTTTTACAGCACTCGCGACAAGTAGGGAAATCACATTCCCAAGAGGCATGACTCACTATGGGAACGCGTCATATAGCTGTTGCGAAAAGTTAAAAGTTTCATCTCCCATTACAAGGTATAAGTCAAGATTTATTTTAAGTTGTGAATTCAAGTATCAAGAATAATTTGATAGCAGTAAAGGACCACCTGTTTTACCTAGATGATCAAGCAATAATCAACGAATCCCAAGGACATACGTACTTGTCCCCATTTACATATTTATCACTTCATTACGAATGTGTACTTCTAGCAGAAACTCTCAGTATTTTCAAACCCTACCACAAATAACTTTCATGGCTTAAATACTAATTGAGATTACTGTCAAGCATAATAGTTACATGGGACTCAGTGCTTGAGATAGGTTTTCTCGTGCTCGGGGCACATGTTTTTTCGTAAGAAAATTATTTTAGTTTCCTTAACTTCAAGGGGATTTACCCACAAGTTATCAAGATAGTTCAAGTAAACTTACTTTCTTCCAATAACTTCCTACTAGACACAATCAAAGAGATGTAAGTCCACCACAAGCACCATCAAAGAGATGTAATTCCATTTACCCTCAAAGGATTTCCGCTACAACAGAATCAACACCAGGTAAGGGAGACATTTCAATAAGCTCATATTTATATAGACATCCTAGGAGCCCTTTTTTCACATTTACCAATGAATGTCCTAAACTTAGGCTCATGGGCATGATGAGAGGGCATGGGGCTCTAAAAGAGATATTATCAACAATTAACTCAGCTCTTTACTTCAAGTAAATATACCTTGTTTTAGACATAAGGGTCTTCCTACGATAACCACTGATACCCAAGATACATATAACGAAACATAGGGATCTCCACATGCCAAGCACAACGTCTATAGAAGCACAGCACCTGAGGGTAGGTGAGTTAACTGGTTCAGTAAGCAAAGATGCATAAGGCAATCCCAAATGAACTATACAGCCTAGTTAGTTAGTAGATCATAACTTCCATAATTGAATTACATTACGTAATATGTTGCATGAGCCACTATACAAAGTACAAGTTTCATGTCATAGCCATAAGGCACCACAAACATGTGGAGTGACCATTTCTCTTAACCCTTACAATACGCCATCCGGCGTATCGTGACATTTCAAGTTAGGACAAATTCCCTAGTCCTAACAAGCTTAGAGTATCTTCTCAAACCATAATCTTTACCCCCCCTCATGGTTGCAAGCATTATCTACCAAGCCCTAAGGTTAGACAAGAATATTGATTTCGAGTGACCACCCAAGAGTCCATATAGGTACAATATCCAAAAAGTGTGTCTTAAGGATGATGTCACCAAGGGTCACCTATATGAGGAGATACCCAACCACTGCTAGTCTAGACATGAGGCAATGTGATTTACTCCAAGAAGTTTTCGATGTTGTCCCTAACCATTGTGTCATAGGAACACAGTATGAGATTAAATTTAATATAATCCAAGTTTGATCTCATTTCAAGGGGTGTTAAAACACCTTATCAACTTAATTAGACACCCTCCCACTTATAAATTTCCATTATGAATACTAAACAAGATGATAAATGATCCAACTATAATATTATGGGACCACACGACTTATGTTTCACGACGGAGAGGGGGGTAAAGGATATCAAGGGTTGGCACATGTTATACTATCAACAACATCATTGTTTCTTTACAAGCTTACGACACAAGTACCCGTCAAGTTTGAGTTCTCTAACACGTAATCAAGCAATTTACTAGAATTTATCGTAACTAACTGTTGACCAAAATGAGCTCACACTTCACTTTGGGCAACTAGTACCAATTTCCCCTTGAATGCTTCATATTTTCATTTTTCACATATTTTAAACACTCGGGAATCTTCAAATTCATCAAAATCACTTGTTTTGATCAGCTCTAGGTTCACTTTTTTCCCAAGAACATCTTCACTTGATCTAAAACCGAAAAAATCTTTCAAAAATTGCATATTTTTCATATTTAGGGATTTCAAGATTTCGAAATTGTTTTGCAGTTTCGCAATTTTGTAGTTTCGACATAGTTTCACAGTTTCGCAATTTTGGCACAGTTTCGCATTTTGGGGCAATTTCGACAAATTTTTGCAATTTCGGCACAGTTTCGACGGAGTTTCACAATTTTGCAATTTCGGGAGAGCTTCACAATTTCGCAGCTTCGGAATTTCGGGCTTTTTGCAATTTTGCAATTTTTCAGGATTTATGGGTTGTTTTGCAATTTCACAGTTTTGCCTTCCCACCCCCAGACCTCGATGTCTAAATTTGACATCCTCCCAACCGTCCCCTATGCGGATCAACATGCAATCTTCAAATGCTCATAACTTTTGATCCAGGTCACCAAATGAGACCAAATTTATATCGTTGGAAAGGTCTTGAAGAGTACTACATGTTAAAAGCATTTTTAAGTCAGAATTAAATGTACTTTTTGGCCAAAAATTGAAAAAACAAACTCGTGGCCATTTTCAAGTATGGGCTCTACAAAAGTCAATGATGCCCATGTTGGGTCTACACACTTGAATGCTCATTGGTCCTTGGTGGTTGAAGAAGTGGGTGGTCTTCTTAATTTCGAATTTCCTCTCTCGCTACCATGTGATTTTCCTCCTCTTTGAAGGCACATGGTTATTGTTGCCACCAAAGCAGGCCTCAACACTACCGCTTCCACCAAATTCTTTTGTGGCAATTCATGCTCACGTCCCCATCTTTTTCAAAAGGTTTGAAGGTTTGATTCATTGCTTTTTTTGAATCATTTTATTTGGTTTTAAACTTATATAGATGCATGTCCATTCCCATAAACATAATGGCATGATTGAATGGCAATCAACCTTTTGTTAAGATACTCTTATATAAGAGTAGAAGTAAACGGGGTCGAGCATATATTTCTTTTTATCCATTTTTTTAATAACAAATTTGTAGGGTGTTATTTGTTATTGAAGTGGTGTTCTGTAAGAAAGTGGGGGTAGATTTTTTTGCTAGAGAGCAATTTATTGCACTTGTAAGGTGAATTTGTAATCCTCAAGGGGTGGGCCCAGTTTGACAGGTGGTCGGACCCTCCATAATAAACTTCTTACAATGTTCTTTTCTCCTGCAAACTTCTGGGAGCCTGTTCTTCTACATACAGACCCCGTTTTACGAGCCATTTTTTTTAAACTGCATATTTTTCATGTTCTATGCATCTGTGCACTATATTGGCTCCGAAAATGCTTGTATTTTCCTCATTCTTTACAAGGTATCTAAAATGTCCTCATAGTTAGGACCCTCTTAAGGAGTATTTTTTGTCTCGTTTTTCACTTGGCATACTTTTTTGGCAGGACTCATTCTGCAGTTTTGACAATGTTCAAGTAGTGGTTTTTTTTCACTCGTGCAAACAATTCATTAGTTCCATGTACTTCCGACACATTGGACAAATTGACAGTCTCCTTGTATGGAGCTATTCTGGTGAATACAGTATAAACATGTCTTCTTCAGTGATCAAGTAGTGGATTTTGAGCGACTCTTGCAGGACCTTTTTTTATTTGATTTGAGTTTTTTCGCCATCTTGAATAGTTAGTGATTAGCTTACTCCACCATTTCTACTTGTGTCGTCTTCATTGACACATCTGAGGCCCCTTTCTATGCGCCTCATTGCATTTTCCAAGGAGATTCTATTTTTCTACAAACAAGCACTTTTGTGTGCAGGTGTGCTTTCTTTGTTTTAGCATAATAATGAGTTTGGATTCCTCGCATGTACATGGGTATCTAATCAAGCAGTTGTTTGTTGGAACCCATACGAGGATGTAGTATGTGTAATCTCTTGTTGGCATATATTTGTGTGCTCTTTTGTATCTTCAGCAGCTTCATTGGTAGTATGACCATCTCTGTGATGTGAGAGACATCTGGTATGATATCAGACATTGCCAACATTTCAATGTTCGAGTAGTGGATTCATACCACTCGTGCAGTTTCTTGGAGTACCTCTTCTGTAGTCTTGGTGACATTTCTGACACTAGCTAGGTGTCCCTGCTAGAATATTATTGAAGCAATTTCAGAGGAAGTTGGCTGATTTACGTGTCACTTTGGACCTGTTTGTGTCCTCTCCTCCTGCTTTCACTTTTTTGTCACTTGCTACCTACTTCAGTACTTCGCCATCACTTCATGAGAGACATCCATTGTTATTACCATCTTCACCCAATACAGGATTGAGGGGGGATGTGTATGCAATGCGTCCTCAGGTGCTTACTACCCAACTTCTTTGAGATCAATGTTTCTTCCGAGAGATCCTTGTACAGAGCACTAGTTACTTGTTTGACTTTGTGGTTACAAGGCTCGACACTCATGTACTCTGACAAGATGGATTGGCGTCCATAGGGGCACTCAACATCACATTGTATTATCTTGATATTTGTACATAGGTACCTCATCAAACCTTGTTGTCGGGTCCTATTTTCTGAGGATTTTGAGACTTTGTTTTTGTTGTTGTCCCCCCTAAGTTGAACTTAGGGAAGGTGTTGGTGCAACATACCATATGCACCTAATTAGTTAACTTAGGTAGTTAGCTTAAGTTGTGTTACTGTGTGCACATGTCTAGGCTTAGTTAACCATTATCTAGGCACTCACATGTGCCATCACCATTAGTGGATCCCACCATTAGTGGAACAAATAAGAAAGAGGGAGATAGCTCTTGTTTAAGCTATATAAGCCCTCTCCTCTATGTACATTGTATGCTAGAAAGTTAGAAATTACTTTTTCTATTCTATATTGAATTATTATACTTCTTATTCAATCCACCTCTTCTTGTCTTTGTTCCTCTATGTGAGCTATGTCTCGGTTCATATCTGATCCTGGCTAGACCAGATCTCAATATTTTTCAGCTGGCCCAGATAAATTTAGTCCACATCGGCCGTATTTTTTTTCAAACAAAAAAAGCAATTTTTTTGCGATAAGAGGACTCCCAACACCCACATAAATTATTTAATTTTAAATATATTATCATTTTATATTACACAATTAATTTTTTCCCTGTATTTGTCAATTTTGCATATTTATAAATTATGCTCATAATATATATATATATTCCAGATTTTCTGATTTTTTTGCCCTCCCGAAGGGATCCAGATTCCCAGACTCAGTAACTATGATTTTCAGTAATATTAAAGTTCTTTTTTTCCACATTCTCAAAAGAATCAGTTTTCCAGAACTTTCATAGTCCATCTTTGCAATTTTCAAAGATTAGAATTTCAGTTACCAAGTATCATTGTCAGATTGTAAACTCTCTGGCAGATTCGAAATATTAGATTTTACTTATCAGTTCAGATTTGGAGCTTCAAACATATGTTTTATTGAAGAAAAATTCCAGAATTGAAAGAGCTTCAGAATTATAATTATACCGAAGGGTAAGGGCGGCCAACTACAGCTAGGTTCATAGTAGGCTCCTTGTATGCAGCAGTAGATAACTCAACAAAATCTGGAGAGCTTGGTACTTTCCAACAGGCAGCATTCAGCAAATTGTATAAATTCCTTAGGTGGACTAAACATTGTTTTTTCAGAGATTGAGTCATATATCAAATATTTATAGCCAAACCCATCCACGGGAACACTAATTGATGGATTAGTGTGAGAATTGCATTATTCTCTACACACTTTATAAACCATATGCAGTTCGAGTATATACCAGTCAGTTAGAGCAAACTGTCTTGAGGGATACATAGAGGTTAAACTATTGTGCTTTTATCATTAGCGAGGCCAGCATTATTCCGCTTGTGAAATTCATTACAGACCAGTGCACATTTACCATTCCCAGGTCTCCGGTGATTCCTCTTGTGATAAAGTACAATCCCAAGATCACCATCCAGCAACATGTGTATACCCATTCCTGTAGAGTTTCACAGCAGTGACGCTTTAAGCAAGCACCCTATCAAGCGTAGATTGGTGTTTAAGCCCCGAGTTCACCCGTTCAAAATCAAAATCTCACAATCATATGCTTGAAGTAGTGTAGGTCAAACAAATATTTCCATCATATGCTTGGGATGCTTAGTGTGCAGATAAATACTGTAATGAATTTGTAAGGTTGGGGCTATTGAGACGATTTTTAAAAGAATGTAACCGGGCGGAAGAATACACAAATGCCAAATAAATAGGTTGTTTTTTCATATAAGAGGTTTCGTTACAACCTAAACGGGAAAATAGAAAACAGAAAATTATGGGATTTATTGATGTAACCGTATAACTCAGAAACCTATTTCAACAGTGAACCTAATGCTGAAGGAGGAAAAAAATGAGAGAAAATAGCACCTGCTCTTGGACGTAGGCTTCGAGATCGGGGAGAATGTCAGGATTATAAGGGTTCAAAGCCACAAGCTGCTCTACAGTGAACGACACTGACTGCTTTTCGTTTTCTCTATCCATGGATCTCTCCCCTTGCATCCTACCTGCAATATCACAACTCAAATCTCCCCTACCCACGCAATACGCCAAAACCTCGTTCGAGAGAAGGTTTTATTGATATATACTTGGAAGGGTATTTATGCTCCCTTATGTTTTTTTGTATTCTAGGTTAAATTGATACAGAAATATGAGCTTCGAGGTAAATGGCAAAGTGACGGGGAATCAAAAAATCTTTTCGGGTCACTTATTTAATCGTTTGTATCCCGTTATATATATGATGTGTTTCAATATAATTAAAAAAAAGTTGAAATATACCAATCAAAAGGTGAATAAGTGATAGGGTTTTAGATTATAAATGGATAGAATATAGAGTGTAAACCATGTTAATGTTTAATTTGTTAGATCATCTCTCCTTTGATTTTATTTTTAAATTGAAGAATACATATTTTGATTCTTCTAATAATTTATTCTACATGTTGGTATTGGATGCATTAAAGGTATCTATTATGTCAAATTTGTATGGGACTTGAAGCCAATCTCATTTTTTTTTATCTCTCGAGATTTGTATCTTAGTGAAGGGTATGGCATTACCCTTAATCCATTATTCGTACTAATTGGATTACAACCCTTTGATAATTTACTAATTTTTATTTCAATGTACAAGTTATTATTAGGACTAGACCAATATTCAACACCATAATTTCCAGCATCTATCATACTCGCAACTTGCAAGGAGTATACAAGAACTTGTTGCAATTGTTGATCAAGTTCGTCGTTGTTTATTCCTCTATATTTGATATTTTTCTTAGTGTTTCTTCACTAGGCTTGTCATTTTCTTCATCGGTATTCAATTGTCTTGCACTCTTCGTATAAAAGAGTTCACAGAATTAGCTAGTACATCAAGTGTTTCCCAAATGTTTGATGTTATAAATATACAACATCATCAATAATTTGAAGATATGTGTTTTACAATATATACTACTTATTTGGACAAGATTTTACAAGGTGTAAGTGTTGGTGGCAAATTACCTACTCTTAATTGGGATGTTGTTGTTAACATGGATGTAATCCCTTGAAATATTGAATAACTCGTTATTGAAGCATCAAATTTTGATGATGCAACGATGCAGGAGCATCCAAGTTCACAAGCAATCTTATATAAACTAAAATAGTTGAGTTGTTTGTTTGCATTTTTTTGTTATTAGTGAGTTGTGTTGTGAAGAAATTATTTTGTTTGCGAAATGTGGAGTACTACATTGTGTTATGTGTCGTGTGCAAGCCTATTGTGCAATATTAGTGTTATATGCAATATCATTGTGCAATGTCCAATTTTTTGCATAGTTCGTGCAAGTCTGTAATATCCCCCTTCTGGGATCAATAGAAATTAGGCAAATCAACAACCCTCCAATAAACCACTCAACTGGAAATAGCAACAATTCAATCAACACTACTTGAACCAGTTGTGTAAATGACTCACTACCCAAAGATAGGGGTTTAATGGCCTTTATCACACAAATAGTCTTCAGCTGAATTTAAAGATCAAACCTAACCTCCTAATGCAACCATTGTATGGCACATCAAACAAGTAATGACACAACTGTAATGAATACTGAAATTACTCTTTGTAAAAGATATGCAAACATGCTACGAATCATTGCCAAAATGACAAAGAAAACATACTTCCAACTCAGCTCAGTTCATCTATACCATTTGCTGCTAAGAAAGAGGCTCAAATTATCATTGAAACATGCACTAGATCAAATCGCCATTCCCAGTATTGAATAGTTTAAATAAGACCTGAAATATATGGAATTGATGTCCAAAGGGTAGACAATATGGAACCTCGGCACCTTCACCCAGATCGTTGTTTTATGGAGTCCTAAATACATCTAGATACCAGTTAGAAACAATTTATATCAACAACAAATGATATCACCCAGGTCACTAATTTTAGGAAGGTCAGAACAAGCATTTAAGCATTAACAAACACCCCAAATGGAGTCGCTAACTTAGGAAGGAAAACAGATCTATTAATCAACAAATGTGAATCTCCAAAGAGATCGTTGGACAAGGGAATAACAACAGTCAAGCAAGATGAAATTCAGATTTGTAAACACATGGATCTCATACCAAATCTGCCCCTAAACATCACAAAATAAGTCGCTAAATCTGGGAGGAACCTCATACAACAATCACACCTAAAATATGCATAGATCTAGTCGATTCACACCAAGGAATAAACTAGAACTCAGCTGGTCAATTTTACCTTAATTATCACATACAAAATAGCTCACTCATATCAATAACACTTTGATTTAATCATAAAACCCTAGTAACTACAATGACGACGCTACAGTGATTTGCTACAGTAGAAAAAGGTAGATTTTCTTGCAAGTTTAACCAAAATGTGTGCCAAGACCACAAACATGGATCTCACAAATAAATACTTCAATTGAATCTCAAAACCAACTCAATACCACCTCCCATGCAAAAGAGTGAGAGAGCATAAATGGGCATGCATCCCAACTCCAAGCATGGAGTATCAAATAAATATCATCATAACATAATAATGATAATGATCCTATCGCTCCTTTTATAAGCAAGGAGGCACAAAATACGAAATCCCTAGGAGAGGAAAGTTATTAAATGAAAGTAGTTTGTTTTCCCTAGGTGTGGCATCCCCTTTTCAAAGGGTGATTTTATCAATAAAAGCCACCTAAATATTTATTTAATTAATTCTCCGTTTAATTTTTATATTTTAGGAATTAAATTAAATAATCTTCATAATTAAATAATTATTGCTTCAGGCAATAATATTTAATTAATAAGAATGTTCCCCTTGCAACATCCCAAAGCCTACGAGGAAGTATAGGCTAAGGGTCTTCAAAAATTGGGACATTACAAAGTCTTTGGAGTATTTATATAAGTCGTGTAATATACTAGAGGTATTACAAGCATTGGCAGATGTTGTAGAATACTAAGGAAGCCATGTAAGTCTATTAGAAGCCACAAAACATTGAGGAAGTTGTGCAAGTCTATCAAAAGTCATAAAACAGTATGGAAGCCATAAAAGCATAAGGGAAGTCATGAAATACTACAAAGCAAGTCTAAAATCCATGCAATACTACTTGAAGTCGTGGAACACTACAAAATTGCTTGGGTTTGTGAAGTACTAAAGGATGGTCATTTGAAGTTGTCAACATTTTGGAAAGGCCGATTGGTTATGTTGAGTTAGTAATGGGTCTTTTGGGCCTTAACTTTATATGGTTCCGTAATTTTAGGAGATTAAATGGGTGGCTTGTATGCCTATATAGCAAAGCTTGATTGTCTTGGGGAGTCAATTCAAATTAAAGCTTTGGAGATTAGTGTTTAAACCCTAAATAAATTAAAAAGTGTTTGTTATTAAATTAGTTCATTATTTTTTAAAGGTGTAAGAATTGCACATGCGATATATCCTAAATCAATTGATTAACAGTAATGTGCAAAGAAAAATATAACTTCTAAAGAAATGTGAGATATAGAAAATTTCTTAAAACACAAAGAGGGAAGAGCACTTAGCTTAACATAGAGGTACATAGATGATTTTTGTATGCAAACTAGATGTGCATATTGGTAAAGATCTTGAAGTGCTTTCCTCTCTAGAATTGTGACTACAAATTGAGTTGTTTTGGAGCTATACAATATGTATTTTCTGATCATGAGATGTACTATTTTAAAATGAGGTATGTTGGCTCTATGTACATTTAAGTAGTCATTAGTGGCATGAAAATGTGTGTCGATGTCTGATGTTATGGCTTGCAAATGTGTGACACCTTCTCTAGTGAATTGCAATAGATAAAAACCCTAAACACCTTCACAAACATGATTAAATAACAAAAGGGGAAATCACTGTACGATGGAAAAGTGACAAGCGAGCATGGGAATCTACAAGTAACTCTTCCTCGCACCCGACCCTCCCGAGGTTGTGCCGAGACAACCGGTGGGGATGGAATATACGTGGGGTATAGGAAAACTAGTTAGGTAATCTTATATCTTCGACACACACTAATGGAATTTGTGAATCTAAGGCAAAGAAGGCCCTCCTAACCTGAATTGGTGTGATAGATCGGTCGGTGAGGATGACTGCTCGAAGGCTCCAATCAATATCGAGCTCTGGCGTGATTCGATCTATAGGTTGTGGGATGCGTGGAAAATGACCTGGGATTGTTTCGTGTATGTCTCCAGACAGGGTCATGAAAATGGATGATGGATATATAGTGGATTCTACGGTCGATTCTCTGGTCTAGTCCAGAAATCTTTAGCTTTGTTAGCTGCTATGTCTAACAAGGATAACTGTGCGATGATGATAGGTGGAAGTGGAGTGGATCTAAATACTAATGTGCGTAAACTAGCATCAACGTCGGATTGTCCCGTGGGTCCGTTGGGTTGTGGGACCTATGGATCACAACCGTAGATTTGTGGTTGTTGTGGTCCTCCTATGGTCATGTGCGGAATCAATCCCTAATCCCTAGTATCCAGTAGTCGTATGCCTTTTCGGCCTCTATGTTTAGAATTAACAGTTGTGCAATCTTCTCAGAGTATCTTACAGGCGTTCTTGGCAACCTGAATTCTTAAGCTAGTATCTATGTCAGTGAGAGTGTCTCCTGTGTCTGGCTGTGGGACCAAAGGATCACAACCGAATGTTTTCTCTCTTTCAAGCCCTTCTACAGTCATGCAGATATTTCTCTAGGGTAATCTGTAGTTTGGCTGGTTTGACCAAAACGTGTATGCTTGGTCGTCTTCTACGTTTAACCCTCTTAACTGTGAGCTGATTTCTTGTAGGTCTGTTGTTACTTGGAAGACTTGGATTCTGAGATTCTTGATCTATATCAGTTATTGCTGTAACAAGATTGGGTTGAGGCACTGATTGGCTCGAATACGTATTCTCTGGGCTCCCTAGGTCCCGTGATTGTCATGCAAAAGGAAATGATATAAATCTAACTAATGACAGAATAAAATTAACTATGTAAGATATATCTATGTATATTCCTAAATTTGGTATTTTTGATAAACTATTGAACAGAATTAAAAGAGCAATTATTTAATATATCTAGAAATTGACAACTAAACTAATAACGAAATTAAAACAAACAAAGCAATCGAGTATAGCTACTTGCCTGTGCAGTTGTAAATCTATTCTAAATAACCAGATAACTGATCTAATCTATTTGAAAGACCCCGATCCTACCTCAGAAGTGAGGAGTGAATCATAGTTTCTCAGAAACTATCAATCCCCACAGCTTCCCCGGCAATATCGAAAGTGAGATTAACTGAAATGAAATGATTGACTACTCTATTTGATATGTTTTAACTAGAACTTTGAAAGCTTGAACCTGGATTTTGCAGAACAGTGGCGAATCCGATGGTGTGTGGCTTTGTCCCCTCAGTGTGATCTCCTCGTTCCTTCGTGCTCACGTGAATCCAGAAAAGTGTGTGATGTTAGCATCAATAGAAGTTGGTATTGGAATAATGGCAGCTTAGGATGCAGACTGAATACAATGCGAGTAGGAGAGGGATAGCGCAAGAGAACAAAGCTTGGCTTATGCAATTCCTAGCGGGATTTATTGCGAGTCATACAACATAAAACGTCCAGAACCTGAAACTATCCTTTTTGACGAACAAAACCTACAACTTTAATGGCTTCCTACTGAAAATCAAACTATCCTACTCCAATGATTGTATGAAATAGTAACAACACTAGCACAAGAAGATTATGTGGCTTCCAAACAGCAAAACAACACTAACTATGCATGCAACAAATAAAACTATGAATCCTAAGCAAAATTGAAAGACTAAGCTATTGAAATGAGAAATTGAGAGGCAAATTTGAGGGGCCATTTGCTTGAGCACAAGCCAGCTATTTATAGAATTCCCATTTACCCAAAGGTGAAAACCAAATTGAACTCTTTAACCATAAACAATGCCAAAACACTATTCCAGGGAACCAGAATCATAAATACAAGCAAAGGCGGTGAAAAAAGCTGGTAAACGTTGAAATTTACGTGAGTCACGTTAAAATGAACGTTCTGGAAAAATGCGTGCAGGACCGCCGCCCTGAGCAGGGTGGCGGTTACAGGACCGCCACCCTGCTAGGCGGCGGTCACGAGACCGCCGCCCAGGCAGGGCGGGTTTCGTCACTGAAGACCGAAAAGCAAAGAAAAGAGAGGGAAGGAAAAAACAAAGCACGCAGGGGCTAAGCGGGGCATGCGGGATGTTAACGCATACTTGGAGAGCTTTTCTGGATCCCAAACACCTTGCGAGGAGACCTGTATCATCATTGGGGCACGTGTAACGTTGTTCTGGCGGTGCAGTACCCTACAATTTTGGGTACGTACATATTGCCCCCTCAGAGAAGCGTTTTAGCCATGAAGAGGCGTAAAACGGTGGGTCTGAGTATGGCGGTCCCGAAATGGGAAGTTAGAAGTTATACCTGACACGTCCGTGTGTCGAAATGACACCATCCAAAATTCCCGCTACCTGCAAAATGAAAAGAGGACTCAAGTGCAGATAGACAAAATAGATCAAAAAATAAATACTAAAATAATATGAAATGAGGACGTACCATTTGTGCGGGGATAAGAACTTACCTCCGTCGGTGCTCCAAACCTGCGAAAAGGGGCATTCAAAACAAGTCAGGATGCTATATATGTAAAAGTGGGCCCATTTTCCTATTCATTTGCGCGTGTCGATTTGATTGATTTTGAGCTCTGGGACCCACAGTGACGGTTTTTGACGAGAGCATAGTCAAAACATTTCGTGACGAGATTGTGATCATGCCTCCGCGAGCGGAACACCGACCCGCGAGATCACAGGTTAGTTTTTCTCGATTTACCATTTTTATCCCCAAAATGTTAAAATGGTGAAATCTTTGTCATGGGGGGATTATTTTTGAAAATGTCAGTTTTAATAGGGTCACTTAGGGGGGGCGCCTAATGGGTAGGCTTTGTTTTGGTCAAAATGGTCTTTGTTTGTGCATTTTTAGGCATCATTTAGGGCACGTGACCCGCGTGGAAATTCGGGACACGACCGCTGCCCTGAGCAGGGCGGCGGTTACATGACCGCCGCCCTGATCAGGGTGGCGGTTACAAGACCGCCGCCTTTAAGGCAGGTGTTACGGAACCGCCACCCTGCTCAGGGTGGCGGTTCTTCACAGAATGCTAAAAGAATACTTGTTTGAAATTGTTTTTGCATTTTTAGCATTCTTATATGTTTTAATGATTTTTCTAATGTCATTTGAATACTAACTTACTCCTTTTTGTGTGTTTTTGGGTGTATGCAGGTGAAGGAGGAGTATATCCGATGGAGCCGAGAGAGAGAGAGTGTGACTGGCTTCCAGCAGTATTGGATGCACTTTCTCAGGATGAGCAGGACAC
Source organism: Taxus chinensis (assembly GCA_019776745.2). NCBI lineage: Eukaryota > Viridiplantae > Streptophyta > Pinopsida > Cupressales > Taxaceae > Taxus > Taxus chinensis. Next base: position 640,126,582 of record CM034148.1, on the reverse strand, counting down.
TCTTCAGAGGGCCGGTATATTGCGTATATCACGGGTCCCGCATGTTGCACCTTCTAGTCACATACTTTGTGACTTGTTTTCATATTGGGATGCTGATCGGAACACTTTCCGATTCCCAGGAGTCAGGGGTGAGTGGACCATTACTTTGGAGGATGTTTACCACATCTTGGGGGTCCCGATCATTGGGAGACAACTCACACTTGAGACAGCAGGGTCACGGGCTCAGATAGCATAGTGGGCTTCATATATGGGAGATGCAGTTATCTCCACTGGTTCGAAGAAGGGGGTGAGGGTCCGATCTATTCCTAGCCTGCCTATCCCCTTGATTCGTCAGGCCATTATGGGGATCCTTGCCTCGAGATTGATCGGGGACAAGGGAGGAGACACTTTACTTTATTGTTGGTCCCCCATTGTTGCACAGATTGAGGGACATGGCCAGATTTACGCCTGGGGAGCTGACATTCTTGGGACCACTTATCATGATTTGTACTGGGTGGTTCATTTACAGGGGCAGTCATTGAGCCATCCGACCCTGGTTATGAGTTGGGTCTACGAGTGTTTCATCCCTTATGGGAGAGGTGTAGAGGTGGCAGATCCCAGAGCCGTGAGGGCAGCCAGATGGACAGATATGTCGGTGCTCAGAGCACCCCACCAGCCAGTCACCTCCTTGACTACTGATGATATGGAGGCCACACCCTATCAGGCCATGGCAGGGTTATGGGGCGAGGAGGCCCTTACTTTGATCTCTTGCTCTACCACAGGGCAGCTTGTGGACAGGACGGGGAAGGTGGAGACACACCCTTTTGATCGAGTGCCTCAGCAGTTTGGCCTTCCTTACGTCGGTATGCTTCCCCCAGTGGTGCCAGTATTCAGATCAGTTCGGGAGGCTAGGGGAGGTCCTAGAGGCCGGGGTTGGACCGTTGTTACTCCTGGCATTCCTATTGCAGCTAGGCGGGTGGTACGTGCTCGAGGGAGAGCCGGTGCTCCTCAGGCACCCTTACTTCAGATTGCCACCAGTCCCGCCCACAGCAGTGACGACCCCATTGATATAGACTCTGAGTCCGAGGAGTTCACAGGGGGAGAGACGGAGGAGGAGACCGAGACTGAGGCCAGTGAGTCGGGTGGAGAGGAGGACAACGATCCTGAGTGGCATGACACTCAGGATATCTTATAGGCAGAGAGGGCAGAGCAGAGTGCGGAGAGGGTGACTCTAGTTTCAGAGGAGCCACTTTCTCAGGGCTTGGGTGGAGAGGATGAGTCCGTAGCAGGATGATATGTTGCCCCAACCACAGGAGGAGGACTTCAGTCAGCGGTGGCATCTGTGGTAGGTGCTGACCCTAGAGATCCATCTTGGAGGCCTGGAGATCTGAGTGAGTTATCATCCTTCCCTTAATATTTGTTTAGGATTGCCTTAGTTGCTATCTCTCCTTTTGTTTACTTTTGTTTCTATCTTTTGATTATTTCTAATTCGTTTTTCTCCTTTTCTTGCAGAGACTGCTGATGAGTGGCGAGACCTGATTCACCGGGTATGCACTGATACCCTGATGATCCCCATGGAGAAGACCCACGCGGAGCTATCCATGGATGCAGGGGAGCCCTCAGCAGCCGGTAGGCATACCGATGTTTTTTCCCCTGTCTGGCATGTGGCCAGGATGGTGACTACCCTTCGTACCGAGTTGGCTAGGTATAGGACAATAGAGCGCCTGATGAGGAGTCACTCTCATAGCGAGACCGCAGCTGCTCCTCGGGATCGTGAGCCCTCCGTGCACTCAGAGCGTCGGCGTAGCCGGAGTCCTAGATGTGGGCGTGCACCTTCGAAGGGATCTCATAGGGGTTGAGAGGCCACTTGGCTCTCTTAGATTATTTGTATGATGTATTTTGTATTTCCCGGGCTCTTTGAGCATTTTGACCATGCTTAGCGCATGATGGCATTGTACAGGAAACTTGATTATATATATATATATATATATATATATATATATATATATATATATATATATTCTTTTTGGATCAGACTCTTGGTATCTATGTTCTTGTGATTTGTTTCCACATGTAAATTATAATGTTGTTTTTATATGCTTTTCAGAATGTATGCAATGGAGAACAAATGATACAAATGCTTTCTTTCTTTTTGTATTTCGTGATGCTGATATATGATAATGTAGACACAATGTGATCTTGAACTTTAGTTTCTGTAAGCAATTTTTGGTACTTCATATTTGTTTTGACAAAATGAGATGATAAACCGGTATGATGAGCAGATGAACTTGCCCCACTCCTAACTCCACGCAACTAGTAAGATGCGAGGGCTCATCACCGAGAGCTAGAAAGGGCACAAGTTATGAAATTTGTTGAATGGTAGTGATGAGAGATAGACAAAGATTTGGTGGAACCAAATTAGGATGCTACAAACCTACTCTACTCAAGTGACTCCATAGTTTAGAATGCGACTTGCTTTGCGGTTTATCTAGACTTAGATCCGTAGATGGCCACATGGTAGACAAAATCTGGTTTTCGGGGTTTTGAACTCTCTTGGAATTTTGGACATCTGATTCATTTGTTTTTGACTCAAGATTTCAAAGGTTCATTTGAATTGTTTGCTTATGACCTTCAACGTTTATTTGTCAAGAGGACCCCCTACACCTTGCCCCATGCTACTAGTAAGAAGCGTGGGCTTATCACCATGGACAAGGTACAGGCGAGTAAGGGCATTCCCATCCTTTCCCAACCCTACGTCACTAGTAAGAGACGCAAGCTCATCACCGAAGGTTGGTAGGGCAAGGAAATGTGTAAAAATAAAATTTTCTGTTTGATCTATATTTGACTTGTTTATTTGAGCAAAATGTCAGTATGTTCTTACTTCCAAAGAGATATACATATGGGATAGATGTGACACTATGAAGCTTCTAGAACAGACCATAGGCAAGACACCTATCCTAGGAAGAAACCAAAAGTGAGAACAAGCATGCAGACCTTGGTATGGTTACCGTTAAGACTTTGTCATATCTAGCTTTATTGGATGAAATGATTCAGAAACAGGTGATGTGATTATGAAAGTGAAGAAGTATGATTTGAATGATTATGTCAATACCATCAGAAGTTTGTAATGAATTGCTTTGAGAATAAGTTCCTTGATCACAAAATTGTATGAAACAAGTGGACAAAATGAACCTAACTACATGAAGATGCAATGTAGATATAATTATACAAATAGTGTTGGTCGCTTATGCATAGAATCGTTTAAGATGCAAGGAATTGACTGTTTCATTGAATTCCTCACCTTCCAGTGTACATAAGAGATATGCACCATTTCCATAGTCTTTTGTGACTCAGTATGGGCCCAACCATTTGGGCCGGAATTTCCTTCCTTCACCGGTCTTCTTGTCAATCCGGTTGTCTAGTCTTAGAACTAGATCTCCTTCATATATATCTCGTTCATAGACCTTTTTGTTATACTGCCGGCACATCCGGTCAGCATAGACTCTATGCCATTGTTCAGCATCTAACCTGGCCTCATCTAGGCTTTCTAGTTGGGAGAGACGTGCTTCTCTATAAGCGTCTTCATCCAGAATCCCTTGTAATGAGATGCGGAGACTGGGTATTTCAACCTCAAGTGGGAGAACTACTTCTGCTCCGAATACCAATGAGAAAGGAGTTGCTCCTGTGGGTGTTCTTATTGAGGTTCGGTGGGCCCACAAGGCTGGGTATAACTTTAAATGCCAATCTCGTTTGTTTTCTTTTACCGTTTTAAGGAGAATAGCTTTTAATGTTTTGTTTGTTGCTTCAGCCTGTCCATTAGCTTGAGGGTAATACAGGGAGGTTGTATGATGGTTTATCTTAAATTTACTGCATAGTTCACGAACCTCGTCATTCTTAAAATGAAGTCCCATTGTCTGAGATAATGATTTGTGGGACACCGTACCTGCAAATGATCTGGTTCAAAATGAACTTGGCGATCACGGCACCTGGTACAGTGGTAAGAGGCATAGCCTCTACCCATTTGGTAAAATACTCAGTGGCCGTGATTATGAAGTTATGGCCATCTGTTGATGAGGGAGAGAATTTCCCTATCAAATCTAGGCCCCATGTAGAAAAGGGCCATGGAGTAGCGATTGGTTGTAGAGCTTGAGCCGGCATGTGAATCTCGTGGGAAAATTCTTGGCATTTATGACACTTGCGTACAAACTCTACTGCGTCGTGTTCTAGAGTGGGCCAGAAATAGCCCATCCGGTGTATTTTGCGAGCGGTGGCATGACCACCGAAGTGGCCTCCACATATTCCACTGTGAGATTCGTAGAGAATCTTCTTGGATTCTTCTGTGTCAACACACCTTAGAAGCATTCCATCGAAAGCCTTACGATAGAGCACTTGTTCTATAACAACGTATTTCGTTACGATAATGCGTAACCGCCTTCTTTGTTGTGGTGTAGCACCTTCTGGATATGTATGGTCCATGATATAATTAACAATATCAGTATACCAAGGACATTCGGAGATAGGAGGTCTAGTTTCAATGTAATATATGCATTCATCGGGAAAGTCTAGATCTACTAGATCACCTCCGTCTAATGGGTTATCAGCTAACCAATCTGCAATGATTTGTCCCTTAACAGACTTCTGATTTACAAAAGTTAATTTGAATTCACCCATTAAGGTTATAAAGCGTCCAGCCTTTTTAGACAAGGACCCTTGCGTGAGGAAAGTTCGTAAATGGTCTGTTTTTACAATGACCCTTGTTTCTTGGTTTAGCATGTAATGTCTTAAGCATTTGGTTGCGAAGACTATGGCAAGGCACTCTCGTTCTGCTTGCGTATAGCGTGTTTCATAATCAAGCAACATGCGGCTAATAAAATAGATCACACGTTCTCATTTGTCATCGTCTTCTTGGGCCAGCATGTAGGCTAGCGAGACATTGGTAGCTCGTGAATATAAGATTAAAGGGCGGTCTGGCTTAGGAGGCATTAGCGTAGGTGGTGTTAACAAGAAACGCTTAACGGCTTCGAAAGCCTCATTGCAGTCTTTGGTCCAATCGATACTATAATCTTTCTTGAGTAGATTGTTGATTGGGTGAATGGCAAAGCTTAAATCTGGGATGAATCTTCAGATTGCACTGAGTTTCCCAAGAAACGACCGGATTCCAGATTCATCCGAAGGTGGGATCATTTCAAGAACAGCCCGGATTTTGGCTGGGTCTACATCGATCCCTCGTGATGATATGATGTAACCCAGGAGTTTCCCTCCTGTTACACCAAATACGCATTTTTCTGGGTTTAGTGTGACTCCGTATTCTATTAGACGTGAAAGAATGATGCGGAGCACTTCCGGGTGATCACAACGCTTCCTGGCCTTGGCCAACAAGTCATCTACATAGGATTCCATGATTTTGTGAATAAGATCGTGAAATATGTATGTCATTGCCCGCTGGTATGTAGCGCCAGCGTTCTTGAGACCGAATGGCATAACAGCGTAGCAATAGGTTCCCCAAGGAGTTATAAACGTGGTTTTGGCTTGGTCTTGTTTGGATATTCTGATTTGATTGTATCCTGAGAATCCATCCATGAGAGACAAAAGCTCAAACCCAGTTGTTGCATCAACGATGATGTCAATGGATGGTAACGGGAAGTCATCCTTGGGACACGCCTTGTTAATGTCTCGGAAGTCTATGCAGATGCGTATCTTCCCATTCTTTTTGAGAACGGGAATGATATTAGATACCCACTGAGAGTAATCAACCGGTTTGATGAATCCTACTTGGAGGAGTTTCATTACCTCTTCCTTCACCATGAGAGCTACCTTGGGTTTCATTGGTCTCAATTTTTGTTTAATTGGCTTTACATCTGATTTGGTGACATGGTTATGTACCGCGATGTGTGGTGCAACCCCTATCATTTCTTTATAATTAAATGCAAAAGCCTTCTGATGTTCTTTGAGGATTTGAGTGTGTATTTCTATTTCTTCTGGAGTTAACGAAGATCCTAGTTTCAAGATCTTCGGTTCTTCTTCCGTTCCGATGTTAATATCAATCATTTCTTCGATTAAAGAAGCGTTACCTTCTTCAAACTCAGGCGGAGCTGGAGGTAGTTCCAGATCTTCTCCATGCTCTACCACATATGTATCGAATTCCTTTTGTGGGGGAAGCTCTATCATGGGATTTCCGAAGTAAGAAGACGAATGTGGGATTAAAGACAAATCTACCACGTGATGGGTGAGATGTAACGCTGCATAGGCATTTAAGTAATCAAGAGTGGCTCTATCACTATCAACGTGATCTAAGATAGTAGATTTGTTCTCAGCTATGTTCGTTAAAAGAGGGTTTGACATTTTCTTCACTAATGGTTCAGTACGAAGGGATACCATGAAATGGGTATCCTCCAACTCACTGTTTGGAGTGAAACGTGATGCTGAGGTTGCTATCGAATCTGTGAGAAGATTTTTTTCTCGTGGGATTGCTTCAATTGATATAAAGTCAAACTCTTTGCTCAAATCTAATACGGCTATTTTGTAGAGCTGTAAGTGTTCAGCTCTAGTCTCATACACCTCAGAGACTTGATTTGCTACTAATTGTGAGTCTCCTAATACTCTTATGTTATTAACACCGATCCTTTTAGCTATGATGAGGCCAAGGAGGAGGGCTTCATACTCAGTGCCATTGTTTGTACATTCAAAATTTAATTTAAAGGCGAATGGTAAGATCTTTCCCTCAGGAGAAGTAAAGATCACACCTGCCCCAGCCCCATAACGACATCTAGCTCCATCAAAATGGAGAGTCCAATATTTAGTTGGGAAGATGGACGTTGGGACATTTGCTACGTCAACTTCTTCTGCTTCGGTTACTTCTACCATGCAGAGTTCCTCTGCTGGAAGAGAACCAACTCCTAGGGTATATCCCATACCTACAGAATCAAATGGTAGGAAAATTGGTAGATCCTGTTCTAGAAATTTGACAATTTTTGCAGTAGTTCCTAATGATACTGTTTCGACAATGTTAGCCTCATCCTTGAGGGCTGGGATATTCTTGATTAGGCTCATAGTCTCTAGTTCTGTTGTAGGTACCAACTTTTCTTCCGGTTTCGCGTCGGTTGGTTTATTAAGTTGGTTTGTTGGGAGTTCAAACTCAGAGTGAACACCTGGCCTTTTCTTCAGGTCTGCTAGGTGTATATCGAATGGTTTTGGATCACCTTTTGCTACGAATACCTTTCCTAAGTGCAAGAATCTTACTTCTTGAAATAACGTAGAAGGGATTGCCTTCATACGGTGTATCCACGGTCGGCCGAGGATCATATTATAGTTGGTTTCCCGATCTATAATATAAAACTCAGTTAGGATTGTTTTGGGTCCTAAGGTGACTGGTAGTATTATAGTCCCAATTGACGTGGCTTTAAGGCTATCATAGCCTCTTAGTGTATTCCGAGTCGTGGAACAATTTGTTTCTCCATACCCTAGCTTTTGAAGGAAAGAGAAGGGGACTATGTTAACTGCTGCCCCATCATCAACCATTGCGCGTTTAACGTAATTGTTATAAACCCACACTTGCAAATGTAAGGCTGGATCACCTCTGCGTGCAATCTCAACGTCTGTTGGCATTTTGTTTATTTCGAATATAAACTCGATATCCCTATCTGGCTGCCCCGGAGGGTGGATATCAAAGTCTATATGGTTTACCTGTGTTTCGGGAGGTGGAGTGATGTTAATTAAATGACCTAAACCTAATGCTTCTAAAAGAGCAGCCCTGTGGGCAGGAGAGTTCTTCAGTAAGTCCAAAAAGGAGATGTGAGAGAAGGTCTTCGTTAGGTCATTAATTAAATCATAGGCACCTACGGGTTTTACTAATATTTGTTGGATGTTATCTGCCTCTAGCGGGTAACTTGGATTTGGCTGAGAGGAATACTCTCGTGTCCTTGTTACAGCTTCTACGGGTAGTTCAGTGTCTAACTCCACTAAGCTGACTATCTTGGGTCATGGTTGACTTCCTAATTGTGGTGCAACAGGTGGATTTAGTGAAGTCGAGGCTTCATGATCATTGTTTCCTACCATTACACCCTTGTTCGTCCCATTCAATTTAATTTGTTGTTATTGTGATTTGGGAGCGGATCGTTGAAGATCTTGAGGGGTGCATTTTGAGGGGAAACTGCCCCTGTAAAAGTATTTGGCACTGGTGATGCAGGATCTGCCAAGAACATATCTATGAAAAGTTGTCTTTGTTCCTCTGGAAAATGTTGCATGAATTTATTGTAATCACGGCACGTTCTAGTGTCATGGCCTCGAATTTTGTGGAAACCACAATACGAGTTAGGATTGTAATTCCTAGGTTGCTGGTTTGGCATATATTGTGGTCCAAAATGTTGATTAAACCGTTGACCATTAGGATTAAAGTCTTGCACTTGTTGTTTTTGGTTTTGGTTCTGGTTTTGATATCCAGTTGAGTTTTGGCTTGGACCCTATGTCTGGATCCACCGTTATTGTTGTTGTTGTTGTTGTGGATGATTAAAATCCACTGTATTGATTGTTGGGGTAAAGTTGTTGTTTCGTTGATTGTTAACCAGTGGTGGAGTATTTACAACATTGGCCTTTTTAGCTTGGTCAGTTACTCCATCGGTTGTTGCGCCATGATTTTTGTTAAGGATTTTAGGTCCTTGATTGACGTTTGTGGTAGTAGGATAAGTCGTAGTATTCTGGTTGGGGATGATTAACCTCCCGTTTGTTCCATACGTCTTGCGACCACTATCTATCACCACTTGATCTATTCGGAGAGCGCTCTCAAGTACTTCATCGTAAGTCCTTAGTGGGAACTTCTAGACTTCTTCCTTTACCTCTCTGCTGAGAGAATGAAGGAATAAATCACATAGTTCCATTTGGTCCATGTTTGGAGCACTTGCCGAAGAATAAAGGATTGTATGCCATCTTTGGATGAAGTGAGCAACAGATTCATTGTGTTCTTGCTTAATGTGCAAGAATTCCCTGATTCCTGTTCTCAACAGTTTGTTCATGTCAAACACCTTGATGAACTCTGAAATGAGTTGTTTAAAGGAATGGATGGAGGCTTCAGGTATTCTGTAATACCAATCGAGGGCAATGCCCTCTAAATTTTTGGGGAATATTTTAGCAACAACCCCATCCCAAGGGAGCAGTTCTCGAATGGTTGTGGCGTAGGCCTTGATATGTGCATTCGGGTCTCCCTCCCCTTTGTATTTGGGAAAATCAGGAAGAGGTCTTGGAAGCATGACGCTTCATATAGTGAAGTCTAAGGGCTCTTTCAAATATTCTGAATAAGTCCCTATCGCATAGGTTTCAACCATTGATGGCATCTGCTGAGGAGGTGGAGGTGGAATGGGTTGTTGATATGGTGTAGCGTATGCATTTGCAGGGACATAAGGAAATCCTGTGGTTGAGCGAACATGCCGGGAGAAGAGAACATATCTCCTTGTGGTGATTTGGAATACATGTTTAAGTATGGAGGGGTATTGCCTAGGAATGGATTATTTTGTACTAGACCGGGAGGTATCATATTTTCCACCGGAACGGTGTTAGAAACGGCGGTTCTAGTTGGTGTTTGTTGTGAATACTGAGGAGGCATGCCTAACGTGCCTATTCCTATGAGGAGGTCTACTTGGCTAGGATGATGTGGAGGATTGGAAATTCCTGCCTGCATGAATTGAGAATTTTGACTTGCTTGAGCAAGTTCTAATCCTCTAACCTTTTCTACTAAAGTTGAGATGACTTCATTTGGTGAAGTCACAGTATTTTGCCTTAGTGGCATTTGTTGTATATCCTGAGGTTGTATAGGCATATGGTACCCTGCTATGAACTGATCGTTGCCCTGCCAAGTTTCACCAAGGGCATTTCCCATAGGTAGTGGCATGGAGGTATTTTCTTGAAAAGAGACCTCGGGTTGCATTTGTAAACTTCCTATAGGTGGGTACATACTCTGAGAGCGTTGTTCATTCCTGGCATAACGCTCTAAATGTTCATCATCTAAAAATAGGTATGGATCTGATTGTCTACTAATTTGTGGTCTAAGCAACACCTGAGGAGATGAACCAGATTCTCCAGTAAATGTCATGTTGTTTGAGCCTGAAGGCTCTGTTGTTGCATTTGAGTGAGCTGATCCAACTCCTCTATTTGGAAAGATGAACTATATCTAGTCCTTGGAGGCGGAGTTTGTGTTGACAATCGGTTAGCTGAATAATTGTCACCCCATGCTGAGAGTGAGGGTGATGGCTGTCTATTCAGTTGATCGTAGTATGCTTCAAGACCTAGGAGAGGTCTACCATATGCATCGAATCCCGACATATTCGGGGGGTATATGAATACCCGCAGAATAATGGGAAAGAGCGAAGGTGGATGGAAGAAGTAATAAAGAAAATAAAAGAACTGTGTTGTTCACGTTGGGTTCACCAATTTTGTATGATGGAAAAGTGACAAGTGAGCGTGGGAATCTACAAGTAACTCTTCCTCGCACCCGACCTCCCGAGGTCGTGCCGAGACAGCCGGTGGGGATGGAATATACGTGGGGTATAGGAAAACTAGTTAGGTAATCTTATATCTTTGACACACACTAATGGAATCTGTGAATCTAAGGCAAAGAAGGCCCTCCTAACCTGAATTGGTGTGATAGATCGGTCGGCGAGGATGACTGCTCGAAGGCTCCAATCAATATCGAGCTCTGGCGTGATTTGATCTATGGGTTGTGGGATGCGTGGAAAATGACCTGGGATTGTTTCGTGTATGTCTCCAGACAGGGTCATGAAAATGGATGATGGATATATAGTGGATTCTACGGTCGATTCTCTGGTCTAGTCCAGAAATATTTAGCTTTGTTAGCTGTTATGTCTAACAAGGATAACTGTGTGATGATGATAGGTGGAAGTGGAGTGGATCTAAATACTAATGTGCGTAAACTAGCATCAACGTCAGATTGTCCCGTGGGTCTGTTGGGTTGTGGGACCTGTGGATCACAACCATAGATTCGTGGTTGTTGTGGTCCTCCTATGGTCATGTGTGGAATCAATCCCTGATCCCTAGTATCCAGTAGTCGTATGCCTTCTCGGCCTCTATGTTTAGAATTAAAGTTGTGCAATCTTCTCAGAGTATCTTACAGGCGTTCTTACAACCTGAATTCTTAAGCTAGTATCTATGTCAGTGAGAGTGTCTCCTGTGTCTGGCTATGGGACCAAAGGATCACAACCGAACATTTTCTCTCTTTCAAGCCCTTCTACAGTCATGCAGATATTTCTCTAGGGTAATCTGTAATTTGGCTGGTTTGACCAAAACGTATACGCTTTGTCGTCTTCTATGTTTAACCCTCTTAACTGTGAGCTGATTTCTTGTAGGTCTGTTGTTACTTCGGAAGACCTGAATTCTAAGATTCTGGTCTATATCAGTTATTGCTGTAACAAGATTGGGTTGAGGCATGATTGGCTCGAATACGTATTCTCTGGGCTCCCTAGGTCCCGTGATTGTCATGTAAAAGGAAATGATATAAATCTAACTAATGACAGAATAAATTAACTACGCAAGATATATCTATGTATATTCCTAAATTTGGTATTTTTGATAAACTATTGAACATAATTAAAAGAGCAATTATTTAATATATCTAGAAATTGACAACTAAACTAATAACGAAATTAAAACAAACAAAGCAACCGAGTATAGCTACTTGCATGTGCAGTTGTAAATCTATTCTAAATAACCAGATAACTTGATCTAATCTATTTGAAAGACCCCCGATCCTACCTCAGAAGTGAGGAGTGAATCATAGTTTCTCAGAAACTATCAATCCCCACAGCTTCCCTGGTAATATCGAAAGTGAGATTAACTGAAATGAAATGATTGACTATTCTATTTGATATGTTTTAACTAGAACTTTGAAAGCTTGAACCTGGATTTTACAGAACAGTGGTGAATCTGATGGTGTGTGGCTTTGTCCCCTCAGTGTGATCTCCTCGTTCCTTCATGCTCACGTGAATCCAGAAAAGCGTGTGATGTTAGCATCAACAGAAGTTGGTATCGAAATAATGGTAGCTTAGGATGCAGACTGAATACAATGCGAGTAGGAGAGGGATAGCGCAAGAGAACAGAGCTTGGCTTATGTAATTCCTAGTGGGATTTATTACGAGTCATACAACATAAAATGTCCAGAACCTGAAACTAATCCTTTTTGACGAACAAAACCTGTAACTTTAATGGCTTCCTACTGAAAATTAAACTGTCCTACTCTAATGATTGCATGAAATAGTAACAACACTAGCACAAGAAGATTATGTGGCTTCCTAACAGCAAAACAACACTAACCATGCATGCAACAAATAAAACTATGAATTCCTAAGAAAAACTGAAAGACTAAGATATGAAATGAGAAAATGAGAGGCAAATTTGAGGGGCCATTTGCTTGAGCACAAGCCAACTATTTATAGAATTCCCATTTACCCAAAGGTGAAAACCAAATTGAACTCTTTAACCATAAACAATGCCAAAACACTATTCCAGGGAACCAGAATCATAAATACAAGCAAAGGCGGTGAAAAAAGCTGGTAAACGTTGAAATTTACATGAGTCACATTAAAAGGAACGTTCTGGAAAAATGCGTGCAGGACCGCCGCCCTAAGCAACGTGGCGGTTATAGGACCACCGCCCTGATCGGTGGTCACGAGACCGCCGCCCAAGCAGGGCAAGGTGGTTTCATCACTGAAGACCGAAAAGTAAAGGAAAAGAGAGGGAAGGAAAAAGCAAAGCACGCAGGGGCTAAGCGGGGCATGCGGGATGTTAACGCATACTTGGAGATATTTTCTAGATCTCGAACACCTTGCGAGGAGACCTGTATCATCATTGGGGCACGTGTAACGTTGTTCCGGTGGTGCAGTGAGCACGACAACTATACCCATGTGCCGAAATTTTCATGTTTTATCATTCCTAGGCACCCCAGGTCAAATTCGTCAGTTTGGTCACCCCCTATTTGATGTCAAATTAGTTCCCTAGGTGATTTAGGAAATTCAATTTAATCCCCCAAGTGATTTTAGGAAGTTCTGAAAAGATGTTATCTTCTGGCAGTATTGGGAAGGGCTATCGCTGGCCTTCCCAAGACTGGATCAACCCCCTTGGAGTGGAACGGAAGGGAAAAATTCAACATGGGAGGTGAATTAAAGTCCTTATAACATCATGGAAATGATTTTGGAAGGTTTGGGGAAGTTTTGAAAGACTTGGAGCAGTCTAAATGAAAAGAAGGGTTCACAAGCCTAGGTAATACACAAGCCTAAAATAGAATACTGAACTTCAGAAGAAGATTTCAAGAGCTCCAGATGGAGTTAGGAGTAAAACAAAATCATCTCTATAGAAAGATAATTACTAAGCCCTAAATGATGGTGATATCATATTTTTCACAAACACTTTGGCACATCAGGTCCTATAGGTATTTTTTCTCAGGAACATGTGGAGTACCAAATCAAAATTCTGATTTTTTATGGACAAAATGGATGACCCAAGACATTATACTCCTGTCATTAGATTCAAAAGGAAATTTCTAGTCAGGATCATATAAAATTTCACCAATAAATTCCACCGAGAGCTCAAGTTATCATCATTCCAAGTTACCGTCTTGGAGACAGTTCAAGAGTTAGTCAATTTTTGGGAGGACACAGTGTCAGCACCAAGAGCCAGGTCAGGATTTTATGTCCCCGACGTCCCTGAGGTCAGGTACATACCAACCTTTGGAAAAATGTCACCCATCCCCCATGTGACCTTTGGGACCCCTCATGTGACCTTCAGACTTGATAATTCAGCCCCCAGGTGCATTTTTGAAGCTCAAATTCCTTGCCCTAGGATCAAAGACATGTGTCAACTCCAGGAGCACCATGGAATTTGATGTCCATCACATCCCTAAGGTCAGGGAAAGAATTACATGGAAAAATGTACCCAGCCCCTATGAGGGAGTTCTTTGGTCATCGACGTGACCAACTTTCAGCCCCCAGTGCTTCTAGTGTTTTTTCAAGCAAATTCCCTACCATCGGATCAAGGAACACGTGCCATCCTCTTGCTTACTGTGGAATTTGATGTCCCTCACATCCATGAGGGTCAGGGACATTAGACATGAAATTTTTTTTTCCCCACCCTTGCATGAGCATTTTTTGAATATTTAAATCCAACACTTAGCCATTTCTTCCCCCTCATTTCTCCTTCACAGCTTCTCACCGTGCCATGGCTCTTGTTCTTGTTTGTCTAGACACCCAAGATGCACCATTATTGACTCCAAACCAGATCCATCATGGTCACCAAATATCTCCTACACCATGAAAACACATCCAGGTATGAGAGGAAGGAATGATCAAAAGTGCCGAAGAAATGAAGAACAGGAAGAAAATGAAGGTTTTTTTTGTCTAGATAACCATTGAAGTCACCCGATCAAGAAATCTTCATATCTCACAAGATACAAGTCGGATTGAGGTTTTGTCTTCTGAAGACTTCCAAATTTTTCAAGACAATCATAATGTAACAAATGAGAGGTCAAATGGTGCTCTGAATTAATTTGTTCTAACAAAATCCTCACTTCGTGCACCGAGCTCACATTTGTCTGGATTTCCCATCATTCCAGCAATGGAAATCAAGATAAAAACTTGCACACGAGCTCCAAATGAAAAACCATATCACAATGGATTTGTTTTCGTCGCAAACAGAGACAAAAACTAGACCTAAAAATTTCAAGCTCCATTAATGGCTGCCATGGTAGCTCCGTGTTCGAAAGCCACTGCTAGGTGAAAAGTTTAAAATTTATTTCTAGGCATTCTAGTGGGAAAAAAAAAGTGAAATTCAGAGGGTGTGATCATAACGACAAAATGAGTCCAAAAAAAATAATGTTCCGTACCACAAATCGAGCACTAGAAACAACACTTTCTAAAAATAGTAAGTTTTCCTATACATACTTGCTATGTTTGGAAAGTCATCATCGAAAGCAGTTGGTGGACAAAGGCAAGTGTGCACTGAAGATCTCCAAGGAAGCCAAAATGAGTGTCTCTAGAGTAGAAAATAATGGAAAATGACCACTTACTAAATATAGTAAGTTCCCTTATATGGGTTCTTACTAAAAAAACATAAGTCACCCCAAGAAGTGGTCAAAGAAAAGGCAATGTGTATAGGATTGAATGAAGATTTTCATCACATCAAAATGATCAAGAAGAAGAAAGAATCACATATTACTAAAAATAGTAAGTCTCCCATCTAGGCATTTAATAAAAATAGTAAGTCACACTCAAATAGCAGTTTTGGCACAATGGGACATTCAAAACTTCGTCAGATAAGAGCTTTCCATCAATGAGGATCATCAAACTTCATCAGGGGAAACATCTTCTCCTCTTCTCTCTCTTCCCTCCTCCCCCAACTTTGTCTCCCGTCAAATGTTTTAATTCTTTGTTGGGGTTTGCATTTTTTTGATATGCCTTTAAGTCACCTAAAAGTGACTTTAGAAACATAATGTAAATTAATTCACCTTGATTTTATAAAAGGGACTTAAATATTTTGTAGGAATATGAATAGTCTAAAGTTAGAAATAAGGCATATGGAGGGTCATGAGGAAGATGAGGAGTCGAGTCTATTCTATAAATTGTAAATTCATTCCCATCTCAAAGGGTTGGTCATTAATTTTGTAAGCTCAAGAGTGCATTCTACCTTGAAAGAACAAAGGAGAGAGCCAAATTATTCCTTTCCCCCACTCTCTATTCTTCCCCCATTCTCATACTATGAACAACTTGGTTTAAGTAATCAATACAAGAAGAAGGATTTTCGAGCCTTTTTTCACTAAGGGGTTTATTGAGACTTTGTGATCATAAATTCCATTCGGTCTTGTTGTTATGCGTAGAGTTGTTTCCTCCTAATTTTGATGCATGTGATAAAACTTCTAATTGATGTATGTAGGAATCTATTTTTCTACCTACAACATTAGTTCTCCTATCTTATTTCTCACTCCCATTTATCTCTCTACAGACAAAGTCCTCTCTTACAGGTATCTGCAAGCTTTGTTGTAGGGTAAGTGGAGTGTCCCTTTTGGATCCTCAGTTGAAAGGCCACCATAGAAATCCACCTTTTCATGTGCATGCATATACGGTAGCCGCACTGATTAAGTAGAGGGACTTAGATTCCCAGAGCATTGGCAAGAAATCCACAAGTTTATCCACCCAACAAATTTTCTCACCAACACACATGTAACTATAGATAGAATAAAATGTACGCAAGCTGGTATATAGTTTTGTTTTCATGCAAAAGCACTGGCCAAAAAAATTCAAATTTCAAAGTATGACAACCAAGCCACACTATAAATTTTTTCTTCCCGATCACACTAAAACTCCCTCCTAGTCATCCTGTCTCCAATGGAACCATCCTCCTTGCCCTAAAAAAGGTCTTAATACAATTATCAAGCATGCCTCAGTGTGCAAGGAAGTGTGATGAATTTTATGGATGGATTCAGTAAAGTTCAATAAAAGACAAGTTCTCTTGGAGGCCTAAAAAGGCCAATTTTGGTCATTCTAAAGAGAATATGCATCCTTAGGGAGAGTTCAGGTAAGATATAAAAGATATGAAGGTGATTTCAGAGAGTCTTGAATGTGTTGGAAGGAATTTAACAATATTTAGGAAATAATTTCTCATTCAAGGAAAATTTGTTCAACATCAAGTTTTCTAGGTGCAAGGAATGAACATCCTAATGGCGAAACCTGACTTCTCCAAATTATTTTGGGAGCTCCTTGAGGAGTTAAGAAGTAAACAAGTAGGATTGAGAAATATATGCTAATTATCTACAAGGTGGAATCATCAATTTTTCTATAAGGCTTAAAGGCTTCTTGAAACATTTCAAAACACTGCACTTGCCCCTCTTAGTTCCAGACAAAAATGGATTAAATTTTGATTTTTAGGAATTATTTTCTTTTATTAATTTTATTGATCTTGAAATGTGATTTGGATTCAAAATCATATAATATTTGACCCCAAATCATTTCCCCAAGCTCTCGCAGTGGAAAAATCAAGTTCGGTGTCTAAAAAGGGACATTCGAGGTAAAACTAGCTCTCCAAATCAAGCACATCGCATTTTAGACACTCTTGTGTCCCCCTTCACCCCTAAGAGGATAAGGGGGATGCCAAATTGTGACCTCAATCTCCTCCCCAATTCACACTTTAGCTCCCTCGGTGTCCTAGGTGTCCCCTTATAGACACAAAATCTATGCACTTGGGTACATTTCTAGGTCCTAAAGCATACTAATGTATACATTATCCCTGAGAAAGAAAACTAGTGGTTGACAAATCTTTTTGGAATTTTAGTTGTTTTATCTCTTGCACTTTACTATTTATGAGCTTGACTGAGCATCCTTTTGGTTTTACACATCTTACAGTTTTATCGGCACTTGACTAATTTACCTTTTGATGGCCTCGGACCTAATGCCTAGTTAGGACAGAAGCACCAAGGTGATCCTATCCCTCTTGAGCGCTCTTGTCCCTCTCTTTCTTCTTCTTACTCTTTTAGGTCCCTTTCACTTCTTGGTCACCTTTTAATATGTTGGGTCAACATTACAAAATTCAAACAAGGGAATTATATGTGTGTGTGTGTGTGTGTGTGTGTGTGTGTATGCATGCATGCATGCATGTATGTATGTATATACACACACTTAGTTACTTCTGTCAAATAAAGGACCAATCATCATAAGCATTACTTATCACCACCTAAGCTTGCATAAAGGCACAAGAGCACTACAAAGGACATACCTAACACAATCATACAAGGGTTAAGGGTTGCATTGGTCAACATACATTGCATAGGAGGGGTGTTCATTTTATTCCATAAAACACATTTTGCATATTCAGGACACTCTAGATCTATCTTGTATCATTGTGCAACTTGCACAAGGGAAACCTAGGGCATGGGACACGAATACACACATAGAGAGAGAGAACTACATGGAGTTTGAGATGTAGTGCAATGCTTGGTCATAAGTTCACTCTTCGGGTGACCGTTAGGGTCAGTCCAACTTCCCATTCTGCATCTTTTTTATTAGATTTGATGTGGTTTATGGGCATGTGTAGGTAGTCATTTTTTTTAGGTTACAGTTGTGATCGACGATCTAACAACAAAAGCGGAGTGACAAAGACCGACTAACAAAAAAGGTCTTCCGACCTAGAAAATATTAGAACCTTAGCATTTTAGTTGACACATATGCCCAAATCCATCATTAGCACTTAGGGTGTTCATGCCCTCCTGTGGGCACTTATGCCTTGTACATTCCTAGGTTTTTGAGCCCTTGGCGAGCTATTTCACCATTGTTTTTAGCCTGTTCCAGCAGATACATAGTCCTGATCACTCTCAGGTTATATAGAATCAGCTAAGTCATCATCGCTCTCTCATTTGCTTAGTTTTTTACATTCTTGAATACTTATTGTTTGCATATTGTTATATGTAATCACCTAAATATCAGTTAGTACAGTAAGTTACTTTGAATTAAAATTTAATTCAAACCTCTACCCCCCATAATGCAAGGGGGACAAGGGAGACACCAAAGTGCAACCTCCCTCCTTCCTCTAGGTTATAATTTGGTTTCCCTGGTGTCCCCTCTACCCCCATGGGTACAAGGGGGACAAGAAAATACAACCCACTCACTCTAACAGCCCCTGGACCCCCACGTGACCACGCACAACTCCTCTAATGTCATTTTTGAGCCCCCATAACTCATTTTTATCCCCTGCAAACTCCCAAGTCACACTTTGGACACCTAGATTTCCCCTATGTCCCCTTAAGGGACAAGGGGGACACAAAATTATGACCCGGGTATTTCATACAACCGTCAAGATCAAAATATGGTCAGAAGTTGCATAAAAACACGTGGAAACCTGATTAAATATCTCTCCAAAACTCGATCACTTTAACCTACAAAATTGTTGTGTTTTTTTCTTATGACCTCCATTAATGGCTGACATCCCACAACAATAAAAGGACAACAAGTTATTTCTGATTCTACGAAGATCCAACAAGTAAAATCATCTGAAACTTGGAGTAAATTTTCCTAAAAAAATCTACTTTCATCTAATCCATTTCTTGCATGATGAGGTGGCTAATATTTAGGGATATAGAGGATCAAGTTTTCTCTTAGCATTCTTCCCTCTTTTAATTTTTTGTATTTTTCCAGAGATCCCACAAGTGAAATAATCTAAAACTTAGAGTGAATGTGGCTCGTAAAACCAGGTTTCATCTGATTCATTCTTCGCATGATGAGGTGGTTGATTTTTTGAGATATGGAGGGTTGCGTTTTTCTCATTATTCATCCACATTCAATTAAATTATCATTTTCCTACTAACCTGGACAAGAAAATCATCTAAAAAATGAAGCAGACCATCCTAGAAATATCATGAAACTTTTGAGACCAGTTTCATCTCAATCCAACATCTGCAAGTCTCCTTTATAAAATTAGCAGGTATTTTTGAATGGATGTGTATAAATATAGTAAGTGGTAAAAAAAAGTGAATTTTTAGCATCCGCAACATCTCAAACCGACAAGGAACGTCAGGGAGTGAAAATAGTGAAAAATTGCTTAAAATAGCAGTCCCGAATAGGATCTAATTAAACTAAAAATGTAAAATAATAACCTAATCTAATGTTATTGGAGTAGTAAAATAACCGAATGATGAAACAATGAAACACTAAAATAATACCCAAAGCAACTAAGCAATGAAATGTAGAAACTCTAATGTGCAAAGAGGGTTAGAGAGGCCTCAACTGATTTGTCAAGGCTATGAGACTTTGTCGCAGTAGAGACCGAGTGAATAGGAGAAAGAAACCATCACATAAGAGCCTAAGAAAATGCAGATCCGAACTGTCTGGTTGGACTGGGGCGCTTGGAAAAGGGATTGGCATGCCCTGGTCTGCAGAAATGACCAGAAAACCTCCTCTGAGGTGTCGCTAAATGTTCACTTGTATTCACTTCCTCTCATATGAATGTCGTTGTGTGATCACTGAAGCACTGGTAAACCTGTAATAAAAGAATCACCTACAAAACCCCAAACAAAGCATCAAACCCTAAAATATAAAGATGTAAATGAAGGGGTCAAAAGGGGTCAGATTGTCCTCATCCACCATAATGGTGTACTTATCATTGAGCATTGCACTACATCTCATACCCAATATAGTTATGTGTGTGTAGAATTGTGCCCTAGGTGCTCTTGTGCATGTCACACTTTGTGAGTAGCAAGTAATAACTAAATGTAGAATGTAAATAATGTGTGCATGGAATAGAATAAACTCCCCTCCTATGAAGTTTGATGTAGATAACCAGCCTTTGTTCCTTGTGATGGAGCTATATGGATGAAAATGGAGCTCTATATGCCTTTGATGGATGCAAACTTAGGCAATGATAGTAGTGCTTAGTGCTTGGTCTTTCATTATGGTCACATAAATTTATATTTATATGGTTCTCTTGCTTGAATTTCGTAACTAACCCCAAAAAGGCCTACCACCAAAAATATAAGAAGCTAGAATGGTTAGAAAGTGCCCAAAAAGTGAGAGGAATATACAAAGAGAATCAGAGCACCCAGAGGGGACCAGGGCGCCCCAACCCTGGCTAGGCACCCCAGTCCAGAAATAGGGAAAACACAGTATAAAAGTATAGTTTGGGCAAGTATAGGTATAAGATCGAAAGTAGCAACATAAAACAATGCAAGATGGCCAAAGACATGGGTTAATTAGTATTATTTTCACTTAAGAACCATATGAATAGTAGTATGAGACCAGGACTAAATAATTTCCCAAAGCGCATGATTTTATGTCTACATTTAGCCCCACTTTATGTTGGTCAGTAAAACACTTGGTAACATAAAGTAGATAGAGATGCGTATTTCATATCCATGTAGATTGATGTAGAAAATGTGTTGAGGGACTAAATAAAGCATGGAGTGATAAAAAAGATGAAGCGTGGAGAATGTTAGTACCCAAATCAATCCCACCTTGTAAGTCAAACAACATCAACGAGCTAAGCATGATGCTTAGAAAAATACAGACTAGGATTTGAGTCATTTTGTAGCTGGGAATGGATCTGGGAGTCTCTTTGTCACTTTTAATCGGGAAATTTTGGATAACACCTCATTAAGGGTATGACCTACCCTGCTACTTTAGGTTCTACCTGCAACCAGGGTGAGAGGACCCATTTTGTAACCTGTATTTGTGAAATGAATGGATGGAATGACAATATTTAGACTCTCTTTCTTAGGGAAGTGGAAAGTAGCCTTAAGAAGACATGGTCAATGCAAAAATTATCTAACTCTCACGAGTTGTCACACTAGAAAATGCAGATGTCTTCTAAAGGAGGCTCAAGTTACTAAAGACAATGGTATTTCTAGATTGCTTCTACATATTTTGGATAAAGGATAGAAAAATTTAACAAATCTCCTTAGCATTTATCCATAAACAGTGCAAGCATGGGTAATTCAGGTGGATCAAATGGTTATTGGTTGTGGTTTTGATGTATGGATGGGAAGTTAAGCAGGATAAAGTTGATTATACAAAATACTTAAATAAACTTAACAAATGTTGTAATAATTATTCTTGATGCAAAATACAGATCACACAATCTACAGCACTCCTTCAACTAGAAGGTTTGTATTCATGGAAGCCCAAGAATACAAGGATTTCACACAAACTTTGAGAATCTAAACATAAAATTTCATGATAAATTCTCAATAAAACACTGATAATTTTTGATCAAATACGTTCTAGATACCCTCAAGAACTAACAAATATCTTTAAATCAGACATATACAACTTGAATTTAAAACTGTTTACTACAACATGAAGGAAAGATCTATCAATAATGCAGTTACAGTTGCCAAATTGTCACTATTTAAGCTAAGGCTTTGTGTAATTTAGAGAAATTAACAATATAATATTGCAATAGAAATGCATATAATTGATTCAAAGTAACACATCTTGAAACAAAACAACATTTCTCATGAGAATACACACAAATTTATTCAAGAAACTCCAACACTTCGACAAGGGGACATAACACCTATGACCTCAATGTCTACCAATGACTGTACAATGCAATCATCTTGGCAAGAAGGTTTGGGAACAATGAAAAAAACTCAGGTATCTCAAATTGGTTTGGCTTAAGGCAGTACAAATTGGTTTTCTCCTTTATCTCTCTAAAAACTTAGAAAAATTAAACCCCCTTTATGCGAGAGTATTCTCATCACATTTATACAATTTTGATCACTCATTCATTTTCTCTTTTCCCCCCAAAAGCATGAATCTTCAAAAGAATATTCTTTCTTTACAACACATTCTATCCATCTTTATTCTCTTGTTTTATTTTATGTTGTCAGGTGGAAGAATCATGAGTCATTCACGTTTTTCACTCTCCCAGAATGACTAGGATGCCATGTCATTTCTTTGATATTTGTTTAATCATTTATCCCTTCAGGCAGGCAAAGAGACCCCTTTTTGATGATTTCTGAGCGCCTCCAGGTGATTTGATTTGATGTGTAATCCTTTTACCTTTTGAGAATCCATCTTGGGAAACACACATCATTTTCATGTTTTTCTGGGCTGATTTTTCCTACATGGATCATGTCATATCAAGCCAACCGTTATCTTCTGCATAATGCCAACTTACTTCAAGACTTATTTCTCCCATGTGGATATCACATATACATATTTTGGAGGTCATCTCACCATGATTATACTTTACTCAGCTTTCCCACCTTTATTTTCTTATAAATGCATTTTGTTCCCTTCTCAAACTTACATCCTTTTGAGTGTGAAAAAATATGGTGAGTTTCTCTTATTGGTGACATGGCGGGAGTAGCAGTGGCATCTAGCTTGAAGGAAATATCTTCAGAAGATTTGAACCAAATATTCGATCTATCAGGCCCTGATGAGGCATTTGTAAGGATGTTATTTGACATTGTCTGACCTAGAAGATTACAAAGGGCCATTGACCACCTCAGCTATTCATGTAGCATTGATTAGAAGGCTTATCAAGGATAAGTCCTATTTTTTTCCGCCTTTCAGATGATGTATTTTCATCTTTTCAGACTAGAACATCAAAAGACTCCTGATATGTTGAAGAAATTTTGGCTTGTGAGTAGGCCTTTTGTGCAAGGTGTATCTAATTATGCATGCCCCTTCATTTGTAGCAAAGGATTCACTGTGAAGGAGATCCCTCTAGAGTCTTACACACTTGATGGAGAAATTTCATTAGGTATTGTGCCTACTCTTTTTCACAGGATGAATGAACTAGAGCAACATGTTTCAATCTTGGAGAAGAAACCATCAAGGACCATACCTTCTCAGCCTCCTTGAAGCATCACCATCTTTGTGAAAAAATGTAGGGGTGAGTCTAGTTCTAGGCCTCCTACTCCATCTGCTCCAGGATCAGTTGTTATTGCACTTCCAGCTCAAGCTACCAATCCATCTTCTACTTTCAAAGCAACAGGGAAAAAGGCCTTTCCTAAAGGAGGTCTGGACATGACTGAATGGGTTTCCTCCTATGAGAGGAGATCACAATTTCTTAGTTTTTTGGATGGTCCTATGAAAACTATTGATGAACTCATGTCTTTGGGTATGTCTCACACCCTGATAGGAGACATTGTGTTTGTTCAAATGGCATTGGGAACAGAGGAATTTGTTCCTAGAAAGAATAGGTTGGTGAAGAAACTTCCTCTTTGTAGAGAGGATTTTGTAGTGGAAGATGATTAGGTTTCTCTTTTCTTGTTTCTTTTTGATATAGTTTCCAAAAATGTATGCAACTTTTTTCATGGGTTGGGGCCCCTATAGAACCCCAATTTTTCTTTTTTCCACAATACAAAAGATGTCAAATAGTTACATTAGTTTACATGCTTCATAATAGATTTGAAATTCTATCAAAGAAATATAAATATCTAATGTATTGCATCAAATTACATTCATGTTTGAAAACAACAATTCAAAATAATATTCAGTTTTCATGAAACAAGAGTAATAATTAAAATAAGATGAAAAAGTTGTTCAAAGAAGACAAGCCTAAGCTTGCTCATCAGTCTTCACATCTGTATCTTCATCTCCATCATCTTTCTCCTCCTTTGGTTTCCTTTCCACATATGCATCATATCTTTGAAATAAATACCTTACATCCTCTTCAGTTGGACCTATGTGGTGTTGAAAAATCAGGGTCTTCCTGTTCAATGCATCTCCACATTGATCCATCCTTTGCTTGTATTCCCATGGCTTTTCTTTCAACTCTGTAATTTTGCTTTCTACAACCATTAGTGTCTCAATGACCTCATAAGAAATTTTTTCAACTCAGATATTTTTCTCAAAAGAATTGATTAGGAAGTCCATTTCTAGGTCACCATAACTCTTTTTGAATTTATCAAACACCATACCTTCCAATTTCATATCTATGGTGTCAATGCCTTTGTCAACCCATTTCCTTTCTGTCTCCATCTTTTCTCTGACTTCATTCAAAACTTCAACCCTGATTTTAGCCAAATCTTCAATTGCATACTGGGTTCCCATTTGTTCTAGTGGCACAATTCCTTCCTTTTCAACTAGATCTTCATCAAGTTGAGTGATACGGTTCAACTTGGGAAGAATTCCTTCATAGTAAAAAGCTCATTGTCACATTGTTCAATTAACTCATCAATTTCATTGAGCTTGGTCTTAAGTTCTCCATATTTCATTATGGATTTCTCAAAGCTCTTCTTCCCTTTTTCAAATAACTTTTCTACCCAATCATCAACAACTTTAACCTTCTTGGCAGCCTTTTCAATATGTCCAATAACTTCAGGAGTAACAGTAGAGATATCTTCTTGGCTTTCACTAGATTGGCCCACTAGCTGTTGTAAACATGAATTCAAAGACCTTACTTGTTCTTTCAAATGCTTTTTGATATCTTGTCCTCATCCACTTTATGCAACAAGCCCTGGACTACTTCTGAAACCTCTTGTTTCAATGTTTCTCTTGAGGGTTTTCCCAAAGGGATAAGCTGGACACTATAATCACTTGATGTTATATCATTTCTTGATTTACCTTCATGTGGGGTTGCCACTTCTAATGTTCTAGATCCATATGGATCTACATGAGTCTTAGTAATAACCCTAGCCCTTTTTGGAGTCTTTTGGGGCTTTGGGAAAGCCAAGGTTGTAATATCTATAACTTTCTCAGGTACAATCTCCTCTTCTTCTTCTGAGATCAACCCTCCCAACCAACCAATTGTGAGAGAAGTCCCCACTTTTACCTCTTGTGATGCATGTTGGGGTTTGTTAGAGAAAACAACCAATTGCTTAGATGTTTCTTGCACCGATGGAGCTTCCTATTGTGCCTTGTCTACTCCCAATGTTGACTCTTTGGGTTCATCCTTTCTTGGCACTTCCTCCAACTGCTTCTTTCCTTGATCTTGGACTTGGGATTGATTGATTTCCTTTTGAGTCACATTATCAGTTGGAGCATGTTCTTTATTTGTTCCCTCAGCTGAGGTAGCCATAACTCCTATGGTTTCCTTAGGAACCTCTTGGACTGGTGTTGTCATTTTGGGAAATTCATCTCTTTTTGCAATATTTGCCTCCTTTAGAGGCTGATTTGTCTAGTGGAAACATCTTCATGAGAAGGTATGCTAGTTACCTTTTGTTCTTTCAATTCTTCCTTTTGTGGCTCAGTAGGCTGACCTCCAGTAATTAATCCTTCACCTTTATCAATGGTCTAAACATTTTGACTGTCATCAATCTTCACCTCTACAGTGGCTTCCTTTGCAGTTTCCACCACTCTTTCTTCAGTAGACTCTACCTTTTGAGGTGATTCACTACTTTTGATGACTTTTGTTTCCTCTTGAGGATCTTATTTGTTTGGTGCCATAGTATCTATAATTGATTCACTAGAAATCCTCTGAGTTTCTGATTGACCTACTTCTGAAATAGTTTGGCCTTTAACAAAAACTTCTGGCATTGGGTTTTTGGCTCAACAATTGGAAAATGGGTAAGTTCCTTTACTTCCTTCATCTGACTGGAGAACACCTACACCTTCTACCACATGTGTTTTGACTGATACATCAAATGGTTCAAGTATAGGAATCTCTTCACTTATGTCTATGTCCATTATTTCAATCAGGCTCTTTGTTTGTTCATGTGGTTGGTCAAAAAGAGGTACATTCACACTTCTAAATGGTGTTGCATCAGGCTTCTTCAAACCCTGTTCAATCATATAACTACCTAGTATATTGGGTGGGAGATTACTTTGGGTTACCTGTTCCTAGATAACTTTAGCTACTACTCCTTTTGGAAATAAAACTGGAGATGGGGGTATTGGTTTGCACAATTGGATTAACTTGGGGCATCTCTTGATCAAGTGGTGGTGTTACCTAGTGAGCCAAGGAAGTAACTACTCTTTTTTGTTCTTCTGTAAGAGTAGGAGGATCAATCACCTCAGGATCTCTATGCTTGTGCTTCCTTGATGCATGGCCACCAACATCTCTTTCCAAGGGTTGTTCAAATACAAGTTTAACCTTCTTCTTGGCTCTTTCAAAATGCCTAACATCTGGTGGCTCTCTTTCTTTTACACCTTGTACCAAAGATGTAGGGTCCACACCTGATATAGATCCTCTCATTGTCTTAGTTGAGCTGGATGCCCTGTTAATATTGTTGTGGGGGTTCCTATTTTGGTTACACTAATTCCTTTAGCCTGTATGGGCATTGCAAAAGTAATAGGAGCATTTTGCATGGACTTTAAAAGCATTTCCTTATGTCTTCTACTTCAAAGTAGACATGGAAGTCCCAGTTTCACTAACTAGCAATGTAGTCCATTCATCAACAATACCTGTGGTAGGTATCTTTGAAGGAAATTGAAGGGCCTTTCCTCCCAAAGGATCTATCTTATCAGCCCCTTCCTTCAAAAGGGGAAGATCTTCCTTCAAAATTTCCAAGTCCCTGAATTTATTAAGTACTATTTGTGTTTTGAATGGATATATCTATACTCTTTCCTTTTAGCCAAGTCAAGGTCCTCCTCATCACATTAGAAATCATATTATACTAATCATCTGACTCTCCCTCATCCCATTTTATGGGAGCCATTGGTTGTCCTTCTATCTTTTGGTCAATATAGTATTGACTCACTATTTTTTGGTCATCCACAATTCCTTGAGGCACCACAAAAATTTTAAAATCAATGATTTGTCTAAGAGTCATCCTTGAGAAATATCTTGAGTCTAACTTCCTCCTCATCTCTACAATTCATCCAATAATCCTCAAAGTGAGGTTCATGCTCAAAATAATTTCCCAAAGTTGTGCTGACCACCCATCTAATATCATAGTTAGATCTTGCCTCAAATTTCTCCATGTCAAATCTTTCCATCTCCTCCTCCATCAATCTAGCTTTTATAATGGAGGGGAAAGAGTATCTTCCAATTTTAATAGGAAATTTGATGTTTGTTTTGTGTCTCCCAGCAATCAACTTGTGAACTGGTGTTAGTTGTCTTGAAAGTTCACACAAAGCCATCTTATCATCTAAATATCTTGGAAATTTACATGGCTTCCCCTCAAACCCACTGAATCTAATGTAGGTAAACAATCTATACTAGATGAAAAAGAAACCATAATCCATTATTGCATTCCTGGCTTCTTCTGATATTATGTATTGTTCCCACTCAGGTTTGAATAAGCATATGACAGGTGCAAAGAATGCATCATTCACCAATCTCACATTTCCTTTCCAATTACTCAATCTGTAATTGGGGATAAATCTCATGCACTTTATTTTTTTTGAAAGGGGCATGTGGTATAAGGCCAGGAAAATGTCCTATGGCCTGTAATATTGTAAATCAAATATGTCATCATATAAAACTCAAGCTCCCCAGTACCACCCATTTTAATTTTTGCAGTCAGTGTTAAAAGATGTTCATGAATTGAATCAGCTATAAGGGTTTCCTAAAAATACTCCCTTTTTTTCTAAAATAACCCAAATATATGGGCACATCCATTCCTTGAATTCATTTTTTGTTTCAAGGCCAGCCATCCTACTTAGCAACATAATTAAATCTTCCACTTCCTGCCACAAACTATGCCCTAACCATTTTTTTGGGGAGTCTAGTGGTTACCTTCTTATCTTCTAGCAACCACTTAGTGTTTATAACCTTGGCATAATCTTTCTTTTTGGATTTGAAGTCCTTAAGGGATGATTCAATATTTAAGGTTACTGGTGTTTTGATTACTGGTAATCTCATCATTAACCTGAAAGCTCTGGGTGTTAGAGTCAACACTACCTCACCACTTCCCATCCAAAAATTCCCTCTTCTCTTGGATTATAGTTCATAGCACAAAGCCTTACCAACTCAGGACAATGTACTAAAGGAGGTATAACACTAGCTAGGGAAATGTTACTAGCCTCGATTGCCTCCATGAATTCATTTTTGTCTGGGCTATTGAGTCTTTGCAAAAAATCGTTCAAATCAACATTCATCAAGTCTGTGTCTGTAATTTTATCTAAGTCACTAGTAATACCAGGATGTGACTTGAAAACCCAATGAAATGAACTTCATTTTTCTATGCCCTAACTTTTCCCTTTAACCTCTTTGCAAATTATAGAACAAACAATGAAAAATATGAATGCAATATAATCCTTACCGGTTTTCCATGTGAATGTCTTGTAATTTTCCCTTGATTCTTAAAATCTCAATCCTCTAGCTCCAAATTGATGCTTCTCAGTTGATTTCACTTTGTTCCTCTGTGAATTTTGATAGCTAGGGCATCCAAATCCTTGCATGTGATAGTAAAAATCTTGAAGTGTTTGAATACTTCAAACAATTTTTCTTTGATTCATGACAAAATGCATTAATGGCGGAAACCATAAATGCGTCACATCCTAGCCATCCATCCTTCCTTTCTTATTTGAATGTGGACCATCCACGTGGATGAATGTGATGCTTCATGGGCTCAGGGAGTCTTTTTACACTTTTACACTATCTTTTAGATGCATACAGGTTTACACATTTGACCCGAGCACCCGCCCTTGAATTTTGTTAAGATCATGACACATGTTCAAATCTTAGAGGTAACAGGAGTCACATGACCTTTTTGTACATCTGTCTATTTTCCTAATTAGGCACAAAATTACCAAGTTGACCCAAAGCCCCACTTCTTTGACCCTTGCTGAGAATACGCCATGTGTCCTTGATGGGCTTCAAGATATTTTATTACATTTTACACTTCATCAACTCATCATCAAAAATGCATCATTGGCCCGAATTCCACTCCAATCATCTTTTGACATGTATACCTCTTTAGGAGTGGGGTCAATTCTTATTTCTTGCATTTTTGACTTAAATATTCATGGGAATATTCATCGGGCCTCGGGGCTAATTTTGCATCTTGTAGTTATTACGTAGATAGTAAAATTTTACAAATTGTGCCCACTACAGTGCAACCAATGGAGGTGCCACATATCTTCAGGTGGTGGAGAAAAATATGAAATTTTCAATGAAGGTCCAAGGGATAATATACAAGGAATATTTTCACAATTAAACCCGATCCATGATCGATTTTTCACAGGGATTTTCAGGGGCAACATGATTATTACATTCCTTGACTGAAAAATAGGATTCACACCCTAAACACAATATTTTTATTTGCATCCAACCCGATCACATCTTCAGAATAATGTTTTGAAACATGGGAAAACTAGTTAGAGAATTTTTTTCAAAGGCATACATTGGATAGAAGGGTGAGATCAAATCAAGCACTAACACTGGCTCCAACTCAGGGATGGGCACCCCCTCAGGGTGCCATAAGAACCACAAAGACCAAACATTAAACAGACCAAGTACCTAAATCCATTGGGTACAGATTCATCTAGAAACATACACAAGGTCTAACAAAGCCACCATACTTCACAAAAACATACTGAGATACCAAGGCAACTGGTCACTATAGACCAGGAAAACAAAAGGGAAACAAAAACAAAAAAACAAAACATAAAGACTATACACTATACAAAAATTTTTACCTTGATTGTGATCAATCCAAGAAGTGCTTTAGATGCCTTCCATTAACATGAAACTCTAGCAAATCTCCATTCAAATATTTGAGGAAGAAATGTATGTGCTCACCAATCCTTATGTCGATAGAGTAGAGGCCCATCCACAATGCATCAAACTTTCCATGCTTTCCTTTGTCCTCATGCCTGCTATCCCATAACAATACCAGATCTCTGACATTAAAAGCTCTAGGAGTCACCTTTTTATCAAACAATTTCTTGAGTTTCTCTCTGAAATTAAGGTTTCTTTGGTGAGATTCCATTCTTTCTTCATCCAACTCCACTATCTGATTAATCCTAGCTTCATAGGGGTTCACTTCTTCATCCTCAAGTTGTTGTATGAACTGATAAGAAGACAATTGCATATGTAGGGGTAAACGATCTTTGAACTCCATAAACTAATTCAAAGGGACTTTTCCTAGTAGCTCTTTTAGTAGTAATTATATCTGCCCACAAAGAAATTTCAATTGCTCTCCCCATTTTATTTTATTTATCTCCAATGTCCTCCTAATTATCTTGAGCAAATTCTTGTTACTTGACTTAGCTTGACCATTCCCCTAAGGATTGTAATTGGATGCATATGTCAAAATAATTCCATATTCTTAGCACATAGTTACCAATGGCTTAGCTCTAAAGCTCATAGACATTATCAACAACTATTTTCTGAGGTACTCCAAACCTGTAGATTATATGATTCAGAATGAAGTCCATGACTATCTGGTGAGTTTCCTTTTTTGGTGGGAATAAATTTAACCCATTTGGTGAAATAATCTGTGGCTATCAATATCCATTTGTGCCCTACACTTGAGGGATTTGAGATCTCTCCAATGAAGTCCATCCCCCATTGTTTAAAAGGAGATTCTATTGATATTGGTTACAAAGGTAAAGAACCTAAAGCTTTCATCCTTCCTGAAAAACCTTTGACAACTTTCACACTTCCTGACTAACAAGGTTGCATCTTTAAAAAGTGCAGGCCACCAGTAACCTACTCTCAAGATCTTGTGAGCAAGTCACTCTTCTAGCAAAGTGGCCTCCACATACTCCCCCATGGAATTCTGTAATGATTTTGGGAGCTTCTTCCTCTGTGATACATCTCAAAAGGACCCCCTCAGGATTCTTCCAAGCTAATCCATAATCAGTTATGATATATTTTTGGGAGGCCAATTTGAGTGTCCTTCTTTGATTTTTTTCCAAATGACTAGGACACTCCAAATTCCTGAGTTAAAATATTATGTCTTTATACCATGTGGAATTGATCATTTTTTCTTAAACATCCATGGTTCCTTCCTCAATTTCATTAATTTCCATTACCTACAAGTTACTCTCTGCCATCAGTCTTTGTAAGGCCTAAACCTCTAACCAACTTGGTGGTTTGTATATCCATATCATACTCTTGTAGCTTGTTCACCCAACGAGACATCTTTTGCTGGAAACCTCCATCTCTGATAAAATATATTTGACCATAGTATGGGGACCATAGGCTACAATCCTAGAACTTAAGATGTGGGGCCTGAAAGTTTTAGTTAGCTCTCACGAAAGAAAAATCCTACTTCTCCATGATGGTATATTTTAATTCAACACCTTGTAAAGCCTTACTGAAAAAGGCAATAGACCTTTCATTTCCTTCATCGTCCTTTTGCAATAACATTGATGCAATGGTGTTCTCATATACAAAAGAGAATATCTAAAAAAGTTTTTTTATAATCAAGGGTTGCCAAAACTGGGGCATTCTTCAATGCTTCTTTTATTCCATTGAAAACGTGGATGGCTTCTTCTTCCCATTTGATGATTTGGTCCCTTTTTCAGCATGCTCGTTATAGGAATAGTTATCTCAAAAAAAAATTGAAATAAACCTCTTGATAAAATTGATTTGACCAAAAAAGGATTGAGTCCCCTTTTTAGTTTTATGAATAGGAACTTTACTAATTGCTTCCACTATCTCAGGATCAATCATGACCCCTTCCTTAGACACTATATGTCCTAATAGATTTACTTTTTGAACACCAAAGTTATACTTCTTGGGATTTAAAAAAATCTCATATTCTCTACATCTAATCAACATCTTTTCCACATGGCCAAGGTGATCATTCCTTTTCCTGAAGAATACAGTTACATCATCTTGATATACTGCAACAAAGTCATTAATGTAATCTACAAAGGCAACATTTATAGCTCTTTGGAAGGTAGCCCATGCATTTATCAAGCCAAATGACATTCTCACATATACTCAAATCAAATGGTTTGAGTATAAGAATCTCCTCACTTATGTCTATGTCCATTATCTCAATCGGGTTCTTTGTTTGTTCGTGTGGTTGGTCAAAAAGAAGTACATTCACACTTCTAAATGGTGTTACATCAGGCTTCTTCAAACCCTATTCGATCACATAACTACTTGGTATATTGGTTGGGAGATTACTTTGGGTTACTTGTTCCTGGATAACTTCAACTATTACTCCTTCTGGAAACAAAACTAGAGATGGAGGTTTTGGTTACATAATTGGATTAACTTGGGGTATCTCTTGATCAAGTGGTGGTGTTACTTAGTGAGCCAAGGAAGTAGCTACTCTTTTTTGTTCTTCTATAAGAGCAGGAGGGTCAATCACCTCAGGCTCTCTATGCTTTTGCTTCCTTGATGCATGCCCACTAACATCTCTTTCCAAGGGTTGTTCAAATACAAGTTTAACCTTCTTCCGTGCTCTTTGAAAATGCCTAACATCTGGTGGCTCTCTTTCTTTTGCACCTTGTACCAAAGATGCAAGGCCTACACCCAATATAGATCCTCTCATTGTCTTAGTTGAGCTACATGCCCCTATTAATAGTATTGTGGGGGTTCTTGTTTTGGTTACACCAATTCCCTTAGCCTATATAGACATTGCATAAGTAATAGGAGCATTTTTCATTGAATTTAAGAGCATTTCCTCTGTCTTTTGCTTTGAAGAAGACATGGAAGTCCCATTTTCACTAGTAATAGTGGTCCATTCATCAATAATAACATGTGGTAGGTCTCTTAGAAGGAAATTGGGGGGCCTTTCCTCCCAAATGATCTATTTTATCAGCCCCTTCCTTCAAAAGGGGAAGATCTTCCTTCAAAATATCCAAGTCCCCAAATTATTAAGTATCTTTGTGTTTTGAATGGATAAATCCATACTCTTTCCTTTTAGCCAAGTCAAGGTCCTCCTCATCACATTAGTAATCCTATTATACTGATCATCTTGATTCTCCCTTATCCCATTTTATGGGAGCTATTGGTTGTCCTTCTATCTTTTGGTCAATATAGTATTGACTCACTATTTGTTGGTCATCCACAATTCCTTAAGGCACCACAACAATTTTAAAATCAATGATTTGTCTTAGAGTCATCCTTGAGAAATCTTTGAGTCTAACTTCTTCCTCATCTATACAAGTCATCCAATAATCCTCAAAGTGAGGTTTATGCTCAATTTTTTTTCCCAAAGTTGTGCTAACCACCCATCTAATATCATAGTTAGATCTTGCCTCAGATTTCTCCATGTCAAATCTTTCCATTTCTTCCTCCATCAATCTAGATTTTATAATGGAGGGGAAAGAGTATCTTCCAATTTTAATAGGAAATTTGATGTTTGTTGTGTGTCTCCTAGCAATCAACTTATGAACTGGTGTTAATTGTCTTGAAAGTTCTCACAAAGCCATCTTATCATCTAAATATCTTGGTAATTTGCATGGATGCCCCTCAAACCCACTAACTCTAATGTAAGTAAACTATCTCTACTAGATGAAAAAGTAACCATAATTCATTATTGCATTCTTGGCTTCTTATGATATTTTGTATTGTTCCCACTCAAGTTTGAATTAGTATATGATAGGTGCAAAGAATGCATCATTCACCAATCTCACATTTCCTTTCAAAATACTCAACTGTAATTAGGGATAAATCTCATGAACTTTGTTTTATTTGAAAGGGGCATGTGGTACAAGGCCAAGAAAACATCTATGGCATGTAATATTGTAAATCAAATATGTCATCATATAAAAATCAAGCTCCCAAATACCACTCATTTTGATTTTTGCAGTCAGTGTTAAAAGATGTTCATGAATTGAATCAGGTACAAAGGTTGCCCAAAAAATACTCCCTTTCTTTTCTAAAATAATCCAAATATATGGGCACATCCATTCTTTGAATTCAATGGTTGTTTCTAGGCTAGCCATCCTATTTAGCAACACAATTAAACCTTCCACTTCTGCCAAAAATTGTGCCCTAACCATTTTTTTGGGGAGTCTAGTGGTTACCTTCTTATCTTCTAGTAGCCACTTAGTATTTATAACCTTGGCATAATATTTATTTTTGGCTTCAAATTCGTTAAGGGTTGATTCAATATTTAAGGTTACCAATGTTTTTATTGCTGGTAATCTCATCATTACCCTAAAAGCTCTAGGTGTTAGAGTCAACACTGCCTCACCACTTCCATCCAAAACTTCCCTCTTCTCTGGATTATAATTCATAACACAAAGCCTTACCAACTTAGGACAATGTATTGAAGGAGGTATAGCACCAACCAGGGAAATGTTACTAGCCTCGATTGCCTCTATGAATTCATTTTTGTTTGGGCTATTGAGTATTTGCAAAAAATCATTTAAATTGGCATTCATCAAGTCTATGTTTATAATTTTATGTAACTCACTGGTAATATCGGATGTGACTTGAAAACCCGGTGGCAATGACTTCATTTTTTTATTCCCTAAGTTTTCCCTTTAATCTCCTTGCAAATTATAGAGTAAACAATGAAAAAATACGAATGTAATTCAAG
Organism: Taxus chinensis; assembly: GCA_019776745.2. Lineage (NCBI taxonomy): Eukaryota > Viridiplantae > Streptophyta > Pinopsida > Cupressales > Taxaceae > Taxus > Taxus chinensis. The sequence continues at coordinate 640,091,781 of CM034148.1, read as the reverse complement.
CCTTACCGGTTTCTCATGTGAATGTCTGTGTAATCTTTATTTTGACTCTTAAACTCTCAATCCTTTAGCTCCAAATTTATGCTTCTTGGTGGATTTCGCTTCATTCCTCTGTGAATTGCAATAGCTAGGGAATCCAAATCCTCGCATGCGATAGTAAAAAGCTAGAAGTGTTTGAATACTTCAAACAATTTTGCTTTGATTCATACAAAAATGCATTAATGATGACAGTCATAAATGAGTCACATCCTAGCCATCCATCCTGCCTTTCTTATTTGAATGTGGACCGTCAATGTGGATGAATGTGATGCTTCGCTGGCTCAGGGAGTCTTTTTGCACTTTTGTACTATCTTTTAGACACATACAAGTTTACACATTTGACCTGAGCACCCGCCCTTAAATTTTGTTAAGATCTTTACACGTGTTCAAATCTTAGAAGTAACGGAGTCACGTAACCTTTTTGTACATCTGTCTATTTTCCCAATTAGGCACAAAATTACCAAGTTGACCTAAAACCCCACTTCTTTGTCCCTCGCTGAGAATAGGCCAGGTGTCCCTGATGGGCTTCAGAGATTTTATTGCATTTTACACTTCATCAGCTTATCATCAAGAAATACATCATTGGGCCGATTCTACGCTCCAATAATATTTTGACACGTATACCTCTTCGAGAGCAGGGTCAATTCTTATTTCTTGCATCTTTTAACTCGAATATTTGTGGGAATATTCATCGAGCCTCGAGGCTAATTTTGTATCTTGTAGTTATTACGTAGATAGTAAAATTTTGCAAATTGTGTCCACTGCAACACAACCAATGGAGGCATGCCGCGTATCTTTGAGTGGTGGAGAAAAATATGAAATTTACAACGAAGGTCTAGAGGATAATATACAAGGAAGATTTTCATGATTAAACCTGGTCCATGATCAATTTTTCACAGGGATTTTTAGGGGCAACATGACTATTACATTCCTCGACCGAAAAAGAGGATTCACACCCTAAACACAAGATTTTTATTTTCATCCAACCCGATCACATCTTCGAGCATAAATTTTTAAACATGGGAAAACTATTCAGAGATTTTTTTAAGGCATACATTTGATAGAAGGGTGAGATAAAATCAAGCACTAACAAAGACTAAAGATGCAAAAGTGTAAAAGTGATGAGAGTGAACCTAGGGCGAAAGCGCAAGTGTAGATGACAATGTGTGATGCACCTATATGTTAGTGTCAATGTGTGTGATGTTGAGTGATGTTGTTGTTGATGTTGACTGCTTGTTTCCCATACGAACGAACCTGCAAAAGAGAAGATGATCAAGTAGTCAAATACACATGTATATGTGTAAAAATGTGTGTAAAGATGCATATATTCATGTAAAAGGCATGTAATGAAATTATGAAAATGAAAAAGGAGCATGTGCACCTGATCTGTGATGAGAAAAAGGGTGTCGAAAGGATCATGTAAATGTTGATGAAGTGCGAGTTTTTTGGGCGATTTCACTCCATTGGCTGAAGAAGTGTAGGGAGGAAAGTCTGATTTATCCTCCAACCTGTAATTGCTTCCCAAAACTGAAGAGATCTTTATACTGTCTAGTTTTTTGGTTGATCCGACGCCATTGGACAAAGTAATGTAGAGAGGAAGGTTTGGTTTATCCTCTAATCTGTAATTGCTCCCCATAATGCTGAGGACCATCTACCTTGCAAAAACCACTATGTATGGAGTTCTATAGACTGTGTTGAACCCACTTGTTGTGTAACCCGCTTTTTCATGGAAAAAAAACTGAACTATACCTGTACTGTGATGTATATTGTGTGTAAACCCAAATGATGCCCCCTCTTTGGGGAAGCATGCTGTTGGTTTTTAAATTATTACTTTAGTAATCAATAGTTAGGGGACAACAAGTCCCTCCTCTTTATGGGAGAGGTTCCCTTATTGAAAGCGAGCAACAAAGCTTATATACAAAGATACAACTTTCATATTAATGAGGACTCCTGATACTTTGAAATGTTTTATGCCAATAAAGATTATCAATACATAGAAACAGAAGAACAATAAAACTAGAAGGGAAGAACACAATAGTACTTTTAGGTAATATAGATAGCAGAATATAACCTTATGCGAACTTTAGCAAAAGAGATACAGAATGGAATCATTCACATTGGCAATATATGATATTATCCCACAGACACAAAGTTCTTAGAAATCATATCATAAGAACACAAAGTTTCTTAAAATGAAAGATTGATGATTCATAAATTTCAGATAAGGAAAGAAAGGATAACAGATAGAAATAAGAGACAAGGAAAAACTATTGTATTGATTACTTTCAAATCTATTACATTTCAAGAGTATCAAGGTCCAACACTTAACAATGGCATGAAGAACCCATTAAATAGCTTACAAGAGAGTTACATTCAGTTCCAACTTCTTTTAATCTCAAAATTAAAGACCACTTAACAAATACATTAATAGAATGTCTTTAATGAAAAATTACATCATGGGTGTAACAGCCCAAAGGAAATAAAAGAAGTGTCCTAAGACCTAGAAGCAGAAACATCCGATGGAGGTTTAGAAGGGTCGATCGTCTTGAGAATTTGATGTCTAAATTTATTTAATGCCTCATCTATCTCCATGCACTTAGGTATGGTGGTGTTAGAAGTGGCACGAGTCCACATTCCAAGGCACTTCTCCATATCCTTCTCAAACTCTATGTTTTCTAGAAACTCTTTGTTTGCCTCGGTGATAGCTAACTAGAGAGAGCAAACATATTTCATCTTCTCTTTAGACATTGACTTTTCTTTGAAAAGATCTTCCTTGATGAAGGTGTTGAATTGGGCCTTGATCTCCTGAATAGAAAACTGATTACCTGAGGCTTCATTCTGGATTTGACAATGAATATCTTGGAAGGCAGACAAAACAAAAGTCTTGAAAGCTTCCCCTTTCTGCCACATATTTTTCAGTTCTCCCACCTCTTCTTCCAAAACCTTGATCTTCTAATCAATACTGAAAACCCAAGATTTTGATAGATTGTTCTTGGCTTCATCAAATACTTTGCTTGTCAATAAAATCTTCTCGTATGTCAGGCTCATTAAACAGATATCTTGAATACATTCACACTAGAGCTTCAGTTCTTTTTCCAAGCCATTGATCGTTGTGGTGAATTTCAGCTGTAACTTGGACACCTTCTCATATGACTTGAAGGCTTCTTCCATGAAGTTTAATCCAACCACTGTCATATCATCAACCAGCGCTTCAATGGCCTTTCCATAAGTAGTATATTTGTGAATATCTTTGATGGTTTGGACCTTATCTTTGTTGATAACTTTTGTTGGAGGTGGAAGAGAAACCAGTGGAGCCAGATCCAAGACCTTATCTTTTTCCAATAGGAATTTTATAAAATTTGAAAGAACTTGATTATGTTCTTCTAATTGCTCCATAGTTTGCTTACCCTTCTCCACTCGTTCAATGACTCTGGTCACAGTTTCTCTGAGGTTATGAACCTCAATTTCAGGTGTAGATTCCCCAAGTGGAATTCTCGTAAGCTCTAGGTTAGAAACTGAAAGATCTTTCTCCTCCTTATCCACTTTAGGATCTGCAATCTCCATGAACTACTGACCCTGTGAATCTGACACCAGCCTTGAGGTGGTATTTGATTTCTTCTTTGGAGGAGGAGGAGTAGTACCGAGCAAGGCGGCCACAACGTCAAAATTGGGAACTCCAACTTGAGAAGAAGTTGTCCTTTTATTATTATCAATGAAAGGTTGAACCCAAACAAAGGATGAGGAGGAGGGAGAAGGAACAATAGATCTGAGTGCAAGTGAACTCATTACACTCAATGTCTGCACTACTGATGTATCTAGTGGGGAAGTTGGCACAATCTCAGAAAGATCCTTACAAGATGAATCTACTAAACCTAGAGGTTCAACCATTTGACCTTCATTTTCTATCTCAACAGTAAGGATGGGGGTTGCTTATCCTTCTTTCATCTCTTCAATGTCATCCTCACTCAAAACAAAAATATCCTTTGGCCCCACAGGGATGTCTGAATGTTCAAAAAGAACTTCTTCTTTAATCGGTTCTTTTTTGATGGCCTTACCTTTCTTTAGGTATACCTTTGTTGAGGAGGATGGAGTAGATTATTCAGGCCCCTCAATATTGGGCATAGGTTCTTCCCCCCTAGGAGAAGAATTTTCTTGTGAAGAAGACTTGAATTTATTCATCCTGAAGTCTTGCATCTTCCTATCAAACCAGAGTTTAGTTCTCACAATAACAAGATTGATTACTTCCTTCAAATCATCTCTCTCTTTTATAGACCAATTAATGGTTTCCAGAGGAGTGTGTTTAATAAACCTCTCATACTCAATAGATTGCAAGTCCTCATCATCATCCTTAATCCCATCAAGTACTTTATAGACGTTGAAGTCTATGATTTGTTGAAGGGAGAGTCTGCAAAAGTACCTTCTCCTAGCCTCAAAATCATCTATGTAATCAACACAATAATCTTCAGTGTCAGAAAGGTGATGAAAGGCCATCCTAAAATTATTATCCATGTATCCTTTAATATAAAAACAAGTTATGGATTTGAAGTGATGGATAGTGAGGGGAATAATGGTTCTATCAATGTTTTGGGCATCCAGGGATGTCCTGCATGTATAATTTCCCAGGGAGATAGGAAAATGAATGCCAGTAATCTTCTTATCTCTACAGGTTCGGTGGAGTTTATCCAATTGCCTGCAAATCTCAACAAGAGCCATTTTATCATTACAGAACAATAGGAAGGTTTAGAGGTGGACCTTCAAAATCGGCCAGTCTGATATATGAGAATTTCCTGAATTGAGTGTAGAAACTTCCATAGTCAGATATCAAATTCTTTTCTTCCTCAGAAAACCTCTGAGCAATATTTCCTTCCAATAGCCTCACAATATACATGGTGAATGCGTCATTAACCTCCTGAAATTATTATTGCTAACTTTTAGGGTTAACTGAGGGCAATATTCATATATGGGGGCACCTTTTTTATCTTCAATGAAAGTGAAGCCAAGCCATTTCTTGGAAGCAACAATGGTGTACATAAGATAGGATGACATGTGAAATGTTCAGGTTCTTTGAACATTTACCAGCTGTTATGTTAGGTTTTCACAAACAATCTCACTCCAATTCAAACTATGCTTCTCATCACAGATGATGTTGATAAAAGGACACATCCAAAAGTGAAACTCATTTATAGAGGGCATTTCCATGATTCTTGCAAGAAGGGTGATGATATTTGAAAGCTATTCATTGAAATCAACCTTGAACAATGATTTAGAAAGTCTGGATGCTCCCTTTTTAGGGTTCTTTAACCATTATTTAGCTACCCTAGCCTTATATCTCTCACTATCCTAGTCAAATAGTGCTTGTGCTTGAGAAAGGGTGAGAGGAAAGATAATGACATACAAGATATCTATCTAGCATGTGTAATAAAATGAACATGTACAAGTAAATGCGAGCAAGAGTAAAAGTAACCAATATATGTAGTATGTTGTGGATGGATGGAATGGAATGATGAGTGAATGATAGGAGCCGCATGCGCCTTGAGTGAATGGAAGTGTATGCAGTGAGGTTCATTTTTTTATGCCCCATCAGTAGTTAATAATAAACCGTAAACGAGAGTGCGTCATCAAGAAATGGTCAAGCTATGTGGTGTGTGTAGTGCACTATGGTTAATGTGGAGTGATGACATGTGACATAGAGATGAAGTGTGTGTGTGTGACGCTGTAGCCTAAGCATATATCATGACAAGATGATTAAAGGAGTGGTAATTTAGCCTAAAGTGTATATCACTAAATGATGATCAAAATAGGTGATGATGATGCTAGAGTAAGTGATGATGTAGCCTATGATGTTTATTACTACAAGATGAGTAGGAGTGGTGATGTAGCCTAAAGCGTATACCACTAAAAGATATAAGTGGAAGTGGTGATTTAGCCTATGGTGTATATCACTAAACTAGGAATGTCACATGATGTAAAGGATTGAATGATAAATATGTGAATGTAATGAGGTCCATTTGAGATTATATACCCTCAACAGTCCAGTATGGACCACGAGACTAGATTACGTCATAAGGTAGTGAGTGCAGGGCATATAAGTAGATGTGTAGTGCATAGTATGTAGTGTCTACCATGCAGTGTGTGAGGTTTATGTGCATAGGATGCCATCAACAATCAAGTGTGAACCAAAGCACAAGAGTGTGTCATTGGGTAATAACGAAGCAAGTATATGTCGAAGTATGAGTTTAATGAGCGGATGTTGGATTGTTATGTGATGAAGATGTAATACACATTTTTTTTGTTTAGAAGAGGGAGGGGGATGATAAGCGTCATGCGCCGCAAGTATGTAAGTGATGCAGATTTAGTCAAAAGATGCTAAGTGGATCAATATAAGGAGTAGTTTCTTTGAAAAAAGTGATTGGATGCTAAAACAAGGATTGGATAAGGGTCCTTAAATTGTGAGAGTTGAAAAATGTCAGCTAGAGTGTGCTTGTGTTGTGTAACGAGTGGTTTCTTGTTGACTACAGATGACTTGAGAGGTGGAGGAATTACATTGATCTTTAAAGAGGGTTTCTTAGTTTGGCTTTGTAATACTGTAGGTGACTTAGTAGGAGGAAGTGTTGGACTAATTTGGAGAGGTGGTTACTTGAATTTCTGTGGAATGACCATTAGGAGTGTTGACATGGTGCTCATTAGACATAGGAAAATTAGATTTAGGAACCCATTGAGATGTATCATTTATAGATGGGCATGTAACAAAATGTTGTGTAGTGAATGAGATAAATCCCTAATGCTCAAGATGTTTGATTCTTCATTGTAAAGCATAGCAATCATTGTCATTATGTCCATTAATTTGATGATAATTGCAATATGAACAACCGTGATATTTTACAAGCCGATAAGGAGGATAACAATGAGTAGATGACAAGCTAATTAATTTATGAGTTATGAGTTTCAAAAGAATATCTTGTTACTTAGCATTGATTGCAACCTTGAGAGGCACAGGGAGTGACACAATTTGAGGTTCATTAATATGAGCATATGTAGAAGACATAAAATGAAGATGAGATGTAGAAGGAGAACAAACATGAGCCTGAGAAGCATCCTCAAGATATTGGATTTTAGATCTTAGAGATGTAATCATGGATTCCATAGTCTAAAACATAACTTGAAATAAAGAATGAAGGGCTTGAATGGATTTGCAAATAGATTTATTAGATTTGGAATCAAGAGAGTACTCAGAAAGACGATCAAAAATATTATTGAATTGAGCAGGCAATATGTTGATAGGCAGATACATAGTCTCTAGGGTTTTTTAAAGAGCATCTTTACAAGATGTGTGCATCTGACTCGATTGAAGCAAAGAGACTTGACAGACCTTAGGAGCCATGATGAAAGTAAAATAAATATATAACAGTATTTGAACGTGGGTTCACCAAAATGATTAAACTACAAATGTAAAATGGTAGCCTAATCTAATGTTATAGGAGTAGTAAAGTAATTGAATAATGAAACAATGAAATACTAAAATAATGCCCAAAGTAACTAAGCAAAAAAATGTAGAAACCCTAGTGTGAAAAGAGGGTTAGAGAGGCCTTAGTTGATTCGTCGAGGTTACGGGATAGTGTCACAGTGGAGAGCGACTGAACAGGAGAAGGAAACCGTCACACAGGAGCCTAAGAAATGTAGATCTAAACTATCTAGCTGGACTAGGGTTCCTAGAAAAGGGATTGGGGTGCCTGGGGTGCCTGGTCTGAAATCTAGGTGCTTTGGTATGTGGAAGTGACCAAAGAACCTCCTCTAAGGTGTCACTAAATGTTCGCATATATTCGCTTCTTGTCGTGTGAATGTCGTTGTGTGATTGCTGAAGCACTGATAAACCTGTAATATAATAATCACATGTAAAACCTCAGACAAAGTATTGAACCCTAAAAAAGAAAGATGTAAATGAAGGGGTTTGACTGTTCTGCCACCATAATGGTGGAATTATCACTAAGCACTGCACTACATCTCAAACCCAATGTAGTGGGGTGTGTGTGTAGAATTGTGCTGAAGGTGCTCTTGTGTGTGTTGCATTTTGTGAGTAGTGATCAATAGATAAATGCAGAATGTAAATAATGTGTACATGGAATAGAATAAACTCCCATCCTATGAAGTGTGATGCATATAACCAACCTTTGTCCCTTGTGATGGAGCAAGATGGATGTAAATGTAGTTCAAGATGCCTATGATGGATGCATCCTTAGGTGGTGATAGTTGTGCTTAGTGCTTGGTCCTTTATTATGGTCACATAAATTTATATTTATATGGTTATCTTACTTGAATTTCTTAATTAACCCTAAAAAGGCTGACCACTAAAAATATAAGAAGCTCAAATGGCTAGAAAGTGCCCAAAAAATGAGAGGAAAGTGCAAAGAGGACCAGAGCGCTTGGGGCGCCCCAATCTAGAAATAGGGAAAACGCAGTATAAAACTACAGACTGGGAAAGTACGGGTGCAAGATCAAAAGTAGCAACAAAAAACAATGAAGATGGCCAAATACATGGGTTAATTAATACTCTTTTCACTTAAGAACCACATGAATAGTAGTATGAGATCGTGACTACTAATTTCCCAAAGTGCATGATTTTGTGTCTACACGATCTGCTTAAAATAGTAAATCTTGGATTTGAGCTTAGAAATTTGTGGTAACTCCCATTTTTCTTATCTTATTAATTTTTTCCATAATTGCAAGGACAAGAAGTGGTTTCACACCCCAAACAAGAAGGAAAACCCCACGCACGCTCTCAAAGCATCATTTTAGAGGTGATTCCTGCAGGGCACAATTTGATACAAAAGGGTGGAGGATCTAACTCATTCCAATTATGGTAGAAGGGATCCATATTGGTTGAATTTATTTATAAAAATGACATCATAAGGATCACATTGTGTTGAGGAATAAGTTAGAGATAGTCACTTGGACAACGGGTGAAATCAGGAACATCTTGTGGTCTACGAGGGATCTGAAACATCAAGAGCTGGACATTGAAATTCAAAGTTATTGAGGAGATGCTCATATGGAGCATGATGAAATAATCTCACTGTGAGTGATGATGGTAGTCATCTCAAGTAATTAATACCTCATAAAGTGTTTCTAAACACTTGATCCACACTTGACAATGTCCTCACATCTCGCCATTTAGGGAGGTAACATTCATAAGTGTTTTAGTGCAGTAAAGAGGTCAAGAAAATGGAGCTCACTCTCAAACATATCTTCAAGTTCCATTCAAGAATCAATCCTCCTATCTGGTAAAGGAAATCTATTCCTATGAGCAGCGATTAAAGTAAAAAGATGTTCATAAACTGTAAGTAGGTTTCCACTCATATGACATCTTAATCGAGAAGAAGAAAAAGTTCATCATGTTCAAAGGTGAAATGGGAAGCTCGTGTGATAAAGTTAAGGATCATCATATCCGGACTCTGTCATTGTGTCCAAATCTCTCTTAGTAATGATTTAAAATGAGCTAATCAAGCCACTAAGATATTCAAGACCATCATATGTGAAGAATCAAAGAGTCATCTATTCCCTTGAGAGTCATATGAGTAAGAAGGTTAGGATTCTCGAACTAACAAGGGTAAGAGGATGATTCTCATTTGGAGTACCATGTTTGCAAGAATGAGAAACCATCTTAGATTCACCTATTGTAACTCATGTAGTAGTGTTCCTAAACACCGATTCACCACCTGGTAGTGTGATCACACCCCAAAGGAAGAAGCATGTGCAATCACCTCATTTTAGTTTAATGGATGGCCATATGACATGAATCTTAGTCAAGGAGAAATCCTTTATCTGCAAAGTGAGGATCCATTTTAGTGAGTGAAAGACAAACATAAAATGGGTTTGAGCATCATGGAGTTGATTTGTGATCATTAGGTTGAATTCTGAAGGCCTAGAAAAGTATGGAAGTGATCCTCACTTTTGCCTTGTTAACAAAACAGATCATCGTGTTTCCATTTCAATGTGGATCTCGTGATAGTGTTTCTAAACACTTATTCGATGCTCTGGAATGTTCCTAAATCTCAAAAAAGAAGGATATTGTGATCTCTATGCTTCAAGTCAACAAGTTCTTCATCAACAAAGGCTTCATCATCATCAGATTAGTCAACCATTCTCTCTCTCTTCTTTCTTATCTCTCCATATTCTAATTCTTCACCAAGAATGTAATTTTTCCTTATTTTGTCTTATTCACTTAAGCGACCCTCAATTTAACATCGTACGAGTCCTTTTTCATCAATAATTAAAATACTCACCTCGTAGGAATTTGGAAGGTCACAAATGTTGAGGAAAGGTGAAAATCCATGTGGGGGGAGATGACAGGACATTTTTTAATTCTATAAATTGGAATGGCTTTTCCATTCCAAAGGGTTGGTAATTGTTGATTGATTTTATGTTGTTGATATTTACCACCACTACATTAAGCAATAAAAGTTGTATTTCCTTTATTTCTCTGTCTATGTTCCTCTACTCTCCCTCTCTCTACTTTCTGACTTTGTAAGCATGGTGATCTTACATAACCAAGAAGGAACATTGTTTCCTTGATAAATGAATCTATAGAATTATGTGTCTATGATTTGTTAGTCTTACCATTTTTAGCATTGTTGTGTTCGTTTAATTGAATGTGGACCTACTTTGGTTGACGTATGTTGATTCTGTAACCCTACCCACTACTTTAACCCTCTCTCTCTCCTAACTTATCCTACTCCCCTTTACCTCTCTTCACAGGAAATTCCTCTCTTATACACTATACAAACACTTTTCCATAGGTTTAGTAGAGTATTCCTCTTTGATCCCTAGCCTAACGTCCACCCCAAAATTTTAGGTAGATTACATTCAATAATGGAAGCCTCCCTATACACAAGAAGGAAGGACTTGGCCCTGTGACCGTTGGTGGAAACCATTAATTTACACTGCAAAAAATTATTTCACCAACAATTTTTGGCGAATCTACTAGGGAAGATCTGCCCTTTGTGCACCCATAAAATATCTTTGAGAAATACAAAAAAAATCAAATATTTGAAAATCCATCAAAACTCAAAAAACTAAAAAATATAAAAAATACCATATGAATGTTCAAGAAGCCTTGTTGTGACCCTATTGAAAAATATCCATTTTCCTAGTTTCATTTCTCTCTAATGCTTTGAACCAATTGGCAGAAATAAGATACACTTGAGATGATCGTGTAAATGTCATTGTTGAACCCGCATTTGAGGAACAATGAAGAGTTGATTTCAAACTTCCCATTGTCTAGGTAGAAAGACAAGTTCCTGAAAATAATCTCGAAGGTAATATTGAAGAACAAGTTGTAGAACGATTAGTCTCACCCCTTCGGAAGAAGAACCAGAGGAAGAAGGAGAAAGGATGGTTGTGTCTCTACCATGGGGATAAAATATTGGTCTGTTGATCTTAACTCCACCAATTCATGAGATGCCAAAAGGATTAAGAAAGAACTTTCCCAAATTCTTTGGAGATGGAAAGTAACGACTAGATGATCATATTACAACTTTCATCACAACTTGTGGCATTCTTGGAGTGCAACATGAAGATTTTTTCGTGAGGTTATTCATGGATTCATTGTATGATGTCATTGCATACTAGTTTTACTACTTGTCATCACGCTCAATTACTACTTGCCATCACGCTCAATTACTGATTGAGATGATATGAAAACCAAGTTTAAAGTAATATTTAAGACTGTAGAAGATGCACATGCAGTCCTCGCTCAACTAACTTAGATGAAGAAAGAACCACAAGATTCCATGTGAGATTTTTTTTAGCAAAATTCAATAATTTGATCAACAAGATTCCCACTAATGCTTGCCCTACAACAAATAATAATAAAAGTTTCTTCATGAATGCCTAGTTGTTTAAAGTTATCTTCATACTATGGAGAATGAAACCGAAAAATTTGGACAATGCTCAAGAACTTATCATTGATGTGGAAGGTGACCTCATCATGTTAGGAAAAATCAAGAACCATTCAATGAAGGATAAGGCCCAAAATTTCAAAGATGAAAGATTTGATCTATTACTACAAAATTTAGTTAATGACTTGACTTTGTTAAAGAAGGAAATTTATCAATGGACCTCACATCAAAACAAGAATAGGAATCAGATTGGAGGAGCACCCCAAAAGGCTTGTCTTGGAAGCTCCAATGGTTAATGCAATATGTAGAACTAGTGAAGATGAAAGAGAAGAAATTGTTGAATCAGAAGCTGAAGAAGAATATGAAGATGAATGTTCCAGGATCGGGTATTTCAAATACTCACCTGACAAATATTTCAAAGAATCCATGGATAACTACACCCGTGTGGTATTCAATCAACCAAAAGATGAGAAAGAAACCTCTTCTTTCGCTACCAAAGCTAAACATTTGAACCCTCAAATGGAGAATCTACAAAAACCCACCTGGTCAACCAAGAAGAAGCCCGAGACTACCTTAGTCAATAACCCACCTGCCTCTTTGAGTAAGTCTCTTTCACTTCCTCTTGACGATTCAATTTCAACTTCCATTAATCTTAAGAATGTAAATTCCCCTCATCTTAAGGATACCATCATTCCTTATGTGCTTACCACTTCTCCACCTTTTGACATCATTGATCATTACAAGAAATCAAAAATCTAGATTTACAAGTATGAATACTTGAAGACTCATCCCAAACAATTTTATAGGCTTGTCCAGTTCATCAGAGAAAATAGTTCAAGCTCATGTTCCAAAAATGCCATTTCCAAATAACTACCTCTCGCTCCTCATACCACTCCTCCTTAGAACAGTCTCGCTTCCACACCCTCCACCTATGGGAAGATATAACCTTTCTTTCTAGCCTTGTTGGTCAATGGATACAAATTGAATATATACATAATTGAATTTGGTGCCTTCGACAATGACATGTCTAAAAAAGTTTCTAAATCCCTCTGTCTCTCTCTTATTCCCGCTGTTGGCCATTACTACTCCATGGAAACCAAAGAAGTACCTTTTGTTGGCCAGGTCAAGGATGCTCAAGTGGCATTTATACATTTTCATGATAAGAAGATCATGATGAAAATACTTGTAGTGGACATGTCAATCTCGTATGGTATGTTGTCAAGTCAAAACTTTCGTAGGGATGCTGACAGAGATATATAAATGGATTGATCACATGCCACCATTACGGCCAATGGTAAGATGAAAAAGCTCCTTATTATTAGGAAAATGAAATACGCCGTTCAAAGACTAGATGACCTAAGGGTAGATATTCTATTCTAAGATTCAAGGCATTCTAACTTATTTATAACTTCAGAGGAAGATGTTGAGCTACCCATGTTGATGGAGGAGTATCCAAACATGACATAGCTAGTCAGAAAGCATCATGGTGATTTGATGGAATCAAAATTTGAAAGCATGTACTTCCTATTGGATGTGAGCATGAACAAAGTTTCTCTACTAGTTAGTGATGATGGTCATGAAAACATTGAATTATAGAAAATCAATCCTAAAGTGGTGAACAATGCGGGTCATGAATGCAAAATGATACCAAACAATTTCTTGGTAGGTAAGCCATATGTTTCTAATCATGTTCTTAAAACTCATCATAAAGATTTGTTTAATAATTATGATTGTAAATACGAAGATTTCTCCTTCCCACTGGGAGAGAATGACTCTTGCAACAAGGAATGCATGAATGAAAAAATGCTTCAACTTATTGAAGTTGACTCTACTCCAGGAGAATATGAATTCATCATGGAAATAAAATCTTTAATTCATGGTGGTCAAGATTCTAAAAATGAAAATCTAGATATTTCAGCCTCAACCTTACACTCATTCCCCTTTCATGAAGATAGATACTTTCTTAATGAAAAATGAATAGAAGAGATAGTGCTCAATTTTCCCAAGGTTGATTCTGTTCAAGATGAAAACCTTCTCGGTAAGGGATATGTGAATAAGAATACTCTTGAATATTTCGAGGTGGAATCCACTCAAGGAAAAGAGGCTTTCATTATGAAGATAGATTTATGTTTTTCATTCTTCATATCTAACCATGTGTCCATTTTCATTTCAAGAGGATAAGGCACTGTGTAAGTTAGACCATAGTGAGCAATAGGTTAACAATGAACCCATGTGTGTGAAAGAAGATAGCTTGGAAAAATGGTAAACATAGAACATGAAGAGGCTTGTGATAGTATTGAAACTCTTAAAACATCTGTTAAGAATCAAATCATGGAAATGGTGGTCGTGAAGAAGATGAAAAATGAAGAGAAAATGCTCATCAGATATCATGATCCTCAATGTGAAAACAACAAGTCGAGTATGATTAAGACTCATTCCCGCAACAACAAAGGAAAATCAATAATTGGAATGAACTTGGGAATCGATGAATAGAAGGAAAGAAGATGTCAATGCAACAAAGGAAATGAACTAACTAAGTGGACCCCCAATTGTGAGGACAATCATGAAATATTTCTCAAGAAATTGAGAAAGGGATCATATTTCAGTGAGCCCTTCAATGGATTTGCGGAAGAAAGGCATTCGGTGACACCCATGTACAGGTAAACATTTAGTATGGATTGGTGTTTCAATAAAAGTGGGTTGTCCCCCACATGTAACTTAGGTGATTTATGATGTTTCATCTCATTTCCCTTTTGTTGTGTGTCTCCCTTCCCATTTTGTGTTTCCTTTCCCTGTTGTGTCTTGGTCATGTTTATAGTTTCTCTTGTTGTTCGGTGGAATGAATATGTTGCCCAACATGAAAAAGCACGGGTTTGCTCATCCATGAGAAATATGAGGTCTATTGTTTCCCCTTACAGTCCAATTTCCTCGAGTTAGAGCTTTTGTTGTCATGCAAAACAAGGAAAATTTTAGTGGTGAATACTCGATAATTCACGAATATTCCAATTTTTGAAATTTGAAATTGGTGAATTTTTAGGGTAGGAATTAGGACTGGGTCACCACAATTTTAAGGTTAAAATTAATTTTAGGGGTCAATTCACCATTCATGCGAAACAGAAATTCACGATATTCACCATAATGTTGTCAGTGGGTAGCATTTTTTAATGCTACCGACCAACAACATTTTTTTATGCTACTGGATGATAGCATAAATAATGTGGCCGGTAGCATAAATAATACTACTGGTCGGTAGCATAAATAATGCGGCCGGTCGGTAGCATAATTTATGTTACATGTCGATAACATAAAATAAAATAAATCACATACAAAATTAGCGAAATCTACATTTTTTCACAAGTCATTTTTTAATTTTTTTTTTGTTTACACCATATTTTGTGAGGACATATTTCTCAACGAGCCCGTCATTTTAACTGCTATTGTCAAAAAATGATTTTTCAAAAAAATGCATATATTTTTGGTCGACATCATATACTATCAGCCGACAACATAATATATCTTGTCGGCTGATAGCATAAAAAATGATATCGGCCGATAATATTTTAGCATTTTCTTCATATTCGGAATTAGCGTGAAATTCAATTTTCACATATTCGCCAACGAATTTCTATGATTTTTTTGGGGGGTCTTAAAATTTTCCCTGATGCAAAATCACCAGCCAAAAACATTAAAATTTCAAAGCATGATAGCTAAGCCACAATGCAAAAATTTGCTTCCCGATCACACTAAAACCCCCTCCTGACCAACATGTCTCCAATGGAACCATCTTTCTAGCCCTAAAGAAGGTCCTAATGCATTTATCAAGCATACCTCAGTTTTCAAGAAAGTGTGATGAATTTTATGGGTGGATTCAATAAAGTTCAGTAAAAGACAAGTTCTCCTGGAGGGTTAAAAAGGCCAATTTTTGTCATTCTAAAGCCAATATACATCCTCTGAGAGAATTCATGAAAGATATAAAACATTCAAAGGTGATTTTACGGAGTCCCAAAGGTGTTGGAAGTAATTTAGGAATATTTAGGAAATAATTTCTCATTCGGGGACAATTTGTTGAACACTGGGTTTTCTAGGTGCAAGGAGTGAGCATGCTAATGGTGAAACCTGAATTTTCCATATGATTCTAGGAGCTCCTTAAGGAGTTAATAAGCAAACAAGTAGGCATTAGAAATATATGAGAATTATCTACAAGGTAGAATCGTCAAATTTTCTATAAGGATTAAAGGTTTCTTGAAACATTTCAAAACAATTCAACTGCCCCTCTTAGTTCCAGACAAAAAAGGGCATGCATTTTTATTTGTAGGAAGAATTGGATTTTGATTATGCTTTAATAGATCTTGAAATGTTATTTAGAGTCAAAATCATATAATATTTGACCCCAAATAATTTTCCTAAGCTCTTGCGGTGAAAGCATCAAGTTCGATGTCTAAAAATAGACATCCGAGGCAAAACTGGATTTCTAAATCAAGCATAGTGACACTTTGGACACTCTTATGTCCCCTATGACCCCCATTGTCCCCTCAAAATTTCCCCTCTTTTGAAAGTTGAAAAAATTGAAAAAATCTGAGTTGGCACCCTTTAGTGATGTTCTAGTGAAGTGAAAAAGTTCAAGGAGATAGTAAAAATTCATGTTTTTGGGAGTTATTTTTGTGATTTGCGGGTCTGTCAGACATTTTTATCCCTCATGTCCCAAGTTCCACAGGGCCTTTTATTCCCCAATCAGCTGCATTCCTCGAAATTCTTTAACTTATCGGTTCTTTTCAGAACTTTTTTTGGCCCATTTGCCCCAAGCTCGGTCTGAGCTTTTTATTCCCTTGCTCGCCCACATCGATCGCAATCGGGTCCTTCGCATAATCTTTTGTCCCATCATGTCCCAAAAGCAATATGTGCCTTCTGTCCCCACTTTTCCCACATTCATGCACATGCATTGGCCGAATCCCATCTTCATGCATCCCTCACATCCCTCATGTTTCCAAGTTTCTCAACCACTGTTTATGCTCATTTGACCCTACATTACCCGCATCACCCACGTCGATTAGCCGGATCAGTGTCTACACGTCCCTAATGTCCCAAATATACCAAAGACCATCCAAGCTACTTTTTTTTCTGCTCTTCCTTATTCTTATCTTTTTGGGTCAGTGCAATATGAATTTAATGTGCATTTAATGACCTTCTCTCTCCTAAATAGCTATTTAATGGGACTATTCTCTATGCATTTGACACATTACTCACTTGCCATCATTTACTCAAATTCCTGTAATTAATATCATTTGCTCCTGCTCCTACTCCCTTTGCATTTTTCATTGCGAATTCGATCCTTGAAGGTTTTTTTCTTCTATGCATTGCAAACATGAAGATCAAATTCCAAGGCCAAGAAGCATGTATCACCCTCTTGAGACCTTTGTTCCTGATATCAGGGATAGTGAGGTTCGACACCTAGATTTTGGGGATTTTTAGAACAGATTGACTAGCCCTAATCCTTCCCCCATGGCACAAATGATCAATGACAAGCGGTCTTGCTTATGCGGCTAGGTTTCCCTATCTCTGTACAATGTGTCGACACTGTGCTCACCTCTGGAGCTCATTTTAACTCAAACACCAAAGAATTGACTAATGTGCATGGGGAGATGATTGCCAAACTAGATGTTGTTGCCATTACTGTTACCCTACGCATTCCAGAGACTGAAGACTCCATAATTCTCAATCTATCTCAAGATTAGACCCTATTCGAGTAGGAAAGTGAAAAATATAAGGCAAGAATAGAAAAATCATGGTTGAAGAACCCTAATAAGGGAGCGTCCCAACTTTCCAAATTGCATTATTTAGGGATGATTTCAATGAAGAGCTATTTGATTTCATCATTTTGATAGCTTGTGTCATGGGATTTCCATCTACCAATGAATTTCACTTCTGGATGTGCCCTTTCATCAACATCATTTGCGAAGGTAGTCAGAACATAAATTGGGTAGAAATCATTTGCATGAATTTGACCAAGTAATTGTCTAATGTGCAGCAAACTAAGAAGTTCTATATGACTTCTTATCTCATGTATTCCCTAGCTAGCATCCCAGTAGTGGTTTGGATTCGCATACATGGAGGGCCAGAAGGATGAGCCGATTTATGCATACTACCCTCAATTCACCCTTGAAAACTAGCAACCACAATTTTAGGAGAGTTAATGATGTCTTTACCATGTATATTGTAAGTATATTAGAAGGTGATACTGCCAGGAGGTTTTCTGATGAAGCCATGAACCTAATAGCTAAGTATGGACCTTTCTTCATTCAGTTAAAGAGGTTTTCATATATCATGGTTAGCTATTTATGAAAACACACCTCTCATGCTCCCCATGTTTTGTAATGAACAAGATGCCTATAATTGAAGCGTCTAGGAAATTGGATAAATTACATAGGATCTGTAGGGACAAGTAAAATCTTTGTTTTGTACTTCCCTATTTCTTTGGGAAACTATATATTTAAAATAGCCTTGGATGCCCAAAATATAGTAAGGGCCCTTGCTCCCATCACTATCCACTTTTTTAGGCCTAAGACAAGTGTTTTGATTTGAATAAGTTCATTGAAAAAAACCTCAGAATAAATTATCATCACAAGCCAGATACTGACGATTATTGGGTTGATTGTGCAGATGATTTTGAAGCAACGTAGAGGCACTATGGAAGGCTCTCTCTGTAACTTATTAAAGAGCTCAATCTATATCAAATTCTTGAAGGGTTCTAAGATGATGACGCATGACTTGTAGTCTTTTGAATATGAGACATTAATAAAAAATACTCCTTTATAAGATCTTGATTAGTACAAGAAGGAGAAGGATGACTTGGTTGAGATTATGACCCCTGTCCTTGTAAAAACCAAAGTTTGGTTTGACAGGAAGGTTTGAGAGCTTAAGAAGAATCAAAGTGGATCTTCTTCCAGAGATACTTCAACACCTAGGAAGGAAACACATAGCAAATAAACACATACACTCAGCACAGAGGTACCTGTACAAACCCCTCCTTCTTCCTCAACTAAAGAACCTAAATCATATACTCCCTCTTCTTCTACTCAAGTGTACCAAAAGAAGATAAAAGAGGTTAAGCAAGAGCCAATTGAGGAATAACCCCTTCTAGAGCATTCAGGATTTCCTTCAGGGCCAGAGAACATTATTGTTCTCAGTGAAAGTGATGATGGTGAAGTACCAAACCCTGCAGGAACTTCAAAAGTTATAATAGAAGATGAGAAAGAGGTGCCTAGCACTGAACCTCCTAGTACCACAGATTCCTCTACACAAGAAGCTCCAAATGCCTCACTCACCTCTTTACTAGAAGCAACAGTGGTGAATACCTTAAGTGCCATGGGTTCACTTGCTCTTGGACCTCTTGTCCCTTCTTCTTCTTTCTTCTACTTTTGCATGGGTGTAACCCTTGGTTGATAGCAGGAAGAGAAAACCTTCTTCCCATTTGACAGGGCCAAATTTTGATGTTGTGGTAGATTTGTTAGGTACTACTCCTCTTCCTCCAGCAAAGAGAGCTAAAAAAACTTCAAGAATAGTGACAGATGCTCAAGGCCAACAATTTCTAGAGGTTGCAAAGCCTAAGGTTGATAAGGCAGAGCAAGATCTATTAGCCTCTGACCTGGAACTTTCTAGAATTCCAATGGGAGAATCTACTCCTGAGAGTGAGGTACATAACCTCCAAGAAATAGTAACCAAGGTTATTGAGAGAGTGGAAAAGGGTAAAAAACTATAGAATAGTTGGAAGAACAAAATCAAGTTCTTTCCAACTTCATCAAGTCATTATTGGCTAAAGATAAGGTTTTGGATCCTACTCCACTGGCTGCCCTTCCACCTCCTATGATTCTCAGTCAAGATGAGGTTCAGAGTATCAAGGATATACATAGATATTCCACTTATGGAAGGGCTATGGAAGCCATGGTTGATGACATGACCATTGCAGGCTTGAACTTCATTGAAGAAGCCTTCAAAGCCAATGAGAAGGTGGTCAACCTGCAACAAAAACTCTCCTCCTCTATTAAAACTATGGACAAAGAACTGAAGCTTTGGAGTAGTTGCATCATAGATCTTCACCTGATGGGACAGGCTGATGAAAATATATTGTTGGCCAGTAAATTTTTTGATGATGCCAAGGACAACTTGTCAGGGTCATGGGTGTTCAGTGTTGAATGGAAAATAAAAGTTCTGGAAGAAGCCTTGGGAGAATTGAGAAACAGTTGGCAGAAGGGAGAATCTTTCAAGACTTGTGTTGCATCTGCCTTTAAGGATATTCATTATCATCTTCATGATGAAACTTCAGGTGTTCCTTTCTCTCTTCAAGAGATTAAAACTCAGTTCAGGACATTTTTCAAAGAAGACCTGTTCAAAGAAGAATTGATTACCAAAGAGAAGATAAAGGATATTTTCTCTCTTCAATCTGCCATTGAAGAGGCTAATAAAGAATACCTGGAACATACCGAGTTTGATAAAACATGGAGAAATGTCTAGGCACTTGGTCTCATGCCACTGGGAACACATCAATCCCACGAGGTAGAGAGATAGCTGAGGCATTAAAAATATTCAAGGCAATGGATTCTCAAGTCAGTGGGCCCTCCTCAACAATAAGAGGATGTTTTCTCTCCTAGTTTCTCCTTTTCTCCTTCTTTTCCTAGAATCAAGCTCATTGTAAACTAATTAAGGACATTGTGTTGAGCACTTCCTTAATTAATATTTTAGTTAAAAGAAACGGTTACCAAGTGTAACCAATTTGTAAGCTATATAATGGGCTCTCTACGCCATTTTCAAGGGGCTAGAACTCTGGTTATTTTTGAAAGTGTAAAGGAGTAAAAATCTATCAATACAAGAAGATATCTCTTTCTATTTCTATCTGTTCTTGTTCTTTCCTTTCTATCTGTTAAAAGTTATTGAATCATTAGTCTATTTTTACTTCAAGAAGCTTTGTATTCTTATGGATGTCATCTCTGGAACTTTGTGTCTATGAAATAACATCTTGTGGTTTTAATGCAAATGATTATGTTCTATATGATTCCATTCTGGCATGTGTAAGGAATTATTTTGTTATCTATATTTCCTGAGAGTGTTATTCTACCTTTTCCCATTCCTTAATTCTTCTATCCTTTTGTATTGATGATCTGTAATATCAAACACTTTCATGATATCAGAAGTTCCTCTTTAAAACTAAACATTGTACATTTGTAAATAGGTTTTTACCTTTAAATAAGGGAACCTCTCCCATCAAAGAGGAGGGACTTTTTATCCCCTGACTATTGTTTTCAATAAAGTCCTTATTTGACAACCAACAGTTTTTGGCGACTCTACTGGGGATTCATTTTTGACGGATTCCAGTTTATGAAAATTTCTTGATCATTCTTTGATCTGGTGACTCTAAGATTTACTTCGTGGTAGGAGAGCCCTTGGTATTGAAGATTCTCAGTTTCATCTCCTAGAGCAGCAAGGTTTTCCTCTTCCTTCAACAAGAAGAAATAGAAGAGCTCGTTCCACAAGCACACCCCCTGTTGAAGATAGAACTCTTGGAAGTAGTATCCCTCAAGAGAAACTTAGCCCTAATCTTTGTGCTTTAATTCTTGCTGGTGTTTCAGTTCCCCTTCAAGTAGTCTTTCCAAGGATGGTAGTTCCATTACCTTGGGGCCACCGTGTTGGCCTCTTTCCCTTCCTCAACCTTTGCATGAGTTACCTAGGGGTAACAAAAAGAACTTTCCCAAGTTCAAAGGTGATGGTAAAGTGCACCCAGATGAACATATTGCAGCCTTCATAGTTGCATGTGGAGTCCTTGGTGTTGAGCATGAAGATGTCTCGGTGAGGATTTTTGTAGAGACTTTGCAAGATAATGTAGCAGATTGGTTCTATCACCTTCCTATGGGGCCATTACCAATTGGAATACTATGAGGACAAGATTTGAGAACCATTTTAAACCTGCAGAAGATGTGCATGCTCTGCTAGCACAAATTTCTCAAATCAAGAAAGAACCACAAGAGCCTATGAGAGAGTTTGTGGCTAGGTTCAATAAGTTGATTAATAAGATCCCACTAGACACCCGGCCCATGGACCAGATTCAAAAATGTTTTTTCCTAAATGCTCAATTACCTGAGGTAAGCTATGCATTGAGGAGAGCTAATCTTGCAACATTGGATGAGGATCAAAGATTAGCCATTAGTGTTGAGGATGACTTGATCATGTCTGAAAGTTGAAAAGAGATCCTTCCAAGTCTAAAGCATATGTTTCTTCTTCTTCAAACTCTGGAGCTAATGTAGATCCCTTAGTACAAAAACTGGCTAATGACCTCATTGCTATCAAGAAACAATTGGCTCAGCATGCTCCTTATCAAGATGTCCCAAGAAGAAACTTCCAACCCAAGAACCATTTGCCCTCTTCTCAGACAAGGTTGGAAATTGAGGGACCACCCATCAAGGTCCCTATCAATGCAACTTGTGAAGTTGAGGAACCTGAGGAAGAAGCTAATGAAGAATTTGAAGAATCTGGAGAGGAGGCTAAAGAGGAATTGGAAGAACTTGATGGATCTCAAGTCAATTTTCTCACTACTGAGGGCGTTGATGAAGAAGATTATTATGATGAAGTAGTAGCAGATATGAATAGTGAGTCATATGCTGTTATGACACAAGAACAGACCAATAAGAAGGAAAAAGTGATGCAACCCATCAAGAAAGCTAAAGAGTATTCCACAACTATCCCAGTTGTGGCAAGAAGAGGATCTCCTATTCCCACTGCATCCACACAAAAGGTCAGTACTGATAATCCTTCTCCTATTTCTACTTCTAAAACTTATTTTTCTCTAGCTTCAAAACTTGATAAGCCTAAAATTCCTAGTGATGATTCCCCATCCATCTCCAGATCTTTTGATATCATTGACCATCTTAAGAAAACAAAAGTTCAAATTTCAGAGGCTGAGTATTATCAAACCCACCCTAAAGCCTTTGCCAAAATGGTCCACTTTGTCAATTCCCATTCCAAAACTACCTCTAAAGGCCTTTTACCTACTCCATCCTCCGTACCCCAACCAAATCTTGTGGCTACAATCACCACATCTAATGAGAAAATCAAACCTTTTTATGTGACTCTTCTTATAGCAGGCCATAAACTTAGCAACTATGTCATAGATTCAGGAGCATCAGATAATGTAATGCCTGCCAAAGTGGCTCATGCTTTGGGTCTCACCCTCACACACACTATTGGTTCATGTTATTCTATGGAGAGTAGGGAGGTGCCTTTGGTGGGAAGGATTAAAGATGCATAGGTAGCTTTTGTTGCCTTACCTGAGAAAAAGGTTTTGGCTACTATTCTGGTAGCAGATATCCCTCCTTCATATGGTATGTTGTTAAGTAGGAATTTTTGTAAAGATGTGGGAGGAGAGATTCAAATGGATTGGTCACATGCCCTTATACTAGTCAATGGAAAAATGAAGAAGTTGTTTCCTGAGAAGCAATCTGAGTATATTGTGCAAAAAATGGATGATCCCAAAGCACAAATACTCTATGAAGATATTGGACATGGTAACTATATGATTATGTCTCCGGAGGAAACTAAACTTCCCAAAGAAGTACTTCATGATCCTAATGGTGTTTGGAATCTAGAATTTGATGGAAGCTACTCCTCAGCTGTTCTGGAGCTGGCGTGGTGTTGATGTCTCCGAAGGAAAAGTTTTACCCTTTCTCTTTCAAACTTCAGTTTGAGAATACCAATAATACAACAGAGTATGAAGCCCTCATCCTTGGACTTAATGTGGCAAAATAAAAATGTGTGAAGAATCTTCTGGCTCATGGAGATGCAAAACTAGTTGTTAAACAAGTCAGAGACCTTTTTCAAGTAAAGAATAGAAGGTTAAAGCATTACAGAAATCTAGTTTGGGATTCTATTGAATTTCTTGATGCCTTCTCCATCGAAGCAGTGCCAAGAGAAAATAACACCAGGGCTGATTCACTAGCTATTTCAGGATCATTGCTGATACCTCACCCTGATTTCTCTCAAGATAAATTCACCATTGAAATGATCCATAGGCCAAGTGTGCCTGATAATGCAAGTAACTGGAAAGTTTTCAATGATGATCAGCATTTTCTTTCTTTCTTGGAGCTCAGGGATAACTTTGAACAATTGTACTTTGAAGGAAGTGACAATTTTCCTCGTGAGAGTGTATCTTCCAATGAGGAGGGTGTCAAAGAGGAGACAGATCAAGATGGGTGCATCAAACTCAAAGGTAACAAGATTCCTAAAGGGATGGTGAGTTTGGAGGAATTTTTTGATAAACATGACAGGTATGTTAAGTCTAAAGATTCTACAAGAGTGCAACAATCTGTTGAGTATGAAAAGATTAACATCGGGAGCTCTGCTGACCCCAAAATGGTGAACGTTGGAAAGTGTTGTACTCAAGAAGAAAAGAAGAAGGTAGTGAACCTCTTGAAGAAGTACATGGATGTTCTTGCATATTCATATGATGATCTAAAAGCTTTCCAGCCCAAAGAAATGTAACATTTCATTCCTCTCAAACCTGGGATTAAACCTTTTAAGCAAAAGCAAAGGCAGTATAATCCAAAGATTGTTGATACCATTTTTTAGGAAATACAAAAATTATTGAAAGCCAAAATTATCTTCCCCATTCACCATTCAACATGGATTGCCAACATTGTACCTGTCAGGAAGAAAAATGGTGAGATTCGTATCTATGTTGACTTCAGGAATCTGAATCAGGCTTCTTTGAAGGAAAACTATCCTCTGCCCATGATGGATCAAGTTTTGCAAGCTGTTACAGGGTCTGAAATTTTATCCATGCTTGATGGCTTCTCAGGGTATAATCAAGTGGAATTTAATACCACAGATCAGCACAAGACTGCCTTCACCACCCCCTGGGGTACTTTTTCCTACAAGAGGATGCCTTTTGGACTCATTAATGATCGGTGCCACTTTTCAAAGGGCTATGGACTTGGATTTTGGAATCCTAAAAGGAAAGTGTATTGTTGTGTATCTAGATGACTTAACTGTGTTTTCCAAAACTAGAGCAGATCATTTTCAGCATATGGAAACATTTCTCTTGAAGTGCAGAGAACATGGGGTCTCTTTGAATCCTAAGAAATATGTCTTTTTTGTCACGGAGGGTAAATTTTTGGGGCATGTTGTCTCTAACGATGGAATCAAAATCGATCCTTAATGAGCTCAAGCTATTCAGAAAATTCGTCTTCCCACAAGTAAGAAGGGAGTGCATTCTTTCTTTGGTAAGATCAACTTCCTGAGAAGATTCATTCCTGATTTTGCAGAGCTGACTTTGAATATATCCCAAATGATGAAAGGGAAACAAACGTTTGGCTGGTCCTCTAAAGGGAAAGAAGCATTTGAAGGTATTAAAAAGGCTATTGCTAGGACTCCTATCTTAGCATGTCTAGATTTTAGTAAATATTTTATTATTTATTGCTATGCCACAGAAAGCACCCTGGTTATTGTATTGAGCCAGAAATATTATGATGATCATGAGCTCCCAATTGCATTCATGAGCTACATTCTTAAAAATCATGAGTTGAAATAAACCATGATGGAGAAACATGATTTTGCAATGGTTAAAGCTATCAAACAGTTTCAATTTTATATTCTTAACTCCCACTCTGTAGTGCTTGTTCCTGATACAACCATCAAGTCTATTCTTACACAGTAAGAATTTGGAACTAAGAGAGGAAACTGGGTAGAAAGGTTCAAGAATATGATATTGACATCAGACCAACCAAACTAGTTTGGGGTAAAGGCTTGTGTGAACTCATTGCTGAAGGAGCTGGTCATGAATTACCTAAGGATGAGGTTGATGTTCCTATTGTTCTATTTCTCAGCTCGACTGATGAATGGTATGCTGATATCACTCATTTTCTCACCTATGGGGAGTGTCCCTCTCACTTGACTACCAAAGAGAAGAGAGCTATCAAGCTAAGATCAGCACAATATGTGTTGTGGGAGAATGCTTTGTTCAAACGTGGAGTGGATGGAAGATTTCTGAAATGTGTTGACAAAGAACAATAAAAGAAGCTTTTCTCAGCTTTCTATGATCAAGCATGTGGAGGTCATTACTCATCTGCTGTTACTACTCACAAGATTCTTTGTGCTGGATACTATTGGCCTACTTTGTTTAAAGATATATCAAAATGGGTTGATAAATGTGAAGCTTGTCAAACTTTTGTGGGAAGACCCAAGTTGGCTGCCTTGCCACTTAAACCAGTTGTAATTGAAGAACCTTTTCAACAGTGGGGTTTAGATTTCATTAGAAAACTCAACTCATCCTCAAGTGTAGGGCATACTCATGTATTGACTACCACAGATTATTTCACTAAATGGGTAGAAGCCATTCCAGTAAAAAGTACTACTTCTGAAGTGGTATGTAATTTTATCAAATAAAACATCTTGGTAAGGTTTGGAGTGCCAAACAAGATTGTGACTGATAATGCTTCAAATTTTTCTTCTGCTAAGATGATGGATTTCTGTTATGGATATGGCATTTCCCTTGCTCACTCTTCAGATTACTATCCTCAAGGGAATGGACAGGCAGAATCAACAAACAAGAATTTGGTGGCTATAGTAAGAAAACTGGTTAATGAATCTCAGAGGAACTGGCACAAGAAACTCTATGATGCTCTTTGGGTAGATAGGATTACACCTAAAAGAGCTATTGGGATGTCCCCTTTTCAAGTGGTGTACGGTGTGGAAGCCCAATTACCAGTGACAATGGAGCTACCAGCTTTGTACTTAATGAAGGCCATTGAAGACACTAGTTTCAATGATTCTTTAGACAAAAGGATCATGTATCTTCATAAGTTGAATGAAGACAGGCTACAGGTTGTTGATAGAAATATCTGCCCACCAGCAGAAGGTAAAATATTTGTTTGACAAGAAGGCTAGGTCCAAAAATTTTCAAGTTGGAGACATTGTTTTGTTGTGGGATAAAATACATGAGCCTCAAGGAAGCCATGGTAAGTTTGATTCTCTTTGGCTCGGTCCTTTCAAAATCAGGCATTTTGCTAGTGAAAATTCTTTCTATCTTGATTACATGGATGGTTCCTCTCTCCCACTTCCTTATAGTGGGCAATACCTGAAATTTTTCAAGTCCTAGGTGAATAGGAAGTCTCTTTGTATATTATGTATAGTGTGTGTTTGCTTCTCCCTGTTTCTATTTGTGGTGTGTTTTTCCTTGTTTGTGTGTTGTCTTCTGTATTGGTTTTCCTTTTGACTCTGTGGCCCAATGGATTACGCATTGGTCTTCTTCCCCTAGGTTTTCTAGAGTTCTTGCCTTGTCTCGTTCTTCTGATCTAGCCAAGTCATCCTCAGAAAGAGCCAGCTGTTGTCCTCTCAAAATTTCCCCTCTTTTGAAAGTCAAAAAATTGAAAATTTTGAGTTTACACTCTTTAGTGATGTTCTAGTGAAGTGAAAAGTTGAGGAGATAGTAAAAATTCACATTTTTTGGAGTTATTTTGGTGATTTGTGGGTCTGTCAGACATTTTTGTCCCTCATGTCCCAAGTTCTGCTGGGCCTTTTGTTCCTCGATTGGCTGCATTCCCTCAAAATTCTTTAACTTTTGGTTTTGTCAGAACTTTTTGGCCCATTTGTCCCAAGTTCACCTCGGGCTTTCTGTTCCCTAATCACCCACATTGGGTCCTTCACGTACTTTTGTCCCATTTATCCCAAAAGCTTTGTGCCTTCTATCCCCACTTTTCCCACATCATCGCACATCAGCATCACATCTTCGCATCCCTCGCATCCCTCATTTCCATATTTTCTGGACCACCTCGTGCTCATTTGGCCCGCATTACCCGCATCGCCTGCATTTGCCGAATTACATGTTTGAGTCCCTAATGTCCCAAATGTACCAAAGACCATCCGGGCTAGTTTTTTCTACTCTTCCTGATTCTTATCTTTTTGAGTCAGTGTAATATGAATTTAATGCACATTTAATGACCTTCTCTCTCGTAAATGGCTATTTAATGGGACTATCCTCTATGCATTTGACACATTGCTCACTTGCCATCATTTGCTCGAATTCCTGCAATTAAGGTCATTTGCTCATGCTCCTTCTCCCTTTGCATTTTTCATTGCAAACTCGA
Source organism: Taxus chinensis (assembly GCA_019776745.2). Lineage (NCBI taxonomy): Eukaryota > Viridiplantae > Streptophyta > Pinopsida > Cupressales > Taxaceae > Taxus > Taxus chinensis. Next base: position 640,063,727 of record CM034148.1, on the reverse strand, counting down.
CCCTTGAAGGTTTTTCCTCTGTGCATTGCAAACATGAAGATCAAATTCCAAGGCCAAGAACATGTATCACCTCTTGAGTCCTCTATTCCTGATATCGGGGATAGTGAGGTTCAACACCTAGATTTTGGGGATTTTTGGAATAGATTGACTTGCCCTAATCCTTCCCCCATGGCACAAATGATCAATCGACAGTGGACTTTCTTATGCAGCTGGTTTCCCTATCTTTGTACAATGTGCCAACACCATGCTCACCTGTGGAGCTCATTTTAACTTCAGACACCAAAGAATTGACTAATGTGCATGGGGAGCTGATTGCCAAACTAGATGTTGCTGCCATTACTGCTGCCCTATGCATTCCAGAGACTGAAGACTCCATCATTCTCACTCAAGCTCAAGCTCAGACCCTATTCAAGCAGGAAAGTGAAAAATATAAGGCAAGAATAGAAAAATCATGGTTGAAGAACCCTAAGAAGGGAGCGTCCCAACTTTCCAAGGCATTATTTAGGGCTGATTTCAATGAAGAGCTGTCTGATTTCATCATTTTTCTAGCTCATGTCATGGGATTTCCCTCTACCAATGAATTTCACTTCTGGATGTGCCCTCTCATCAACATCTTCTATGAAGGTAGTCAGAACATAAATTGGGCAAAAATCATTTGCATGAATTTGACCAAGAAATTGTCTAATGTGTAGTAGACTAAGAAGTTCTATATGACTTCTTATCTCATGTATTCCCTAGCAACATCCTCGGCAGTGGTTTGGATTCACATGCATGGAGGGCAAGAAGGATGAGCCCATTTATGCATACTACCCTCAATTCACCCTTGAAACTAGTAATCAAAATTTCATAAGAGTTAATGATGCCTTTACCATCAATATTGTAAGGTTGTTAGAAGGTGATACTGCTAGAAGGTTTTCTGATGAAGCCATGAACCTGGATAGCTAAGTATGGAACTTTCTTCATTCAATTCAGGAGTTTTTGATATATCAGGTTGGCTGGTTATGAAAACACACCTCTCAAGCTCCCCATGTTTTGTAATGACAAGATGGCTCTAATTGAAGTGTGTAGGCAATTAGATAAATTGCATTAGAACATGTAGGGACAAAATAAAATCTCTGGTCTTACACCTTCCCTATTTCTTTGGGAAACTATACATGTAAAACAACCTTGGATGCCCAAAATATAGAAAGGGCCCTTGTTCCCATCACTATCCAATTTTTTAGGCCTAGGTAATTGTTTTGATTTGAAGAATTTCATTGAGCAGAACCTTAGAATAAATTATCCATCACAAGACAAGATACCGAGGATTATTGGGCTAATTATGCAGATGATTTTGAAGTAAGGTGGAGGCACTTATGGAAGACTCTCTCTGCAACTGATTAAAAGAACTCAATCTCTATCAAATTCCTAAAGGGTTCCAAGATGATGATGCAAAATTACTATCTTTTAAATATGAAACATTAATCAAACATACTCCTTTGGAAGATCTGGATTGGTACAAGAAGAAGAAAGATGACTTGGTTGAGATTTTGACCCCTGTCCTTGTAAGAACCAAAGTTTTGTTTTACAGGGAAGGTTCGTGAGCTTAGGAAGAATCAAAATGGATCTTATTCCAAAGATATTTCAACACCCAAGAAGGAAACACATACACCCAGCACTTAGAGGTACTTATACAAACCCCTCCTCCTTCCTCAATTAATGAACCCGAATCATCTACTCACTCTTCTTCTACTCAAGTGTACCAAAAGAAGATAAAAGAGGTTAATCAAGAGCCAATTAGAGGAATAACCCCTTCTAGAGAATTCAGGATTGCCTTCAGGGCTAGAGAAAATTATTGTTCTCTAGTGTAAGTGATGATGGAAAAGTACCAAACCCTGCAGGAACTTCAGAAGTTATAGTAGAAGATGAGAAGGAGGCACCTAGCACTGAACCTCCTAGTACCACAAATTCCTCTGCACAAGAAGCTGCAGATGCCTCACTCACCTCTTTACTAGAAGAAACAAGTGGTGAATAGCTTAGGTGTCCATGGGTTCACTTGATCTTGGACCTCTTGTCCCTTCTTCTTCTTCTTCTTCTACTTTTGCATGGGTACAACCCTTGGTTGATAGCAAGAAGAGAAAAGATTCTTCGTCGTTTGACAAGGCCCCAATTTTGATGTTGTGGCAGCTTTGTTAGGTACTACTCCTCCTCCTCCAGTAAAGAGAGCTAAGACAACTTGAAGAATAGTAACAGATGCTCAAGGCCAACAATTTCTAGAGGTTTGCAAAGCCTAAGGTTGATAAGGCAGAGAAATATCTATTAGCCTCTGACTTGGAACTTTCTAGAATTCCCATGGGAGAATCTACTCCTGAGAGTGAGGTACATAAGCTCCAAGAAATAGTAACCAAGGTTATTGAGAGAGTGGAAAAGGGGTAAAAAAAACTATAGAATAGTTGGAAGAACAAAATCAAGTTCTTTCCAACTTCATCAAGTCATTATTGGCTAAACATAAGGTTTTGGATCCTGCTCCACTGAGCTGCCCTCCCACCTCCTATGATTCTGAGTCAGGATGAGGTTCACAGTATCAAGGATATACACAAATATTTCACCTATGGAAGGGCTATGGAAGCCATGGTTGATGATATGACCATTTCAGGCTTGAACTTCATTGAAGAGGCCTTCAAATCCAATGAGAAGGTGGTCAACCTGCAACAAAAAATCTTCTCCTCTATTAAAAACTATGGACAAATAACTGAAGCATTGGAGTAGTTGCATCATAGATCTTCACCTAATGGGAGAGGATAAGGAAAATATATTGTTGGCCAGATAAATTTTTTGATGATGCCAAAGGAAAACTTGTCAGGATCATGGGTGTTTAGTGTTTAATGGAAAATAAAATTTCTGGAAGAAGCCTTGGGAGAATTGAGAAATAGTTGGTAGAAAGGGAGAATCTTTCAAGACTTGTGTGGCATCTACCTTTAAGGATATTCATTTTCATCTTCATGATGAAACTTCAGGTGTTACTTTCTCTCTTCAAGAGATTAAAACTCAGTTCAGGAAATTTGTCAAAGAAATCCTATTCAAATTAAGAATTGATTACCAAAGATAAGATAAAGGATATTTGTCTCTCTTCAATCTACCATTGAATAGGCTAATAAAGAATACCTAGAACATACAGAGTTTGATAAGAACATGGAGAAATTTCTAGGCACTTGGTCTCACACCACTACCAACACATCAGTCCCATGAGGCAGGGAGATAGCTAAGGCATTAAAAATATTTAGGAAACGGATTCTCAAGTCAGTGAGCCCCTCCTCAACAATAAGTGATATGTTTTCTCTCCTAGTTTTCTCCTTTTTTACTTCTTTTCCTGAGAATCGAGCTCATTGTAAACTAATTAAGGACATTATGTTGAGCACTTCCTTAATTAATATTTTAGTTAAAAGAAATGGTTACCAAGTGTAACCAATTTACAAGCTATATAATGTGCTCTCTGCACCAGTTTCAACGGGCTGGAACTCTGTTTATTTTTTAAAGTGTAAAGGAGTAAAAATCTATCAATACAAGAAGATCTCTCTTTCTCTTCCTATCTGCTCTTGTTCTTTCATTGCTATCTGTTAAAAGTTATTGAATCATTAGTCTTTTTTACTTCAAGAAGCTTTGTATTCCTTTTGGATGTCATCTCTGGAACTTTGTGTCTGTGAAATAACATCTCATGGTTTTAATGCAAATGATTATGTTATATATGATTCCATTCTAGCATGTGCATAAGGAATTATTTTGTTATCTATATTTCCTGAGAGTGCTATTCTACCTCCTCCCATTCCTTAATTCTTCTATCCTTTTGTATTGATAATTTTTTATATCAAACAATTTCATGATATCAAAGTTCCTCATTAAAACTAAATGTTATACATTTGTAAATAATTTTTGCATTTAAATTGTGTGAGAATTTTTAACTCTCACAGTTAACCCTAAACCATTTATAACACTATTATATTGTATTATTTTACTAATAGTGTCACTACTCTTTTAGGTTGTATGCTTTTATTAATAATTACAATATTATATGTTTTAGAATTAATATAATATTGTACGATAATACAATATTAAATTGTATTAATTTATTAATAATTATAATTATATTAGTATATATTTGTGGGATGAGTGAGAGTGCGGATGAGGATGGGTAGGAGGAAGGATTTGAAAGTCAGGATGGGTGCGAACATGAACCAAGCTCTGGTTCATCCCTACCCTCATTTCCAAGTAAGAAGGCCACCTAGGAAGATAGAGTTATTCCACATGGAGCTAGCATCAAGACGACTGTCTCTTCTTTCTGGTCTCCCCTAACTACACCTTCCTTGGATGAGGAAGGCCTCTCAATATCTATTCCTGGGGAGCTCAGTAATAGATCATCTAAGGGGTATGCTTTTCTTTAAGGCAATTTTTTTTGGTAGTCTTCCAAATATTGATTTTGTGAGAAGCTAGGCTTAAAGAAAATGGCGACCTAGAGGTAATATTGAAATTGTATCCATATAACATCAATTATTTCTCTTTTATTTCCTTCTTGAAGATAATTTTATTAGAATACTAGATGAAGGCCCTTGGTTCATTTGTAACGGATTGTCCTAAATTTGGGTAAATGGGCCCCTGGTATTCTTGGCTTTCCCTCCTCCCAACTCGTTCCCTATATGGGCAAGACTTCCTACTCTTCCTCTCAAGTTATAGGAGCCTAAGGTGATTTAGGGAATTTCTTGTGCTCTTGGAACCCTTCTAGTTTTTCACCCAACCATCAAATTCTCCTCTAGACAAGTTTATGCCCAATTTTGCATCAGTGTTACTACTGGTAAAATCCGTACCTTTATCAGGATCAATTCTAAAAATCCTATCTGGGTTTTAAATTAGGTATTTGAAGAATCCAATATTTTCTATACTAAATTTTAAGAATTCAGGCATGCCTTTGTTGGTTGTGCAGCTTCAAATTCTTCGGTGTAAAAGGAAACCCCATTTGTTTTTTCCCCTATGAAAAATGACCTTATTAATCTGAATCATGTTATTAATAATCCAAGCGAAGGTGGGGGGTGGACAAATGTCTGTGGACATGACACTTATTGTGTTGTACCCTGGATATGCTTCCCAGTTGGAAATGAAATATTGCATGTTTTTGGAGGCATAAGATGTTACCTCTGAAGGACAAATGGTGGTGGAAGAAATCGTGTTAATACCTAGGTGTGATCAGCCTGTGATGGAAGAAAACATTAGGATATGGTAAAAAACCATAGACATGTCTCAATTGGAGCACAATTTTAAGCGCGTAAATGAAACGAGGTCCATTGATGGTTCCCTATCTTCACCACTTGTGCAACCACTTTCAAAGTGTATAATTTTGAATGTGTTATTTCTACGCAAGGATTTGATGAAGAATTTCCTCCTTTACCACAGACCAATCTACCTTTCCACTAAATTCAATGTGTGTCTTGTGTGGCAAAGGTTATTTTGGTTAATGAACTAGTTGAGAAGGATGAACCTTAAGACTCTTTTGAAGAATCAAGATTAAAAATGGAAGAAGTGTGCTTTTCAAATTGTAAATTAGAAGTTGTCTTAAATTTTGAATCCCTGATTGTCACCCACACCTATCTCTAGGTATAACGGTGGATTAACCCCCATCCCTCTTGACCTTGAATCTTTTAAAATCCTTAAGCTATGGGAGGGCCCTAGGTACAATGACTACTTAAGGATGACCTTTGACTTACAGGAGAACCTCAAGGATTTGACTGAGGAAGGTGGCTATAATTTCATTCTCCATACAAAGTATAAGATGAAATGATTTTTTGGTCCTTGGTTTTGTTCTGGGGTCGCAACCCGACTTCTTTTTCTTTTGTTTTTCTTTTGTTCCTCATTTCTCTATCTTGGCATTTGGCCTTTTTGTATTTGGGTAGGACCCAAATTAAAAAAACTTTATCCTTAATGAAATAATTGATATTATTATGTTTCAACACTAACATAATATAGAATATAGTAAAATATTATTATATTTTAGTTGTAATTGTAATTCTATTTTTTATATTTATTATGATTATTAAATATATGTTATTATTTCACTAAGGTAATTATAATATTCTAATGTGATAAATGATCTATTCTAATGAATCATATCTAAAAACATGTGGGGTCCCCTATTCTAGTGCAACCGAATGGAACATTGACTTCTTTTGAACAAGAAAGATGGAAATTTTATAGGGAAAAAATAGAGCATTAGTTGTATAATGCAGATAACCATAATCCAATGGATTATGAAATGGAAATGGCTCAGCCCCAAATATTTCTAATACAAAGATACCTTAGAAAAAATGCCACCGACACATTGATCCTGACTCCATCTAGATCCTCAACTTTTAAGAGGGTGATATATGGATATAAAGAGTATATCAATTCAAATTTTTGGGGTGGAGTTTATGAAGTCTCACATAATGGGTGGAACATGTGTTAGGAAATAAGAGATAAAATATGCGGAATAATCCCTTATAGAATCGCAAAAGTAGAAACTAATATGAAGAAAATATTACAGATCTCAAATAAAGTGCATAATAAATAACACAACATAGAGAGGCAAGATTTAAAGTGGCTCACCCAATTTGGGCTATGTCCACCAAGAATCACTTGTTCAAATTTTATTAGAAGCCTCCACTCTCTCAATACAATACCTAGATCCGTTTGGAGCTATGCTCAACAAACTCTAAAGAATTCACACCTGAAATCAAAGCACATCTGCAATACATTTGTTTATCTATCTATCATATGCATAAGAACATATAAATAGACAATTACTTAAGCATTTTTATAAAAAACCATGGGTATGAAAAAAATGGGTACCAAAAAACCATCAGCTTTACTTCGGGGGCTTTTCCCCATGAATCCCCTTGACCTTCTCACCGGTGAGGGGGACCGCCGTAAAAATAATTTACTGTAACACATAGAAGGTGTACCACACTCTAACATGAAAAAAGGCTCCACAAACATAACAATCTCCCACTTGGAGACTGATTTCCACTGAGCAAGCTTGTCAACCCTTCACTATCATCCACAAAGGAAAACTAAAGCTGAACATAGCTTTAGCTTATCCCTTGTGACCACCTTGGTCATCATGTCTGCAGGATTCTGACTGGCATGAATCTTCTCTAACTTCAACTTATCTTCTTTGAAAGTTGTCCTGATGAAATGATATCTCAACTTTATATGCTTCATCCTAGAGTGGAAAGTAGAGTTCTTAGCTAGGTGTATAGCACTTTGACTATAACTATGCAGCTTACATTCCTTCTGCTTATGCCCCAACTCCTCAAGAAATTGTTGTAACCAAATCACATCTTTGCTTTCCTCTATGGCAGTAACATACTCAGCCTCCGTGGTTGATAAAGCCACCAGCTTCTGTAGTCATGAAATCCAGCTCACTGCTATCCCACCTACAATGAAAATATAACCTGTCATGCTCCTCGTACTGTAAACATCTCCAGCCATGTTTGAATCTACATAACCACATAAAGTGGTGTCTGATCCACTGTAGCACAAAACTGTCCCCATGGTCCCTCTCAAATATCGAAAGGATCCACTTTGCTGCTTGCCAATGCTCTTTACCTAGATCACTCATAAATCTACTCACAACTCCCATTGCATGGGCAATATCAGGCCTAGTGAACACCATAGCATACATCAAACTACCAACCGATGATGAGTAAGGTACCTTGGACATCTAGTTTCTTTCTTGCTCTATCTTGGGACACTGCTCCTTTGATAACTTAAAATGGCCTGCAAAAGGAGTCCCAACCGGTTTAGCATCCTAAATGTTAAACCTATCCAATACCTTCTTAATGTACTCTTCCTGAGATAAAGTCAGCTTCTGTTCCTTCCTATACCGAGTTATCCTCATACCAAGGATTTGTCTAGCTACCCCCAAATCCTTCATATTAAAGGATTCACTTAGTTGTTTCTTGAGTACTTTTATTTCCTACATGTTTTTACCTACAACCAACATGTCATCCACATACAAAAACATGATAATATAACTACCACCCTTAAATTTCTTTGAATACACGCAATGGTCAGAATGACATCTAATATAACCTTGCTCCATCATGAAGCTATCAAATTTCTTATACCATTGATGTGGAGCATGTTTCAAGCCATACAAGCTCTTCTTCAGTTTACACACCATCTCCTCTTTACCTTTCACCTCATAGCCCTCTGGTTGCTGCATATATATTTCCTCCTCCAAATCACCATCGAGAAATGTAGTCTTTACATCAAGCTATTCTAAGTGCAAGTCTTCTGCTACAACTATTCCTAGAACAGTTCTAATAGAAGTCATTTTTACTACAGGAGAAAAAATCTCATCAAAATCTATACCTTTTTTTTGTGCAAACCCCTTGAGCACCAACCGGGCCTTGTATCTTTTCTTTCCTCCTTCTTCCTCTTTGGCTCTGAACACCAACTTGTTCTGTAATGCTCTTTTGCCTTCAGGTAGCTTCACCAAATCCCATGTCTGGTTCTCCATGAGAGCCTAATGCTCCTCATCCATGTCTTGCTCCCACTTCTTCCTGGCATCTACCTGCATTGCTTCATCAAAGCTCTCTAGCTCTCCACTATCAGTGAGTAATAAATAATAAAGAGAAGGAGAAAAATGTTTAGGTTCTCTTCTTACCCTAGAAGAAATCCTCAATATAGGAGTTTGGGGTTCCTCTTGAGGGAGTTCCTGAACTGATTAATGTGTCACTTTCCCATTTGGAAGATACTCTACCACTTCATATTCTTTCTTGGATTCTTCCCTATTTTCCTGCAACTACTTCTTATACATGAATTTCTCATTAAAGACCACATACCTAGATCGAATGATTTTCTTGTCCTTAATACTCCAATATTTATATTTAAATTCATCACCACCATAACCAATGAAAGTACATTTTTCTGATTTAGCCTCTAGCTTGGTCCTATCATCCTTGTCTATATGAACAAACATCTCACATCCAAAGACTCTAAGAAATGAATAATAAACTTTCTTACCATACCAAGCCTCCTTAGGTATGCCTCCATCCAAGGCACTTGAGGATCCTTTCTTTATCAAGTACATAGTTGTGCTCACTACTTCTACCCAAAAAGAAAGAGGCAGTCCTGCATGTAACCTCATGCTCCTAGCATGTTCTATTATTGTTCTGTTCATCCTTTCTGACACCCCATTCTACTACGGAGTTCCTGGGATCATCTTTTTCCTATGGATTCCATTCTTAGAATAGTAATCATCAAATTCATTGCTGCAATACTCCCCTTCATTATCTGACCTGAGGCATTTTAGCTTAAGACCTGTTTCATTCTCTACAAAGGCTTTCTATTTAACAAAAGTGTCAAATACATCAGATTTGTTTCTAATACAATAAACCCAAACTTTCCTTGTTGCATCATCAATAAAAGTAACATAATAACTTGAACCCCCAAGAGATGATACCTGAGTTGGCCCCCACACATCAGAATGTACCAGCTCTAATTTACACTCTTTCTTCGTAGATCCAACCTTGAGAAACCTTACTCACTTCTGTTTCCCATATATGCAGTTCTCACAGAAATCCAAACCTATTTCTATATATCCAGGAAAATTCTTCTTTATGATGTCCATGCCCTTTATACTCATATGACCGAGCTTATAGTGACATAATGTTTTATCTGCATCTGGAGCCGCAAGATTACAGTCATTAGTACTATCAATGGGAGAAATACAAGGTTCCAACCTTCTTACCTCTTGCCACCACAAGAGCACCCTTGGTAACCTTCCAAGAGTCAGCTGTAAATATCATAGTACAACCATCAGTTCCCAATTGCCCCACCGATATCGAATTTCTCCTTAATGTAGGCACATGTCTGACGTCCTTCAATAGCCATGTATTGCCATTTTGCATCTTAACCTGAACAGAACCTTTTCTAACTATACTGCAAGGCTCGTCATTACCAAGAAAAACATGCCTAAAATCCCCTTAAACATAATCAATAAAATAATGCCTATGTGGAATAGCATGAAAAGAAGCCCCTGAATCTAAAACCCAAGATTCAGTAATATTATACAAAGAAAGAATCAAAGCATCCTGTGATACATTACCCGATGCCACATTTGCCTCCTTGTTTTCTTCTTGTTGTTTCTTCTTATCCCGAAGCTCCCAACAGTCCTTCTTTGCATGCCCAGACTTTCCACAGTGCCAACATACTATCTTGCTTTTAGATTTTGACCTTGCCTGATTCTTTGATTTTCCACAGTTTCCTCTATTCTTCTGTCTCCCTCTAATTTCCACTGTCAAAGCATTCCCTAAAGTAGAATATTCACCAGATATTTTTCTTCGCATTTCCTTACATAGAATCACCCATACAACATCCTCAAATTTCAACTTCGAGTTAGTTGGAACCGAGTTGCTTACCACCATTACCAGGCTATTCCAACTTTCAGGTAAAAAGCACCAAATTAATAAAGCCCTAACTTCTTCATCAAATTCTATTGTAACCGAAGCTAGCATATTCACAACCATATTAAAATCATTTAAATGATCTGCTACTGAACCATTCTCAGACATCTTCATATTAAACAACTTTTTCATTAAAAATATCTTATTAGAGGCAGAGGGTTTTTCATAGAACTTCCCTAATGCATCCATCAGTTCTTTTGTAGTCTTTTCCTTTGAAACATTAAATAATACCAAAGATGCAAGACACAATCGGATCGTTCCAAGTGCCTTCTGATCCAAAAAATCCCATTTTACATCTATCATACTCGAGGGTTTGTTCACCTTCTTAGACGGTGGAGTATAAAGATCCTTCTGATAAAGGTAATCTTCCATCTACATCTTCCAAAGACTAAATTTATGCCCGTTGAATTTATCAACCCTAGATCTTCCATCATCTGCCATAGTCCCACTCAAGCTAAAAACTTTCCCTGTGATTCAACACTTTAGCAAACCAAACCAGGCTCTGATACCAATTGTTAGGGAATAAGAGATAAAATATGTGGAATAATCCCTTACAGAATCACAACAGTAGAAACTAATATGCAGAAAATATTACAGATCTCAAATAAAAGTGTAGAATAAATAACACAACACAGAGAGACAAGATCTAACATGGTTCACCCAATTTGGGCTACATCCACCAAGAATCACTTGCTCAGATTTTATTACAAGCCTCCACTATCTCAATACAATACCCAGATCTGTTTGGAGCTATGCTCAACAAACTCTACAGAATTCACACCCGAATTCAAAACACATATGTAATACATTTGCTTGTCTTTGTATCATATGCATAAGACCATATAAATAGACAATTGCTTAAGCATTTTGATACCAAATCGTGGGCATCAAAACCATGGGCAAAAACTGTGGGTATCAAAACCATGGGCAAAAAGCCATGGGTATCAAAACAATGGGTATCGAAAAACCATGGGCCCAAAAACATCCCATAACGGTTACCCATTACCCATGGGTTAATAAACCAGCCATGAAAATTTGTTTCAGGGGCTTTGCCCCCAAACTTCCATCGATCGGGTGGGCTTCACCCCCCAAATCCCCCTGACGCGCTCACCAGCGAGCGGGATTGCCGTAAAAATACCCGAGTCTAACACATAGAAGGTGTACCACACTCTAACATGAAAATAGGCTCCACAAACATAACACTATCACCTAATTTCAGTTCAATAGATGACCATAGGACAAGAATCTCATTCAAGGATAAATCCTCTATCTACAAAGTGAGGATCCATTTCAGTGAGTGAAAGACAAGCATAAAAGGTGTTTGAGCATCATGGAGTTGATTTATGATCACTAGGGTGAATTGTGAAGGCCTAGAAAAGTATGGAATTGATCCTCACTCCTTCCTTGCAAACAAAATATATCATCATGTTCCCATTTCAATGCGGATCTCATGATAGTGTTTATAAACACTTATTCGAGGCTCCAAAATGTTCCTATATCTCACAAAAGGAGATTATGATCTCAGTTCTTCAAGTCAACAAGTCATTTGTCAGCAAAGGCTTCATTATCATTGGATTGGTCAACCCTTCTCTTTCTCTCTTCCTTCTTCTCTCTCCATAATTCTAATTCTTCATTAAGGATTTACTTTTTTTACTATTTTGTTCTTATTCACTTAAGTGACTTTTAGTTCATACATTGTAAAAGTTATTTTTCATTAATAAGAAAAATGACTCACTTTTATTCCCTAGGAATGGTAGAAAGGTCACAAGTGATGAGGGAAAGGTGAAAAGTCATGTGGGGGGGAGATGAAAAGACTCTTTGTAATGCTATAAATCAGAATAGATTGGCTCACTCCAAGGGGTTGTCAATTGTGAGTTGATAGTGGATAGCTTGTTGAGATCTACTACCACTATACAAAGCAATAATATCTACATTTCTTCTATTCCCGTTTGTCTATGTTTCCTCTACCCTATCTTGCATACTTTCAAACTTTTTAAGCATGGTGATCTTGTAAATAGCCAAGAAGCAGGACTTGTGTGCCTTTGATAAATGATTCAATAGAACTTTGTTTCTTTGATTTGTTAGTCTCATTGTTGTTTGCACCTTTGATGTTCCTCTAATTGAGTGTGAATCTACTTTGGTTAATGTCTGTGAAATATCGCAAGTTCCTATTCACAAACATTAAGTCTCTCTCTCTCTCTCACTCTCATTCTCCTACTTTTCTCCTACTCTACTCTACCTCTCTTCTACAGCAAATTCTTCCCTTGTACATTGTACAGTCACTTTACCACATCTTTAGTGGAGTATTCCTATGTGTTATCCCCGACTTTACATGGGCACCACACTAGATTGTAGGTAGATTACATTCAATAATGGGAGCCTCCCCATCCATAAGAAGGAGGGACTTAGCCCCGTGAGCGTTGGTGAAAACTCTCTAATTTGTCTTTGCGACAAATTATTTCGCCAAACACAAAAGAAGTTTGTAGAGCATTGTAGAAGTGCTAGATTGACACCCTTTATCAATTAGTAACTTTGGAAGGCTTTGAATTTGTTTTAACTTGGCTTGTAACTTAGCTCCATGAATGGTGATGGTGGAGATCGAGTTCCACATTGGGGATTCTCTAGACCTATTGAATTCTTGTGTTGATTGCTTCAAACCTAAGTTGCATGTTATATGTTACTACTTTGGGACTTTCTTAGGATTTCATTCTACGCAGCTACTTCACGAATGTATTTGTAGCACTTAAGTGCAAACATATAAATGTACATGCTTAGTTCTTAAGTGCAATCATGAGTTCTTGTATAGGATTTCCACAGCGAGTAGAATTATCACATTCAGCCTATATACAACTATGATAAGAAATCTGTATACTTCTTTATTTATACCATTGATTTTGGGGGGATAGTAGCATAAATGGGGGGTGAAAACCTTATGATTTAGGCCCAACATTGCAGAGATGTATTTGATCCCATGTGCACAGTGGTTCAAATTGAATGAAAGATCCATAGATAGCTGAGACCCATAGCTCTAGCAAGCATCAAGATGTTTACGTTGGTTTCAGTAACTACATTGCATTGGATCAGCATAAATGTAACTAAGTATATTGGTGAATAAGTACATGTGAATATCGTAAAGTCAATTCATGGATCAAGAGATTAATCTAAGTCAATTAAGGCTTTCCCAGGATGTCCGTGTAAATGGCCTAGAATATAGATACATGCCTATCTTTTTTTTATCTTTTTTGATAAGCTACCCAAGAGGTATGTGACTACATTCTCCCAAAGCCACGCAGTCAAGATGTTGACTACATGGTTGATGGAAAAGAAACCCCTCACGTGTTTTCACACACTTTGTCATGTCCATCAATAGAGCAAAGTTGGCAATAAAATTTTTTGAGTAGAGCACACTCCATGATGAAGTACATGCCTTGCATGAGTGTAGATCAATGTCGATGAGAGATGGCAACTGCATTTTAAACGTCAATTGTTGCTGGATACTATTTATAACTCAGAACAAATGAATTTTGTAACAGATGAAGTAGTCAAGGACAATGCAGAGGTGAAAACATGGAAGGAACACACATATTCAAATTGCTAATTGAGATATTTTTCTGTGATCTACGACTCTGGAAAACGCTACTAGTATAGTTGCAATTGTACCAACAAGGGAATGGGGGTGATCACCTCCCCTAAATGCAGTCAATCCAACAATCTACAGTGTGATGTCAAGATACTAATTTTCAATCAATTTTAGCCTTTTTGTAATATTGATATTTTTTGAATTGAATTTTTTAAAGCACCATTAAATAAATTATAATATATTTTGCAAGTAAACACTAAATCACGCATTTGGGTACATTTCCAGATCCTAAACACATACTAGTTTTCATTTGATTCCTAAGTGAGAAAACTAGTAATTGACAGCTATCTTTGGCCTCTTTTCTTTATCTCTTGTTTTCTATTTTGCCTTACACACCCTACAACCCAGTCAATATTTTATGTGTTTATCTTTTATGGCTCCAGACACTAGCTCCCAGCCAAAATAGGAGCACCCAAGTGCCCATGTCTCCTCTAGGAGCCCCTGACCCTATTTCATCTCACTCACTCCTTTTGGGCCTCTTTTATCTTTTGGGTCTCTTTTTCACTTATGGATCAGTCTTTCAGTTGTCAATTACAAAATTCAAATAAGGGAATCATATAAATACATAGTTATGTATTCAAAATCAATGACCAAACACTAAACATTACTATCAACACCTAAGCTTGCATTCAAAAGGAACCTAAAACATTCTAAGGCATTCATCTAGAATCCATTCAAAGGGACAATGGATGTATCAATTCTACATACACAACATAGAAAGGTGAAGTTCATTTTTCCATACACATATTCTATTATAGTGATATATTTAACTATATCCCACTATCAAGTGAAACTTGCACAAGGGCATCCTAGGGCATGATTATTACACACACTCACCAAAACTACATGGAGTCTGAGATGTAGTGTAACATTTGGTTGTAAGTTCACTCTCAGGATGACCATCAGGATCGGTCCGACTCCCCATTCTGCATCTTTATTTTTTGGATTCGATGTGGTTTGTGGGATTTTACAGGTGATATCTATTTTGTAGGTTACATGTACCCTCAATGATTAAAGAGCCACACACAGGTGATCATCAGGGAATATTTACGACACTTGTGTGACACTGTAAAGATCAGGTTCTAACCATTTTAATAGTCACAGTCATCCAAAATAGGTCTCCAATGCCCAGGCACCCCTATCTTGCCATGGGTGCCCATGTCAGACCTTATCCCTGCAGTCCATAATTTATCCTAAGCATTTACAACACTATTCATTTCCCATTTAGTAGTTTTCCTAGTCCAGAGCACTTCCAGATCAAGTGTAAATCAACCAAGTCATTCTTTCTATACCTCTTGCTTAGGGTTTTATACTTACTTTCTTATTTGTTTGCATCATATTGTACTTAATAGTTATATATCATAGTCTACATCAATTTATCTATAATTAAGGTTTAATAAATCTATTTTTATTAAATCATTTGGTGAAACCTACTTGTGATCATACACTCAGATCCGAAGTTTGCTCATTCTATCCAATCTTCTTTCATGGCTCTTCAAATTCCTCAAATATATTTACATGGCCTACTTCAAATGCATCCTCCTTGCAAGGTTGTTCTCTAAAAAACCCGAGACACTATGTATTTCACTCGCAATATGCCACCCGCTCAAGTAAGTGATATCTTCGATCATCTATCTGATGACCCCATCACTCCTAATCCTTCATGCAATCAACCCATCTTAGAGTTGATTCAAGCTTTGCATTGTCTATTTCAAGACAAAATTTAAGCTATGGAAACTATGATTACATCTCTTAAAGCTGAAATCCAACATCTCAAGGATACCCTGATAGTGTCGGTCTTCCTGCTATGTACGGGTGCAATCCGTGCTGTTAGAACCTTGTAGATGCAAAATGAAAGGAAACACTAGAGGAACATCAATAAAATAAGACATAAATCACCCAGGTAGGGGCCCATGGGATGGATGTCAAGTCATAGGATCATGGAGGCAAGTGTTAGAAAATGTGATTTTTGGCCAAAGAGTGGAATAAGGCGTGTAATATGTCAAAATGAACAAGAGAAGATCACGATCCCAATGTAACTAACAATGGATTTTTTGAAGATTAGGAGTTAAAGCGATGGATATTGAAATATTGGGAAGCATCACGGTGAATTAAATAGAAATATTAGGTTTATATAGGATTTTTTGAGTTTATTTACTTATTATTTTTCGAATTAAGAGAACTGAGCTTTGGAATTCCAAATTTGGAGATTAGTGGGATGAGATGACACAAGTACAAGGAGGAAGGAGGGATAGAGGAGGATGTTAGTGTAGGTTATTATTTATCCTGTTATTTATTTATCAGGATAATTCTTACACTTGTGTTAGCCCTACACTTGCTGGGTTAGCTTGCTTAGGTGTATTAGTTGTGTGGAGTTAGCTTACTAGTTGTGTTGAGTTAGCTTCTCAATTATGTGGAGTTAGTTTACTAGTCTTTTGGAGTTAACTTAACTACTAGTATCAGTTAGTGGGAGTTCTTCACCACTGATTTTGGTAGTAGTTGCACTTCCCTCCTCCTATATGTACATCTTTCTTATTGAATAATTCAAGTCATTATATTGTAATGTATTGAGCATTATGGATTATGATGGATTTCCATATATGGTATTTTAGCTCTTATGTTTTTACAAATCTAATGTGGTGTGCTATTATCATCTGAGATCATGGCTTGGAACAATCTTCTTATCATTCCTTTCAGAGGAGCATGAGGTGGCGCTCGACCACACATAATTCGATGCATTTAATTTCATTGGGTAGATTAATGACAATTTCATTTTTTTAGAAATGTGAAGATAATAGGGCACCATTTTAAGTCAAACTTATGTCATTATGACGAGTAGGACAAAATACATGTGGGTTTGAGAGGGATTTTCTTTTTGCTTTTTTATTTTGTAGATTTTTACTTTTTAATTTTTTAAAAGTCAGGACTGTATGGATTTAGGAGCCATCGCCCCCCTGAAACAACAAGGCCAATGACGTTGGGATATATAGAAATTTTTGACAGAGGCTGATGGCGTATGTCAAAGGGCCGATGGTATAGGAAATATTATGAAGGATGTAGATTTTTTTTATGATTTTAGATTTTAAATTGATTTTTGATGAATATAATGCCTTGATTTTACTGATTATGATTGTAAGAGGATTCGAGGATCCACATATGGTGAGTGGTTGATATAGTGTGGCTTAGTAATATGATTACAACATTGACAGATGCAGAGATAACAAAACTACATAGATGGGGATTTGGGGGCATCACGCAGATGCTCGGGATATCATTGAGCCTAGATTTGTTGTACATGTTTTTGGCAGCATGGGAGCCTCAGGCCAACACCTTTCAGTGGTGGGTAGGTGATACAGTGGAGATGACCATGACACTTTAGGATGTGCATGAAATATTGGGCTTGCCAATAGAGGGAGCTCGCATGTATTGTGGTCTCACGACGGATATTTCAGAGAGGAGGGCCTTGTTTGTATGGGCCACAGAAAACAAGACTTATGATGAGGGTATACCTAGTGTTAGATGCATCATATTACATATTACAGATATTTCAGCTATCTAAAAGATGGTGATGGGAATTACCTTGGCACACATATTGTGTCACAAGGAAGATGGGACGATTCCGTTGTTTTTGGTGGCTCTATGCAGAGACGTGATTTAGCTGGGGGACTACTATATGGGTGTAGTTGGTGCATGACTTATACAGGGTCTGAAAAACAGCAAAAAATACCATAAATCCCATTATAGTATTGACAACTTGGATATATGAGAGATTTCCCATGTATAGGCCCATAAGGACGCCCCTAATCATAGTATCAGATGCCGCGAGAGGACTCCAGTGGGCACAAGGACTGACAATGAGAACACTTTTAGATTATCAAGCATTATGACAGGTACATCCATATGAGGTTATATAGGATCCCTATACATGGAGTGTGGATTAGTGGCCCAGTTGGCCACAAGAAGAGGATTTAGAGGCAGCGGAGGAGGTGACAAGAAATTATTTACATTGGGTGGATACCCATTTTGTGGATAGGGTACCTAGACAATTTGGGAGGCCCGAGCCTGCTATGATACCACCACTACCAGCCTATAGAGAATGACATGCAAGAGAGGTTGTGAGTGTAGTAGAAAAAGTACCAGCATTGTGACCTCAGAGAGTACGAGTCGTAAGAAGATAGGGCTAGAGATAAATATGGAGAGGTGGGGAATCTCAGGACCCACCAGAGATCATTATAGTTGAGAGATTAGATGAGGGATCCAATGAAGGACCTGTCGACCCTGGCCCACATGTGGGTAATACAGGTGCAACTGGTCCTAACACTAGAGAGGAGAGATAACCAAGGCCATGGCTAAGAGAGCATAGGATGCATATGCTAGGAGGTGGTTACATGGCGCCACTGGGTATAGATATGGCCCTACAGCTATGAGACAAGCTTAGGACCCACCATAAAGGAGATATCATTTTGGTGCCCTGAGATAGGTGGACACGATGTGTTAGGTGGAGATTGTAGAGATTCGTTGAGGCTAGGGTGGTATTGGGTGGCCGCTGAGATGGCGAGAGCGTCATCAAGAGAGCTGAACAACCATGTATGAATGCGATGATTTTAATTATGAGTTGTGGATGATTATATTTGATGACAAAATAGGTATTGATGAGTGAATTTTGGGTTTTACAGAGTGGACAATAAAGGAATGAAACTTGTTGACTGAGAGTGCACACCACGAGATCCTGGATCCAGTATTGTATGTTTAGGATACCTCAGTCATGGCAGAACCCACATCACCATCGGTTGGCAAGTTAGTGGGAGCATTTCAACTAGTTGGGGAGGCTATCAAGATACTGAGGAGATGGAGAGATGCGCAAGTGATGGCAGACACATGAAACATAGATATGTTGTTGTAGAACTTATTACAGGTACATGGTGCCTTAGTTCAGGAGTAAACATCACTCCTATCAAATGTTAAAAGCATTACAGAAAGGATTACGAGGCAAGAGGCACAACTCATGAGTGCACAGGGAGAGACCTCCAAAGCCCAATCTACGGTAAAGTCTCTAGCTCGCACAACTCAAGCATCCAGCGTAACACCTTTGGCACAAAGCATCCATAGGCCACCCTAAGGGGAAAGGATGCTTGAGCCACCTAAATAGTGATAATGTAGCATGATGGATTATGATGTATTTTGTTGATATATAAAAAACTAATTTGATATATATATATGATTTTTATTTTGATGATGATGGTGATTGTGGTTGTAATTGATTCTTTGCTTATCGTTTTCCTTTCTTTCCTCCTGCATGTATGTGGTAATACTCATGGTACATAGGAAGAACGATAATGGTGATTAGGAAAGAAATTAGATAAGATGAGAGATAAATCAAAGTGAGGTCAAAGGGCTAAGTGAGGATGCAAAAGACTGTGGTGATCCACTAAGGAAATCCAGGATGAATCAGAGCTAAAAGAGGCAGGATCAAGACTGTGACATTCTAATGGTCGGAGATGTCAGGGTTAAAAGAGATTGATGATAAACCCAAGTGGGGTGATGAGCCTAAACAAGGATAAGATTTTTGGAGATTTGAAAAACCCAAGGGGGCCGAGAGCCCAAGCGAAGGAAAGAGGCTAGCCCAAAAGAAAAATGTGGTCAAGGTATTTCTAAAGAAGGTAATTAGCCATGAGGGGAAAATCGATGTAGAGTACCGATGATGATATCATCTACTTGGTTCAAAATATGATCGCGGACATGAGTCATGAGGTCCTTAATAACATTTTGTGTAATAGATACTTGTTGATGGACCTCATATCATGTGGCAAACAAAGTTTCATCATTTTGGTCCTCCAACCGAGTGAGGATGTCACACCAAATGTCATTGAGAGTGGGGCGAGGCTCTGGGCGAGGTGGAGGCCCATATGTAGGCTATGATCTAGATGGTCTAGGGGAAGGTGGGAAGCTCTGAGAGGGGTCGACTCTATGCTTGTTTCCACATGAATAGGACTCGAGAATTGAGTGCCTGCCGCACATAACCTGACAATTTACATCGGTATGCAAGCTGTAGCCATGATGTAAACAATATAATGGGGCTAAGGCAGAAGGCTGGTGTCACCCAGATTTCATCCTGAAATTTGTGACAACCCTATCCAAAAAATTTCATACTTTTAAAATAATGGGTCGTTTTGTGTTTTTATTGCTTGAAAGTTCTTGTATTACGTCAAGATATCCCCAAAGAGCCATATTAGCCTTTTTCGCCAAATACCTAGATGCCCAAAATTGTTATATTATGTCGTCGGGATTTGTCTGCGGGAAATTTGTATTTAATTATTTTGAGCCCCATATGAGGCTATTTGTGCTTTGTTTTAACTCTGTTATGATCAAACATATCATTATTCCCTTGTACCAGAAGGATTTTAACAAGGAATAAGTTTTGGGCTTTATTTGTGACTTTTGGCATTTTTTCGTGTTTTTGTGTTGTCCCGTTTTGTTTTCTGTGAAATTTCTCTAGAACGATTCCTTTGTCGGGTTAGCCCGATTCTTGGCCTGGAGCAGCTGGAGAACATATACGCACGTTATGCCCAGAGGAAGTCACCATCGGAGGTCTGGTTCACTTGGAAAAGGTGAAGTTGTGCACAGAAAAGCCCCTGCGGGGATGGGCGCATTTTTGGAAAACAAAAGATTTAAGCTGCAATGGGAAAAATAGAAGCAACAGGAAATGTGGGAATTTTATACCTGCCTAGCAGGGTACTTTTTCCCGTGATATAAAATTCACTTAAGCTGCAGTGGGAAAAATAGAGGCAGCAGGCAGGGGGGAATTTATTGCCTGCCTTGCAGGGTAAAAATTCCTATGGTGAATTAAAAGAAAAGTGGCTTAAGTGAAATCACGAGATTTTATTGCCTGCCTTGCAGGGTAAAAAATCCCATTGTCAAAGTCAAATCACTTAAGTGGATCATGGGATTTTCGGGGCTGCCTTGCAGGGTAAAAAATCCCATTGTCAGAAATTCTTAAGAATAGAATTCTATTATGCAAAAAAGTGCGACCCACCTTGGGTGAATAATAATGCATTAAATAAATATTTGTTAATGTTTATTCACTTAATTTTGGCACCCAAGCTTATGGAAAAGTCAACAAAGGGAAGTGGACATAAGGAATTTAAAAATAGAATTCCAAAATTAAATAAATTTAATTTATTTAATGCGACGCCTTTTGAGAAGGAATTGATACTTTTAAAAGTATTAAATGATTATATTAATTCCTGTTTTCAGTGGCTATGGTCAAAGCACACTGTGAAGCTTAAGTGAAGTGAAGTGTGGATGATTAAATTGAATTAATTTAATTGATTGGATGGTTGTCCTTAAACATGCTATATTTAAAATAGAAGAGCTTGATTTTTAATTAATTAATTGCCTTTAATTGTTAGGGCAATTATTAATTATAGAATTGTGAGGGTTATATAAGCATGGGCAACCATATGGGTGAATTATTTAATTCACAGGTAAAGAATTGCAGCCAAGAGGAAAAGTGCGCCCCCATTTGAAGGTGGAAACAAGACATTTGAAGAAGGATTTTGCTCAGGCAAGGTGGCAACAAGGCTTTTGAAGAAGGATTTTGCTCAGGCAAGGTGGCAACAAGGCTTTTGAAGAAGGATTTTGCTCAGGCAAGGTGGCAACAAGGCTAAAAGCTTCCAAATTTGGCGCATGCTTTGAAGGAGGTTGATCTTTGTTTGCATAATTGTTTGCATAAGTGTTACAGGTGCTCAGGAATTCATTACAGGTGCTTTACAAAGGAAAAAGAGCTTTTATCAATGTCCAATACATTACATATATCCTCTGAATATGAAGAATTGTCCAGATCTGCACCAGTTTTGAAGAATTCCAGTCAAATAAGAAGAAAAAAAAAATTGTTCAGACAAAGATAGACAAAGCTATGGCGAAGAAAGATGAAAAAGAAAGCACAACGAAGTCATGCATCACTTCTAAATTTGCAGATACTGGAGACACGGATCTAGGCTCGGAACCTCTTGCTGAATTGATAGAAAAATCCAGAGCAGGAAAGACTTCACTCATGCGTGCAAGAAAAACTTCACTCATGCGTGCAAATTAAAAACAGTAGAATTATTCAAGCTGTGAATTTTCCATCCATATCCAGATGCAGATGCAGATCCATATCCAGATGCAGATGCAAATCCATATGTAGATCCAGATCCAGATCTCATAGTTACAAAAGCTTCTGGCACAAAGGCTTCATCCTCTTGTTTCGAATGCATCCCGTGAAGAAGTCAGTGTGTGGAAAATTCCTTCCAAGATCTTGTGCATGTGCTCCCATCTTCCAGTTGAAGCCTTCATTGAATTTTCATTCATCCGAAGTGCTTTCTAGAATTTTTAATTGCTCATATGTAATTAAAAATAAGGATGATGAGTTATTTACAACAAACATTGCATTGATGCATGTATAGAAGAACTACAAAAGCTTCAAGGATAAAAGAGAAGATAATGCGAAGGCAAAATTCCAGCTTGCTTCCAATTCCAACTGCTTGCAATTCCAACTTGTTTCCAGATCCAGTTTGAATCAGCTGCATGCAGACATGAAAAAGGACAAAGTCAACTTTCCTCTTCCTTCTTTCCTCCGACAAAGTAATTGAGCGATCAATTAAATTATACAACTTAAGTGATTGGCTTAAAAGCCATTACTTGAAGAAGTCAACTACTTGGAGATAGGTGGCAGACATGCAAAATAGAAGGTTCTATTTTCAGTTGCAAATCATACATGTCACGCAAAGAGGATTTTCAGGAGGAAGATTGCCAGTTGTTTCTTTCCGACTTCCACATGTGCCAGTTCAACTAAAGCTTCCAACTTGTAATTGCCCCTCTACATTCTATAAGTAGAGGAAGAACCTTCGGGTTAAAGAGGGATCAGAATTTGTAAGTAGCAATCTTGTGTTCTAAACTTTGTGCTGAAACCCTGAGAGCAACTTGGAGCAAAGTAATACAAAGGAGCAGGTTTCCAGAGAACTTTGTGTCATGGTGTACTGTGTTTCTTGCTTTTAAATCTTAGATCTCTTAAGTAAACTTTGTGTTATTATAGATCTGGATATAGAGATGCCTTTGTTTTATAATTCTGTGTGTTCATATCTATTAAGTTTCTTCTATGTGCATGCAATTAGCTATGTTATCTGCTAATTGGGATGCACATCTTCCCCATTTCTTCTCTGTATTTCCTTTACTTCCTTCTTCTATAACTTTCCTTTCTTAAATAGATACTTACTTGTTGCAGAACTTCTTAGTTATGGTTCATGAACTAAGTGGTTAAAGTAAAACCCCTGATAGATAATAACACATTTTTATTGACAAATATGACACGGGAGCCTCACCGGTTAAATGAGGGAGATTTATCTCATGACTGCCTAGGTTTGATGCTATGCAGAAAATCTAGCCAACAGAGGCCATGTGGCCTGTCGAGCTTGATCGTGTCTAACCTCAGCTTCAAGATTTTTCATGTGTTTTCTATAGGCTCTACAGTCAGATACATCATGCCCTGAGGCCTCATGCCATGTGCAATATGGATTTTCCCTAGAAGGTTGAGGAGCCATAAGGGTAAGAGGTAAGGAAGGATGTAAATGATTGGCATGGGTTGGCATGGATGATGTCAGTACATCTGGCACTTCATCATCCATGAGGTCATTAGCTTTGTAGTCGAAGCAAGATATATGTTCCCCTTATTTTAGATGACAAAGTATGTTACGTGATTTAATGGTGGAATCATGGGGACATGACGAGGCTAGTGAAGCTATCTAAGGCTTAGGCACTAGAGGTTCAATCAAATGTGAAAAGTCTTGTTGGACAAGAATGACATTCACATCACGAATGAGTGTTCTTTGGAGGGAGATTTGATAACACCAGACCTATCTTTCCTGAATATTGGTGTAACTAGCTAAACATGGATTATCCAAAGTGTAACCATCATCATAGTCAGAGGTAATAGTATCTATCGTGTAAGAATCAACTATGGTTTCTAGTTGCACCTTTTGTTCGAGTGTAGGTTGAGGTGTTTGTGAAATAACACCCGACCAACTCTGGATGACCCACATTACCATAAAAAGACTCAATTAGATAGTTAAAACATTGATATTCATAGAATAGGATTGGAAATAGCTCTTGGGAAGGGTTATGAATTTATATGTCCCCTTTTGTTAGAGAGTATCATAATTCCATGGATTTGGGTTGCCTTGGATTTTATAGATTGCCCCTTGATGTGCAAACTTGACACATTGATATAATAAAGAGGCAACCACACGTATGTGATGGGTCCAAGGTCAACCGTGGAGAATGTTGTAAGATAAAGGAAAGTTGAATACCATGACCTTCACATGCACTGTCCTGGGAGGAAAAGTGATAGGCAACCAAATACAACCCATGGGTGGCATTTTTCAATGATCATATCCTTGAAAAGTAGTACACATGGTTTTGATATTGTCTTTTGAGTATCCAAGGGATTTAATGAAGTCTAAAGAGGCCACACATGTGTCAACACCCTCGTCAATGAGGGCATGCTTGACTGTGTTTTGACCAATATGTACAAAAATAAAGTGTGGGGGATCATTCACCTGAAGAAACAGTTCATTTGTAATCATGACAACCACGGGGAGATGGATGCAAGTTTGAACATCAGTGGTATGATTTATACAAATCGAGAGTTCCTCACAATGATGATGGATACTTTCCACTAAACCATGCAACATAGGAGACTGCCCCAAGGTAGGAGGGGAAGGTATGTTCATGTTAAACAATGCAGTCATGAGATGGTCATGATGGTTAGGTGACATGCACATGAGATCTAAAAATGGAATTGGTCTAGGGATATGAAAAAGTGATTCCAAAGGATCCCACTCATCGTGGATGGACTGAGCAACAAGATGAGAGTGCTTGGAATCCTCAAGAATAGGCCCAGAAGGAGAAGGAGTGATCAAAGATACTTCAAATTTTTTTGTTTGTTTATGATTGATGCCATCAGCTTGATCAAAGGCATCTATGGTTGGAGAAATAGTTTCAGATGCCTTTAACCCTATAATAATTTTGTCATAGGGGCCGATGGAGTCTATAGAAGATGGGATTTTAAATTTAGGAGTTTCATTTTGGAAGACATGGGGATAAATGACTCTGTGAGTTCAAGGATGAACTGATGGAGGGTATTATAGCTCTATATATTTAATCACATGCCTCACATCATTTATATCCACTGTGTTCTCAGGGGGGTAGTCAGGATTAACCATGTTTGTTGTGGCATTTTATGATTTCTTAGAGATTTCATTGAACTATGATTAGGCATAGGGTTAGAGAAAACTTTGAGTTCTTCATTGGCTTGATTAATGACATTATGATGATCCTTTTGCCTTTGAGTGTCACGAGCCTTGTCTGCTTTAGTCAAACACTCTCTAGAGATGGCTTTATGGTCAAATTGAGGACCTAAGAAGAAAGTGGTGGTATCCATGTGATGGGCACCTAAATTCTCATGAGAATGGTCCCAATTGGTGTGCCACCAACAAAATTTATTTTCATCATGCCATTATGGGATAGGTTGAGAAAGATAAAGGATTTGACTAAATGGTTTAGTTATACACTATCGCAACTCATCCTTGGTTAAGGGCCGATAGTAAGTAGGTTGGCTTTTATCATTAGTAGATTTTGAATCAATATTAAAGACATTCCTATTTGTAGAAGCCATAAGACAAAGGGTGTCTGAGACCCCATCGTCTGTGGCATTCTTATTCTTTGATTTTTCAAGGATTTGTATTATTTTAGTCTTTTGAATCTTAGGAGTAGCATTCTCAAACTCCCTCATGAGATAGCCTTGTTGTTTGGTTTGTTCAAAAGCTTCAGCAAGGGAAGTAGGATAAAAGGAAGTGATCTTGTATTGAAGGCACAACTATAGGGCTCGAAGGAAGAGTTAGAATAAACTATCATTTGGCATATTGTGTTCTACCTTAGTAGATAAGGTTTTCCAACATTTGATGAACATTTAAGTTGATTCATTCTCATGTTGTTTGCAATTAATAAAAGCATTGATGTTATTTTTAGGTAAATCATGGTATTGGAATTCATTAACTAAGGTTGTTACTAGAGATTCTAACTCCACTATGGAGTTAGGGGTAAAGTGTGATACCGATCCAAAACATCTCTAGTAAGAGTCTTAGCTAAGAGTTTAGTGGCAACATAAGAATTAACTTTGATCCATTATTTATAAAGATTTCTAAAGGCCTTAATGTGTAAAGTAGGATCAGTTGACCCATCATATGCGATAGAAGGGGCAATGCCTTCAATATCCATACTAGCAATGTAAGGTGTTATAGGGTCTTGTTGGAATGCACTAAAGACTTTGTTGTGAATGGGAGGTTGGGAAATAGGTTCCCAATTAGGTTCGTTAGGAAAGGGTAGGGGAATTACATCCCTAGAGCCTGGGTTATGATGGTTAACAATTTGGACCATATTAGTTTACATTTTAAGGAGTTGGGCCGTAGTGGTATCTTGTTACTGACTCATTTTGTCTATGAGCTATAGAATAATATTGGTGGGATCAGAACTAGAGGAATTTCTAGATGATTCTACCATGGTGTCCTTCCAACTATCCACCCTATTGTCAAGTTACTTAGATATAAAGTCAAGGAGGTGTTTATGAATTAATGATTCAGGTTCCCCTTTGCATTGAGGAAAGTTATCAAGCAATTTTTGGATTTCAGGTAGAAGATCATAGGTGTCTTCAATCTAAAGCTCTTCCTCTTCATCACCTAAGACATTTTTGTTGCGGGTGTTATACTTTTTTTTTATTAGATCCTATCACACAATAGTATGAGTAGAAAGGAAAGCTAGATTATGGGTGATTAATTTATGAAAATAACTCACCAAAGTTGGAGAGCCCTAGGCCAAAATACTCCATGATGGATTGTTGATCTGACCAAGAAGAAGCTTAGAAAAATAAGCTACCGACATAATCAACCCTGCAAAAAGTGTTTCACAAAGGGCTGAAGGCATCTGTGATAAAGATTGGGAAGAACAAACATGATTGACCCTGTATAGAAATGACATAAGGGCCAATGGTGTCTGTGTTGAGGCTTGGACAGAACAGATATGATCGATCCACTATAGAAATTATATAAGGGTCGATGGCATCTCCGGAAGGTTGCTTTTTAGGGGTTTTTTGAAATTTAAAATATGAAACAAGACAAAAATGAAAAATGGGTGCTTTTAACGAGTTGTGCTCGATTCGAAGGGAGAAAATAAGATTCACGTTAGGTTCACTAAGGATGTATGGTAGGAAATAATGTGTGTAGACACCTTCACTCTTATCATCCTTTCAACTAGGGTATCAAGGCAACGAGTGAGGGACACACCAAGACCGACATCAAAATGAATAGAATTAAAGGGGGTACACAGACTGATATGATTGCACACCCCAAGGGAAGTAACCCTTATAATAGGATGACCTAAGGTTTCTAAGGCCCTAGGTTGAAAAGGAGGAAGGAACCCTATGGATATATTGACACTATGGGGGGTAATAATGAATAAAAGAAGCATGCAAAGTCTATGCTAACCAAAAATAAAACATGTAACATAAAATGAGGAACTGAAATACAATATGCTAACCTAACATGTCCATAAAATACTAAGCTAACATAAAGTATATAATGAATGTAGGAAAATAATCTATACAAAATGAAAAAAATGGATTAGAGAACTTACTTGTTAGGGGGCGGTTACTGATGTATCCATCTCCTAAAGCACTATACACCAAGAGAGAACAAATTTTAGGTGGAGAAGAGGAAACAATCTGGTCCTAACTCACTATAGGTGACCCAAAAGTGCAAGCAAACCAATCCAAGCAAGAAGAATCTCCAAGCCAATAGTCAAGATGTAAGAAATCTAGAAGTTGAGGGAGCATATGCAAGTTGGTGCAAGAAAGAAAATCTAATGATGAGTTCCTTTATGATATGATGTGATGTCCTAATGTGAAAATGAGAGTTGGGGTATTTATACCGATGCCATCACCCACAGGGGAAGGAATTTGTAGGGAATTTGAATTTGCACTGACGCAATCTCCCATGGGAGATGGCATCGGCTAGGGATGAAATTGCAAAGGGGAGTGCAAAGTGTCATAAAAAGCAAGAATAATGCAAGGTGGAAGAAATGAGGTCATATGCAAGCTAGATGTCAGAAGCAAATAAGAGGATATGAGCAAAAGAAAGACATAAATGGGGGCAAAATCCATTCTTTCTCCATGTATCATCCCTAGCCCAATGGTTACGTGAATAACCAAACCCCTATCCCAGAACAAGCCCCTTAAGGAACCCATTCTAGATATATATGCATTAGCGACCTCTAACCTAAAAAGAGAATTGTTAGTAATATGTATGAAAATAGAAAGCGTTAAATTTTAGGTGTATACAAAGTAGATCTGTATCCATATATCATTGAAGATGAAGGTGTTCACATTCAAGTTTTGAATGTGGTAGGATATATTGGAGATAATAGATGATAGAAAAGGTGCGTGGTAAGGCATAAAGAGTAAGTGACACAAGGATAAAGAAAACACACAACATAGGGTATAAGGATTAGTTGGTCAAATGGAAAGAGAAATATATTAAAGGTACAACTTAGTTGAGTTCTATAGATAACACAAGGCATCAAATTCTCATTCCTTGAGAAAGATCTCAATTTTTTTAAATTACCCAAGGTGTATGATATAAGAGCATTTGAGTTCACATGAAATCTTGTATCAACCTAAATAGTTGAGTTAATTATTTAAATTATGTTTTGCATTTTATGTTATTGATAGGTTATGTTTTGAAGAAAGTATGTTGTTGGGTGGTCAAAAAGTAATTATTATGTTATGCACAAGCCTACATCACAATTTTAGTGTTGTGTGTAATGTGTAAATTCTTTTTGTGTAGCCCAATCAAGTCATATGGAGTCTTTATGCAAGCCACACAAGATATTAGAGGTATTACAAGCATTGACACATGCCTTGGAACACTATGAAAGCTTCACAATTTTATTATAAGTTGTATAACACTAAGGAAGCTACGCAATTATATTGGAATTTACTGAACACTATAGAAGTGTTGGAATATAAAATGCCATTGCATTTTATATGACAAACCCATTGTTTTACCCTTTTTGGTCAAATTAGTCAAAAAAGCAAAAATTGTCAAAATTGTCAAATTTTCCTGCTTTCAAAGTTTGATTTCTAGGAAGGGTTTCAGGAGCCTCAGAGCATTTAAGAAGTCCTTGTTATAGTCAAAAAATAGGTATCAGAGTTTTTTCTGTGATTGTATGATTCAAAAAACATTATGGGAGCTTTGAGATGGTCTTGAGAAATATTTCTTCCTAGGCACTTTTGGAGAAAAGGGAGTGTGCATGATTCATTGAAGATCCAAATTCAATGAAAGGTTTTAGGAGCCTCGTGAATTGTTGGGAGCTCATATCCCATGAATTAGAAATATTACAGATCCTAATTCATGATAGAGAAAGTGTGATATAATTCTAGGAGCATAGAAAGTGGAATCCTTTCTAACACTGGCAAAAGCTGGCTTTTTTTGTACATGAATTTTAAATGAACGTTTTTGGACACCCCAAGCAGATTTGGGAACCTAAAAAAATATAAAATGAGATTATATTAAATGATCTTCATGAGCCAATTTTTTTTGGATCATTATTGTGAAAGGAATAACGAGCAGACGAAGATCTAGGTGGAAGAGCAACTCCAACAATGAAGCTAAGAACACAATATCTGCAGAAAATAGAAAATCTATTATAAAGAAAACTGTCTCACATACAAGATCAAGCTAGATTATCATATCTCAGGATATCTCAAATGGGAGAGGAGATGCCTTTAAATAGGCAAGTGAGAAGAGTGTAGAACCTTCTAGAGAGAATTCTATAGGAGAAGGTTTCTAGAGAATTCTAGAGAATTATACATGAAGAAGACAATAAGAGGTTCTAAAAAGGATTCTAGAACAAGAAAGATCTAGAGAAAATCTAGAAAGAAGTGGGATCTAGAAAGTCCCACTACAAGACAAAAGAGAGATGTCCACCCAATGAACTACTAATTAAGAGCTTAATTAACTATCCTAACACCCTCCCTTAAGCAAAGAATTAGGAAGGTGAGAACATGAATATGGGTCCCGACTATTAGGCCATGTTAAGTACCCATGTACAAATATTAAAAAAAAAACACTGAAAGTCATTAAATATCTGCAGTATATGCACCCATACCCTCATAATGTTGAAATGGGTGGAGTGATTTTAGAAAATCTGTAGTAGTGGAGAAACCAACTTCTCAGAAAAGGACATGTTGACACTGGAATTCACCATAATAGCTACTCTTCAGAAGGAGGGAAACCTCAAAAAAATGTTGAAGGAGACTATCACCATACCAAAAATAAGTCTAAAATACAAATACAAAATTTCTCAAGAAGATGACTTTGATGGTGATGGAGTAATCCAACAACTGAAATAGTGAAATAGTGCCCAAAGAATTAGAGCACAAACACATGAAGGTGAACAAGGCTAAGTAGTAAAACCCCCATGGAACTTTATAACTTAGTGCGATTACAAAATAATCCCATCAAAAAACACACCAAATGATGCATAGAACCATAATGCAATCAATCTGTAGAAGACGCCATCTAAAAAACATGAGAGTCACTTCCAAAAAGCACTTCTAAGAACCCAAAGCTCAAACACAAGTGGTATAAAACGGGAAGGAGGAGTTATACACAGATGAAGAAGCTTAATAGTGGAGGAGCCATGCTAGTAGATCCCTCATAAAGAATGTTGTTGACACCGGAAAAAATGATCAGATATCCACCCATATAAAAGAGAATGGTGGATGTGTTTAGTGGCTCCATTGTAAATGTAGAACAAGTAGGAAAAAATAGTGTTTTCCTGTGAGGGGCTCTAACCACCTGTCAGACTGGACCTCACCCTCTAGTCTTCGACACATGATCGAGTAATGGTCTTTATTGGAAGGAAAGCTGGGAACATTGTCTTGCACCACACGCCATAAGCCCTTTGATTGCAATATCTATTGCATTTTTGGTTTCCATAAATTATAATTGGAAGTATTAAGTGGCTCAAACAAACATGACTCCATAGGAGAAAATGAGGACATGAATGGACCTGGATGTCGGGTACCACCGAAAATGTGTCCAAAGATACGACAAGAGAACCCTCTCGAAAAATTCAAAAAATCAACTTCCTCGGAGTGCAATAAAAACTAAACCAATAGAACGGGAATGAAAAATAAGTCACTTTTGCAAAAATGACACTTAGATCCGAGCTATCATGCAAAAGTTATTAACAAATCAATTTCCCGTAAACAATGTTTAAATTAATTAAAGTAGACTCAACGATTAAAAAATTGTTGAAACAAAGGGAAAAGTGGTCGTGTGACCACTCGTTGGAACCGAGAGGAAACAAGGATTGCAAATAAGGTCTTGATTTATAAACAACCCCGAAAATGTATTAATTGGCCTAAAAAACACATTAATTTCCCCGAAAGACGATTATTAATAGCAAACTGTAGAAAAAATAATTTTTTTTTGAAAAATAAAACTATAGTTTAGGCCCAAAAATGTTTTAATCATCCAACGAATGGGCTACTGTGTGCAAGTAAAATTAATTAGAAAAAAGCTTACAGAGAAATTTATTGCCGTAAAAAAATGATTGATGTGATTGATTTTCAATGCTGAAGAGGCATTTTTTTTTACATATTTCAATTCAAAAAAAATTGTATACGTGAAAAACGCCCTCCACTAGGATTTTATTCACTCTCCCACCATGATTTTGTTGGGAAAATGAGTGAAAAACATGGTTACTAACAACAAAAACACCCTCAGAATGCCCTAGGTCTGATTTTAGTAGAAAAAAAATCCAGCCGAAAGAATGGCATCTAGATATGTAAAAGAAGACTCACAAATAAACTAACAATATTAGTTTGTCCAAAACAATGCAGACTATGCAGAATATTGTGGGAAATCGTGAAGAAAACTTCCAGACAACCAATGCTCTAATGCCATGAAAGGAATAACAAGTAGGCGAAGATCTAGGTGGAAGAGCAACTCCAACAATGAAGCCACGAACACAATATTTGCAGAAAATAGAAAATATAGTATAAAGAAAACTATCTCACACACAAGATCAAGCTAGATCATCATATCTCAGGATATCTCAAATGGGAGAGAAGATGCCTTTAAATAGGCAAGTGAGAAGAGTGTAGAACCTTTTAGAGAGAATTCTAGAGGAGAAGGTTTATAGAGAATTCCAAGTGAGAGGAGTGTAGAACCTTCTAGAGAGAATTCTAGAGGAGAAAGTTTCTAGAGAATTCTACATGTAGAAGACAATAAGAGGTTCTAGAAAGGATTCTAGAACAAGAAAGATCTAGAGAAAATCTAGAAAGAAATGGGATCTAGAAAGTCCCACTACAAGACAAAAGAATTCCAAGTGAGAGGAGTGTAGAACCTTCTAGAGGAGAAGGTTTCTAGAGAATTCTACATGTAGAAGACAATAAGAGGTTTTAGAAAGGATTCTAGAACAAGAAAGATCTAGAGAAAATCTAGAAAGAAGTGGGATCTAGAAAGTCCCACTACAAGACAAAATGGAGATGTCTACCCAATTAACTACTAATTAAGAGCTTAATTAACTATCCTAACATATTGTTGAAAACTCTTCTTGCAACTTAGCTCACCAACGCACTGCCGTAGGAAAACAACAAAGGTCCATGTAATTTTTTTTGAAGAAATCTTTTCAAATATTCATAAATAGTCTCATTGGATTAATTTTCCCATTTCCATGCAATTTCATATATTATACATGCTAAAATTCATCAAGGATAGACTCCAGGGTGAAGAAAACCTCCGAGGTGCAAACCATGCTCTAACCTTCCAATTTGGCGCACTTGTACAATTTTTGTGTCCCTTTGCACCCTTGACTCACTTATGAGATATAATTACACCCCATAAGTGCACCCTCTTCTGATTGGTTGAGAAAATAAAGAAAAGAGAAAAGATAAGGATGACCAAAACATACATGTGAAGGCTTAGTTTGACTAGATGTGGAACTCACTTTTCCCCTCCAAGTGGACATTTTGAACCTCCATTGCATCCAAGTACACTTATAGGTTCAATTTCACATCAAAATTTTGCTCTCACCTGATTAGTGTGGATTTTTGTATGGTGGAAGACAAGGTAAGGTTAAAACATTAGAAAACAAAGAATGGGTGCAAGTGTATGTGCAAACCACATCACCATCTCCACTCCAAGCGACAATTTTTGACCCTCGTTACACTAAAGTGGACTTATGAGTGCAATTTCACCTCAAAAAGTTCACCAAGGTGCAAATGGACCTTCCAGTCTCCACTTCTCCATCTCCACTCCATGTGAAATCCCCACTTCCATCTCCACCATATAAAGGCACCAAAAATTGTTTCCCCCCTCACAAAAACACAAAACATCATAAAGTGAGTTCAAAAAGTGAAAGGAAGCCAATAAAGCTCATCTTAGGAGCTGGTTCACTACTTTCAAACTTAAAAAACTCTCCTTTGTGCCATAGAGTTCTAAATCTTATTTTCCTCACATCTTCTATTCCTAAACTTTGTTTGCCACCAAATTTGGACCAAAAACTCATGATGGTGTCTTAAAGGAGATGTATATAACAAAAAAAGTGATAACCTCTTAAAAATATATTCAATGATTGCTTTTTCTAGCCATCATAACTGCCTAGTTTTCTCAAAAACACCGTTTTTGCAAAGAAGATTGTGAAAAATCCCCATGAGAGAATTATTTCAAACTTAGAGCATCCATTCCTCTCCTAGATCCTATTATTTTAGCTATTAGACATGATATAAGAAGAAATGCTACACTTGTGAACAAAACCATCATTCCTTGCTAAAATACTTGCAAACCCCATCAGTGCTAAAAAATGTTTTTACATTTTCTCCAAACCCCACAAGAAATCCATTAAAAATTGGAGAATTATTTCCCCCCACCTATATGGTTATAAAGAATAAAAATCACTGAAATTAGACAATAATTTCTCCCAGATTGAAAAATTGAAAATTTTCCTCTTTCCTCTATTAATTCCAATTTTCAAGCTTTTCCCACAACCAAAACTTGTTTTTGAATTTCCCATTGATTCCAATGAGAAAATATCATAAAATTTGGATAATATATTAATATTGGGAATGTATTTATTTTGAATCTAGTCTACATATAATTTGGATTTCATTTCTCTCATTTTTCCCTAAAATACCAAATCAGTTGCCCATAAACACTGAAATACACTCAAATTTGCAGATTTTCATAAACACGGATTGTAGAATCCATTTTTGATTACAACATAGTATTCCCAAAAATTTATAAGAGATAGTAGGATCATAAAAATGAAAAATGAATCCCAAAAAATATGGATTCAAGCCCATTTCAGTCCTATTTGAGCACATGGATTTCAATGATCTGAAGTAGAGGATGGAAGATAAAAATCATTTGTGAACTTTAGTCATCATTCAAAAGAGAATTGTTGATTACATAAACTATATAATTGAATTGTTTTAAGGATTTCACAATGGGAACCATAGTTATCAATGTTTCTATGATTCCGTGCCAGGGATTCTCAAGAAGCTTCAAATACTGTCATGGTTGTCAAGTTTGAGGTGTGTGTAAGGTACAAGTGCATTCTTCATGATGATAGTAAGAGGAGTGTTTTATCATATGGAAGAAAGGATATCATGTTCATATGTTCATCATACCATTGCTTATAGAGGTGAAGAGGTGAAACAAGATATTTCAAGATATAAAAAAGGTGACCATTCCAGATAAGGCATGAAACATCATTTCTAGGTCTAAGAAGAGATGTGTTCTAATCAGATAAGTAGTCAAGGAAGATATTGTCTAGATGCGATATTCATATCCACCATGAAGGAAGAGTGAGAATTCATTCTAAACATCTATCTTCTCTCTCTTATTTCTTCTCTCTCTCTCTAGAATTCTATTTCTTCGTTGAGGAGAAAATTTTGTATAAAATGGACTTAAGTCACTTAAAGTTTCTATTTATTTGCTAGGAATTGCACTTTAAGTTGAAAATTTACATGGAAATGTGTAGAGTCACCAAATTTGGCTATAAATTGTAATGCTCTCTCCATTCAAAAGAATGTGTTTTTTTCCCTCTCTAGCAAGTTGTATTCTTCCATTCCTTGCATTGTAATTTTCCTCCATTCTCATCTTATCACTTAGCCGAGCACATTACTATAATTTTGTAAGAATTAAAGGACTTTGTATTTTTCTTTCATGGAATGAATAAGACTTGATAAAGCTTTGTATTTGTCTTGTAATTATCCATTTCATGAATCTTGTGATGTTGTGTTGTGTTTCTATTTCCTCCTAATTGAACTGGACATACTATGAGTTATTGGTTGATGGAATCTATGTTACTACCATTAACATAACTCCTTCCCTCTTTTCCCACTATTTCTCTCGTGATATTTCTCCCCTCCACCTCATACATTTCTCCCTCTTTAACTTGTAGTTGCAGTTACAACAAGGGTGTTTCTACACTTTCACCGGTCTTCAACCACCCGCTAATGAGTTAGAAATAATGTAAATAATCCATATTTCAATAAATGGGATGCCACCCCATCTTGAAGTAGAGGGATTCAATCCCACGAGCATTGAAGAAGTCCATATTTTTCCTTGGAAAAACATTTTTCCAACAATTTTGGGCACCAAATGTGAGGAATATTTTGCTATCCTGCACCCTATAACTATCCACAAGATCATAAAAAATAAAATATCCCAAAGTCCATAAAATTCAAAAAATATAAAAACCCCAAAAATATGAGATTCATCACTTGAATACCCATTCCTAATTTCTATGAGAAACCCTTGGTATTCTATAGTGAATTTTTGTATTCCTAGTTGTAAAATTACCTATTCCTCATTGAAAAATCCTTTACAAGATGGAAGATAGAAAGGCATTCAATATAGAATACCAAATAAGTGGAATTATGGTCTTTCATAATCCTATGTGTTTGAATTTCAAGAACCATTCGATTTCATACTTACTCCCATACAGATTCCTAGAAAAGGCTATCTTGAGGATTAATTTGAATATCTTGTTGTTAGTCTTCCCACATCTTTTCTCTCTCCACCACCATTAAAAAATATTCCTACAGAGATGGCTGCACCAATACCTTGGGGATAGAACACTGGTCCATTAGTGTTAGCTCTCCACTTCACAAATTACCCAGAGCATTGAGAAATTACCTTTCCCATAGTTCTACAAAGATGGAAAACAATATTTGGATGATCATATTACAACATTTATTGCATCCCATGGAATTCTCGAAGTAGGAAATGAATATTTTGTTGTTTGGATATTCATGGAGTCATTACAAGATGTTGTTGTAGAATGTCATCTACTATTTACTGCCTCGTTCAATCACCAATTGGGTAGATATGAAAGCTATGTTTGAAGCACAATTCAAGTCAAGTAGAAGATGCTCATACCCTTCTCACTCAATAGAATCAAATGAAGAAAGAACCACATGAACCCATGAGATAATTTTTGGGCAATTCAATAAGTTGATTAACAAGATTCATAATAATGCTCTTCCTATTACAGATAAGTCAAAAGAGGTTCTTCATAAATGATCACTTGCTAGAATTTGCATTCATTCTGCATGGATATCTCAACCAAACACTTTGGATAATGCCTAAGAATTTTTTATTGAAGTGAAAGATGATCTTATTATGTCAAGGAAGATCAAGAACCATTCAATGAAAAATAAGGTCCACAGTTAACCATATGAAGGCATTGATTCATTGTTATAGAAGTTGGTCAATGAGTTGAATACAATGAAGAAGCAAATGGATCAATGTGTTTCATATAAAAACTAGAACTAGAATCAAATTTTAGGATGCACCCTAAAGGATTTCCTTGGAATCTCCACCTATGAATGATACACGTAGTGCAAGAAAAGGTAGAGAAGATGAAATTGTTGAAGAATAACTTGCAAGAGAAGAAAAATCCATATATGGAAACATATTAGTATTTTGAATACTCATCTAATGAATATCCTGTGGAGTCCATGGACATAACATGAATAACTACTATTGTGTTCAATTTTCACTCACTCAAAATAAAAAAAATAGGCCTCTTCCTCCGCTACCAAAGAAAATAAATTGGATCCTCAAAAGTCATCTCTACAAATAACAACAAAAAGAGGATCACTGCTGCTCACTCCATGGATTCAGCCAAGAATAAGTCAGAGACCACCTCATCCAATTTCACATCTACTTCTTTGGGTAAGTATCTTTCCTCTACCCTGGTAAAATCAGCTACTACTCTTGTTTCGTTTGCTTTTGAGACTATAAGTCCTACACCTTTTAAGAATTCCATTGTTCCCAATGTGTCTACCTCCTCTTATGCATGTTGAATAAATTAGTTCAAATTATAGTTCCATAAATTCCATTACCAAAGAACCAATTACTAATCCTAGTACAACTCCTTATAATAATATTTTTTCCTTGACATCTTCTACTTATAAGAAAATAGAACCCTTCTACCTCTTTTTGTTGATCAATGGGTATAAACTAAGTAATTGTATCATTGATTTTGGTGTCTCTAATAACATCATGTCTGCAAAAGTTGTCAAGGCCCTTGGTATCACTCTCACCCCTGTTGTTTTTCGGTGTTAATCCATGAAACATAAATAAGTACCTCTCATCAGCTAGGTCAAATATGCTCAAGTGGCATTTGTATATTTTCTAGAAAGAAAGTCCAGATGAAAATACTTGTAGCCAACATTCCAACTTCATATGGGATATTGCTGAAATGGAGTTTATGTCAGGATATTGGTGGAGATATATATATGGATTGGTCATATGCCACCTTAATATTAAATGGAAAAATGAAAAATATCCTTCCTACAAGAAAGATGAAATATACCGTTCAAAACAAAGATAACCCAAGGGCATAAATTTTGTACCAAGATTTAAGATAAGAAAACTATTTCAAAACTTCATAGGAAGATGTTGAGCTGACCATATTGATGGAGGAGTGCCCCAATTTAATTGATCCAATTGAGAAACTTCATGATGATTTGATGGATCTAGAATTTAACACTATACACTTCCCATTGAATATGGATACAAGTTATTTATTTGGTAGTCATGAAGAGGAGCATGTATATCTTGAATTGCCTCACATAGTAATCATGAAATGATAATAAATATATATCATAAATAAAAATTAATGTAAAATGAATTCTTGGAATATGAGACCTAGGTTTCCATTCATCTTATAAACATATGACATGATAACTTAACTCATGAGTATGATTGTGAATATGAAGCTTTCTCTTTTCCATTTGAAGAAGATGACCTTTCCGATGAGGATAAAATAGATGAAAAGGTACTCCAATCTTGCAAGGATGATTTCACTTAAGAACGTATCTCCATCATGGAGATGACTACTACATTTCTAGATGGTCATGATGAGGAAAGTGATGATATTGATATTTCTGCCTCAAATTTGTGTTCATTATCCTTTCAAGAGGATGAAACACTTTTCAAGTAACACAATAGTGACCATCAGGTCAAGAGTGGGTCAGTGTGTGTGAAAGATGACCATTTTAAGAAACATGTATACATAGAACTTCAAGAAGCCTATGATGGTGTTGTAAACATCAAGGAAATTACTAAGAACCATAGTTCATGGAAACAATGGTCATGTAGAGTGTGACAAGAAAAGAGAAAATTCCCATCAGAGAGAACAAGACAAAGGGTGGACATGGTGAACCAGCAGTATTAAAGTGAAAAATTAGAAATAAAGAGTAAGCGTGAATCTAAAAAATTTACTAGAGAATGGAAATGAAATTTTAGGACAACCAAGACAATGATCTATTTAGATGGATCTTCACTTGCAGGAGGAGTTATAAAAATTCTCTCAAGATGAAACATGAAAATTTCTCCTTATTAAGCACATTGAGATATGACAGTAGTAGCTAGTTTTCCTTAGCATTGAGGAAGGGGTAATTCATGGAACCAGTGAACGGGTTTGTGGAGAAACATCATTTTGTGCTACACATGCATGTGTAACATTTGGAGAAGTAGAAGCAGTAAAAGTGGGTTTTCCCCTGTATGTACCATAGGTGATTTCAGTTTGTTATGTTTCCCCTTTACTTGTTGTGTGTTTTATCTTTCTTATTGAATGGTGTGTTTAATTTTATTTCATTTTTTTCCCCCCTTTTCATTCCACATCCTTGTTGAGACTCTATTGCCCAATGGATAATGCACCATTCCACTAAAGCATAAATTAAGATTATGGAGTTCCTTCTTGCCTCATTTTAATTTCAAGTCAAAACAAATAAATTCCTTGAGTATGATCCAAATATTGACATATAAAATTTCACTACATTTTATATGAAAACCTCATTGAAATGTTTTCTCCTTTTTGGTCGAATTGGTCAAAATTAGCCTAAATTGTCAAAATTGCCAAATTTGTCTACTTTCAAATTTTGAATTTTGGGAAGGGTTTAAGGAGCCTCATATCAATTCAGAAGTCTTAGTTATAGTAAATAGAGAGTTAAATGAGTTTTACCCATGATGGTATGATTTATAAATCATTCTAGGAGCTTTTGGATGTTTTGGGAAAGATTTCTTCCTAGGAACTTTTGGAGAAAAGGAAGTGTACATGCTTCATTGAAGATCCAGCTGTGGAAGAGGTAGATGCTCTATTCTGGGGGGTGAAGATTGCAACAGAAAAAGGTTTCAATCTCCTGGAAGTGGAAGGAGATTCATTATACACTATTTCTTGTATGAATGGTTCTTCCAATCCTTCCATATCTATTGAAGATTTCATATGTAAAACTAAGTCTTTTTAAAATTCTTTTGTGAATATTTCTTTCAACCATGTGTATAGGGAAGGCAATATTGGTGCTGAATTTGTTGCTAATCTTGGGGTTATCTCTAACGGTCTCCATATTGTCGAGAAAATCTTTGGAATGAATGCAAATTTCATTGAAATCATGAAAAGGGAGGGAGCCTTTAATAATTTTGTTAACTCTCCCACTCATGCCAGTAACCTTTCATGATTTTATCTTTCTTGTGTGAGTTGGATCCATTTGTTCACATGGGCAGCCGGGCCTTTTTGGATTTAGGGAAGATGAAAAAAGAAACAAATGATTCTCAAGTTTGTTTTATTTGTAAGAGATTTTTTGGGTACAGAAGGATGGGAGGGGACTTGGTACACACGAAACCTTCAAGGTGTCCAGAGATATCAAAGGAGGCCAAATTTCTTCTTGAAAAGGTGGGAATGCTGTATTTTCTCAATACTTTCGAGGGCCATGATGAAAGCCTGAGCGAAGTGGTTGCAAAATCTTGGAACGAGGGAAAATTCCAGGTCGGCAATTGTTCCCTTACATTTTCTCCCAAACTCGTTGCTAAAGTGATTGGTCTTGCGCTGGAAGGTAGAAGTATCTTTAAACCTAAATCTGATTATAGTATTGAGATTGACTATTTTTTCCAAGGAAAAGGGGAACCTATTTCTCTTCATAATGGATATGCTAGGAGTAAGTTGCCTTCTCCTTTTGATGAAATTGCCAAACTGCTCATGTCTTATATCACATTGGAAGGTAGATATAAAGTAATATATGGCTACCGTTTTCCAATGTTAAACCATATTCGCAATGCCAAACTGTATAACTTTCCTTTCTACTTATTCTCTTCTCTAGAAAAATCTATAACTATGGTGAAGAAAGGAACTTTCATTTACCCCTTACACCAGGGTCTGATAAAAGCTATCATTTGGTTGAGCACTCCCCTGTTGGGAATAAATGACAAATTTGGGGCTTTGGCTTCAAACATTTCATTGGGTAAAAGGACAGAGAGTATGAAACCTAAGGATGATAGCTGTGATGAAATTGGTCAGGGAAATCCGGTGGCCAAAAGAACTAGATCAAGCAAGGGTAAAAGGGGAGACATGTCTCAGTTCAGTATTTGGGTCGGGCTGAGGAGGATAACATCACCTATGTTTTGGATGAATGCCCTGGTGAAACCCCTTCCCAGAAGGAATCCTCTCATGAGAAAGTGGAAGGGGAAGCAGAGAGCAGTGAGGATGTTGCTAGCTTAAAAGAATAAAGTCTTCCAAGAATACTGCGGAAGCTATCCTTAGTCTTCACAATCTAAAAATGGCTCAGATGGAGCTTTTCTCGGCCTAGGAATCAACTGTCAAAACTCATGACTTCATGAGAGTTTTTGAAAACTACAAACTGAACAATGACATCAACAAGCACAAAATCAGTTTGATCACTATGGACATTAATGAGCTACATGAAAAAGTTGATAAAATGTCTACCCTCATCCTTTGTGAAAACCTCAAAAATGTAAATGCCAAAAGAATGGAAATGGAGAAAGAGATTCCGAAAATGAAAGGAATTATTATGAAAATCAGAGATGCTCATGTCCTTAATGTGAAGAGTATTATTTACCATCTCAAACTGTTGGCTGAAATGATACAGTCCATGGAATTGGCAAAAGAAAAAGAAAAGGATGGCACAGGCCCAAAGGTGGTGATCAAAGAACCTAACTACAAGTACTGGAAGGAGACTATAGCAAATCTGGTCAAAGAATGGAATGGATACATGGAGATGGTGGACGATCTAGTCAAAGATAAATGAAATGTAATGGTTTAGAATCTACTGCTTGTTTGCCTTTTGCTATTAGTTTCATCCTTGGGATTGCTATATAATGTATAACATTTATAATGGATATCATATACTAGTGTTTTTTTTTATAAATATTTTGGATCATGTCTGGCCTTCGAAGGTAAATACTTTGGCCAATATGTAAGTAAACTGTAACTCTTTGTAAGGGGGCAGGGTCCCCCTCAACCCTAACTTTTACCTCTAATAAAAAAAATATCTAACTTTAGTGAAAGGTTTTAGGGGCCTCATGAAGTTTTGGGAGCTCATATTC
The DNA here is from genome assembly GCA_019776745.2 of Taxus chinensis. Lineage (NCBI taxonomy): Eukaryota > Viridiplantae > Streptophyta > Pinopsida > Cupressales > Taxaceae > Taxus > Taxus chinensis. The sequence continues at coordinate 640,021,602 of CM034148.1, read as the reverse complement.
TAGGAATTTGAAAGATTATGGAGCGTACTTCATGATAGAGCAAGTGTGATAGAATTTTGGGATAATAGAAAGTGGAAACCTTTATGACATTAGCACAAGGTGGGATTTTTTTATACATGATTTTTCCATGAAAGGTTTTAGACACTCCGAGTAGAGTTGGAAACCTAAAAAATATTTAAGCGATAGTATATTCAATTCTCTTCGTGAACCACAAGTTGGTTTGGATTGTGCTTATTGAAAAACTCTTCTTGTAACTCAGATCGCTGGCACACCACCCTAGGAAAAATGAAGGTACAAGTAAAATTTGTTTAATAACTCATTTTCAATATTCCCAAATAGACTCATTGGATTCATTGTCTTGTTTCCATGCAATTTCATAAATTATATGGCAAAAAGTCATCAAGGATAGACTTCGGGGTGAAGAAAACACTTTGAGGTACAAAATAGAGGTGTAAACCATGCTCCAACCTCAAATTTTATGCACTTGCACACTTTTGGTATGCCTTTTCACCCTTGGTGCACATATGAGGTAAAATTTCACCCCATAAGTGTGCCCTCTTCTGATTGGCTGGAGTTTTACAAAAGAGAAAACATAAGGATTGACTAAAAAGTGCATGTGAAGGCTTAATTTGACTTGATGGTGGGACCTAAATTTTTCCCTCCATGTGAATTTTTGAACCTCCATTGCACCAAATTGCACTTATGAGGTGAAATTTCACCCCAAAATTGTACTCTCACCCAATTGGTAGGTATTTTTGAATAAGGTCAGGTAAAAACATGAGAAAAAAAAGCATGGGTGTAAGTGCATGTGCAAACCCTATCTCCATCTCCACTCCAAACACACTTTTTCACCCTCAGTACACCCAAAGTGCACATATGAGGTGAAATTGCACCAAGGTGTAAATGGAATTCCAATCTCCACTTCTCCACTTCTCCACTTCCACACCATGTGCAATCCCCACCTTCATCACCACCAAATGAAGGCACCAAAACTTGTTTCCCCCTCACAAAAACACAAAGAATCATAAAGTGAGTTAAAAAAGTGCAAGGCAACCATTAAAGCTCATCTTAGAGCTGGTTCACCATGTTCAAACTTAAAAAACTCTCCTTTGTGCCATAGAGTCCCAAATCTTGTTTACCTCATATCTTCTCATTCCAAACTCCATTTCCCACTAAATTTGGACTGAAAATACTTGTGATGCTACCTTGAAGGATATTTATTAAACATAACATCTGATAACATCCTAAAAAATATATTGATGACTACCTTTTCTAGCCATTATAACCATAGTTTGCTCAAAAACACCATTTTTGCAAAGAAGATTGTAAAAATTCCCAACAAGAGAATCATTTAAAAATTTGAGAATCCATTTATCTCCTCAATCCCATCATTTTGAGATACTACACATGATATAATAAGAATAATTTTTGCACTTGTGAATAAAACTATCATTCCTTGCTAAAAGTACTTGTAAACCCCATGTGCCAAAAATTGTTTTCACATTTTATCTCAAACCCTGCAAGAGAATCCATTCAAAATTGGTAAGTTTTTCCCCCCACATATACAATTATAATGAATCAAAAATCACTTGAATCAGATAAGAATTTCTTCTGGAATGACCAAAGGAAAATTTGCCCTCTTTTTCATTAATGCCAATTTTCAAGCTTTTCCCACAACTAGAACTTGATTTTAAAATTATTTTTGATTATGATGTGAGAATCTCACTGAATTCGGAGCATCCATTCGTCTTGAGAATGGATTTTTAATGAATTAAATAACATATAATTTGGATTTTATTTAATCTCATTTTTCTCGAAATAGCAAATCAACTACCCGTAATAGTGAAATACACTCAAATTTGTAGATTTTTCAGAACTGGATGCATCCATTTTCACTTACACCATAGCATTCCCACTACTTTCTAATGCCATTGGGATCATAATAACAAAAAATGAAGCCCCACAACTCCAAATACAAGCCCATTCCAGTTCTATTGGAGCACATGAATTTTAATGATCTGAAGCAAAGGATGGAAGAGGGAAAACTCATTTGTGAAATTTAGTCATCATGAATAGGAGGATTGTTGATAACAAAATCCAATTTAATCATTCAAAGTATTTCACTATGGGAACCATGGTTGAGAGTGTTGCTATGTTTCTTCTAGGGATTCTCAAGAAGTTTCAGATACTTGGCATGATTGTCAAGTCTAAGGTGTGTATGGTACAAGTGCATTCTGCATAATGATTGTAAGATGGGTTATTTATCATATGGAAGATATGATATCATGTTCATATGTTCATCCTACCATTTCTTATAGAGGTGAAGAGGTGAAACAAGAGATTTTAAGATATACCAAAAGGTGACCATTCCATATTAGGCATGAAACATCATTTCTAGGTCTAAGAAGAAATGTGTTCTAATTAGATAAACATCCAAGGAAGATTCTGCATAGATGCGACACTCATATTTACCATTAAGGAAGAGCGAGGCTTCATTTTGCAACATATATCTTCTCTCTCTCTTCTTCTATTTCTCTCTCTATAATTCTATTTATTTGTTGAGGATGATTTTTTTAAAAAAGTGACTTAATTTAATTAAAGTTTCTATTTCTTCGTTGGGAATTACACTTTAAGTTGAAAATTCACATGGAAATGCAAAGAGCCACCAGATTTGGCTATAAATTGTAATGCTCTCTCCATTCCAAGGGATCAATTTTTACCCTCTCTAGCAACTTGTATTTGTCTATTTCATTACATTGTAATTTTCATCCATTCTCATCTTGTCACTCAACTGAGCACATGCTAGAATTTGTATGTGGTTTAAGGAATTTTTGTATCATTTGTGGAATGAATAAGACTTAATAAAGCTTTGTATTTGTCTTGCAATTATCCATTTCATTATCTTGTGATGTTGTGTTTAGATTTCCTGTTTCCTCCAATTGAACTGGACATACTCTGAGTTATCAGTTGATGGAATCTATGTTACTACCATTAACATAACTCCCTCTCCCTCTTTTCCCACTATTTATCTTGTAGTATTTCTCCCCTCCACCTCATACATTTCTCCCTCTCTCACTCATATTTGCAATTACAACAAGGGTGTTTATGTGCTTTCACTGGTCTTTGAACACCCCAAAGAGTTAGAAACAATGTAAATAATCTAAATTTCAATAAATAGGAGCTGAACCATATTGAAGTGGAGGGATTCAATCCCATTAGCATTGACGAAGCCCATATTTTGGCCTTGAAAAAATATTTCCTCTAACAAGAAGCTACATAAGTATAAGGGAGGTTGTGGAATATTACAAAGCAAGTCTTGAAGCCATGTATTACTACTTCAAGCCACAAAATACTACAAATTTGTATAGGAGATAAAAAGTATTGAAGGATGAATATTTGAAGCCACAAACATTTCAAAAAGGTTGAGTGGTTGTGTTGAGGATACAATGGCTCTTTTGAGCCTTAACTTCTTATTAGTCCATAATTTTAGGACTTTGAATGAGCTGCATATATGCTTATATAAACAAATCCAAATTCTCTTAAGGAGTCAATTAAAAGCACAAATTTGGAGAGTAGCTCATAGATAAATTCACGAATTATAGAAGAGTGTAGGTGTGAGTCTTATTATCAAAACAATGAGTATTTAATAGAAATAATTATTACATGATGTATTGATTATATCATTGGTGATCAATGTGTGTGTGTGTGTGTGTGTGTGTGTGTGTGTGTGTGTGTGTGTGTGTGTGTGTGTGTGTGTGTGTTATCATTTAATAAGTATACATGAATAAAGCTTGTTAATGTGTTATTCTATTATAGAATTCATTTTTTTGGTTATTTCATGCTTAATTGTGTGTTTTCCATGTGTGATTATGGGGGATGCATGGTCGAAGGTTTTTGAATCCCTAAATTTTTATTCATTTATTAGATAAGTCCCACATTATGAAACCGGGTCTTATTCTTTATCCTTTCCTATTCTTTAGAACACACACATTTGGTGGAAGAAGAATATAAAAGTTGTATGCATGTTTTAGAATAAACAAAGAAAATACAAGCCCCATTATAGAAGATGAATACACATTTAGATGTGTGTGGATATAGTGGAAAAAGGTGACACATGCAAATATTTGGATTTATAGGGAAGTTACACATGCGAGAAAGTTTAATGCTCAAAGGAGTAGTTGGGATAAAAATAGAAAGTCAACTATAATATTATTGGGTGCATAATGAGGTGAAGTAAGTGACGTGCATACAAGAATTCATGTAAAAAAATAGAGTTTCCAAAAATAGCCATAGAAGCATGCACGACATGGGAACAATCATCCAAAGCATCAAAACTTCCAAGCGAAAAAATCAGTATTCCATGAAACAAGTAAAGTTGGGATCTAGTGACGTTGGTATATCCACTACCTGAATGTAATTGATACATATTTTTATACTAAACTGAAGGGATAAATATAACTCTTTTTTCAACTAGTGAAGGACAAGTTCCCCACTAGTATAAATACCCCTTAAGGGTTCATCGTAAACAACACACCAATATGAATATAAAGATAAAGTATTATTGTACTAATTATAAATATAATTAATAATTTTCATAAAGTTACTATGTTTACTTATTCTTATGGATAAATCTTTATGATACAAGAATGCATGATTTTAATATTCTTTTCCTTAGTAATACAATTTATGCACACAAATTATTTTTCCATCTTTTCTAAACATGATGGTAGTCCATGTTCTCTTGCACTTCAGGTGAGTGTGATAGGATGTTTCTTAGTGTGATAGGCTAGCATGAGTGGTAAATCTTTATTGAAATGAACTAGGGTGTGGAGAGTTTATACACATGTAGTTAGAGTTATGTGGTAAAATATATGCACAACATTTTGGTTTTTTTTATCGAGACTCGTTGTCACTCAGTTGAAGGTGGGAAAGTGGAGGAAATATGATTTGTCTTACTAATGAGAATAATGAGCACTGGTTGGATTGTGTGGAAGAGGATTTCACGTGGAAGCACCCAAGTTGTAAAAATTATTCTCTAAAGGCTAAGTTGGCGAATAATCTATACGATGCTCTTTATGAAAATTTCTTCAATGAGTTTCTAGGGAATTTACATGCTTACCTAGCCACATACTACGTGAATAAAGGTATTAAATTGGAGAATAAATATACTTGGACACCAAAGCACACAAAGAGACTTTATCGAAACGATAAAACTTGGACATGCATTGTTGAATATTGGTAGATTTTTTTTTCATGTTTATAGGTTGGAATATGTGGTGTCTACATTTTCTTCCACATATGAGGCATAATTTTATTTCTCGAGGGAACTGTGTGGATCATATTTAAGGCAATTACCACTAAAAATTAAGAATCTTATGGTAGATTTGGGGATTGAGACTTTTTATATGAATAACTAAATCTCCTGTACGCATGAACAAAACCTTGGGTTAGGAAAATGAAGTAGGAATTAATCACAACGTGGATCCATTAGATAAGTGACAATTGAGGAGGTAATGTTATAAACAACCTCAAGGCAATGCATTAGTAGAGAAAGGATAACTTTGATAAGACAAATCAACCTTAAGAATTACTTGGGAAAAATGAAGTGAGTGGTTATGGTGGGAGGAAGAAGAGAATGTTGACTATGTCTAAAGGAGATATAAAGAGATCACTAAAGCAACAAAGGCTCAACATGATTACGATGAAATGTATAATGCATAAGTTTTCCTTTCTTAACCTAACATGACTACTCATGTGAAGGTCTATACATATTGAGAATCAAGTGATAATAGAGACTAATAACAAGGACGAGATGGGGAAAGAAAAACTAAGAGACATGCTAGACAAAAGATTCCTTTTGTGCACAATCAAATTTCACAAACATCAAAAAAATTGTAGTTTGTAGAAGGTCTTAACACACCAAAGGAATCCATCTTTTGCATGATGATGTTAGGAAAAGATAAATCAGACAACTGGTAACACATAGAGTAGAGAAATTAGAAGTGTCATACCAGCTCAACAAGTAGTAAATAATCATACAAGTGGTTAGATGCATGCACCATCAATACTAATACTACACCAACTAGAAATGAAATAGGAAGTGGCTCTTTTAGAGCACCATAAGCTAGCTTAGGATCACAAGGGAAGGTTATAAAAACTGTGCAACAAGTACCAACATCTAAAATCTTTTATGAAATGTCACAACACCTTGCAAAGTACCCCAAAGTTGAGAATTCCATAGAACATGTGCATTAGTGCTACCTAATTTGACACATGAAGGTGATTACTTACCTAGAGTACAAACCAAGCCTAATTTCTATAAATTTTTTTAGATCGAGCACACACTTAGTATATGAAGCATGATTAATAACAAGCAGTCATAAATTATGTCCAACTAAAGGAGACACTTTTAAAGGAATTCAATATCTTAGAGTTTGATTAGAAAAGCATCTCGATAATCAAAGAGATCACTAAAAGCATGCAAGCATATGATGCATGGTTGAAAAAATTGATCTCAAAGTTTTCCTACAAGATATATTTGACCCAACATGCATAATGGTTTTTTTGGGGGCTCGTTTTCACCATTTAGATGTACTCTGTCCCACTAGACATTCATAAAACCAAGAGAAGAATTGTAAGTGACATTGCACAAAAAATAAATTGGTAGTGTGGATATTGGAATTAGCCCATTTTTGGAAGCACAAATCACATTTATGGTGAATCATCTAGAAAAAATAACTGCAAACAACACATGAAACATGAAGTTGTAATTGGTGTACAAATTGTGAATTAGAAGGCCATATAAAGACTACATGTCCTCACTGCAAGCCATAGTAGGCAATAATCATGAAGAGCATGGTAGGAATTTATGATGACAACGGTTATGGAAGAGGTAGACGAAAAGGAGGAATATTTCTACCAAGAACTTGTTATAATTGCGGTTTTCACCAGATTATTATCAATGAGATTGCCCAACATTTTCTAATTATACCCATATTGTTAGGAGTATAAAGTGTAAGACCACCTTGATATTTATGTGACCATGTTAGAAAAGAGTGAAAAGGGTGTACGAATGACCAAGATCATACAAAATGTACCAAAGGGTCTAGAATAGGCAGATGAACCAAAAGTTTATCAAGGGTTAAAAATACAAATAACTACTAGAAGAGATGGAATGAATGTATTTGATGGGGAAAGAACTAGATATATGGCATCCACTGAATTGAATAGAGAGTTTTCAAATGGGCACTGGGACCAGAACATGATCTAGTAGGGTATGGGCTACATTATTCCACTATCTGGGTGTTTCCCTATCGCCCCCCCTATATATAGATGGCGGCCCGACCCATATATAGATAGGGCCCTAAAATATCAAACCCTTGTTACAAAAAATTTGGTGGGAGAAATTTACAGACAGGGAATAATTACTTAGATGAAATGTAACAAAAGGATGTTTTATAGTAAACTAAGGAAATGGTGCAAAAATTTTAGGGTGAAATTTAATTTTTGAGAGAGGTAGTGCATTCCAGACATGAATTATAGAGGATACTTGAACTCGATGATGTGAAAAGAAATGAGTTTTGAGAAGTGCACAAACTATTGTGCATTAAAGGAGTAATTATCATACTTATCCAATGCTTTTCACACCAAATTAGGAATATGGTGCTTGGGGAACAACTAAACACGCACAAACAAAATAAATTAAGTTATCCAAAATACAAGAGTATGATAGAAAAAATTAATGTTAACACATGTATGGATAGGTGGAATATTAATGGTATACTAGTATAAATTGGAGCTAAAGTTAAAATCTTAACAAAAAATGCTTGGAATAAGATATTGTGACTTGCACTTCATCCTTTACCACATGTTTTGTTCTTAGCTAACAAGACACATATTATACCAATTGGATATTTGAAACAAGCATTTATTAACATCATGGGGGGTAATGTTTCATGTATACTTTAAAGTGATTAAATTAGCAAAGGTAGATAAATTTATAACATTATTTAACAAGATATGGGGCTATACAAAAAATGCCAAAATACACTTCAAAATGTGCTACATAAGCTTTTAAAATGATACACAAACGTAATAATTATGATGGATCATACCTACGGGAATTATGTAAGTTGAGAATGTCAAAGAGCATGAAGATTTGGAGAACATATATAATATTAAAGACTAGAGGTTTGAAGAATTTTGAACCAAATATGGATGGAGTATTACAATGTAATGACACACAATCAATCTTGGGCACTACAAGTGCAACATGTGATAACTAAGCGCATGCATCTTATGAATTGATTGGATGTGACTGTGGTACAATAAAATCAAACTAAAAATAAGATACAGGTGAGAATTCCATATCAAGGTTAAAGTATTTCAGGAAAATAAGCAAAGAAATGTAGCTCCAAAGCCGAGTTACCAAGAAATAGGTGATTTTTAGGATTATTTTCAGCAGATGGAAACACACATGTCTACAAAAGAAGATTGCATAAATTGTATGGTATATATAGTTAGGCGTAAAAATGGAAAGATGGTGGGATACTAATAGTTCACACTTGAAAACATGGGACCAAGTAATTGAGGCCATGTGTGTAATTTTTTTATCAAGAGAATCATATGAGAAATCTTCCTAGCTATAGTGGAGTAAAAAAGAAAAAAACAACACTTAAACTGGTGTGAAGAAGTTTGGCGTTTAGGTACCACAACTTTAAGACAAGAGTTGTGGATTAAATATTTCTACCATACCTTGAGAATTTGGGTGCACATGTGGTGTATGTAGATTAAAAATCACACAAAGAGATATCAAGGTGGGAGGACTTGAAAGATAATTTTGTACATATATTCTCTTTTACATCAAATACATCCAAGTTAAACCCTTCAATGTAGAGTATCAAATGCACAATTTTGGGAGTGAAGTTATAACGGAAAAAAATGCTAAAATATCACAAAGAGAAAGGAGTGATGCTACCCATTTTTTTGAAAAGCGCAACACAAATACTGATTCCAGCGAAGAAGAAGATGATATCTTGATGGCATGCAATTTAACTAGAATAGGGAAACAAAAGACGACTCACCAAATTCATAAAGGTTTTAGATTTTATAAGGTAGCTATTTAAATTTTGAATCTTCATATGGTTTTAGAGATGTCATTGATAAGAAGTGGTCCATATAACGAGCCATTGAAATCTCAAAAAGTAAATATTGTTACAAAAGAATCACCGAAGATTATAACTATGGGGACTATTGGTCTAAAGCCAAAGTCACTAAGATTGTAAAAATTCTACATAACTATGGGAGCTTATTTCCCAAAAGCTACTGGGTGATAAAATGAACACATTACATCATTGGGAAATATGCACATAAAATTAGTTAAAGGTGTAAAACCAGTACACAAAAGACCCCTAACAGATGAACCCAGACTTACATGCAAACGTAAAAGAAGAGATCAATGGGATGTCAGTTACAAGGGTAATTATATCCATATACCAATCAAAATGGGTAAGTACAATGGTCATAATCATTAAGAAATATGGGTGCATAAGGATCTACATTGATTACAAAGTAATGGATGTTGTATGTGTAGTGGATTCATTCTCAACACCTTTACAAAGAAAATTCTAGGAGTGATAGAAAGGGAGATCTATACATTTAAAAATAGATTATCAGGATATTATTAGGTACAAATCACTAAAGAGGACTGCACAAAAACAAACTTTGGGACTAAATGGGGGTATTTTACATTCACAATAATGTAATTTGGACTGAATAATGTACCGATAATTTTCGTACTCATTATTGTGGCCACGTTTGGGGATTTCATCCTCAAATTCTTGGAGGTTTATTTGGATGATTGGACTATTTATGGGTTTGTCAAAAAACCATTGTGAATGATTGTGTCTTATGTTTGAGCATTGCCAAAAGTTTCTGATCTCATTAAACCTAAAAAAGTGTGCCTTTTCCAATTATTTTAGAACGTTGATAGGCCACATAATTTGCAAAGATGGGTTGCTTGTTGATTTGGTGGAGATAATAGTAATTCTAAAATTAGAAACCAGAAAAACACAAAGGGGGTGTGTGTATGTTCCTAATAAATTGTAAATTTGATTGAAATTTCATTAGGAGGTATACAAAAATAGTTGTACCATTAGATAATCTTATCAAAAAGTAAGGACCATTTGAGTGGGGGCAACCAATTAGGAAAAGGTGTTTGATAAGCTAAAGGAGAGACTTTAAAGTGCACCTATCTTAGGATTCCCTGATTGGAATAAATTCTTTCATGTACATGTTAATGCATTAGGAAAATAATGGGAACAATACTTGCACAACTATGGGAAGGAGACTAAGATCACCCGATATTTTTTGCAAGATGAAAGATGATGCACATTGAACAAAACTACACCACAATAGAAAGATAGTATCTTTTGGTCACAAAATTTGTCTTCTATTATAAACATATGACACTAAAAAATATAGTAAATAAGGTAGTGTTTTATGGGAACATATGTATGTGGACAATCTTGTTTCAATAATTTCAATTCTTGGTAGTAGTAAAGCTTGGAAAGAACAATGTAGGGCCTAACCATCTTTCATGTGTAACTACTAGAGAAGAGGTAAACAAAACTAAGATGGGATGGATAATGCGTAAGTATTACAAATCAAAAGTGACCAAGATGGACTAAATTATATAGAGTAATTATTTGAAAAGGGGATTGCAGCGGAAAAGTAGAGCATACATACAAATAGATAACTTATAGTAAAGGTTGTGCCATATATCAGATTATCAATAGGAACTTTACAAAATGGAGTGAGATATGGTATTATGGAGATGTATGCTAGAGCATGAAAAAAATAAAACTTACAAGAATTGCACGAGCGAATATGCAGTGGACACTATGTAGGTGATACAACCATGCATACAATTTTAGTACTAGGGTTATGGTGGAGAAATATATTTCATGTTGTGAAGGGATATACATGCACATGTGATACTTGTCAGTGCATTGGAAATAAAAAATAATAGATATGTAATGCCTTTGTGTCTAACTATTACATAATAGCCATTTGAAAAATGAGCCATTGATTGTTTAGGGCCAATAAATCCTACTGTGCATAGAAGTGGTATGCACTACATTATCACAACAATAAATTATTTGACAATATTGGAAAAATCTGCACCCACTTAAGATTGTATAGTAAGCACATTGGAAGATTCATTTGGGAAAACATTATAAGCATGTATGAGTGTTCGTTGAAATTAACAAGTGACAGAGGCTCTCACTTTATAAATGAAATAGTGCACATAATATTGACATAATTTATGGTCACACATCATAAAACCACTCCATATCATCCATAGGTGAATGGGTCAGTTGAAGCCTTTAATAAGATATTAAGCAATAAATTGACAAAGGTATGTAAAATTGGAAGAAAATATTGGGATGAAAAGGTAGCAATGGTTCTATGGGCATACAAAAACACATGTAAAAGGTTAAATAGATAAATTGAATTCCAGTTAGTGTTTATAAAAAAAAAAGTGTTTCCTTTTGAGTTTGTGGCTCCATCGATATGGATAACATGTGTTGCAAACTTGGATAATGAATAATCATTAATGAAATGCCTTACTAAAATCTTACAATTGGATGAAATAAGATAACATGTAAGATGGAGCCAAGGATTGGAGAAATCATGCCAAAAATCTTGGCATGATATACATATAAAGAACAAAAATTTTACTATAGGCTCAAACAAATTGCTATATGACTCAAAATTCATGCGAACCCTTGAAAAATTCAAACACATTGACTAGGGCCATATGAGATATATGAAATCTTTCCTATCGAGGCATGTAAGTTGAAGGACCTCAAGGGGGAATTTATACCAAGTCACTTCATTAGGAGTAGGCTTAAATCCTACTTCCTGTGAGGGTCGCGATTGTAATCAAATAAGGTGTATGCTATTAGGTTAGGTTTTATTTCAATCTATTTGGATACTTTATTTCATGAATTTATAAGAGTTTGATTTTGAGGATTTCTTTCTGTTATAATAAGAATACATGTTTCGTGTGTGAATCAAATCCTTATAATTAGTTTAGAAATATTGTTCTCAAATATGAAGTGAAAAAGAGTTCCTTAATTTTTTTCTAGTCTTCTAAGTTCTTTTTAAAACAAAAATAAAGAGGACCATGTGCTCAATTTAATTAGGGAGGATAAACTATATTTATTCACTATGCATTAAAAATTTATAGAAAAAGAATACATAGATACACACCACATGGAAGAAATTAATGTAGTGGATAATTCAGTGAGACCGATGTTGTCCATGTGTCTGATTAAGAAAAATATGGATTTTACTATTAAGATGCTTAATTTGATTGTTATTGTAGCAGTAAATGATTAATCAATTAAGTACATAAAGTAATCCAGGAAAACTAAGCTATAAAATGTGAAACCCTAGTTGTAATAAAGGGATAAAATGACTTAGCTATTTCAAAGAGATCCCAAAGGTGCACAAAATTGGAAAATTGGAAAATATGAAGCATAGACTATTGCACCGAAACTCAGAACATTGCAGATCTGGAGGAATATGCTGGACAAGGGTGCTTAGAAAGGGGCAGGGGAACTTGCGGGTGCTACAAATTGGTAATGGATGCCCATGACTACAAAAATTCTCAAAAAACCATCTTTCATAGGTCGCGAGGTGCTCATTGTACTTTGCATTTGGTCGTTCTAGTATGTCGCATAATGTTTGCCGAGGTCATTGTAAACCTGTAATGAAATAATGAACTATAAAACCCTCAAAGAGACATCCAATACTAAAAATGAAAGATGAAAAATGAGGGGTTGGACTGTCCTCAGCTATCAAACAATTGATTTATTGACTGAACGTTGTACTACATTTTAGACCTAATGTATTTATATGTGTGTGTGTGGAATCGTTCCCTAGGCCGCACTTGATAACGAGCAAAGTATCTAGATGTAAATAAATGTAATAGATGTGTGCATGGCTTCCCTGCTATGAAGTGTATGCAGAATAATGTAGTACCTTTCCGTTGAATGGATGCTAGAATGCTCTTGAATAACCTTTGGATGCAACCTTAGGTGGTGATAGCTAATGCTTAGTGCTTGGTCCCTTATTATGATCACATAACTTTATTTTTATATGATTCCCTTGCTTAAATTTTGTAATTAACCCCGAAAAGGCTGACTAAAAAAATATAAGATGCTCAAACGACTAGAAATGACCCAAAATATGTGAACAAAGTATAAAGAGGTTAAGGGCACCTAAAGGGGACGGGGGCACCTGACGCTGGCATTTTGAATGGGCGCTGATGTCTAGAATGAAAAATGCCGAGGTATGAAAATAAAAACTAAGATAGAAAGGGTATAAGACCAAAAGTGGCAACAAAAAAAAAATGGTGAAATACATGGGTTGATTTGTACTTTTCTTACTTAGGAATCATATGAATAGTAGTATGTGATCCAGACTAGATATATACCCAAAGTGCATGATTTTGTGTCTACATTTGGCCCCACTTTATGTTGTTAAGCGAAAGCTCGATAACATAAAGTAGATAGAGATGTATACCTGATAACCATGTAGATCGATGGCGAGAAGCTTTCCGAGAGACAAGGAAAAATGTGGAGTGATAAAAAGGTGGAGCGTAGAGACTAAAGATGAGAAAGTGTAAAAAGTGATAAGATAATGACGCTATGGCAAAAACACATCTTTCAGATGTCTCCAATGTGCCTGTTGTTGATGTTAATGCTTGTGTGTTTGATGTTGTTATCGATGTAGGATGATGATGAATGATGTTGACTACCACTTCCCATGCAAACGAACCTGCAAAAGAGAAAAATGAAAAAGTAGTCAAATACGCATGTATATGTGTAAAAAGCATGTTAAAAAGTATGTAAAATGAAAAATGTGAAAAAGGAACATGTGTACCTGATCTATGATGAGGAAAGAGTGTATAAAGGATCCTTTAGATGTTATATAAGATTGAGTTTTTTTGGTGATCTCACGCCAGTTATGCCGATTGCGAGTTTTTTGGGTGATCTCATGCCAATGATATGGAAGAAGTGTAAGGAGAAAAGTTTGGTGTCATCCTCCAACCTTTAATTAATTCCCACAATATGGAACACCACTGCATATGGTGTTTAAAAATCCAATCTGGTTCGACTAATTCCATTCCAATGTTGAAGAAGACAATGCTGAATGTTGTAGTATGGTGGCTGCTAAGGAATATCTTTCTTGTAAAAGTAGTTGTGTGGAGTGCTGTAGATTGTTCTGCACTGAATAATTATGTGTAACTTCTCCCTACTCATAGGCATCTAGGAAGGGTGAGGGGCGCCTAGATGCAAATGTCTTGGTCTGGGCGTTGGTTTCTGTGTTGTGTCAAGGACCCAAGTCAAGATTTGAGCCTTGTCCAATGCTGATGATTGTGTTGTACTGGTACTATGCTATGTTGAATTATGGCTATGAATTGATGCATGGGGTGATTGATTCACCCAAATGATGACCCCCCTCATTTGGGGTGTATGCGAGATCGATGAGGAGTATGCGGCCCAAAGGAGGACCGATTAGTGTGCTGAAACTATGCCCTACAGGGGGGAGGGAAGTGTTCTTGGTGAAAACCAAGGTACAAACAAACAAAGTGGCTAGGAGACAAGTGTTAGTATAAGAAAACATGCATGTAAAATGTAAGCTAACAAACATACATGTAAAATGTAAGTTAGCAAACAATCATACATTGTGTAATTTAAGACGTAAGAAGACAACACACAAGAATATAATATATACCACAAAAGTGGGTTTCAAACATGGGTAATCAATCACAATGTTGGAAGACAATCAAGACCAACTAGGACCAAATGTAGATAAGTGTGCACACAAGACAAAGGGAAAATCCCGAAAACAGTGGTAAACAATGACAAGAAAGAATAACCAATGTAATAGACAAACATGGGGGTAAATAGATCTGCAAGACAAATACTACACATGAAGTAACTGTTAGAATGCTAGGAAGATAAAATGTATGTCAAGATGTGTATAACCTAATAAAGTAATGTGCTATGGAACAAAAATGAAATAATAACTCCTGTAGTGTACGAAAGTGGATGCCCCCAGGAGATGCTATGGGATTGGTAATAGGTATTGTGTCATGCATCCATGCTATGTGTATAGATCTATAGAATTTGTGATCACAACTAGAAATCAAGTGAATGCACATGTGTATATAGAAAAATATAATGACATACAAGATATCTATCTAGCATGTGTAATAAAGTGTACATGTAACAAGTAAGTGTAAGTAAGACTAAATGCGACCAAGATATGCAATATGCTATGGAGTGTAGATGGAATGGAATGTAGAGTGTGATAGGAGCTGTGTGCCCCTTGAGTGAGTTTGGATGAATATTCAAGTGATGAGGTTCACTTATACATGCCCCTTCAACAGTCAACAATGAACTATAGAGTAAGAGTGCGTCATCAGAAAATGGTTTGAATTTTGTATACGAATAAGATGTGATCGTCAAAGCACAAAGTGTAGAGTGTAAGTGTGTGAGTAGATGAGTCATTGCATGTGTGAGTGTGGTGAGGTCCACTTGAGATGTAGAACCTCAACAATTAAGTATGGACCATGGAACTAGATTGTGTCATAGGGTAATGATTGCAGTGTGTGCAAGTGGATGTCAAAAAGATATATCATGAATGTGTAGAGTGTGGAGTGTGTATAATGAAAAATAGATGCTGTGATAAGGAGATGAGTGCGTGATGTGTGAAGTATGTAGTGTGTAGTGTGTGAGGTTCATGTGTATAGGATGCCTTCAACAGTCATGTGTGAATAGTAACACGGGACTTCGTCGTCGGGTAATAAATTTGTCTCATGCGTAGTATCTCTTAAGGTGCATGACATTGAGCGGGTTCTTTAATGGCTTTCCCAAAAGAGATGCAAGGTGATAGACACCACCACTAAGATTATGTATAATGATATAAGGGCTAATCCAGTTGGGCCTGAATTTACCTTTGAGAGGGGATTCGAATTTTGTGTTTTTTTAGTTTTCTTTCAATAAAAGGTACACCACATTGAACTCACGAGGACGAGTTTTGTGATTGTATGCTTGGGTGATGCAAGAATTTTAAGTATGAATATGTTCAAGTGCTTGGAAATGGCGAGAGTCCAACATTTCTAGCTCATGTAAGCATTTTTCACAATAGTCTTCGTCTTTAAGAATACCTTTGAGTGAAACATGCAATGATGGTATCTTGAGTTCCAGTGGAATGATGGCATCAATACCGTAGAATAGTGAAAAATAAGTAGTGTTGGTTGACATACGTATACTAGTTTGATAAGCCCATAGAGGGTAAAGAATCTGATTATGCCATTCATCACCACTAGTAGAAACGGTCTTGTGTAAGATTTTGACAATAGTTTTTTTGATGGCCTTCGCTTGGCCATTTCCCTATGGATAATAAGGAGTAGAAAATGATTGTTTAATTTTAAATTTTGCGCAATTTTTTTTGAATTCCTTATTGTTGAAAGGGGAGCAATTATCTTTGATAATGGTAGAGGGAACACCAAAGTGCGTAATGATGTGAGTAGTGATGAAACCACAAATGTCAATACTAGTTTTAGTTTACAGGGGTGCTACTTTGACCCATTTGGTGAAATTGTTTTTTACACTAATAATAAACTTGTGTTCATTAACTGATTGAGGATTTATCATACTAATAAGATCAAAACCCCATAAAGAAAATGGCCATATTGGGGTGATTTTTTGGAGATCATATGCATGTGTGTAGTGAATATTGCCATGATTTTGACACTTGTCACAACGTGTAGCATATTCAAGGCATTCGTGCTCCATGACAAGCCAATAATAGCCTTAATGTAAAAGCTTTTGTGACATGGATTTTCTAGAGAAATGGCCACCGCACATGCTATCATGTATTTCAGAGATAACACTGGGAATGTTGGCAAGCCGTAGACATCGTAACAGATGAACATCAAATACACGTTTAAATAATTATGCTCCCATGATGAAATAATGGGTGGCCTCACGTAAAAAGTGATGAGCTTCATGTGGTTACAACTCATCATGAACAATTTTTCGGTACAAAAAATTGTAAATCAAAGAAAACCACTTGGGATTGTCATGCTTACGTGTGATGGCACAAGCTGCTAGAGGGAGAGTAGTAGTGGAGGGATGTCATAAGTGCCTAATAATGAACGTGGCATGCTCATCAGAAGATCAAAAAATGGTGGTGCATATGTACCATTGAATCAAAGAATATAAAATTTCTGGTGTGCATTTAAATTATTCTTGGGGTGGCTAGAGTAGTTATGGGAACTCTGTATTTAGGATATTTTCCAGTTCTTCCCACCCTACAAGTTCCTTTGTTTCTACATCCAACACCAATCTAGAAATGTCTGACACCTACTTAGGGGTCATCTCTTCACCCTTTTAATTTAACTCCCTGATAATTCTAGCAAATCCTGATGCAATTCCCTCCAATGCATCCATTTTCCACACAACCATTGAGCCAAATTCCTTGTTTCTTACCTTATGTGTATCTCTTACAAAATTAAGCAATTTCTATTTCTATGCAATATTAGCCATGATCTCCTCCCGTCTGACCTTGTTGTCTTTCTTGGTGGCTTGCACTTTCTTAAGTTTGGTCTCCTCCTGAGTGGTGTGCACCTTGAGGATGGGATCAAGGTCTTGAGATTTCTCAAACGCGCACCTTGTCTTATTTAAAGCTTCTTTGATCATGGTGCCCAACACTTCATACTTAACTATTTTGCACTCTACAGATTCCTTATTCTTTTTTGGCTCTGCAGCCAAATATTTTTCTGCCAACCTTGGTACATACTTCTTCTCATGTAATAACATACACACTAAATCTCCTAAGTAGTGCAACTCAGATGTATACTCATCCTTGACTTCATCCACTAGGTCAGGGCATGAAATTGTGATGTCATTTATTATCTATTTGGCCTTTCTATAAACATAATTTGTATGATTTTTTATTTCCTCCAAATCCTCTATAAGTCAATGAACCTCCTCTTATTTATCCTTTTTATCTTCCAATAACATCCTTATTGTGACACCTTTGTCCAGATTACAGAGCATAATTTCGGCCATTATTTTGTTTAAAGCATTGCTTACTTGCTCATCTTTTAACTCCGTGGGGTTTATTGTTGTGAGGACCGTACTTGGTCCCTTCTTCATTTTACGCCTGTCATATGTATCATTATTGATTTCAAACTCAGGTTCCTCCATATGAGTTTGTATACTCCATAAAATCATCTTCTTTGTGTGCATTTTCATGCCCTCGGGGTTAATCATTTACCATCCATATAGTTACTTTCTTGGTGCTGTGCTCTGGAACCTTGTGTGCAATACCTTTAACTGATCATCAATATAACTCATCTATGGTGGTCACATGATGTCCTCCTCCTTCTTCCTTCTGCTACTATGCCTTCCTTTCAATACCTCCTCAAAACTTGGTTGTGCATTCCTTCCATCTCCTCCTACCACATCTAAGCCTCCTCTAGTAGGCTTCTCCTCATCATTCCCTTGTTATTATTATTCATCTCCTTTAGAGCCTTTTTCATGCACAGTGTGCATCTCCTCATCATGTTGCATGTTCTCATCCTTATGCTCTTCTTTATTCTCATCTAAATTGTGGATGACCAGGGGCTCTTCAGTGTGTGCGAACTCTTCCTTAGACTTATCTTCTTCATTTTTTTTGACATGTACCAATCATCACCTCTTTTTATTTTTCTTCTCTGGGCTTGGCTTGGTCAGAGTTACCTTAGGAGATTTGTTAAGCACCTCTGAAGTCCATGCGCCATGGCTCTATCTCATGCATTGCTTGTGTAAATTCTTCCTGTAACTATGGTCCAACATGACATATTATTCTTCCTTTGATTATTCCTCCTCCTCATCATTTTACTTTTCTTCTTCTTCCTCTCGAGGAGGGGTTTCCTTGCACACTCTTTTTGTTCCCACAATTTGTTTTCCCTTAGACAATTTCAATATTTTTTCCATTAATATATTTTCCACTTTCCATCCTGGGCTTGAGATACACATATACTCTTACTACCTCCTTCCCCACCATAAGATTTATAGGGGTGATGTCCATATTATCAAACTCCTTCATATCCACATATGATAACTTGGAAGGATATATAAACTTTGTGTGTAATGTGTGGCATTCAACATCTACCTTATCTATTTAAAAATTTAACTTCCAGGCATCCCTGATCTTATTCACTGACATCTGGAAGTATTTGGAAGTTAAGGTGAATGAAAGTTCAGACCATGGGCCCTTTTCTCCACTGTTCATATAAAACATACCCAGAATGAAGCGCTGAAGCAACGAAAATTCTACCTTTCCTTCTAGTATCGAGGGCAACTCCCTCGGCATGCGCCACTCATCCTCGAATGCTTCACACATTTTCTTATACCACTTGCCCACCCAAATATTATATGCATTATTTATTCCTCCATTGCATGTGTAATATGAAAACCTCTATGTGAGGGGACTTGTTCTCCACTGGATATATCTAGACCTTGTCCTTAGGCCCATCTAGTACCCCTATATCACAAAAGACTATTAAAAGTAGTATGGCACCCCAAGTTATCTTCTTACCTTTAACTACTTGGATGCGCAGTTCTTCTCTTATGCCCTTAACAATGAATCCTACAATTTTGTACATTGTATTTTACACCATTTTGTGAGCAATATGTAGCCACTTCTTATTTACCTGTGTCTACCTCTAAGATGAAACTAAATTATAACTTACAAGGTGCGCAGAGACTCTTATGCCTAGATCACTGATACCTGTAACGTCCATTGCGTGACCTCCCCTTTGATAGTTAAGCGTAGTGGAAGTGGCCTCTACTCCTATATCATCCTGTAATTTTGGATCTATTTCAAATCTCGAGCTGTACAAACTTATAACTCTTCTGATCAGTTGCGTAGTAATTAGCATTATTCTCCATACAAAGTAGAAGTAGTCCTCATGGACGTACAACATCAGCCATTGATATAATCATTCTGACTTTCCAAAGAAGGGAAACTCATACAAATAAAGGACTCTAATGCTTTCCAAGTCTTTCTGCACCATGTCATTATAGACCAACTGCCCCTCTATAGTCCTCTGGTCCATTTTATTCATCACTTCCTTGTTGATTTCAAATTCATGTGCCTCCAAGCAATGATTCTAGTCACTAATATTGCACTTAGTCAAGTGTGACTCATATGGCTACCCAATAATCACTTCAGCGGGGTACTACATATTTGAAAACCACTATTCTGGTGCGTTATGTTAGGTTGT
This sequence comes from Taxus chinensis, assembly GCA_019776745.2. NCBI lineage: Eukaryota > Viridiplantae > Streptophyta > Pinopsida > Cupressales > Taxaceae > Taxus > Taxus chinensis. Next base: position 640,001,246 of record CM034148.1, on the reverse strand, counting down.
GGAGCTAAAAATCTTCACTGGTGCATGCATTACAAAGTGATTGGAAAACATAGTAACCATCATTGGTTAGGGGGAGCTGGCATCGGTCACCTAGGACTGACATCGGTCAGCCAAGGAGGAATCGACAACGGTTAGGGCTAAACCGGCGTCAGTTTACCTGTGTGAGGATGTTTTAATTAACTCTTTAGGAATTAGATCTATTTTTATCATTAAAGAAGATATATTGATTGTAGTTGCATGGTTAAGTGCCCTAAGTTTATATACACCTATATAAGCATGAAATCTAGGGTTTAGAAGTAGAAAAAAGAGAAGGATTGAATTCGATCCTTGATTCTCCTAGATTGAGACAATGAAGAAGAAGAAGAAGAGAAAGAAAGAACAAGTTACATGAAGACAGAGTCTCCATGAAGAGGATTTAAATAGAAGGAAATAACAGGTACATCTGAATGGTGAGAAGAGGGTAACATATTCTAATATATTTCCATTATATAGTTATTGTCTCATTGTAATGTCTTCCATAATATGCAAAACACATAGAGTTTCTTCTTGTAGATCCACATGTTGGTGAGATCTTTGTATTATAGATCCATATAGATCAAGTCTTATATTGTAGATCCATGAGATCGTACTATATTGTTGATCCATGTAGATCTAGATATTGTAGAGGAGGTTGGCTTCATGTTTACACATGTTATGCAGTGATGGAGAGACAACTTACTTCCTTGTGCAGAGTTATAGTTTGCACATATTGTAGACCCATGCGAGAGGTCTTCTTGTACATACATAGAAAAACTGGTAGCAGTTCATAGATGTAGTAGTTCCAGGTTATGTGATATTTGTTGGTGGTGTTTGGAGGCATAGTCATAGTGTACTCATGGAGAGATGCATTGTACTCTTGTATTGAAGAGTTGGTTTGTACTATTGTTGTATTATATATATGAGATCTCTATCTTTGGTGGACATAGCCCACATTGGGTGAACCACAGTACATGATGTGTTATGTATGTGTACTTTGTCTTGATTTGGATTAATCTAGTTTATACTTCCATTGCTGTAGATTTTGGGGAATTATTTAGATCATATGTGCATGATTTTGTTTTTTATTAAATCATAGCACTATTTCGCAGTCCCAAATTCTCGATAACTAGTATCATAGCTTGGTTAGCCTAGTTAGCTTGGTTATTTCAAAGCAATGGTTTGCTTCATGGGTTTTTTTATTGGTTTGAATGACATGTATGAGAGAAGGGTTTGTTTTTCCTGATGTGAAGATCACAGGAAGATATTTAATCTCAAGTTGTAGTTGTAAGAATAAGGTTGCTAGAAATTATAATGACTGGCATCAGTTAAGTCGTAACCGACGTCACTAGGGTGACCGTGGTCAGTTGCAGGGTAACCATGGTTGCTTACTGGGTAGCCTAGTTTGAAACAAAAAATCACAGATCTGAAGAATTAAGAAGATGCATGGAATGTATCTTGGTTGCTGAGGTGTCCCTGGTTCTTTGAGGCACAAGTATGTTGGTTAGATTACAGCTCTAGTTATTGAGGTATGGTTTTATCTTGGTATTGCAGTGCTTATCTTATTTTGGTTACACATGCATGTTTGGGAGTGCAGATCTAGATCTCAAAATGAGATAGAGGAGTAGTTATGCATCCTTTCCTGTACTTAGATGCATGGGCTTCGTTAGAGAACATGAATATAGTAGCACAAAATTAAGACGAGGTTTCTATCAGAGAAACATGTTCTTCAGTTAAAGATGTGGTTGGGTATCTTGGTGCTAGTAAGTTGATGTATTTCATCTTGGTGGAGTTTTTATTGCATGTATTATTGTTGTTAAGTTTTTGTTCAAGATTTGGGTGCTTCCTGAAATGATTGTCTCAACACAACTATTAGCTTTGGTCAAAGTGGGCACTTGGTTTGGTGACCTATGCTAATTTGTGGCATTGTGTTAGTTCCAGCAACACCAACGTCAGTCAGGGAACTAACATCGGTCATAGAGGGTAACTAGTACTAGTTAGAAAACCTAGTCATTCTCTGTGATAACGAGTTTTCACATGGTTTCTTACAGTAGAAGAGGGCATGGATGTTTTAGTGTTCTATTTTGGAGGATTGGGTTTCTTACACAGTGTGTATAGGAAAAAATAGTGTTGATCACTTCAATGTTTGGATTAGAAAGAGGACGGAGTTGGCCTTGTTAGTCCAGTGAGACTTTGGGTCAGGTATCTCTATATGGTTCATGTTTTATTTCTTTCATTTGGAGCAACTAATATTTTGTTTGGATAGTGTGCATAGATTTAGACCATGTTTTTGGCGTTATTTGACTTTTATTTCCCAATTGTGTGGAATCTTGAGGATAAGGATATCTAGTCTAAGGATGAGATCCTCAAGGAAAAGTAATGGTTAGACACAGTTGTATGTAATGAAATATGTTGAGTACATAGGATAAAAATAAGTTGATTCACCTACTTCACAAGAAGTCCAAACTTCTGTGATGTAGGAGTATTCTTTGATAAGAAGGGAATTGGTTTATATTTTTTCTTTCATCTGATTTTGTTTCTCACTGACATATTAGATTTTGAGCTTGGTGTTAGAGGTAGTGCAAGGAATTTCGTGTTCAATGGGAGCAAGCCATGGTTCTTGGCACTGCAGGATTGGATACATGATGCACATGCAAAGTGATAGGAGTTTGCTACTATTCAGAGTGGCAGAGGCACTAGTTGGTTTTGGAGGGAAGTCATGGATTTACAGGTATATTGAGTTTATTACTTTGTGATGTCACTTCTAGTTTATTTTGTGGTTCCTGGATATCTGTTTCGGATTACAGTTGGTAATTAGATTCATCTGGGTAAAGATGATAGAGCAATTTTTCAAAGTTTTAAGGGTTAAAGTAGAAAATATGCTAGTTACAGAGACCGGTGTCAGTTAGGATGAACTGTGGTTGGTCGGGAAGTGACCGATGTTGGTAAGGGAGACCATGGTCAGTTTGGTCACAGGTTTGAAAATAGTACTTATTTACCATTTTTTGGTGCCGTTGTTTTATTTTCTTTCATCTTGGTTGGTTTTGTGTAATATGTTGATGACATGTATGCTTCATATTTTCACTTGGTATTAGTTGCATGGTTTAACATGGTTGTTCTTATTAAAATTGATGAGAACAGGATTTATATTCGGCTTTTGGAGTTAGTCGGTGGTAGACTTGGAGCTCCTGGAGAGCCTGGAGAGATGGATGGATGTATAGGTGAGTTTATACATGTGGATAGATTCAGTTTTGTGATTCTATGAAGGTACATATATTTGATTTGAACATGGATTCCTATGAGCATGGTGTAGATGCCTTGAGCATGATTAAGGGATGTTTGTATTTCCTCTTCATTACTATGTTACTCCTTGATAGATATGTTATCTACAGATGAATGTCTTGGACATGTTAGTTGTTTATGCAAGGATGGATTTATAGATTGCAATGTGTAGATTTATTTGAGTTATGCAAGTATTTGTAGATTCATCACCTACTATTGCATGTAGAACTCATTCAGGGATGTTTTTTACCTGGGATCTTGTTTTGCTTTCGCATATTCCAATTTGACTTGTCTTTGGACAGTTGCATTGGTGGTTACATGGAGACATGGATAGATGGATGGAGGACATGGTTAGTTTTACAGGTATGGCTATGGTTGCAGTTGAAGCTCATGTGTGTTAGTCATGATGGATTGGTTGCATGAGAGGCTTGGTGTTATGATTCATTGGGAGCTTGATGTATGGATAACTCAGTTATCACGAATCATTAGTAGCTTCATGTAGGTCTGTGGTAAGTCACAAATTTTTTATCTTCTTGGTTTGAGAAGATCGTTTGATATTCCTAGTTTTATTTTTAAGAGAATTGTTGAAGGAAATAAATAGATGGTCTTCATGGTGTGTTGAGGACAGCGATGTACAGGTATAGGTACATAGGTTCAGCAATTTATCTCCAAGTGGGATATTGTTAGGTTGTGGAGATAAATAGCTTCACTGGAGCATGCATTACAAAGGGACTGGAAAACATAGTAACCATCATTGGTTAGGGGGAACCAGTATCAGTCAATCAAGGAGGAACTAGTAGCGGTTAAGGCTAACCGACATTGGTTACCTATGTGGGAGTGTTTTATTCTACTCTCAGGAATTGGATCTATTTTTAGCATAAAAGTAGATCTATTGATTGTATAAGTTGCATGGTTAAGTTCCCTAAGTTTATATATGCCTATATAAGCATGAAAGCTAGGGTTAGAAGTTGAAAAAAGAGAAGGATTGATTTATATCCTTGATTCTCCTAGATTGAGAGGGTGAAGAAGAAGAAGAGAAAGAAATAACAATTTACATGAAGAGAGAGTCTCCATAGAGAGGAACTGAATTGAAGGAAATAGTAGGTACATATAAATGGTGAGAAGAGGGTAACATTTTCTACTGTATTTCCTTTTTATAGTTATTGTCTCATTGTAATGGCTTGCATAATATGTGAAACACATAGATTTTCTTCTTGTAGATCCACATGTTGGTGAGATCTTGTATTATAGATCCATGTAGATCTAGTCTTGGATTGTAGATCCATGAGATCATATTGTATTGTTGATCCATGTAGATCTAGATATTGTAGAGGAGGTTGTCTTCGTGTTTGCACAGGTTATGCAGTTATGGAGAGACAACTTACTTCTTGGTGCATAGTTATAGTTGCACATATGGTAGACCCATGTGAGAGGTCTTGTTGTAGATACATAGAAAACTTGGTAGCAGTTTAAAGATGCAGTAGTTTTGGGTTATGTGAGATCTGCTGGTGATGTTTGGAGGCACAATGGAAGTGCACTCATGGAGATCTGTTTAGAGATCTAGAGGAAAGGAGATACTTTTGGAGTGATGCATTGTAATCTTGTATTGAAGAGTTAGTTTGTACTCTTGTTGTATTATATATATGAGATCTCTATCTTTGGTGGACGCAACCCACATTTGGTGAACCATGATACGTGATGTGTTATGTATGTGTACTTTGTCTTGATTTAGATTATTCTAGTTTATACTTCCACTGCTGTAGATTTTGGGGAATTATTTAGATCCTGTGTGCATGATTTTGTTGCATATTAAATCATAGCACTATTTCATAGTCCCGAATTCCCAACAACGTCAATCTCTAAATCTCCTTTTCACTTTCTCTAATTCCTACTTTACTCTTAAATTTGGTGCCCTAACTCTGCACTTTGAGTTATGTGATTCCACCTTTCCCCAAACCCTATCTTTGCAAATACAAACCCTTCAAACCCCAATACTCATGTATTTCCTACCTCTACACATTCTTCTCATGCTCTTACTTCCAACGAAGGAGCTCTTAAGCTAGGCTATGTGTAATCTTGTTCTGGTTCATCTCAAATATCCTTGGCACAAGCTCTTCATAATTCACACTTAGTCACAATTCGAACTCTTCTAAATGCAAGGTAAGAATGAACTCACCTTGTGCTCATTTTATAGTTTTCCAAAAAAAATCTGAAGCGTTTATTTCTCCTTACCTACCACTGTTCTAAAGCATTAAATGTGATTTCTACTTATTTTTTGTGATTTTTCTTGTATTCTCCCACGTGAGAAAGTCATAACCTTCTGACATGCCACTAATTTCTAGGCCTTAATTGTCTATATGTGCACTTTCTTACACAACAACTCATTTTCCTCTGCACCTCATACCAATTAATTCATTCTGGTGTTGCCTCCCTCACGTTACACTATGTGGCCTCTTTCTCACGTGGATTTTGAATATGAGAAATTCCCATCAAGTATCATCATTCCCTAAGCACCTACAATACTTCACGCATACCCAGTTCATATTCAACAAGCACCCTCTATTCAAAATTGTCGTGTGCACCTCTAAACTAACTCCAATCCAAGTACCAACATTTATATTCTCTCTTGCACACATTCTTACATGTCCCACCCCACACTAAAAGTTTGCATGGTTCTCTGCGCATTAACTCTATATTAATCGGATCCTGTGTACGAATGCACTTATTAAGCAAGAAAAAAGCATGAAAAGGGAAATATAAACTAAGTGGCAAAAATACCTTATTATAAAAACATAAAGGAATCTTATTTATAGTAGGGCTTTAACCTACTCCCATTGAAGTAACCGGGCAATATGGTGCCATCCAGCACTTGTAATTGACATGCGCATGATTCTAGTATCTTGGTCACTACAAAGGGTCCCAACCAGTGGGATTTCCATTTACTGGGATGGTGTGTAAACTTGGAATAATATAGAAGTACCATCTTTTCAATTGCAAAAGACTTATTATTGCTATGCCTGTCATACCAAGCCTTCATTTATGCATTTTCTATCCTTTAACTCCAACATGTGATGACGTGTCACTCATATAATTGCATCAACTTGTTAATGAGCTCATCCATAGCCTGTTCATAATCTAATCCACCTGCGCACACAATACGTAGGGAGGGTAACATAAATTCCATAGGTAGTATAACCTCTGTGCCAAAAAATAACTGAAATGGTGTGGCCTTATTCAATCATTTATAGGTTGTTCTATATGCCCAAATAACAACTGATACCTTGTTGTCCCAATCCTTTCTTCCGACATCACATATATTTGTTAGGGTTTTTCTCAAGATATTGTTGAAAGCTTCAACAGTGCCATTTTCCTGAGATTGATAAGGGGTAGTCATATGGTGTGCTACCATAAACTCTACCAATAAAATTCTAATGGTTTCATTTAAGAAATGAGTTCCTCTATCACTTGTTAGGCTTAATGGGCACATATACCCACTGATAATATTTTCCCAAAGGAACCTTGTTGTTGTTGCTAGTGTACAATATTTTATAGGTGTAGCCTCTGCCCACCTTTTCAAATAGGCAGTACATGTGATAATGTAGTGCATCCTAGTCCTACGCGTGGGTGGTGCAATAGGTCCTATAAAATCAATTGCCCATTTTCAAAGGGTTTCACGATGACAATGTGTCACAATGGCATCTCATCTCTATTGCCTAGTTTTCTAATTCTTTGACAGTGATCACATACTTTAAAAATGCCTTAGTATCTTTATACAATGTCTCCCCCACTATAGATATACTACAAGGATCTTATGTGCGGTCGCTTCCACTGCATAGTATTCTCCCACGATTCCTCCATGCACTTCCTCCATAACATCTTCATGAAAATTCTCCAGAAAACATCTGCGTAAGACCTCATCTTGACCCATTTTATATAGGTCTCCACCAATAAGCTGATATGGTGTGGCTCGAATAACAAGTTGTTTCTTTTTCAAGGTCTTCATTCCTTCTAGTGCCAGTCCAGTGCACAAAAAATAATACAATATCCTCCAAATAAGTTGGTGCATGGTTTAACCTAAATATTTTTACATATGACACAATGTTTTCAATGTTCTACGCATCCTCTCTAGAATTGATCCTTGAAAATTGATCAGGTCCTAAATTACTCTTTCCTGGATTTATTACGTTTATAAAGTCAAATTCTTGGAAAAGAAGTATCCACCGGAAGATGTGCCCTTGCAACATAGGGTTGTTGACCAAGTACTTCAATACCATGTGATCTATATAGAAGATGAACAATGTGGCTAATAAATACTGTCAAAATTTGTGAAGTGCATAGATCATCGATAGCGCCTCGCGCTCCATTGTTGTATAGTTTTGCTCTAGGTGTCAAATTCCTACTTGCAAAGTATATGGGATGATCCACATGACCCTCTCCTGGTTACACCAATACTACACCAATTACCATGCCAAAGGTGTCAACATGTATGTGAAAAGGTTTGTTCCATGAGGGGAAGCACAAGATAGGTACGATGGTGAGCTTATCCTTTAATGTCTCAAACACCTGCTACTGCGCGTCAACCTAATAAAAAATTCCTTTGGCCTTTAGAAAATTCTTCCACGGGTGAAACAGTCTTTGCATAACCTTTGATAAACTTCATGTAATAATAATTATCCCCCAAGAAACCACACACTTAACTCTATTTGGTAGGTTTTTCTAGTCCCAAAATGACTGCAATCTTAGTAGGGTCTACCAATAATCCTTAAAAAATATATGCCTAAGAAGAGTACATAAGGGGGTGGAAAAGATGCACTTCTTAATGTTGAGGAGAGATGTTAATTTTCCTACATCTCTGAAACATCAATCTCAAATCATCACGATGATCATTTATAATCCAATAAATGGTCCAGTCATCTAGATAAACCTACAAACACTTATGGATGAAGTCATGAAATTCCTGCACAACTCTGTGTAAGAACACCGATGGTGCATTATTCAATCCAAAAGGTATCATAATATATGTAAAACTTCCCCATCATTTAGTGAAGGTAGTCTTCTCCTGATCCTCATGTGCAATGAAACTCCTTTAAGGATCTCGCACCCAACAACTTGTTCAAGGATCTCCTTTGTAAATGAATAGATATCACACCCAAAAACTCCTTTAAGGATCTCCTATATAAATAATGTGGGAAAAGGATCTGTGACACATGAAGCATTGAGTACCCTATAATCAACATAAATATTGATCTGGCCATCCTTCTTTATGTTGATCACCATGAGGCTAACCCAATCAGAATTCTCAATAGGCTCTATTATCCCTAACTTAAGCAACTTGTCAATATCTTCTTTCAAATTCTCGCTTAGGTTCGGGTTTATCCTATAAGGCCTCTTCCAAACTGAATGCAAACCAATTCTTTAAACTTTATATTCATCTCTCCTAATGAGGGATGAATGCCATTCAACTCTTGATAACCCCTTGGAAACAAATCTTGGAATTCACACAATAACTCAATGATCTTCGCAACCTCTACTTCTGACCAATAATCTCCAATAATAGCTTCCTTAGGTGCATCCTCAGTCTTGATATTAACCTTCTTAGTCTTCATAGGTACATGGTATGCACACACCCATTCATTTTTTGAATCCATTTCATGCGTACCATCTATATGGTTAATATCTAAGTTCTCTACTTCTTCATCATTAATGAGGTACACCATTTTCCCTTTTTCCTATTCTCTCCATGTGCACCCTAGCTGGATCTCTTTTGTTTCCACTGTGTTATTGTGCACCTCAGTCTTAATCTATCTTAAGAGTTGAACCATGAGTTCCTCTACCTTTGCGCTATTGCCTAGAGTGATGCACTTCGTTATCTGTAAGGCCTCATGTTTTGGTGGCTTACTAAAAAAATCAAAAGTGTGAGCCATACCTTCAGTCGTGTCATGCCAACTTGTAGTATCTTGCTTTTTTTAACATGCACATACCATTCACGTGCACATCTACGCAGAGTAGAGTAGAACTTATGTACCTAAAGAGATGGTACTATAACCTCCTTAGCCCTATGCCCATTGTATCTCACAATTGTGAACGTGTACCAAAGTAGGAGTTTTACAATCACACTCATGTACCAGGGAAGGAATATTGCTCTGAGTAAACCTTTTCAAAAAGGCTACCTTGACATTGCGTCAACCCAAAATATTATCTTTGTTTGTTGCCCACCATCGTGCCGCTGTTCCAAGCAATGTATAAACCATCATATTCTATCTACCTCCTTTTTTTTTGCCACCGGTCCTTCATCACGCGTAAAATGGAGTCAGGTTTCTCTTCTCTAGTGTATCTCAATAACTGAGCTTTGCCTAAATGCCTGACCATGTGCTACTTAATAATCCTGGTGACTCTCCCCTTAACCTCACATTTTACCATTTCGTATGTGTCATGGCCCAATTGTGACAAGTAACACTGGTAGTGTCACTGACAGATTACACGTCTTCCCACTGAAGTAAGCCTTCAGGGTCACACACTATTTGCACATAAATCCTATTAACTTCCTCTTCACTCTCAGGCTCAGTATATGGTACATCCTTCACATCATATAGTGGTATGAAAACATGCTCTTTCTTTTTCTTAAAACTGATATATCTTTTGTTGAAACACATATCTGCATTGTTTGCATAACATAAAGGATGCCCAAGTAGTGCTAGGAATTGTTTGCCTCAACAAGCTCCAATACTTCAAAATCTCCTATAAAATTGGCTCCTTGAATAGTAATTGAAGCATCCTTTAACACCCCAATAGTCATTGCCCTCATGTTATATTCCATATAAATTATATTGGAGGATGGTTGCAATTGTGGTCTCCCCATCTGGTTCCAGCCATCCAAAGTTAGAACATTGACCTCTACGCCTATGTCAATAAGATTTCACTCACTAACCAACAATCTATTATTACATCCAATGTAATCTCCTTGTCATACTCATGGTTATGTGGTGGTAAATTAGCATGAAGTATCTGGCACTCTTGTTCAACTCCAACATGCAGTACCTTCTTGCATAACCATTATCTTAAGAATGGGGATGATGTTCTCCTGGCGCAACATCCTACACACTTCCTTAAAATCATCTACATCCCTCTTCAGAAGCTCAATGTTATTTGTGTGTTCCCTTTCTCTCACCTATTCCTTTAGGCAATATATCTCTCCCTAGAATTCTCTGATGACCCCCATGATATCCTGGTAGACCTCTTTCTGATGATCTACATCTGGATACTTTCCATGTATACTCATATATTTTCATAAGAGGTTTTCCATTAAGAGCCTCTCATGCGCATGCTGCTTCTGCACGCATAGTGACTAACATAGGCTAGAACTCCAGATCAACCATATTTTTAGGTGTCTATTGTTCATGCTTTGCACAATGTACCTTGATTATCCCTACACCTTTTTCCGTCTTTTTTTTCTTATACATATGTTCATAAAGATCCAGAAAATCCTCAACCTTATGTGCCTTTCCACAGTACACACATACCCGATTCTTTGGAAAATCACACTAGTAATTATCTGGGGACCCACAAGTATAATAATTCCTACGTGTGAACCTTCCTCTGCCACCATAGCCTTTGCTCCTATATCCACCTTGAAACCCACCATCTCCATTATTGCACCCCTCATTAGGTTGGGCTTCATGTGCCTAAGAGCTACTAGCCACAATGGCCTGTAGCAAACCTAGTCTCACACGTCTCATGAATGTGGTCGATCAAGTGGCAATTAGCTGTATCATGGGTATGTGCATCAAAAATATTGTAGTACCATGAGACATTCTCCATTTTTGCGCACTGTAAGAGGGGGAAATTTTGGACCTCATGGTTCTTGTGGAAAATCTCACAAAACTAAAATAGTGCATGTATAATCCTACGCAAACAAATATCCTTAGTATGTCCTTCCACATCACAATCAATGCACCATAACCCACTATGTGTCTCATTTGCTGAATTGGTAGATAAATTCTCCAATTGCTTAGCCATAACTATTATTTGTGCCTCAAGAAAATGGCCCACTCCAGTGTCTGCACTCGCAACCAATTCAACATGTATAGCTTCTTCCAAAGCATTGCATGGATCAATAAATGTTTTATGTGATAAGGCCCTTCGACACAAAGTCAACAAACCTCCAATGAACCAATATGCATGTTGGCTCTGATGAATATCATATGATATATTGGACAAGAGAGTTTTAAACCATGCATCATACTCCCTCACACTTTCAGATAAACCTTGCTTGATGTCCTTGAGCACGCTAATACTTTGTTGCTCAAACTCAGGAATGTGAAATTTAGCCAAGAAGGCAGTGCATAACACATCATAATCCACCACATTCTAGTGTGGATCATAATTTTTATACCAAATATGTGCGCACCCTTGAAGTGTGGTAGAAAAATAACTTGCCTTTCTACCAAGAGTTGTTATGAATTTAGCTCTCTATAACAATTCACACTTGAGCCGTATCCTCCACACCTATATACTCTGGCAAGTGAAGAGAAATCTTAAAGAAAACTTGGGGTGTCTCCTACTGTTGTTGTTGAGGTGGTGGTTAGGGACATTTTCTTGGAGTAGGACCAAGATCCAGAACCTGATCCTCCACCAAGGTTTCCTCCGTGTGGTGGCTGCCCTGAACCTTCTGAGCCTCACTCCCTGACCTATAGTCATATAGATGAACTTACTTGTGTCCTAGTTATTGTGCTGAACTAGACATCAATGGTTTTTGCTATATCAACACCTATAGGATTGCTTCCAACGGTCTGTGTGCCAATGATCTGCCCTGATGACGCACCTAAGAAGATACCTCAAAATGAACTTGTTCCAAACATTGGTGCCTGTTGCGTTACCTTATACGCGTCCTTGATTTTTCGCACCTCCTGAATGGTAACTATAGTATTTCCACCTGTGTATCCTACCCAACGTGGAGATTCTTCTTTCTCGCCTTCACACTAAATCTCTTCTGCGATTACCTCTAGATTTGGAACACCTTGTGCAAGGGCTAGGAGGCTAGGCTGGGTCAGATGCACACCCATGGTTCTCATTCTTTCCTCAGATTCATTCTCATAAGATGTATAAGGTATATCTTTACCACACTTTCCCAATGTCGAGAGAAACATGATACTACATTCCCTCACCTTCTTTAGGGTCCTCATTACTTTTACCAATCATCACTCCTCTTGAACTCAATGCCACATCCACCACCCTTTGTCGAACATCATTATACCTGAGCCATCTTTCCTCTCTCTATCTTTCTTTTGCGAGGGATGCTGTCCATCCTTCCCAAACTAGCTCACTGCCCCTATGTAGAGTGGGGTTTTAGTTCACCATAGGTAATTTCTCCATTCCTAGTTCTACCATCAGGGTCTTGATAGCTAAGGGTGTTGCACGTAAATAAGATCCTTTTGGATTAGAAAAGAACCAGAACTCTATCTGCTTCTGGACAAGAATATGTTGAAATCATGTATTCCAAAATATAGCTACACAACACATCTTCCCACTAACAATCCACATCTCTAGTCCATGGCTCATCCGAATCAGAGAGTGTTTGGTAGTCTTCCTGCATTCAAAATTGTCTTTCCTAGTCGAACACCTCTATTAGTTGTGTAAGATGTGAACCACTAGTATAACTCTATTGGGAAGAAGTTGAAGAACGTCTCATATAAGTAGTCATAAATATTATCTTCCACCCAATTTCGTGTGTTAAAGTCAGGTCCAGTGCTATATCTTTGAGAAAAAGTGTCTTAGCCATCATAAATCCAATTCTCAATGTTCTCCAAAGACAAAAAAATCTCCATATGCATACAACATCCTGGTCGATAGATCAAAGAGAGGTCCTGAAAATGAAACCAAAATGTAGTATTTTTATTACCAACGATAGATATGCGTGCTGATACTTCATCCAGACAATTCTAGAATCTCACTCAAAATGCACGCACCAAGTCCCTCCTTTGTTATGCTTAGCAAGATGTTAGCATGCATTTTTATCATTTTCATAACCAAAACAACCATTCAAGCACAAAGAGTCATCATAACATGATAATTCAAAAACACATATAGTAAGGAAATCACTTAACATAAAGATCAATCAATAAGATTTATATCCCTATTATACCATGCTCAAATCTAGTCAACTTAGCAACTCAAACACAATTATCCATTATAACAATAATCCATTACATAAAAAAATATGAATACATTATATGCCATTACATCAGTGCACTAGACCATGCGTGCTTCATATAGACTCCAAAAACCCCATAATTGTTGAACACTGACTCCAACTAGAACTCTCTAAACTCATACTCTCTTGACAACTTCCAAAACAAAGACATATACCATATATTTATACTCGACAGGGACTTGCCCTTTACTACCTACATGCACTTTCCTAATAATAGGCGTGCTTATAAAATCTTGCATGTTTTTTTTACAATCTGTGCTAATAATAGACTAAGCTAAAATATACATCAAGATTTAACCCACTTTAATTCTATTATTAGAATTATTCCATGTGTGATCCTTTATCTATCTCTGCATGTGTTTTTCCCAATTATAGATCCTTTGTGTCCATTCCAAGCCATCCCACCTTTCCGTATTTTTAAACCTTGTTTGGACGCCACTCCAACTGTGATTTGCTATTTTTAGCCTCTCTGGAAAATTGGCTAAGTCCTTAATCTTATGCATGCATGCACACAACCTTATGCGCTGACCTATTTCATTATTGTGCATACCCCTTGTGTGCTACTCTATTTTTCTGTATGTGCACCCTTGCACATAATCCTTTGTGCTCTTTTAGTACTTAGTCAATTTTCCTCGACCAACATCACAAATCAAGACACAAAAAAGACAAAGGCCTAATTCTTGGGATATTTACACACTCTAAAATAATAATAAGGGTCTTAATATATGTCTTAGAATGATTGCACACCTAAAAAATGGAGTATTATTATCGTGTGGGGTATGATGATGATCATATCTATGTTTGGAAAAATTTGGTAGAAAATAATGTGTGCTCTGTGAAACAGAAAAATAAGGTTTTAACACACAAGGAAAAAGGATGAGCTTGGACTTAAGGAAAAAGGATGGATGATAGAAATTGGAATAAGGAAAATTGAAGTGCAAAAGAAAGGGAAAAAAGTGGATATGATGTATTTTACAGAATAACTATGAGGCAAGGAAGTGCAAGAGAAAAGGGGAAGTACCAAAAGCACAGGGAACTTGATACATCCTAGAAACGTAAGCTACCTACACAATTAAAGGAAAGAGGAAAAAGCAATGCATGGCCCCTTATTTCACAAAAAAAATTATCCACTAGTTAGTTAAATCAAGTTTGAACTCAAATAGGTGACAAAATAGGAAGTGGAAGGCAACTAGAAAATTTACATTAAATGTAGTAGGTGGAAGAGTGAGATTTCAAGTGTGGGAGAAATAATTGTGATTAATTATGCCTATGTAGTAGGGGTATAAAGGAAGTGGAATAATTTTTTTTTAGTTACCTTACTTTCAAGTGAATATAGGCTCTAGATATAAAAAGATTTTCAATATGTGAAAAATGATCTAGAGCATGTAAAACCAATGAATTTACACCATTAGAGGAGAACTAAAGCATTTAAAAATGCATGAAAATCTAGAGACTAGAAACATAAAAAGCACATGAAAAATAAGTTATCGGTTCCCAATATACATCTTGACCACCATTAATGTGGGGTTGATCTCTTTAAATCAAACACAGAAGGTTGTAAAGTGGTGAATCACGTAAGGGTGAACCGAAGTGGTTATATGAATAGGAAATTGAGAAAGGTGGAGTTAGAGGTGCATATATTTGGATCCATGCAGGATAGTAGCTCCTCCATATTTTCTAGGTCTTTGAGTGGTTTGAACAAATAAATGAGGTATGTGGGAGAGGAGATCTATATTGAAGTAGAATATTTGAACAGGGAGGAAATTGAGGCTCTTTTGATAGAAGAGTATTATAAGGAACACAAAAAAGGAAGCATGAGAAGAGGTTATATTAGAAAAGTACACGCAAGCTATGGATTCCAACAAGAAATTAAAGAGTAAGGAAAAAAATCATGTGATTGTGGCAAACATCAATTTTGAGATGCAGTATCCAAAATATATTTTAGAAGGAGAGAGTTAGAAAAATAAGGTACGATTTTTCAATATAATATATTTAAATCGTTTTGCATTTGGATCAGAAGGAACTTTGTCAAAAAACTATCTAAGGCAGAAAAACAAGAAGATTGCAGAGGGGGGCATATTTTTTTATTACAATGTAAAACAAACACTCGACAAATTTGGTGTCTTGTAATTGTATGAGTTTCCGTATTTCATAAATCCAATAAATTTGGTACAATTTTTTATATCTCACATTCATGAGGGTTACTTCTAACTCATATGAATATGCATGAGAATAACTCCCACACTCACTAGTGAGGCAACTGGGCTAGTCAATAGTAGGATGATTTAGGGTTGCACCTACACAATGATAAAGTGATAAAAAAGAGATGTTATCTCAAGGATAATTTTAGTGGCGAATATTCGTAATATGGCAAAAATTTCATTTTAGGAAAATTTGAAAAGGTGATTTTTTCGGAGCGGGTCGGTGTCCTGTTCGCCTAAAATATACAGTATATTTTTTTGGGGGTCGGCTTCACCTTCATTTGAAAACATCTCCTATAAAAACCTAGGTGATTCGCCGGGTAGTATACCTCAAGTAGCTTACCAAATTACCAATACCATGAAGTTTGAACTTGCATACTCTTAAGCACCAGAGATTGTTGTTAGCCTGTTAGGGTTAGTTGTTGACACACACCATTGATGTAGTTGACATGTGACAAAGAGGTATTACAGATGCGCATGACAAGGAGATATTGCAGAAGTGCGATAAAGGGGTAAGCAGTTGACACGCGAGAGGAATAGATTTGATGAGCGACAGAGAGAGTTGACGTACGACAGGGCATAGGTAGTTGACGCGCGACAAAGGTAGAGTTGACGGGCGACAGAGACCTCAGAAAGTGGACGCCTTTATGACACGCGACAGTTTCAGTTGACACCTTGCTGATGCCCGATAGGGATTATTGACGTGCTATTGACACACGACAAAGGGTTAGTTGTTGATGTGCAACAGGCAGTCGCTACTTGGTTCTTTTGCTGACGCAGGACTCTCTTCAGAATAATGGAAGGTGCTAGTCCTAAGAATGCAAAGACCCTAAAAGTAACTAAGAAATCTCAGAAATCACTGTTCAAGTATTTTGGAAACTCTGCGGATATAGATATTGAAAATACCAACCATATAGATGCCACCACAAAGAATCAGAATATTGACTGTGTGGAAGGTATTATTGAGGTGGACATGCATTCTGCATAGTATCAAACAAATGACACCTACGATAATATGCCAGATCTTGAAGATATTGTTCCTATTGGGGTGCAACCAGAAGTGCATCAAGATATCACACATACAAATACTCAGCAAAATGGAACACAGAAATCAAATTCAAATTTCGGTCCAAGAAAGAGGAAACCAGGTGATTGTGATATTGCTCAAAATTCTACTAAAAAAAGTAAAACATTGAAAATGAACAAGAATATGTGGACCATTGGCAGGTCATACAAGTTTGATTGGGAAGCTAAATTTTTGTTTATCGAACCTGTACAATCATCTAATTCTGAAGAGATCCCATCTGAATGTATATGTACAATATGTACGTGGAAATTGGGAAAGCAACAAAAAATGCAAATGAAGCTGGACACTATAGAAAAACATTGTGGAAAACAATATTTGACTGTAACGAGGGCGGATGGCCAAAAAATCAAAACACACAGGTGGAAAAATGAAAAATAATGCATGCATGTTAGATACGTAGTGGAATATGAGGCAGAGTAGAAAAAACACAGACATCTCTTGGAAAAGGGAGGAACGATCACATCACATATTGGTAAGATGAATCAAACAAATCTACATGCAAAACTCATACAATTCTCTACTCTATTTCACATACTAAAAAAAGGAAGACCGATTTCAGATTTCCTCACTTTCAAAGTTTTGTATCAATATAATGGAATGCTAAATGTACCTTAGTCTCATTGGTCTGAAAGTAGTGGATGGGAAATGGCAAAATGCCTTTCGATGATAGAGAAGGAAGATTTGAAAGAGAATGTAAAAAAATCAAAGTTTATCTCTCTTTCAATTGATGAAGTGACAGCAGTCGACAACACTGCATGGGTATGTATCCACATCTATACTTTAGAAAATCATATAAGGACACCTCATCTGTTGGGTGTTATGAAAATGGTTGAAAACTGCAATGCCGAAAACCTACATAAAATAGTTGTTTCTCATTTGAAAGATATTGTTGGAATGACTGATTATGAAATTTCTACGAAGTTGGTATGCATTGGAGCAGATGGTGCATCTGTCATGCAGGGTCACCGAATAGGGCTGTGTGTTAGATTACAAACAACAGTGGCCCCATATATGCTACCAATTCACTATATGGCTCACAGAATGAATTTAGCGTATAAAATGGTAAGAAACCACGAAAATGTTTGCTAAATTAGAAGACCTTATAAGAGAACTTCATGCCTATATGTCAAGCAGACCCAAAGCGATTTCTTGAGTTCAGAAATTTGCAATTGGAATTACAGATGGTAAAAAAACTTCTGAAAGATGTTGAGACTAGATGGATCTCCTTGTATGAACCTGCATGTAGAGTTCGTGAGGAGTATCCTTCGTTGGTTGGTTTCATGCACAAATACCATCATGAAGTTGATAGGGCGAGGGACTTGTTATTCCGTTTAACTGATTTGGAGACATTGCTTACATTGGTTGGTATTCTTCCAATGTTGCAGCAGATCAATACACTGATGAAGCATGCACATGGAAGATTAATCTATATTGTGGATTTTATACGGATGAGAAAAATGGTATGTCAAAGTCTTGATATCTTGTACCATTCCCAAGATAGTTTTGATACACCTATTTTTGAGAATTGGAAATCTTTATTAGATCTTAAAAATCCCAGTAACTATTTGAGATTTAATATCCACGATCACCTCTGCATCACTGTTAATGGGAGGGACATACCACTGCACATTGTGTAAAAACATCAAGATATTACAGGATCGGAATGAGAAGATGTTCCTGTGACACGTAATCTCTTTGAGTCTGTTATAGTTGAAACAAGAATAAAGCTTAAGAAAATTTCAGAATCCTTATCATCAGAAATTAGAGAACGTTTCTCCAAAGATAAAATTCTTGAAGCCATGGGTGTGATGAATCCTAATTTTTGGAATACTGAAGGTGGTCGTGCTGACTTTGTAAGAAAGCATTTCCATAAATCCATGGGTACAATAATGGAACATTTCGCAAAGACTTCAGAGTTCAAGGGTATGGAAATCAAAGGTATACTGAATGCTGATTTATTAAAATTTCAATCAACAAATTTTGCAACAACAATGAGGAACCAATATAAAAATTTAGATGAACCTTCTGAAAGTGGTGCTATTACAAGGCTGTGGCGAGGAATCTATCAAAGTTCTATCTTACAAGAAGATATCAGTGAATATTTCAGATTATATGAGTTATGCCAAACAATGATTTTGGGGTCTGTGGAGGATGAAAGGGTTTTCAGTGCACTATCCTTTATAAAATCAAAACTGAGAAACAGGTTGGATAAAAATATAGAAAGTTACATGAGGTGTTATGTTTCTCGATACTCCATGGAAACCTTTCCTTTCGACAAAGAAATTGCGCATTGGAATTCCCTTTGCGAAAGAAGAGGTGTGAATAATACAGCTACAAGTACAACTATTCCCAACGTTGAGAGTGGAATTGGCGCATCGTCACACTCTACAGAAGAGAACATCGAGTTTGAAGAAGCTATTGATAATGGATTGTTTCAACTTTAAATAGGTATCTTCTTCACCTTAATCTTATTGTTTGTCACTTTACATTTTTTTCAGCTCTTGTTATCATTAAAGATGTTACAGGTCTATATATTTACATTTATTTAAATATAATCTTTTTATTTTTTTGAAAACGTGGGTTGACATCCATCTGAGGAAGCTGGTACTTCTCGGGACTGACAATGTCAGGAAACTCACCCATCTATCTACTAATCCATTTCTCGTGTTGAGTTTTCTTAAAACAAAGATCTAGCACATTACCAGTGATGATTTCATAGCAATCTAAAACACTAGAGGTAAGTTAAACCCTATCATATCATCTTTCTTGATTTCTTACAATTATGTTTAATTTATTTTTTATATTTGCAAAATGCTTTGATATATTTTTAAAACTTTGTGGGATAAAATGACACAATTGAATTTTACAGAGGAAGATATTTCCATACTATACAATTCATAATCCACGATACATTATACAATTTATAATATACGTCCACATAAAATTCATCATCATCCATATATATCATATCATCACCATATCATTATCATAATCCTTAGTCTTGACACTACAATTATTATTAAAACAATTATTTATCTAATTTAAATTTATTAAAAGAATTCCATTTTTTTAAAACAATTCATAATCATATCATTACAAGTATATCCGTTCTAATGTCATCTATATCCATTTTAACACATTCCATTTATTTATCATCTATATCCATTCTAATGACATCATGATCATATCATTACAAGTATAGAGAAGAAGAATTATCTTAAAATAAGTTTAAATGTCTAGAGAAGAAGAATTATCGTGCTTGAAGCTAAAGCTACGTCCACATAAAATTGATCATCATCCATATATATCATATCATTATCATCATTCATCATCATTCATCATCATCTATCATCATTCCATTTTTTTAAAACAATTATCCATTATCATCATTCATCATCATCTATATCCATTCTAATGTCTAGAGAAGAAGAATTATCGTGCTTGAAGCTAAATCTACGTCCACATACAATTCATGATAATCCAAGTAAACAAGAAACATACGTCATCATGATTCATCCCTATCTAATGCAATCGCCATTAAGAGTAAACCAAAAAGCATAAACTCCATATATAATCTAAAAATTCTATCAAATCCAAATGCAATCAAAATTAAAGATTATATAGTATTTCAAATTTTAAAAGGCTCTCAAATCCAGATAATAAAATTCAAATACCATGACCACAACATTCAATGTTACAAATTTTCAAATATAGACTCAATATTTAAAGTTTCCACACTCAATAATAAAAAGTTTCAACCCACTTTTTCTGTATCCATTACAACTCCTGTGCTCCTTTCCCCAATGGTTTCTTCACCTGTGGTTGTACCCCTTTCCCCAACGGCAAAAATAACCCCAGAACTTATAAGATCTTCTGCAGCACTATCCAAAATTTTTAAATTTTTTTCTTCTTGCTTTGTTGCATCTCCATGGGACAAAAAATTTGGATCAGCTGCTACCTTAGCTTTGAATAATATTTCAGGGTCGAAGCCATGCTCTTTAATTATCCGCTTTAGTGTATTGTTTTGTTTGTTAACCAAAACAATATTTTCCTTTAACTTCTTCGCTGTGGATAAACTGTTCTTCGCTGTTTCCAAGCGAACTTGGAATACCTTTGCTTGACTCTTCAAATTTTCATATTTCAACTACATAAAAAAAGTAATGTCAATTCAACATATTACTAAAAAATGAAAATTTCAAATTAACACGAAAAAATGTTTGAAAGTGATAGTCCTTACAACCGCTCTATCTCTCTCGGCATTTGCAACTGCTACCAGATCCTTGTCCTTAGACCATTTGTTAAAATATGCCTGGGCCTCAGCACTAATATTTTCTAATTTTTTTAATGTCTTATCCAAAATGTCGTCTTTATAGTTGTTATACGTGACAGTCCCACTTCTTACTTGGGTAAGTAAGGAATCCATCCTCGCAAGTTGATTCTGGACTGCAGCGTATAAACTATCTCTTTGCCAATAATTTTCAAAAATGACTAATAATCTCATTGATAAGAACTTTATTCCTTCTCTCCCATTCTATGAGCTGATTGATATGAGGTAGAATAAACTCACTGACATGGGATTGACAATCATAACCAATTAAGTTCTCCAAAGGAAAAGGTAACAACTGTTCACCATCTGTATCTGATGAAGATGATCTTGCTGGAGAAGTATGGAGGCTTTCGGGCTGATCAACTGCTACTTGTTTTCTGCCTTTGGGTGGCTTGATCCTGTTTGTGATAAAATTAATCAAGATTCAGATAAATAAATTTAAATTGAAATGTAATTCAATATTGTAAAACATGTTGAAATTGAAGTATACCTGTTGGCCTTGAATCATCTCACGGGTATTGAAAAAACCAGTTGGGTCATTGCTATCAATGCCCAAATAATATTCATCTAAATTTATATTATCTAAAACCAATATGCCTGTTGCACTGGGCAAGCCACCAAGTGACAGGGTTGGAATTCGAAAGGAGGAGGCAATGTTTAGTGTTTCGCTAGGGGCCGGAGTAATTGGCATGCATTTACCAATGTTCTTTTTCCTTGTTCCTTTGGTTGTGATTTTAAAAATTATTGGCTGAGGGGGGGTCGATGCTGCTGTTTGAACAAAAGGATTGCAATGTGCTGAAAATTTCAAGAAAAAACATGAAAAACTAGAAAACAATCCAAAAAGGAAAAAACTATGAAATTAAACGTAGTATTCAAAAGTTGTACCTTGTTGTCGAGGGGTAGTTTTTCACGGTGCTAAGGGTGGTTGTGTAGGAGTAGTATTTGGTGGTTGTTGAGAAGATACAAATGCATGCAACTGTACGGAGTGAGTTAAGGAAGAAGGTTGAGTTTCCGAAACACGCGTATAGTCCAAAGTCCCTGCAATGTCATCAACATTGAATGTTATGTCAATTCAATTAGTTAAAATTTAAATTGGAAAATAAAAATACAAATTTGGAATTTGTAAATAATATATGAGAAGGTATTAATTTTCTGGCATTTAACGAGTTCAAAGTTATGAGGGTTTGGAGAGGAGTGAACTTCCATTTCAGATTAGGAATCTCCAAAAGCCTCAGCGTGTTGTTGGCCTCTTCCTCTTGATAATGCCTTTTTTCAGGGAAGGGATTTAATAAATCTTCTCTGCAAACTGTAAATTGTTAATAACTGTGCAGTGTAATGTCAAAAATTGAAATACAAACTAAATAGTTTATACCTGTTGTTCTTCAAATGGAATTAACAACTTCATCAACTCCTCGTCAGTGCAAGTAGGAATTGGTTTGTCTTTTAAATTTAAAAGTGCCTCGTAATAAAGGCCAAGGAGATAGTTTGTGGAATAAATGACAGGTTTTTCTGAAAGCTTTGAATTAGTTATGCCAGTTCTTATTTTTTTTTGATAGATAGGTACACCAATCAAATTTTTGTTTTGAGATAGTGGCAACTATGTATGCAATGGCCCAGTTTGGTATATCTGTTTGCCGACCCTGCAAAACTATTCTGGATTGAAAAAATGAAATCATTATAGCAAGAAAGTGGTGTGCAATTGCTTGCGTATCCACACCACGCCTGGATTTATTGACATGAGCTGCAAATGCCAAACGAGTGGGAATTAATATAAATTTATAACACTAAATTGTATCACAATAAAAAATAGAATAAAAAATGATGAATGAAAACAAATTATACTTACAATCAACATGGAAACCGACCGTTGATTCGAGATATTTCTTGTCATCTTCCACGAGTGTTGCCTTCGTTGTAACAATTGGTAAATTTCTGAACGGAAGGCCCATAAACCGATGGATGTCATTTGCTTCCATACCGAATTGAAACATTTAGCCGTCGTTCAGAGTAACATAAAAAAAGTTGTCCTCTGTATTGTAGGACGAGAGAAGGTAATTCAAAATATCTGGGCCTGTTTCGAAATGGGGCATGTCAACGAGCCCACTAAACTCACACGCATTGATCAAATCTTTATATTCGGAAGACATCTTTAAAACAGTATGGATGTGGGGGCACAAAGAATTCCTATAGATGATCTTGCCCGTGGATTGGACTAGATTCTCTTCTTGATTTTTTTCCTGAGCTTGTGGTTGGGAAGCACTCGAAGTCAACCATTGTAGTTGTGCTTGCGTCTTTGATAATGATGGATTCTTGTAAAAAAAAATTGAGAGCTGGAAAGTGTAAACGAGAAAATGACCTGCGGGAGGGTATTTATAGGCCAAATAAAGCATCAATGGCCTCTGTTGATGCTTCGGGGTGTGGCATAGGAAAAAATTATTATGCAAGAGTGCTACTCCATTAAATTTGGGAGTCGTCAAATCAAAGGTAAGAACCTCTAAAAACCAACTTATGGGAAAGAAATTATGGCTATTTTTCATGTAGTCAAACAATGGAGACCGTATCTCATGGGTCATCAATTCAAGGTAAAAACATATCATGAAAACTTGAAATAAATTATTAGATTAAAGACTCGCATATGAAGAAAAAAATAAATGGGTCACTAAGATGTTGGGATATGAATTTGAGATCATTTACAGAAAATGAAAATAAAATGTGGTAGTCGATGCACTATCTAGGAGAGATGATTCCACAGAGGAAGTATTAAACACCATGTCCATACTACAAGTATATTTGCTGGATTAGGAAAGATACGAGATAGAAAAATGACATAGAAACAAAAACTCTCATTCAAAATATCCAATAGGATCCGAGTAATTTAGAAAAGTTTATGTGGAAGGGGGATTCATTATAGTATTAGGAGTGGTTGTACTTATGCAAAAACTATACCCTTAAAAACCAGGTTCTATTAGAGATCCATGCTTCTCTAGTGGGTGGTCATTCTGGATTCCTAAATACATATCATAGAGTTAAGAAATATTTATTTTTGGAAGGGTTGAAAGTAGATGTCTAAAAATTTTTGGCTGAAGTTTTGATGTGTTAGTGTAATAAGGGTAAAACTATTTATTCTCAAGGACTACGACAAAACTTTGTCTATTCCTAGTGAGCCATGGGAAGAGGTTTCCATGGAAATGATCATAGGATTGCCAAAGTTTGAAGGGAAAAGTTTAATTATGGTGGTGGTAGATAGACTCACCAAGTATGCTCATTTTTGTTCATTTGCCACATCCATTTACATTGATTACATTTTCCATATCTTTTATGGATACAATTCAAAAGATACATGGAACACCCAATATTATAGTCATCGATCATGATCCTATATTTACTAGTGAATTTTGAACTGATTTATTCTCATGTTTGGGTACTTAATTGGCTCACAGTTCATCATATCATCCCCAGGATGATGGACGTACTAAGTTAGTAATTTTTTTTTGGAGGGGTATATATGACGCTTTACTTCATATAAGTAGGAGAGATGGGTTAATGGATACCACTTTCAGAATGGTGGTATAACACTTCATTTCACACTTCATCCAAGATGTCCCCATTTCTAACATTATACGATTACCATCCACCATCCATCACTTCCAATTTAAGGTTTTAGCATAAAGTGAGAGTAGTTGAAGATCACATTCAATACCAACAGGAGGTTCTCTCTATCCTGAAAAATAACTTGGTCATGGAAAAAACCGCATGAAGCAACAAGCTGATCAACACTGTAGTGAATGAAGCTTTGAAGTTGGAGACTTGGTTTTTGTGGGATTCCATCCATATAAGAAACTATATTTGATACGATAGAAAAAACATAACAAGATTTCACTCAAATACTATAGGCCTTCTCAAGAGTTAAAAAAACCTGGCAGTGTGGCATATAAATATGAGCTTCCTCAGTCAAGTAAAATACATCTGGTTTTCCATGTTTCTTGCCTGAAGAAGATCATTGTGTAAAAGGTGTCTTTGCAATCAATATTACCAAATCTTTATGAATATGGGTACATACCATCTTGGAAGCTAAAGGAATCGTAAATACATGCACTAAGAAGTTCAGGACAATTGTCATCACCGAGTATCTAATCAAATGGAAGAATTTAAACATTGAAGATGTAATATGGGAGGATGAAGCATTTTGATATAAAAATCTAGGGCTTACCAACATTGGCGACAATGTTTCTTTGAAGGGGAGAGACATGCTACACCTTTAATCCTTGTTCATATACCCAGATATGAATATCTAACCCGCAGCTAACATAATCTATTATCATGTCATATCATAATGATTTATGCTTTCTTATGCTTAGTGGGTCGGCCTTAGGGATTTGGATAGTATAATAGGGCATATATAAGAGTTAGAGAGTAGGATATTATCTTCATATTGAGTACTTGACTATTATTGTATGGTTTGGAGGTCTCCCCCTCAAAGTGGATGAGTCAAACTACTTGCATATTAACATCATTTCTCTATATTTTGGTGTTCTTCGGTGTTTTAGTATTGTTGATATTAGATCAATATAAGTAATTTTGATACAATTAAATATGATTCAGAAGTGTACCATACTTATCATGTTATTTCTCCTCTTCCTCATTATGATAATCCATTCCTCGTTATGATTGGTAATATTATTACTATGCCACCTTCTCATCCTATTATCACATTTGATGACACTCATATGAATCATGATCTTGTCTCAAACATGCTATAAGTTAATGTTTTTGGTTAGCCAACATCCTATATATAGTGTTTTGATTGATACTAGTTCTAGACATAATATGTGTACTTTCAAACCACTTATTTATCTTACATATACTAAAAAACAAGTGATATTCGATATTAAGAAAAAACTTGGGGATATTGGTATACCTCTTATAGTTGGTTCTACTACTGTGGTTATTGCATTTTTTATTACCGCTTCTATTATCTCATCTGAAATACATTTATGTTTCCATTTTCTGCACGCTCTTGAGGCTATACCATCTCTCTTACATCGATGTGTTAAGTTCGTTCAAATTCAAAAAGTTATTATGATCAATGGTATTTCATATGAGGACCCCATACCTAATTTACTTAGTCAAAAAGCTACAGTTTTTACCCCTACACCTAGTACATCAACATATACTATGTCTAGTGGGTCTATCTCTCTTAGGCCTCTTGCTAGGTTTTTTTATTGAACATGTGACTCCTAGTGGGTCTTTTTATCCTAAGTATCTTATCACACATATTATGGCTTCTACATAGGTTACAAAAACCTAACTTATTGAGGTCCATCCTTCTCCTACTACACAAATAACGCAATTAAGGTCATGAGCCTCCTCTACTTTATGGGTTTTTTCCAGCCTCCTAATGAGATTCCCATTGGGTATCTCTTGTGCTAACTCCCTTCCTATACATAGTTAATTTCCAAAATATAAAAAAAACATTCAAACAATCACATAACACAAAAATTAATATATTTATAAAAATGTAAAATCAAGAGCCACGTGTGAATTGATTAGCTAGATTATTACTTTACACATGGTTTTGTCTTGTTGGTTCGATAGATAAAATATTTTTCTACATACTCTTTACATGCATGTGCTAATGAGGTATGTTGACCTTGGTGTAGGGAATACACATATTGATAAACAATGACCAGGTGCAGGTCTAGTATCTTCCCATGAATTTTGATCATTTAAGGGAAATTCACAGATAAATTATGTATTATCAGATTCTTGTAGACTTTTAAAGGTTTCTAGCACATGTGCGGATCATATACATGACATAATTCAGAAAAAAATATAGGGGGAATGAATACTTACTTCCTTCACCATTGCATCACTTAGATACAATTGTAGATACAAAGTATGGGGGGATGGGTCTTCTTCTCCCTTGTAATGTTAAAAATTTTTATAGTCAAGACTTAGTTATTATGACACATGATGGGTGCATGGGACATCCATTCAATTTTGAATTTATGCTACTAAAACGGTGGGCCTAGATCCGTATGTAGTGATGTGGCTTGAAGGATTAGAAGATATCAAAATGGTCGTTTACACCCTAAAAATCTATGTATGAGATATATTATGTGAGGATGTAAGGTATATTATAGGTTAAATAATCTGAATAAATTAATAAAAGATAATTATACAATCAAGAGTAAAGCTTTCAATACTTTTCACTATGATAAAATGATATGATTATGATTCCAAACACAAGAAGGGATAAGTAATTAGCTACATATATTAGTACAAAAGTGATATAGGCTATGCACATTGAGTGAAAGGGATAATATGAATCTAAAAAATGCTCTGTCTCTAGAATTGTGTCAGGAAAATGCTCATGTATGGAACTTTACAACTCTTTTTGCATTTAGTATGATCGAGACCTTTTTTTTGGACTTGTGCATAGTAGCGTTCTTGAACTTCAGTTATCCGCATTTTTGTAACTAGTTTTCATTGACTTTTCCTAGGGCTCCCAAAACTTTGACACTATTTGTAATGATGTGCAACAAATAGAAACCCTTTAGACATGTCACAAACTTCATGAAGTGATTATATAACCAAAGGATAATTATGTGTATCAGTGAGGCTAGACTAATTCTAGCATTTGACCTCTATTAAACCAATCCAAGAACTACACTACATCCCCTTGAGTGGGATAAAGCCTCATTTATTTCTCTTAGTGTTGGTATAGATAATGTATGCAATCTAATCTAACCACCTACGAGTTTCCTATGGATTTCATCCCATCCAATGTACTCTTCATTGTAATTAGTTTGATTTTTCTCGAGACCTTTGTTTTATATATCATTTTCCAGGTTATAATTATTGTACATGGTTGCCTCAGCTAGGCCTAGTTGTTATGACCCATTTTAGAGGATTTTTAGCCTTCTCATTTTGTATAGGCCTCCCTAAGTTGCACTTAAGGGGGTGTTGGTGCAATATTATACTTGCACTAATAATAAGTTGACCTAGGTTAGATTAACTATACTAGGTTTACTTTGTGTAAACCTTGTAGGATTAGAATAAGATAAGTGATATCGTTAATAACTTTCCACCACTTCAAACATGCATCCATTTTGTGTTGATCACTTCATACATATGTCATTTACTTATTTAAAATAAGAGTTTGTTTACAACTCTTGTTTTAATTAGTCAAAAGCAAAGTTGTATCCAAACTCTTAATTTTTCTATGTATTGACCACCTCTATTTGTATATTAGTGATAGATTATGAGAATAGTATACTAAATACATTCTTTATTCATGATTATCTTTTTGTAGCATATTATCAATTTGTCCAAGGTTGGTAAGAGTTTGCGTTGATGAGTTTCTTGGGTTTCAATAATTCTTACATTTGCAATGGTGTGGTTCAGCCGGTGGAAGATTTAAAGGGAAGTTGCATGCCTTTTTACACTCATCCTTTCACTCTCTTTGGAAGTATTTGAGGGGAAAAGTGATGCCTTCTGACACTCCTCTCTCTTTAGGGAGGGATTTTGGGGGTAGTTGGATGCCTTATAACACCCTTCTCTGGTGTGTTGTGGCACTAATTTCCCTTCATGGTTCCGACTAATTCTCCAAATTTGGGTCCAATCGTCCCCAATCCTCTAGCGGCTTAATTCCACTCTAGTCATCAACTCAATTTCAATCCATCTCTCCAGGTATTTCAATAAGGGATCTCCTTGTTTGGAAAGGAAAATAGGTGTATTACTTCCATGCTTTATTCTCTTTCAATTTTAAAAAAGTTCAAATGTAATTTCAATTTAGTGTTAAATTTTGATTCTTATTTATGGTCTTTGATTATAATTTATGTTGCAGGTTTTCATATTTGTGATCTTGCAACTACCTTCAAACATCTCATGCAATTAAGTGGTAAAATGAGAAAATACAAAGTTTGTTTTCACACTCAGGTTTTCTTTTCATTTAAGAAAGAAAATGTCATCTCCTAGCTTAAAGATGGGGGTACGGGGGGTGAGGGGGGTGAGGGTTGATGAGTCTAAACACCTAAAATTTGTAATTAATCACTTGATAATGTCAATATTGGCTTAATCCCTAAATCATGACTTGTGCACTCATTTCAAGTGTAATTACTATATCCCTAATTCTATTACAAGACATGTTCTTCCTATTGTGTTGATATGTTGCTCATAGAATAGCTTACATGAATGCAAAACAATCTATCATTCATGATTCACATGTATAGAACATTTTGGCATGACACATTGTTGTTGGACCAAACTACTAAACGTGGACCAAACCGCCAAACAATTTTGTTTGAAAATGGTGATTAACCAATGAAAATGGCAAAATGGCCACAATAATAGGAAAACAATGGTTTAATTTTATGGGGGTATTATGTGTCGCACAAAGGAAACAAATAGTCATTTAGTAGGTCATTAGGTGTTTTGAGTTGATTGGTAATATTTTCAAGGGCCTCATATTAAATAAAATGAGTTTTGAGAAATGACCAGGGTGAAAAGGGAAATCGAGCAATATAGGAGTAGATGTAGTTCACAAAGAGTTGACAAACATATGATAGAGTCGCAAAAACCATACAAAAAGTAAAATGTTGAAAATTATACATTACAAGAGAGAACATGTCAAAAATGAACGATACAATAAATACTCACCAACAAAAACTTAATTTAAACAAATAATTAATTTAAAAACACCATATTAATTACCATGTTATATCAAAATTAAGTGTGTAGGGTTTGCTTTAAAATTATGATGTCGTCTTTAGTTTTCAGCAATTTTTTCGGTAATGACTTGGCACGATCTTTGGAAATATCCTTTGTAATTGGACTTTGGGGCTCTTTATACGCTACATACGTAGCTTCAAATTAAAAATAAACTAGCTAAAGCATCCATAGGTGCTTCAAATTTAAAATAAATAGACCGACAATAATATGATTAATCTATTTAATATGATATGAATCGCGTCTTTTCATTTATATTGTCTACGTATGTGATCTAACATTAATATAGTAAACAAATGTTTAAAAATAACAAAGTAAAAAGTTTTATTGAGTTTTAAATTACAGAGAGCACAACGAAATTCAACGACATCAGATTTGAATAATCTGCAGCAGCTGTCAGCACTCCATGATGATGACATGCAGACGCAGAATATACGTACCTAGACAAATCAGACATGACATGCAGACGCAGAATAGACTCCTGATGAGTTATAACACACAGACGCAGAATATACGTGCCTAGCAGATTAAAAGATAGGCTAGATGGAGTTGGAGGGGTGAAAGGGGCAGCCCTGTATCCCTGTCTTATACTCTCCATAATTTAGGTCGAATGGGCCCTTGAGTAGGCCTCCACAGAGCTCTGCAGGATCGTAGAACACTTCCACATTCACCATTCTCAACTGCTCGTCCACCTTGGCAATGGCTATTCCGGTGAACTGGACCGTTTCACCGGTGGGGGCATGGCCTTTGAAGGGGCCTTCCATGACACCCCAGTGCCTGAACTTGAAGTTCACAACAGGAGGGCCTGTGTACACCTCCACCACTTCCCATGCGAATCCTCCTGGAAACGCTCTTCGAAATACGTCGTGGGAGGAGTCGAACGTCTCCATGGATGTCTTGTAGTACTGAATCTCTTCTTGTAACGAAGTTTGCAGCAACGCGTTGTAGCTTCCCATTTCCAACGTCTCCTTTGCCGATAAACCAGCTCTACCTGAAACGAATAATAGATCAACCAGTTCAATATAACCCAGAGAAGAAGAAGACGACCAAGGAGGGAGTGAGTGAGGAATATTACCGTTTACTTTGAGTGAGAAGTTGTCTGGATCAATTGTTTTAAAGTCATCAACTCGAGTCTTGTGAGAGAGCTCCATTTCCCACGTTTTCACCAGGTTTTGAACTGTTTCTTCCAGGGAACCCTCGCCCCATACCTGCAGTGCAGACATATTCCCATAAATTAATTAAATTGTTCATATCTGATTACCTGCATATTCAAACAAGAAAAGAAAAGCAGACCTTGGTGCGGGTGTTAACAAAGAGGGCGTTCACTTCTGTATAACAAGGAGGAGCACCGTGCCTCCACACAGTATTCTTCTCAGATTCTCCATTCATATTCCCACGATATGGATCCTCTGCCTCTGCCGACGACATTGAATCTATGGTGTCGATCATTAAATTATGCAGCTCTAGTGGCCTGTTAATGGCAGCTTCTTCAAACAAATATATATGTGGACGATCAAGCCCAACCAGGTCAAATTACAACTGCTAATTACGCTGAAGGCGTTCCCCCTATGGGAAAAATGTCAAAAAGTATAATAGATTGAAACAAAAAGGAATTACAGTAATACCCTTTTTATGTTCTGTCTATACCCACATGGACCCCTTTCCATCTTTTACTTATACTCACATGGATCCTTTAAGCTTTAGGTTGAGTAAATCAAATTTATATTTGGATAAATTTTAAACAGTTGGTACTGTGCATCTCTTTGCATTTCTGGTTTTAAGTTATGTCTCTAAACAGTGGTTCTGAAAGGTGGGTTTGTGTTGAGTACAGTTGACTGCTATCAGATTCATGACTACAAAACTTGAGGGGTTGCCCTTTGGCTAAATATATATGCAGGACCATCTTAAATCTAGGGGATATGAAAGTAAATTACTGGTACAGATCATCTGGGTGGGTCTTAAGACAAAAAAATTAGATTATTAGACCGCCATGTGTCAAATTTGTAGAGGTGATGGAAAACATTACAGTTAAACTTATTCATAATGTGTTGGTTTTGCTATAATAAGGGCTTTTCTTTAGCCAGATATATGTGGCAGAAACTATTGATCAATTTAGCAACAAAACTAACTATGGAGAATTTTTCCATCTTTGATGTGCAACTACTTTAAGGCAAGGTCAACTGATACAAAACTAAATCTGAGGTAGACATTAGCAAGGGACAAAATTGCCTTTAATATGAGGTGTATTAAAAAGGCAATTCTTATCCCTCCATCTTTTCCATTGACTGCAATGGCATTTATGCTAGTAATTAATGTTGGCCATTTATTTGGTTTCTTTTTAACTTTTTGAGACCCTTGGGGATGGGTTTTCAGACCTTTTTGTTTTTCTTTATTTTGACCTCACAAATGGGCTTCCAAACTGTTTTGTGCTCTTTATTAAAGACTGTTTTACTATACAGCCATACAAAACTCTAGTCATCCTTTCCATGAAAATAACCTCCGAGTCTTGATTATGTTGTTGTTGTTTGTCAAAATCAGTTGTATGATTGTATCTCCAATCCAATTCTATGTAAGCACATAAAAAAACTCTATTGTTAAAGTATGGCATTGTTTATATTGCATCTCCACTCCATTTCTATTTAAACATATAAATATATACACTTGTTAAGTATGGCATTATAGAGGTATTTGCCTTATTAAGAATGTTGTACATCTTGAGAAATGGCCTTAGCAGCCGGCATTATTGGCTATGACATCCCTTACCAACTCTCTGTTCCATTCAAGAGATATGATTTATTTATTCTTCTTCTTTTGGGTTGATGAGGTCAGCTAAAACTGACATTTCTTTGTAAGAATTCTCATACATTTATTGATGGGATTACCTTAAAATCATATTTACAAGTGAGTTTTGATTCTATAAAGTTTGGCTGAACAACAACTACTTCCCTGCAACTGCTCTTGCTCTACTTGGGCATCGTATTATATATATATATATATACTACTACTACTTTTTCTCTGCTTGGGCATAGTATTATATATCTATAGATCTTATAGGGTCTCATTTAATTTCCTTATCATTGCAATGTGTTTCAGTGACTCCACGAGAGTGAGAAAATCCATGGAGAACCCCAAGAAATCCCACAAAAATGGGATCTGGAAAGCAAGAGAAAGCAGAACCGAGAAGCCCAACTGTGTATGAATGGTTAGTCTTGAAAATCAATATATTTGTACTAATTACATTCACGATTGTAGCCTAATAAGGCTAATCTAAATGCTAATGATCTGGTTCTACCAAATACAGGGTGGTGATCAGTGCTTTGGACAGATGAAATGATTAAAACTATCGATGGCCCTCGTAGCCTGCTGCTGTTGCTGCTGCTACTGCCTTGTAGTTAAGGTGATATTAACCAGGGATATATCTATAGGTATAGAGTTTGCAGTTTGTGGTATTTCCAAATGGTTTATATAGTTTTTCAGTAAATAAGCTACTTTTTTCAACTGAGGAAAAGCACACCCACAACAGGAAAGAGATTTAGAAGTATAAAAGAATCTCCTGTTGAAATTTTTTGTTCAGCTGGGCCTGAATGAGGTGGAGAGAATAAAATAGTTACTAGAATGTCACGTTGGGATAAAGAGATTAGTAAGGTACAGTTTTAGAATCCCAGAAACATGGAAATGTGGCACAAGTAATGATGTATTATCACTCTTCATGTATATAAACTTTTGATGAGGAGGCTGCTACCTATGTACTTTCAGCTTTGTAAATAAAACTCCTTTAAAAAGGGTTGAATTTCATTACTGTTAATTTGCAGTAGTTTCTAATTGGTTGCAAATGGAAATGTCTCTAAATATATATATATAAATATCCAAAGGAATATCTCTATTAATTGTCTTTATGAATTTTAGTGTTCTATTGATTGTGGTATTATTTATGGAATCGAAATATAGGATTAATCATACAAAAAAAATGGTGATATAACATCACATATGACAAAAAATCATACAAAATATTGAATGATATAGTATCACATATGATATAAAATTTTAACATTAACGGTCGTTTAGACGTTTTTCCAATACAATTTAATTCGAGAGGTTAAATAATGTTTTTTTGGGACGCTATTTTAGCTTTTTAGCAGAACTCCAGTTGCATGCACGAAAAATCCCGATATATCATGTGATTTCTAACTCTGTCAATTGATTGCACCAAGTAAGATTATATTTTCTTTTTAAATATATGATCGATTCATATATTTAATCTTTTTGTAGGCAAGATCAATGATTTAGCGTTAAAGTGTCACGAATTTGGGGTGTCGCCCCTTGTATTTAAGGCAATCATCTTTTTGCCAATGAGTTGATCATGGTCTAAAGTTGTTCTACGGGAGAAGTGGCATGGCATATTTTCAATTGGTGAAATCACAAAGTTTAGAGGATCTTTAAGTATTTGCTTCAATCCATGTTGCAGTTTTGTTGTGTTGGTGTTCAGCAGTCAAGTTTTTCTCCTCCTGCATTGCAGCAATTTGGAATTGGGATTGTGTACTGGAGCTCCAGAGTCCACAAATTTGCATATGACATTTCAATCAATTACTGTACAGATCTCATCTCCGGGTCCTTTTCCTTTCACTTGTAAATCTGATAACATTCATTGGAATCCAAGTACAAAGAAGGCTGAATGGTGGTTAAGTTTAAAACACAAGAGAGAATCCAGGAGGCTACTTTCCCCCTCCGAGAACCTAATTAAGGGAGATTCCAGTCGAGGTAGTTTAGCTAATCATATTGGGCATCCTTTTCTTTCCCATCAA
Source organism: Taxus chinensis (assembly GCA_019776745.2). Taxonomy (NCBI): domain Eukaryota; kingdom Viridiplantae; phylum Streptophyta; class Pinopsida; order Cupressales; family Taxaceae; genus Taxus; species Taxus chinensis. The sequence goes on along the minus strand of CM034148.1, from coordinate 639,966,592 downwards.
TATGTCTTCAAATATGAGCAGGATGCGGGTATTATAAATGTAAGTATATTTTCTGGAGCCTATCTTTGCATAAGAGAAATGATCTCTATTCTTATCTAATGAAGTGTTTCCCTCTATGATATAACAATTAGTTTTCCATTAGTTTCTAGGGTTTGCAAGAGAGCATTGAAACCCTCTGTTTCACTTTCCACCATTAGAACAAATCTAGGGTCCCTCTGCATCGCACTAGAAGTGATTTAAGTTGTCTGCATATGATGTTGTATTTGGGAAAAGTAATTTGTTTAGATTGTTTTCAGAGTCATGAATTAGTGTCAGGGTAATGATCCAAATTCTAGCTATGCAAAGACAAGAATTGTTGAATGTAATTATAAACACTTTCTTCCTAGAGAACTCTTCAATATAGAGGAACTATCCATACTCTCCAGAGCAAGTGAGAGCTCAATTCGTGTACCTTCAAATGTCCTTCAGTGTTCAACCAAAAAACTAGTGAAATTAGAGGACATTATTTTTTCCTTTCTAGAGGATTGGAGAGTACAATCATCTACACCATCTTTAGGATTTGAATCTAATGTCACAAGAAGATTTTCATATATGCAAGCGAAGAGAGACAACTTGCTTCCTGGTCTAAATATCAGGAGAACCATTAATAATTCATGAAAATCATCTTAACTTCAAAATTAGTTTGTCACCTTTGAATGTAGACAAAGAATATTAACTTTCATTTAAATAGCTTGTGGTTATTTAAATACATCTATCTGAAAAAATTTAAGAGATATTAATCTCAAGGCTCTTGTCTTGGATTTTCAGTATAGCATCTTGAATAACAACTCGTTACTTTCTGTGAAACTTTCCTCTAACCAGAGACAAATGACATCAATCGCAAACTTTGCAGCCCAAACTGAATTTGATTTGAAACCTAATGTTGATGATTTTTGAAATGGAAATGCTGTGGATGAGGCTAAGGCTCTCAAGGTGGGATTGTCAACTAGACCAACAATTTTAAGCCTAATGGGATGTATTGAAAAACTTGCAACAGACATATCTCTTGAATAAGGTTGTTAAATCTTTAGATGATCCATTTTGCTCTTAGGAGTTTCCAGAGAAGGGAACGAAGACTGATTTTCTACTACTACTTTCTTTGCAGTTATTCCATGGCCATAAAATCCCATACCAAAAATGATTTCTAGAAATTGAGTGGCGTCCCTTCTCTCATACTGAAAGAAAACAACCCTTCAGCATTACAAGAAAAGAAGTGGGTACAAAAATATTTCCATCTTCCCTAACATCATCCAGTGAAGAAGGTTTTTTCTCGATTGCTCTGATGAGTCTGATCAACCAGTCTGAGCACCCAGAGAAGATCTCTCGGGAAATCTCTCAGTAGCTAGCAAGTAAACAACAAAGGAATTATCTGGATCTCTCGAGAAAAATAAAAATATTTTATTGAATTGGATCATTTTTCTTGCTGCTCCAAACTGCCAGAAATTCTAAAATCAGCGTAATATGCACTAGGCAATATGCCACAACATAAAATATGTGGATTCTAATTATTGCTGAAATAAACTATCAAAACCCTACAAGCTCGTCATATTCAAATGTGAAATTGAAACTGGAGAAGCACGAATGTCTAGTTTCTTCTTCCAAAATCCAAGTCACTTTTGTGAAAATGAAAAAACAAGAAGAATAAAAAAGAAAAATATTAGGATCATAATTCCTAGCTCCTTGCTTATGAACATTTTCCCAAATGCCTTCCACTTTAAAATGTACATTTTTCTCAGCAGAAAATTAAGATCAAAATTCCTAATTAACAACACACAGGAAATCTAGGTTAAAAACTTGCAAATAAATTCCATGTTCTTCTTTCAAACACATCATTGTGTGATTTTGCAGTATGTAAAAGAGCTAATTCATACAAATTCTTACCTATTATTTTGCTTCTTATTTCTTCTAGAGTTTCTTCTCTACCTTTTTTCGAAAACATTGCATTAGTTCTATAATATAATTACTTTTTTTTTTTTTTTTTAATATCAGCCAATAAAAGGTAACACACTCACATACATTACAATCTTCCACCACTCCCTGGATGTGAGTGTAGGAACGCCTCTTAGCATTAAAACATGTATAGCTCTATTCTAACTATGCTGCAATACATGAATAAAAATGTCCCAATGCTGATTTTGATGATAATATGTGGAGAGCATGAACCAATGAGTAGTTAACTACCTCAATGTGACCATTAGTTTGGGGATGAAAGGATGTAGAGAACCTCAAATGAAAACCCAAAAGCTTCCACAACCTCAATGACTTAGCAGGTTTCAGAACCTTTTCATATTATAAATCAAGATATGAGCACTTCATAAGGTCAATCCTTGTATGACAGTAAATGTTTGAAATTTGAAATTTTGATGAAATTAAGTATCACCGAGATAAGATTTTTTATGTGATCTAGTTGATTACAAAGAAAATTTATGACTATGCTTCTTAGAGTTTTGACCTAGATGTTGTCGAAATACTATACAATACAAACAAGAGATGTATCTTCTTTTAAAATGCCAAGAAATAACCATGCAATTTATAGTAGTCTTCTTCCAAAGTTTTGAATTGTTTTAAGGGTTAGGCATCATGCTTGTGCTTTTAAAATGAAGTGGTCCATCTATATTTCTACACTTACAAAATCAATCACCCATAGTTTAAACAAAATCAACTACAAAAATAAAAACTATCCCTCTAAATCAAATAACATATAACGTTCGGCGTTCACATTGCATTGTACCCATGCGATTGCTAGTTGTAATACTTATACCAAATTTGCATTTGAACATTTCACCCAATTCTTTTTACCTAATGCCAAGAATTCTTCCAATTCTTACCTAGTCGCCCATTAAACAATTGGATGTTTGCATTTATTAGTTACTGCTCAGACTATGATAAGGTTAATTTACTAATGGAAAATATTGGTAAAGAGTTTATTCCTTGGTTGACTATTCAATTTTTTTTGCGAGTAATATAGGCTATTTCATGTCGATTCAATGTAATTTTTTGAATTTGATAATCACAAAACATGATAAATAAGGTGGTTTGTGTTGAACTAATACAACAACAAAAATCTTGTAAACACATAAAAAAAATACTCCAAAATAAAATAAAATGGTGTATCAAGAATGAATTTTGACATTACTACTATACCTCTTACTATTGTTTAGACATTCCTCAACTCTACAATCAACACAATCCACGTCGTTCATCATTACAAAAACATTGTCTTTGCTCGACTAAGTTACAATGGCAAAGCTCGTTTTTCTCCCTCAAAATATCCTAGCACCCAGTTAGGTTCCAACACGCAACCTAACAATGATCTGATTTTAAATACTCATTTCTCAACCTAACTCATGCCCTTGTTCCCTCGTTTCTTGGCCGAGTTTTTTTTGAACTTAAATAACCACTGATTGATGATATGACATGCGAGGGGGGAGAATAAGAGGGTTTAAAAGAGAGATTTACATGATTTTTGAATTTCATGATGACTTTTCTTTCTTGCATTTATGTATGTACTACACATGGGCATATATTTGATGGGAAAATGGAAAATAGAAAATGCATAAAGTGCATCCAAAATGAAGGACATTGGAAAAATCTCGTAACCTTGGGAGTAACGATCCATATCCTATACACTACACCATCATTCTTCAGGATTGTCAACAACCAATTGAAAAATGAATTCATTAATATTATCACAACTATTTAAGAAACCAATTGTCCTTCAAAGCTATAGGAAATTAAATCATATTGGAGTTGTTTCGGATATGGTAAACCTGAAAGTATATGGATTTGAAATCCTGATGCGGGCCCGTAAATCACAAGTTAGGAGTTTTTTTATAAGTACCCATTGCCTAGAATTTTGTTAACAAGAATGTTTACTTAGTTTTGCTTGTTATGAAAGAATCAAATAGGCATCGAGACTCATCTTGATCAACCTCATATTATTTCTTCAAATCCGATGAAGGAAAAAGAAGAAGCTTAACAAGGCATTTGACATCGAGCGCCAATAAATTCCTTGGCAAAAGGCTTAAGAATTCAAACCTTTGATTGTATTTGTAACAATCCTCTCACATATGACACACATATGAACAATGCTAGTGGATTTAAGGAGTTCCACCATGCGAAACTAGGGGAGATGGTCAACCTAGTTTAAAGCCCCTAGAAGCTCAAATCTCACCTCTAACATCATTAAATACCATACAAACACATAATCCCTAAGATAACACATGATAGCGTGCACACACATGTAAACACTAATTGTATATCTAAAAGTCGTAATTAACAACAAATTCGTTGATGAAACTCTTTGGAATTTGAGTCTTGGATTACATTTCTAACATGCCATTCATGTATGTCATGAGGAGTGTGCAATCTTTAATGGCGTATTCAAACAAATAACAAATGCCAACCAGGTCAAATAACAAATGCTAACGAACCAAGTCAAATAATAACAGTTAATGAACCAAGTCAAATAACATAGAAGTTTCCAGGTCAAATAACAACTTCTAATTGAAATATACCAAATTTTCTTTTGAACATTTCAGCCAAGTTTTTTTAATCGCTTATTTTCCAGCCCAAGAATTTCCTTTAATCATTTTTTTTTCCTTTTTGCATGGTTGCATGGACCAGAATTCCTCCACTTCACTTGAGTTTCTTCTTTGAGTTTTTTTAGTCCTTAACTCAATGTTCGATTATACTTGACAATTGTTTTAGCTGTGGAAATATGTTGTTATGGTCGCTCAAGTGTTATTATTTTAAATAAATGATTATTAAAAATATAGCATGAAAATATCATTAAATTATCGATTATTACTCTAATTAAAAATAAAAGTTATTAGAGTAATACAAATTGTCACTAAGATAACTCCGCTAAAAATTAAATTAATATAATATTTTAATTTAACTTTTTATAATCACGCCGAAGGCGTCCCCCTATGGGAAAGGCCCTTCTGCATGTTTCTATGACTGTGTTAAATTTGACATCTTGGACGTTTTTGTTTTTTGCTGTGTTTTGACTATTTGGACATGGGTTGTGACGTTTTTACTTTTTAACGTTTTTTTTACTGTTTTTATCAGGGTAAACTCCAGTTGCATGCCCACTTCTGAGGAGTGATTTGTGTAATTTGGGAAACGCATGCGATCGACATTGTAGCTGAGCATGGCGAGAATAAGAATGATGCTGATTTGAGTGTGAATGTGAAATGTGTCAGAGATTTTGTTGCAATAATTTTTCTGTTAATTTATTTTGTTGTTTTGATATTCGTTTACTGATATTTTCTACGAATTGATGCATGCACAGACGAAATACATGGATGATTTTCTATAATATTGTTCTTCGTTAATTAATTTCAGAGTTTTATTTTAAGTTTCTGAATTCGACGATTTGATTCATTAAAGGCTAAATGGTGGGAAATATTTATGCGATAGTTATATTTATTTGTTAGTTAAATCCAGATGCTCCTGCATCACATTGTCTAGGAATATGATAATTTCTTTGGGTAAGTTTTATAATAACAATTTGGGTCGTTTAGGCTTTTCTTAAAAAGTTGTCAACTTGGGATTTTTTTTTAAATTTTTCCTGAACCATTAGAGGATTAGCGGTTTATTGTGTTGGAAAAAAAATCCATTAAAAAACATTGAAATTAGCGATATATTGTGTTTCTTAGAATATTTATGCGTGTACATCATTTTGTTTTATAAAAATTATGCTTTAATTTGTTCTCATTTATATTGTTACTTTTAGTGAGTTATTACTTACTTAAATCACCTTCATGTACTAAGGAATTTGCTATATATAATGCCTTTAATGCCCTTATTTGATAATTTCTTTTAAGGTGGGTAGAGAAAATTAATATTCTTTATAGTAACTGAATTGGAGCAAATGATTGTTCTCCAAAGCTATTTATAAGTTTGGTAGAAGCTTTTGGAGATCTAGGTGGAATGACTATAATCAAGTAGCTCGAATGAAATATAAAGCCACTGACGAGAAGACCTAGTGTTGGTAGTGTATATCATGTTGTGAAATATATGTATTAAAATGGAAACAAAAGGCTACCACTCATGATATACAATATGCAAATATACGAAAGTCTTCATGTATTCATGTTTATTTCATATCTCATGATATAATATTTGCAAATGTATATGTACGTATTTGTAACAAATTTGAAATGTACACAAAACCTTTCAATCTAATGTTTCATCTATATTCTTACACTTCCACTATCAATCACACCCCTTATCAACATGTTATTGACAGTACAAAAAATACTTTTTCAACAAAGAACTAACCAAACAACCGATGAAACCACCATCTCAAACATTTGCAACACTAACACAATTTCCCCTAAAATAATTACAAACCACATCAACTATAAAAGTAATTTATTATCCAAAGTGGTATCAAATGTATTCATGTTTAGTGCCAAAAAAATTGGCCACAAAAGGCTACCACTTATGATATAAAATCTGCAAATGTATGGAAGTTTTCATGTATTCATGTTTAGTTCAAATAGAATAGTCTGCACAATGCTACCACTCATGATATAAGATTTACAAATGTATACGTACAAATTTGTAACAAATTTGAAATGTAGAGATAGAACCTTTAAATGTAATGTTTCATCTATATTCCTACACTTACAAAATCAATCACACCCCTTATCAACATCAAATCAATTAACATATACCATTCGACGTTCACATTGCATTGTGCACATGTGATTGCTAGTATTATTACTAGCAATCACATGTGTACAATGCAATGTGAACGCCGAATGGTATATGTTATTTGTTTTAGAGGGATAGTTATTAGTTTTGTAGTTGATGTTGATAAGGGGTGTGATTGATTTTATAAGTGTAGAAATATAGATGAACCACTTCATTTAAAGGTTCTATCTCTACATTTCTAACTTGTTACAAATTCGTACATATACATTTGCCAATCTTATATCATGAGTGATAGCATTTTCTGGAGTTGTTCATTTGAACTAAACATGAATACACGAAGACTTCTGTACATGTGCAGATTTAATATCATGTGTGGTAGTGTTTTGTGGCCCATGTTTTTGCACTAAACATGAATACATTTGATATCGTTTTGAATAGTTAATTATTTTTGTAGTTGATGTGGTTTGTAATTATTTCGGGGAATTTTTGTTAGTGTTGCATCGGTTGTTTGGTTGTGTAGTTGATGTTGTTAAGGGGTATGATTGATAGTGTAAGTTTAGGAATATAGATGAAGCATTACATCGAAAGGTTCTACATGTACATTTCAAATTTGTTACAAATTCGTACATATACATTTGCAAATCTTATATCATGAGTGGTAGCATTTTGCGGATTATTTTATTTGAACTAAACATAAAGGAGGAAAAGGGGTGCAAAAGAGGGGGTTGGAGGGAGGAGAAGCAATTGAGAGAGGATAATATTGGGTGAAACCATTTTATTAGAAGCCATTTGTCTTACTACAAGGCACATATGTAACAAGTTCCATCTACAATATTTATTCGAAATTGATAATATGTAACCAAGATTGTACTGTAAATGTTTGGACCAGTGTTCTAGTAATATTAGGCATTATTCAGCATAAATGAACCCTCTTTAAAACGTTGCGAGTATCAAAAAAATCTACAACTTATTATTGTCAAGCATGATAAAAGTTGGGAAAGTGGGCCATTTTGATACAAAGAATAATGCCTTTAGAAAAATCCATAGAAAATTTTGAACATGGCATGAATATTCTCAAGGTGACACAATATAAACCATACAAAGAGGAATACATTTTGTTAACAGATGAAATATAGATCACAAGAATTTGAGTTCAAAGCATATTGATTTGAGGCAACAAAGAATGAATTAATATCTCATGAAGTATTCTTGTTTTGTAAAGAGTTATGGGAATAAATGCAAAACCAAGCCAAGAGATGAGATAAATATACTTGGTCAAGCAAGATGTTTATGAAATTAGATAGATCATCAATGCAATTAGGGGAATTCGAAAAGAAGATTTGATAAATACTTTGATAATTTATTGATACAAGAGCTCAAAAAACTAATTCATTTGAACTTTCAAAGTAATAGATTTCATATGCAAGGACAATCACATAAATGATTTGACCCATGTCTAATTTCAAGACTCCATGATGTACATATAAGTTTTCACATACTAAACACACAAAAAACTCACACTTCAATAAACTGAATATACAAAATATAATAATTTTATTCACTCATTCTATTAAATTATTCAATAGGATGGTTATAAGTATTTTGGAGGCATTCTCTAGGTTCCAACACTTTTCATTACAAAGGCTATTGAAATAGAGTCTATCCAACCGTCTGCAAGGAGAAACTCAACTTGAAAAATGTAGTAGAGTAAGAGTGCAAAATATTCTTACTACTTAAAGTGTTAAGGAATCAAATAAGGTGAGTAATAGTATTTGACCCCCATGAATTCTAACCACAATTTACATATAGAATTCAAACTAAGCACGAACCTCATCTAATGTAATGAAAAGTAGACCTCCACGGTGTAGAAGAGTATTATGTACAAAAAAAATATTATTATTAAACTTTTTGTTATAAAAAAATCCATACTAACCAAAAACAAATTGGGAGGTGGTTAGTTAAGATAATATTTGACTGATCCTTAATCAATAACTAAGCAATATGGAAAATGAAATATAATTAAGTAAAGGTTATTTGCATCAATTCAGACGGAATATGTAAAAGAAATATTGCTAAGAAGATCCTGTTGCCTTACCAAGAAGAAAATTGTCAATTCCAAATTCATACGGAAAAATTATCTATGGAATATCATGCTTACCGGAAGTAATCCATTGGATTAAACACAAGAAATTGAAGCTAAACTGTTGAGATATAAATCAGTTATACCAATTTATGAATTTGGTTCATATTCAATACAATGAAGAAAGATCAATGCACTGCATGTTATTAAGGACAATTAGAGTCCATTGCGATTATCATCTTCATAGGGACCCTTAGTTATATTATCAATTGTTTAGAGGATGTACATTTGTATTTTAATGTGTCACTCAAGACACATAATAAACTTTAAACATTATTGCCACAAGAGTCAGCCTATAAATACGGTAGCAGTATTCTCTTATCACTCATAATTTGAAACCCTTATACTTAGCTACCTCATAAATACCATTTCAAATCAGTCATGTTTTTATTCTTCAAGCCATATACAAGTTTTGCCTTATAAACAAAATTTCATAGTCAAATATCTTTTTACTCTTCTCCAAGAGTTTTAACATGCTCACACTCATCAATCCATTCACTATACTTGCAAACACAACATCCAAGTGCCCAAAAAGACTTCAATCTAGAATTTAACAAAAAAGGAGAATAATATACAATGCAAATGCCAGAAATTGTTCATAATACAATCGCATTTCAGAGAGATCAGAGAAAATTTTAGGCTACTTTCCCTTTAATGACTATATTTTGCATTTTCTTAGAAATTATATCATCAAAATAAAAAAAAATTCAATGGAGAGCCCATACTATGTTTTATGACTTCACCTGAAGAAACATCCCCTTGTTAGGGTTAATCTATATTTGTTTTCTTTTGTTTAGGCCCTTGGTTTTATAAGCTTTTGTGAATGTTGTTCTAAGTTTTTCTGGTCCAGCAGAGGGGACAATAACCCGCTACAAAATTTATTTGTGATGGTATATTTAGTGGGAGAGTGATGTGAATGTGTTTGGACAGATCTAGTCTAGATGCCAAGTAATGGACCACATGCCTTTATTATCATTCATCATGTTCCCCGCTAGAAAATTTAGTTGCCACCATTGAGAAAAATCTCCCTGTCCAAAAGACCAAAGAGTTGGTGCACATTTGACCTTGAAGTTTGTGTAATTTATTTACAAGTCCTATACTCTGTCTATTCTTCATTACTCTGGTAGTTTTTTAGGACCTTGGATTAGTCGTTATGAGTGACAATGAGCAATAGTTTCAATGGATATCAAGACATTGACTTCTTCACCTGGAAAATTTGTTGATGCTTGCACGATGTCATAGGTTGTGTTTCAAAATCCTGTATGAGCTTGCTAATGTATGGGACCTTAAGAATGATGTTACTGTAACTACAACTTACATATTTATCATGACAGGTTGTCACAGAATGAAGACAAAATCCCCTATTTTGCCTTAATTTATGTGCATGCCATTGCAAGGGATGCTAAGGTAGACCTGAAGATACCTCTGCATATATGATCAAATGAATCAACACGTGTAGAAAAGTCATGATATGGAATTGGTTATTTGTTTTATCATTCAAAATATGTAATTGCTACTATTGTTATTCTTGCATTATAAATTATACAATAGAGAGAACATGTGAGGCATGAAAAACAAACAACGGGTAAAGCATTGATTAAGACAAAACCTCAACAAAATAGACTAAACAAATGTTTTTCAAAACAACGCTAGAAATGCAAAAAACTTAGCTGTGACAACAGGATTCAGATGGGAAACTATCAAACTGGAAAAAAGAAGCAATATTTTTCTCCAAATTAAATAACAAACTTACTCCAAGAGAAAGATTAATAAATGCAGACTTACTCTGAAAGATATTAACTAAGGAATAGATTGGCAAATTATATTATAGACCATCCATAACCTACGAAATTGTTTGCAAACAGAGAAATTTAATTGTTTGCATGTCGTATAAATTTACATTAAATTTTCAGGTGCACACGACAAGGAAAAACATATGCTCAAAAACTAATTGAAAAAAAAAACCTGAAAGGAAAATGCTTACCCATAAAGTATCATCTTTATACTAGCCTTGATGAGGTCAGAGAGAATTGGTATAATTTTAATTCCTCTATATTTGGGATCATAAAGTAGTGGCCTGAATGCACATAATGTCTTCCCATTATATATCGTCATAAACCTTCCTCAAAGGACTTACCTCAAAAAACAATGCCCAGATATATCATGATCATAGTATTCTATTCAATCACAAACCTTTATGAGCAGAAAAGTTAATCTCAAAAATACTTTTGTACATAATTTAATTAATTGAATATTCATGAATACATGTTCATTTGGTAAGAAAATGTTGAAAATATAGTGTAATAATACCCATCGCACAAGCCCTAAGGGCCAAGAATGGTATCAGTCTTGTTTGCATGAAGTGCCTCCTACACATCAACCCTATTCATGTATGTAAATATTTCATCTTCAATACACAAATCAACACCCTTTTGTACAATCTGTAAAGGGTACCACAACAATGGGCATTGATATCTCTATAAAAAATAATACCACATAATTCAAATTGACATTCAGAAGCCATTTAAAACAACAAATTCCCAATAAGATTGAGTTCATGGCTTACTTTCTTTTGAAAATTGCTAGGTTTTATCATTTTTCCCTATAATGCTCTGGTCTATGTTTCACTGTTTGATACACAATCATCTAAAATGACATCATAAACGTTTACATTTCCAGATTCATCATCCACCATTGAAGATAATTTTGCACAAGCATTAGATACGTTGCTTTTAACAAATAATTCTAACCACTCTCTGGAAATGTTGTAGATTTTTTGAGTAAATTTGTAAATTCTATTGGAGATTAGGCCATGTGACCAAAAATACCCTCCATTTTTTATACTGAACTCAAGATCTAACAAGGTATTCCCTAGATTCCATTATGACAATCACATACTAATGGCATTAAAATAGTAATATTACATTAAATGACTAGACCATATAATGAACATTTATTCTCTTAAGATTAAATGCCAAGGTGAAGATGAAAATCCAGTTAAAAGAGAGCCCACATCTCCCTTAATCCCATGATCCCCCTAACAAAAATCTATCACAATTTATTTTGGTGATTCAAATTGTTTCATTTTGTAATGAAATCATGCAAGGTTATGTGTGCATGTCATTCCCCAACCCAAGTAATTCATGAGACCAATTCTACTAAAGTATGAAAATGATTACAGATGATCATACATATCGATATTCCTTTCAAATTTATAGGCTTCATATTATTTTTCTTGTTCTTGTTGTTGTAATAAAAAGTATTTATTGAAGCTTTCTTACACTTGCAAGAAAAAATAAGCAGACGGTGGAGTAAGAATTGTACTCCTAACATTTTTCATCCTCACAAGAGGATCACCATGTGTAGTGTTATTATTTCTCCAGAACAAGAGAATAATTTTAGAAGGTTTACTATAACTATTTTATAATGGGGTTAGTGTTCATTCATACACAACTCTACTACTTTCATTAAATTGTGGCTATCAATTTTTAAGCAATTTGTTATAGAAGATGAAGTCTCAAACTGGTATGTAAATTACTTCCAGGAATGTTACTTCTAACATCTTTCATTCTCAGAGGAATATCACTCATTGTAAGTTTATTATTGCTCAAGAAAAAGAGAATAATATTAGAGAGTTTGTTATTTTCTTTTTTAAGAAGGTTAGTGTTCCCACATACAAAGCTCTAGTATTTTCATTAGGTTGAGGTTGTTTGTTTTAAAGCAATATGCTATAGAAATTAAAAGTTTCAAACTGTTAGGTACTTGCTTCCAACATGTAGAAGACAAAATAGGAAAAAGAAATAAAATGTTGAATAAGTGAAATACATGAAAGAGATTCAACAAGAATCTGTTTGCTAGTGGAAGGAATAACGAATTATGTTAATAAGCACCTAGACTGTGTTTGGTATTCTAGTATATTTTAAGTAAAAAAAACTTGAAAGATTGTTTTTGCTTGAGTAATCGTTGTAGGCCATTAAATTTAAAGCCTTTCTAGAAATCGATTTTAAGAAGAAGAGATGCTAGATTCTTATCTTAATTTGTTTGAAATAATCAGCCCAAGTATACATAATTTACGTGGTGGTCTTATGCACAAGTATATAATACTGTAGGGAATTACAAAGGAACTCCAATGATCAAGATCTTACAATATTGTTCTAAACCAACCCAAGGGTATTTCACATTGTGCTATACTCTAATGGTGTAGTTCTAGACGAAACTTCCATTTCTGATTTTTTTATTTAACATCTAATTGCAAAATCCATACTTAATGATATATCTCCAACAATTCTATAACATTCAGTTGGCATTTTCAATTTCAAGGACATATTTATAAGACAGTTATCTCTTGAAGTATAAGAAGGGGGGTAAAAAATTTCCCCATTGAAAACATTAAAGACTTAGAAACAAGGGTTATGGTGCACCTTGTTACCTCCCAAATATTTAACGTAGAAAGATGGTTCAAAATAAAAAAGAAATTCTTACACATTACCTATAAAATAGAAAAAGGAACATGCTACAACCTCTCCAAATTTATTGCCAAGAATATTGAGCAAGATTCAGAAAAAACACACAAGAAATGTGGAAAATTCATTTGGGATGTAATTCTTATTATTTTGGTCTTTAATGAGATAGGTGTTCTAGAGGGGGATGGGAAACCTAAATGGATTTATGAAATTGTAAATAAGTTTCCACCCGAGTGATACATAAAATACTTGGCCTGTACCACCCTAAATAATACATACAAGGCCGAACTAAATAACTAGATAAGGCATTTGAGAGATGCCTTTTAGGAGAATGGTGTAAACCACAGTAACTGCCAAAATTACTAGAAGGAGAAGTATAATTTATTGTAATGCAACATTACTCTTTGACACACTTCAAAATGAAGAATGAAAATTTATCTCCTTGGGCTAATTTTCCCTTTGCCTTCACAACTGAGTACTTTGTGTGATCTATTAATTAGATAAAGAACATCAAGAAATTATAAATGTATACACTGCATATTAATGTAGACATACATACCCTTTTCAAAAAATATAAGTAAGTACGTAAATAAGAGTGTGTTGGTGGAGATGTAGGAAACATACATATGTTAAATCAATCCTGTAGAGATCATAGTAGTAGACAAACTAGCAATCGTATGTGTACAATGTAATGTGAACGCCGAATGGTATAAGTTTTTTGATTTTGACTATTGGGATTCCTCCATTTATTGGGATAGAGAGTATTAATTCTAGAATTAATTGTATTAGTCTCATGATCTATGTGTTCCAAATGTGGATCGTGTACCCTATTCCTCGCCAGCTCAAACTTTTGAAAAATTATCGAACAGTTAATTGTCACGTGGTTTCTTAACCTATTAAGTAGTTGTCATTTTTTGAGAAATTAATCCTTTTTAATATTTCACAAGGTCTAAAATGCAAATACATGCCATAACCTTATAAACTCCTTTTTCTTGTCTATCAATCCCCAACTACTAAATTTTATGTTTGGCAAGGCTGAAAATACTCACATTTAACAAGAATACATTCATACATAGGTAATAAGACAAATAGGCCATCACACAACATCAGACATGTCAATTGACCATAAATGATAATTATGTGTAAGATACAATGACCATGTGAAATCAACTAAAGGCATATTATTAACTATATGGCCATGGAGATGTAGGAAACATACATATGTTAAATCAATCTTGTAGAGATCATAGTAGTAGACAAATAAGAAATATGGTTGTTTTAATACTTAAATCCAAATTAAAATAAGTTATATTAGGTGCATGATGATGATGAGGCAAATGAAGAAATGTGCCAATGAAAGAAGATACACATAAAGATGCCTAGGAAGCCAAAAATGGTAAATTTGCTTAAAGTTTCTCCTATGATACAAGATACGGAAGAAGAGTAATATGACCCAAATAATGTTCCACTAGTGAGGAATAAAAGGTGGCTTTCCACTATGAATGAACAAGTAAGAAATTTTATGCCTAACCCAAGATTAATGAGCAATGGAGGGCTTGATGAAGGCTTGATAGAAACAGGCAAACTAAAACACATTGATATTGAGACCAAGGTTAGTCAAAACGATGCGTGCACCACCAAGAAGGGACAAGAGGGGGAATGGAGTGCACTAATAATTGTTATTCCTCCAATGACACCTTCTCCGACAAAAAAATCCCACACATGACACAGACATAAACCTACCTTTGAAGACACCCTTTGAAATAATTAAGTTGGAAGAAGAATATAGAAAAAAACTTCATAGAAAAATAAAGGGATTACAAGAAGGAGAAGAAGAATAAGAAGAAGAAAATAAGAATAAAATAAAGAAGATGAAGACTAGGAGTATGAAGATAGAAAACCCTTAATGTTTTTGCACTCTACATTATAAAAAGAAAAAAAAAAACAAATTTTCTACTAGAACTATCTACAGGATACATTTACGACTATGATGACAAATAAATTTTTATCCTTCACCCTAGATGCTTGCCAAAATTATCCAAAATACCCTATTTTATCCTATAAAAAGTCCCAAATAAAGTCACATAAGGTTTGGGAGTGGCCTTCATAGACACTTTCCGAATGTCATACATAAGCTATGGATGCACTCTTAAAAATTTGGAGAGTTTATGGAAAAAAACATAAATAATAACATGTATTGCTTCTTACAAAGAGAACATGTAAGGGAGATGACCAAGGAGTTACAAGAAACCAAGATAATGGTAGATAAGCTCTCCAATGAGCATAAAGAGTTGATAGAAAAACATACACATGATGGCTTGAAGGTGACAAATTTATGTAAATGGATAGTCACCAATGAACCCAATTTATCCAAAATGCTACCAATGGATCAGGGGAGGTGTGAAAAATATAGATTATTTGGTCAATATGATCCCTAAGTAAAGAGAAGCAAATGGTGATAGTTACACACACCAAATAAAAGAAGAGTAGGAAAAAGTAAGATCTCTTTGTGCTGAGAAGTTGAAGAGTTCTGTGGACTTGGCCACTAAGCTTGGAGAGAAGGCCGTGCATACATATAACGTAATCAAATGATTTTTCAAATAATCCCATGCTCTTGACACATGAATGCTCCATGAGGTCCAAAATAAAATGCCTTCAAAATGGAGGTTGATAACAACGGCACTAATACAGTTGCCATCATAAACTGCTGTAATACTTTGAGAATTTAGAAGAAGAAATCAATACCTTACTAGAAGGATCCAATTGTGATAAATCTTTTAATATATTAAGCTTGTCCTGGGTTGATGTTGCTACAAGAAACAATGATGATAACATTATGGTCCTAAAATAGAAGATTATATCTCTTGCTATTATCTCATGGTAATAATATTATAGAAATTTTCCTAAAAATATCGTTGTCTTATAAACTAATTTCATGAAACTCTCTTTCTATGTCAATATATTAGCATAATTTCCGAGATAAGTCCTTGAACGACTTAGAGAAATTAATGAAGGGAAACTTGAGGTAAATTTGGTTTGTACCTAAAAATTATGCCCTTAGGAGTCCTAGTGGTCTCATAAGTGATTTGTTTAACAACCCATGTATGTATGATAAAATTAAATAAGGGCCTTATACCCTAGTTGTATGGGTTCATTTTTAGGTATTTATTCTTGTAAAACAATACTTAGGTCGTGGGTGGTTTTAGGTCAACATAATTTGACCAATGATGTTTCCTTCCATGGTCAAACTCTAATACTAACCTTAACATATTCATTCTACCAAATTTAGGGATATATAAATCATGTTTGGGCATGCTTAATGTACTTACAAGAAAATTTGGTAAGGGGTACATGGGTACTTGTGATCTGTGTCTGAGTTATATTTTTCTCCTTATATTTAGTGGGACCGTTGGTGTTCTTGAATCCATAAGAGGATGGTGGTAAAAAAAATACTATTGGTTAAGAAACTTAGTTGTGGACACCCAACATCCTGAGCGATGGCTTGTGTTTGCTTTGGGTCTCACCGAAGAAGTATGCTTCTTAGACCCAAAATTTTATGTTAAGAATTGTAGATGAGTTGCATATTTTGAATTTTGTAGAGAGGCCAAATGGGGAATACTAACTTTGGATTGAACTCGAGAATGATTTGGACCATGATTGCATTGTAGTATTGTATGACCTAAATATTTGATCTGTGCTTTCCGTAAATGAAATACCTCTTTGTAGAAAATATCATTGTATTCAAAAGTAAAACTATAAACCTTGTGTTCACTAGAGTGATGCGAAAGTAAATGTTAGTGATAGTGGGGTCTTTTGTTATGTGTTGTGTGACAAGTGAAAATGTTTTAAGTGTTGCATCATATAGCAACAAAAAATGCTAGTTTTTCTGTAACATCTGGGATGATAAAGCTTATGGGCATTACAATATCACCCCCTTTAAGTGTGTAATTGACAATTGAACACTTAAAGTAAAAACATTATTGATTATGTGTACACAATTTGTCTTTTCTTGATAGTGGTTTTATGATGCATTGGTATTGACACACTCCATGATGAAATTGGTAACACATGGTGTAGTCAATTCTATGTAGAAATGAACCATAACTCAAAATATAGATAATTTTTGTGATTTTGAACTTGTAAAAAAATAAGAAAAGGAGATGAAAAACATAGAAGGAATACACATGTTCATTTGGAAGAGGTAGGATATCACATTCTTCTCATGCTTTGGAGACTTGGATTAGTTTCAATGATGTCAAATTATTGGGGATTATCAGTCCCCAATTTTTGCCAAAGGATATACTAGAGTGTTGAGTGTGACCTAACACCAGAGAGAGAGAAAAACAAGTGAAGTGCCCCCCTTTTTGAAACTTTATAAAAAGGAATAGCATTCTACAAAGAAATTTTCCACTTTGATACCTTTCACATTTGAGAATTTGGTGAGAAAAGATGAAGGATACCCTATAAAGAAATTATATGCTTCAACACCTTCCAAAAAACCCTCAAACCACATAATTATATATCTAGGTCCAATTTTTTACTGTTGTAACTGTTTGAATAAGATAAAACCATAGAAGGAATGGAAATTTCCATTCACCCATAAGGTATTGTATTAATAAAATTCAATCTGTATAGTCAGAAATGTCATAGGGGAGAAGAATGCCCATGCCCCCAAACCCTATTCTTGTAACTGAGTCTGAATAATGTAGAGGAGAAGGAATGAAGTTTTCATACCCCTATATCATGCTCTAAATTAAGTAATTTTTATTTGAGATTTTATGAATATCATGTAAATTTATGATAGAATATTTCCAAATTGAAATTTTTAAAGAATATGCCCCCTATTTGAGAACGTTCATCCTAGTCAAGACCATATCACAATCCTAATTATATTGTAGGGATTTCACTTTCTTTGGATTCTACAACATTTTATTAGTTATACCTTTTTATTAGAATCTAATCCCTGTAAAAGCTTATTCCTATATCTAAAACTTCCATGTAGATGTAGAATATATCTTAATGAATACCCCCCTTTTGAAGTGTATTTGATAAATAATTTGAGCATACATATCAAAATAATTTATGTCTACACATGTGTAATAAGTATGGTAATCTATATAGTCACATATAATGTTGGAATGGTGGCTACCATTTGGGAATTCATATTCACAAAAGGGGTTGTGCATGGTATAAACCATGGCACACAGAGAAAGAAACATACAACACACAAAAAACAAGAACACATGTATATAGTAGTCAACAAATTAGTGTAAAAATGTTAATCATGTCATAATATATAGTAATAATAGTATAAAAACATCATAAAATATCAAACATGTCATAGAATAGAGTATTAATAATATAAAAACATCAGAGTAGAAATAAAGCATGTTATAAACTAGAGTAGTAAGAGAATTGTAGTAGAAACAATAGTGTAGAGATAAGTAAGCAACAATGTATATAAAAAAAATTCATATGTAGGTATAGAGCTTAAAACATGGGACACCCATGATGTTACGAGATAGTCACAATACAAGGCACAATGTATACCATGTAGAAAAACAAGTGACTACCCAAGATAGGCATAGAGCCACAAACATGGGACACCCATAGTGTCACAACATAATCTAGACACTAAGGTTATAAGAAGTAAACATTCACAACACTATAAGAAAGTGAAAAAGACGAGTCAAACAATAAAATAATCAATCAAGTAAATAATTCATATA
Organism: Taxus chinensis; assembly: GCA_019776745.2. Lineage (NCBI taxonomy): Eukaryota > Viridiplantae > Streptophyta > Pinopsida > Cupressales > Taxaceae > Taxus > Taxus chinensis. Next base: position 639,947,555 of record CM034148.1, on the reverse strand, counting down.
AACAAGTAGTGTCAATAGTATATGAAGTAAATATAGAAAATATTAAAACAAAAAATATAGATATCAAGATTGGATAACACTACACAAGATATGTGTTAGTATTATTATCTCAAGTGATAGCTACAATCACCATGTATATAATCAAGAATTATGAGGAAGGTGCAAAGTAACTATAATGAAACAAAGAACACATAGTTTGTGAAGTACCCCCAAAGAGTAGTGTAAAGAACCAAGCTAGAATATATAATATAGTGTTATCCAATATACGTATTACATCAAGCTCAAAATACCTCATGAATTCATTTGTTTAAATAGTATATATGTCATCTATCAAACCAATGTGACAAAAAACATGTATAAAGTAATAAGCTAACCAATCAAGCCATAAACATGTCATGGTTTTGTATTTTTTTACACATATAATCATTTTTTGCATTATGTTATTATTTTAACATTTTTGAACTATTTTGAAATATATACATGTAAAGAGAAGAGGATATCACAAGAGCTACTCAATAAGATCCTCATGAAGAGGCATAGTGCAATCATATGATGAAGAAGGTTCAATCCCCACAAGTGTTATAAGAGATAAATTATTGTCAAGTATGATTCATGTAGAAGTGATGACATGTGTCGTACAAGAGATATGGTAGGAAGACCCATGATGAATAGTATTCATATAGGGCGATGAAGTTAAATACCTAGGATAAGGTTTCCTAAGATAAATAGTTTGTGTTCGAGATGACCAAATAGAAGGTCAATAAAAAGGTGTCATGTAAGAAGTATTGTGTTCTAGATGATAGAAAAAAAAGCAAGGAGGTGTCCAGAAAGAAGTAGTAAGTGTTCTAGATGATTGAACAGAAGGACTGAGAGGCGTAATATGAGAAGTATTATGTAACTGGTTAGGAGAATTATATGAAATAAAATATATGCTTAGATGCACTAGAAGGGAATTTCCTACTAGGCATAACATAAGAAATAAAAGGTGGAGATGTAGATGCAATAGTACTAGAAGTAGTAACCATTTATTCTAAACTAGGTTGTTGTGATATAGTATCATCAAATGGAATACCCATAATTTTAACCACTTAATTATTGTGAATGAACTTAAGACATTGATTTATCAAAAACAACATATTTTATAAGGTTCCAAGCCAAAAGAAACCTAGAGGCATGTCACATAAGTTAAGAGAATATGCCACCAAGAATGTGAGATCAAAGGTAGATGATTCCACTATGAAAGGGAGGGAAACATTCCCTATATGTATCTTAGGATAAACTATGAAATTATTATTAGTATATATGAGAGAATGTAGTAGCTTAAAATTCACATATTATGGTGAGTAGTATGATCAACCAATACTTTACATATAGGGTGTTGATTTTAAAAAGTTGAGATATAGAGTGTATCAGAAATAAAACTATGTGACATATTAGCATTATTGAAATTAATATTTGGTGAGGGGGGTGTGGTAGTAATATTACTAATCATAACATCAAATGAATGGTCATAACAAGGTGAAGGAAGTACAACATGGTAAGTATTGTGGACCTCCGAGGTAGATTTAGTGGTATCATGTTCTAGAAGTGGATCACTAATTATTTTGAGCTTTGTGTTATCATTCATAGGTTTAGGTTGAGGTGGGGCCTCATATTTAATAACATTAGCATCAGGGGGATATTTAATAACATGAAAAATATTAATACAAAAATTAGTGGAGTGACCAACACATCAATGGTAATAACAATGGGCATTAGCGTCAAATCTCTTACCATGAGGTATGCTTGTATTATTCTCAAGCTATAGAAGGAGAGATACAATATTATACTCAAGTAATTGTTATAGAAATTTCTCCGATGTGCACGGTAAATGAGTAAACTATCATTGAGAGTATTTTACTTATAGTTTTGTAGGCTAATATATAGCATTGACAATGGCTTTAACTTCAAATTTATCATTAGTATGTTGTTTCTTAAAAGTAGTCTTACTTTGAAACTTATTATATGTGTTAGAATGATTAGAAACATAATTTATTTTATTCATGTTGAGAAACTTAGCTTCATGTTATTTCAAAGTATGACATAGATGATCAAATGAATTTAAATTATAAAAAAATGGAGTCTTGTAAAGGGACAAGAAGACTCTATGTGAAAATCTATTGTAATTCAATATCTGTCAAAATATTTTTCACATTAGTAAGCATAGTATTATATCATAGGATATAATCATTGATGAGATTGGTGGAACCTTGTCACAATTTAAACATTTGAGAGTAAGATTACTTGTATCAAATATTGATGGATGACTATGAAAGAATTTGATTTTCCAAAGGAGTGATTTAGTTTGAACAAAATACATGGGCAGATCATAAAACTGTTGTAAGGAAAAACCTTTGAGACCTTGAGGGAATATCTTGGTATGAAATGTATAATTTAAATAATATTCCAAATAATAAACATGAAATATATGGAGGTATTAATCAGGATCACCCTTGCAATCATAGTTAGGAAGCTTATGAGAAAAAAATATGATAGGAAGAGGGTAAGAGGCTACTTTGGGTGCGGTTGGGTTATGAAGAAATTGAGTAGAATATAAATCATGAGAAGAAGTACATGCATCTTTTTTCAATTATAGAATTTAAATGTAAAAATTATGAACAAGGGATTACAAAGTGTTTACACTCTAATTATATTCTATATTATGGAAAGTACACATCAATGAGAAGGATGTAAGGATTAGCAATATGTAAAGTATTCTAATCTAATTAACTTATAACATCAATTATACATGACTATAATAATGAATTCAAACTTGAAATAAATGAAATGATTGATACATGATAATTACTTGCTCAACACATGAGATGACATATAAACTTAGTTGTTATTTATGATTCAAGAATGATCGAGGTGTATAGGATAGTGGAACAAGAAGATTTGGAACTGTGGATTTTTCACTAAATATGGTGGAACTAGAATTTGATAAGGTGCATGATCGTATAAATTATGTATGGTCTAGGTGGGATATATATATATATATATATATATATATATATATATATATATATATATATATTCTATTATAGGACCTATACGGTTTCAGACCATGTGACAGTCTAGGTCTACAACTTCATGTGCTTCACTTCCCTAGAAATAGTTCTCATTGTATGTCAATCTTTCTCACAAAACTTTAGAATGACCTATGATGACTTGCAACAAAGTAAAAACCAATAAAACCCTTCATTATAGGGCCATTAGTACATTTGAGGCTAGATCACCCTCGGTGGTCAGAATCCCACCTACTAAACCAAACCAAGTGTTGCACTACATATCCTTATTGTGGAAAAAAGGAATCTATAGTTCTCATAGGCACTTGTGAAAGTTTGAATATCTAACCAACCCCCTAGATGTACCCTCATGTCTCTTAACACCAAGATAACAGGGTAACTGCATAGTATATAATATACCTAAAGTGGTAATAGTGAGATGTGGTGTGACTAAGTTATGTGACGTAACCACCTTGTTAGTTGAAACCCTTGTGCAATGTTTGGAATTAATTTTCTCTTATTAATACATGTCTTTATGATATTTATATGCTTGTAGATGGATGAAGATAGACTCTTTAACCTAGTTGTGTGCTTTAAACATGTAGTAGGGATTTTCCTAGATGATTTGTAGCTGATTTGAAAATATTTAGGGATCCTTTGAGTGCTTTTGGAATAATATTTGTAATTGAATCTTTTAATAACTCTGGGTGAGTTATTAAGTGATAATGACTTGTCTATATAGCCTTCCCTAGGTGATATATTCTAATAACACTGACCCTAGGAAGATTAAATGACCCAAAGAATGATTTAAAATTGAAAACAAAGTCAGTGGTTGTGAAGGGGTAGGATCGTATAGGTCAACCAAGATCATAACCTACATCCTGACCCTTCCATATGGTTTTGGACAAGAGAGAAACATAAAGATTGCAATTTGGGTCTCGAATATCATATGCTTAATGTTTATTTGATGAAACAATATTCCCAAAATTGATGACAAATAATAGTATAAATAAAATTAAGTTGTATAATGATTAGATAAATGAGGAGATTGGATTCTGAATGTGATTATTTATCTTAGAAATGATATAAGGTAAAACTTGGCATTACATAGGCACAATTTACCAAAAATTAGTGTCTACATTTCCCCCTTTTAAGTGTATAATTTAAATTTACATGCTTAAAGAAAAACATACATGAGTGTGCACACACACTTTACCTTCACTCTAAGGAAATTCATGATGTGTTGGTATTGGCATGTTCCATGATGAAACTTGCAACACAAAGTATAATAAATGTCTATGATAGAAATTAAACTTTAACTCAAAATATAGAAATGTATTGTAACTTTTGAATATTGTAAAAAGTATGTAAAGAATATAAAAACATGGAAGGAATACACCTTTTTCTTTATACATAGGGAGGAGATCCCATTGTTTTCATGCCTTAAGAACATTGTATTTTTCTTTTGGATATTATAGAGGATTGGGGGTGATCATTCACAAATGTTGTATTGTAAAACATGGTAGAGAGCCTGAGGAAGGACTAGAATACAAATAACCCATGTGCTTCAATGCCTTCATCATTTGAGAATTTAATGAGAGATAATGACAGAGAAATCTACGAAGCTCACAATTTTTTTGACACTTTCCTTATTTGGGAATCTAGTGAGAGAATAGGAAATATCATAAAATATTTTAAGTTCATATCGTAGGTTAGATGAAGAATTGAAGCTTCTAGATACACTACGTAGAAAGGATTAACACCAAAGTTTCAGTTCCCCTACTGGAACCATCATCAGGGTGAGAATAGGAAATATCATTCTATGAAACTCATAATTTAGCTTCAACACTTTACACTAAACCCATTTACCACACCATTGTATATGAATCTAGACCTAATTGTATCTAATTTGAAAAAACTAGACCTTGGAAAGAATGGACATTTTCATGCCTCCATAAGATGCTACTATAACTAAACTAATTATTTATAATTCTCAAATTTTGAAGGGTAGAAGGAGGCCCATGCCCATAAACCTAAAATTACAATTAACTATGAATATTATTGTAAATAAGGAATGAATTAATCATGCCGATTATAATCTTATCTCAATTGTGTGATTTTTATCTATAACTATGTAAAAAATCTTGTAAAAAACTAGTAGAATCTCTAAAAATTGAAAACATGAGGGTAAAAATTCCCTTTATACATGAACGTAAGGAATGGTTAAGACCATACCATGATCCTAATTATACTATATGATTTTGAATTTGTTTGAGTTTTTTCACATTAAAAAATTTGTGACATTTTTTGAGGATCCGAGCCCTATGAAAATCTATTCCTTTATCTGATAATATATTTATAGCTATGGAAATACAAGTTGAATTCTCCATCTTTTGAGGCATGTGTGATAAAACATTTGAGAACGTTTATCAGAATAATAGATATGTACCCATGTATAATATATTTGATAATCTACATAGGATCACATAGAATATTGACACAATGGGCACTTGTGAGAATTAGTACCCGTAAAGGGGTTACACATGGTGGCAACCATGGCCCAGAGAAGAAGCAACATGTAATAAGAAAACAATAAATACTAGATCTATAAAGAAATTAGTAACAACAAATAATAATAAAAATCATGTCCTAGTCCATACTAAAAAAATTATATAATCATTATAGTAAACATGTCGGAACTCATAACAAAAATAATAGTGTAATCATCAGACTAAGATAGTAACAATAGATTGATAGAGATAACACCGTTTAGTGACATGAGAAGTAACATGTAGAAACATAGTCAAATGTAGGCATAGAGCCACAAACATGGGACACCCATGATGTCACAAGACAATCACAGTAAAAGGCACAATACACCACACACAAAGAAACAAGTTCATACACACAAAATAGGTATGATGCCACAAACATGGGACACCCACACCTTAATAAGACAAGGAAGGAAATTTGGCCATATATCTAGAAAGATGTCATATCATCATAATTAGAGACAATAATTTATGCAGAGAATCATACAAAACAACTCATCCACCAAGTTAGATTGATTTAAATAACTCAAATTGCTTCAATATTGTAAAATAACTTACTTATACTAGTCAAAAACAACCTCAATCATGCAAAATTTTGGATTAAAATCCCAAATTGGCTCATGTAATCAGTACATCTAGTGTCTTAGGTATACACCATGAAAAATCAACTGAAAAACTCATTCAAAACAACCAAGAACTTCAATTTCAACTCTTTTTCACAAAACCACCCTTTATGGCTTCTTAAGGCAATGCCTCTGCTAGGTTCATGTCTGGAATGATCTACCAACACCCAGAACAAGATGAAGACATTTTTATCTACCCATTTTCCTCCTTATGGTGTGTGGTAAGTTTCATAATTAAAATCCTTGGCTAAATGCCCTTTTCACTCTCACTCCTTCTCAGCCTAATAGACCTTCTAGTAGCCCTTCCTAGTTTTCCTAACCTAACTTTTGATAGACACACTCATTTATCAAACCAAACACATTTCAAAGTACCTATTAAAGGTCTTTAACTTCACATGAAATTTAAATATACCTTCCTTTATAAAAAAATCCCTTAAAAGCAACTTTATCAAGCTCAATTAGGTCTTTTGACTCTTTTCCTATACTAAGGAGCAACTGTCAACAATTGTGATCTATTTGATGAATTTATTATTACATAAAATTGTGAATTTGTTTCGTTAGGTTGCCTTGATATTTATTACAAAATTTAAGCTTTTGCAAACAAGTACAAAGCCTTCAAAATCACTTTCTCTCCCAAGACTATCACTGTCCCTTTTAGCCCTATAAGATCTCTTCAATCCAAGTTAAGAATTCACAAGGAACTCAAGGAAGATGTCCAACTACAATGATATATTCAATTACTCTTTGTCTTGATAGGTTTCAAAAAAAATTTAAAGACTCATTTCATCATCATTTTAACTCTTGAAATGTTGTTTCAAGTTTGAAACTAACTCTCCACTAGCCCTTACAGTCCTCAATTGATACTGTTATGAAATAATGACTTCATAGAGACTCAATATCCTCAAAATCCTCAAAAAAATGCAAGGAAGACTTGTTATGATTATTACTTACCTATCTTAAGCCTTGAGACACTTGTTAAGTCAGTAAACTCCCTTTCTTGTCCAAACCCCATGAGGGTTTCATAGTGAGCATGTGAACCTTCAATTTATTACAAAATTCAAGAAAATTGTTTTCATGGACTAAAATTCCTCCATTAAGTATGTTTAGACATGCATGTGGTTTTTGACATGATAGTAAATCTTAACCAAGTAATAAATTATGATAAATCAATGCATTTTCTGATTGTACCATTTCATGAAACAAAACATAGGTAAAAAATGGTTTTTTCCCCATCAAAACAAAGAATATTCCTCTTTTCTAGGCATGAATAATCTTATCACAAATATTTCCATCATATTAGCACTTAAATAGACATAAAAATCTCAATCTCTTAAAACAAGTTCTCTTCAAAGTATCAATACGAGTTTAGTTGCACATGTCACACAATTTTATCACAATATATCAAAAATAACCAAATCAAACAATTATAAATACTCTTAAAAAACTGAAGATTAAATGTCAGTAGGGGTCAATCAACACTAATAATTTTCCATCAACAAACTTCATAGTAATTCCTTAGCCTTAGTATTCCATGAATATGACTTCAACAGTCAGAACATGTTATCAACAAACTTCTTAGTCCTTCCTTAGCCTTATTCTTCCATGAATATTTATAAAAAGGATGGGCGGATAAGGATCTGTGTGGACTGCAGAGAATTAAATGCTTCATGTGTTATTGATCCTTTTCCTACCCCATTCACAGAGGACATCCTTGAGGGAATTGCTGGGCATGAGATATATTCTTTTATAGATGGGTTTTTAGGGTATCATCAAGTGTGCATAACAAAGAAAGACCAAGAAAAGACAACTTTTACCACTGAGTGGGGAAGTTTTTCATATACAATGATGCCCTTTGTATTGAAGAATGCGTCAACGGTGTTCTTGTGCATTGTTATGTAGGCCTTTCAGGTTTTTATTTATAAGTTCTTGTAAGTATATTTGGATGAGTGGACAATGTATGACTTGGTCAAGGATCATTGTGAAAATTTGAGGCTCATGTTTGAGAGGTGTAGACATTTGAGAACCTCTCTTAACATTAATAAGTGTATCTTTGCAACACCTTTTAGCACTTTACTGGGGCATATTATCTGTAAGGAAGGATTATTGGTGAACCCAACCAAGGTAGATGTGATCTTGGGTTTAGAGGAACCTAACAATCAAAGTGAAGTGCACAGATTTCTGGGACATACATGGTATTACAGGAAATTCATTAAAGGCTATACAAATATTGGCACGCCCTTAGAGGAATTGTTGAAAACTAAATGAAAATTCTATTAGGATGATGCGTAACACCATGCATTTGAAACATTGAAGGAGAAGATTACTACTACACCTATATTGCGCTTTCCTTCATGGGAAAAACCATTTCATGTTCATGTTGATGCTTCTGGCATGGAAATTGGCGCAGTGTTGGTGCAACCAGGAGAAGGAATTATAGACCACCCTATTTGTTTTGCAAGCAGGAAGTTGACACTAGCAGAGCAGAATTATACTACCACTGAGCGCGAGGCTTTTTCCATGATCTACGTGCTACACAAGTTCAAACAATACATGTTGGCAACACCATTTATCTTCTTTATAGATCATATGACACTCAAGTATTTAGTCAACAAGCTTGTTTTGTAAGAGCACATTTGCAGGTGGATACTACTATTTCAGGAGTTTGAGTTTACAGTTGTTGTAAAACTAGGAAAAATTAATTCAGAGCCTAACCATTTTTCGAGGATCAACTCTAGTGAGGATGCATAGAGTATTGACGACACAATCCTAGATGCACAACTTTTCACTTTAAACCACACTCCCACAAATTTAGAGGATATTGCAGTATTCTTGTACATTGGGTAGGCGCGACACCTTTCTAGTTGATTGGTGAAGATTTTTACAAATTAGGCTATGATGAAGTTTTGCACCGGTGTGTCTTGGAGCATGAGCACGAGATGATTATGGAAGAATTGCAAGGTGGAATTACATGAGATCATTATGCTTAGGATGCTACCGTGCACAAGATTTTGATGGCCAGGCTTTGGTGGGAAACTTTGTACAAGGATATTAAAGAATATGTCAAGGTGTGTGATCATTTTAAGTGCATTGGGAAGCCTAGAACAAGAGATGAGATGCCTTTGATGCATATTACAATGGTTGAACCTTTTAAGAAATGCACTATTGAATTTGTAGGTCCTATCTTACCACCCACGCATAGGACTAGTGCACACTATATTATTACTTGTACAAATTGTCTAACAAGGAAGGAAGAAGCAACACCTACAAAGGATTGCACAACAGATGATAACACCCTAAACTTTACAAATCAAATTAATATGACTAACTAGGAAAGGCTAACACCATTGCCACCTATAGTCAAGCTCTAAGTCTAGGAATGTTCATCAATGATCAAAGCTTAAAAACATGCTAAGAATGTAAACTAAATGGAATCAAACACTAATCTACAAAGCATCCTTACTATGTATTGAATTGCTAAACTAACAAAGACCTAAATAGATCTAAGAGGGCAATCAAATTGGGATTGTTGCTACTCCAAACAAGGTGAAATGGTCTCTCCAAATGACTACAAGATCATATTGGATACCCATCTACTAACCCCATTGAAGACTTTAGGCAAGGATTGAGCTTGGCTATAAATCATATTTCTTATATGAGATGCAAATCAAAGCATGGTGTAAAGTTGGAAGGTAGTACTTAGTCTTATTTATAGTTTTTCCTTTGAGGAAAAATTTGCATCTTGGTGCATGTGGGACTAAAAGTACAAAGAATATTAAGATTTGATAATCATGATTAAGGCTTTGCTAATCATAATTAGTGAATTAACAAGTGATTAAGATGTGAGGAGCCTTAATCAACCACTTAGGGTCAATTAGGAGGCTAGGATAAGATTTTGAAGCCTTGCTGAGATGTTGTGGAGGGAAGTGGGGTGATTTTGAGTGGTTGGAAGAGGGGTTTGAGCCAATAATAGGGTATATTGACCAAAACAAGGGCAAAATAGGCTTAATTAGCTAATAATCGCTAATTGTCTGTTTGGAAGAGGATTTTGAACTTACGATTCGTCGTAAAGTGGCATCCTGAATGCGAAAGAGGTTAGGAATCAACAATGTGTTGTTAATTGGCCAAAATGGTAAGAAATGTTAGTTAATTAGCGGAAATCACTAATTATAATGGAATTGGTAAGAATGAGAGTGATTTGTGTGCGTTTGGCAATAAGATTGCAAAAGTGGAATTTAGGTGTCTACATTTGCCCCTGTTTGAGGTGAAGTAAGTAAGTTCTCTTCAAATATAGTAGACAAGCATAAACAAGTAAATTTTTGAAGAAAAATTAGTAGAATGAAGGATGCCCCCTCGAGTGTCGATGGGGTGATAAGAAGGCAATGAACATTCAAAATCGAAATGATCAGAAAATATGATTGAAAATATTTGATAGAAGATGTAAGGATAGGGATAAACATGGTTGTTTATTGCCCCAGGTGATTTAGAAGAAAAATTAGTAGTGATAAATGATAGGAATGAAATGATAATGGAGAATATAGGACAAGCCCAATCTTTGCATCCAATATTTCAATAAACAACTTTTTTGTATCATTTTGCCCCTAGATCTACATCATCGGCCTTTATTGAAATAAACAAAAGTGTAAGATAACATGAAAAGCTAAATATTACTAACATTTGTTCATTGCTAAAAATATGTAACTCCATGCAACATACATAATGCAATGCAATACAAGAAAGTAAAATGATGCTTAACTCCATGTAAAATACATAATGCAATGCAATATGAGAAATTAAACTAGCTAACCTAACAGAGAAACAAGTACAATCACACATACTCAAACAAACAATGTTCAAGACAGTTGCACCAATGTTTTTGTTATCAAGCTTCAGTTCCTAAATGTTTGTGTTGTAACGACAAGGGTTAAAAAAATGGTGCCCCAAGCAAGGATACATGCGAGGGGAATAACGAAGGACACAAGTAGTCCCATGGAAAGCATTCGTGTGATATGACATAGTCTCTAGAAACTCACTGTTGCACGGGAGTACCGACATATTAAGCAAGCCAACTTTGTTAATGGAGGTAGATCACAATGATCCGCAAGTCGTTTGAGACAAGAACAAGAAAGAACCTAAGAAATATGTTTTTATAGGACAAATTTTGATGTTTGAGGACAATGCCATTTGATATAGGCTTCAGCTCGTGTGCATGTTGTTTACCAATTTTTGAATTTTTTTGAATTTTTGCAATTTTTTGGATTTTTAATGATTTTACCATTTTTTTGGGGGGGTTTTTGGAAAAAAATTATATTGTTTTATTTTTTGATTTTTATAGAAGAAAATATTGTAGAAGAAATAACGAAGTCGTGAGACATCATTAAAAGTCACCGTAAGGCAAAAATATGCCCCATGTAGTAGAAAAGGTTGTGGGAAGCAAAAATATGCCCCAACATAGCAAAAATGGGTGCAAAAATAATTATTTATTTAAAATAATCATCACGGTGAGTTGTAGAAGAATGTAGAAGAATCATGACAGCTCTAGGGTGCCTCAAGGGTGAGAAACACGTCGCGAGGGGGGGGGGGGGGTAAAAATAGGGTATATAAGTTATCCACCAATTCATTTACCACATTCACTTACCATTTTACTACTGATTGGAGCTTTGACCTATGGGAGGAAATGACGAGGGTGCAAAACCAGAGACACCATGTGGATCATGTGAGAGACTACATGAGGCTCCCAGCGGATGGACCACAAGTACATAAAGCTCCCCTTTTTACCCTGTCGATTTTTAAAGCATTTAATTTTTGGTTAAAATGCACATTTTAGGGTTAAAATAGGGTAAAAATGGGGGGGGGGCACCTATGGGGTGCTATGCGCATGGGTGCATATGAGTGGATTCATATGCGTGGGTACAGATGTGTTAGTGCACAAATGGGTATATGCAAATTTTTCATAGTTAATGGGACACGCGATGTGCTAGCGCTGTCTGTATGCACACTCTTTTTTTTTTTGTTTATATTTTGCCAAGGGGCATGGGCACATGTGCTAGTACATAAAGGGGTGTGCCTATGCACATAAGAGGTTTAGGTCTAAATTGAATGTGCCTGTGTAGCATGCATGTACTGGTGCACAAAGGAATGTGCTCAGTGCATGCACACAACAAAGGCACTTTGAAATGTTTTTTGTAAGAAAATGAAGGTTGTTAGGAAAACCTAGATGGCTAAAAATAGATGGATTGGATAACCTAAAATAGAAGAATTTAATAATAAAATAGAAAATTAGATGATAGAATAGAAGAATAAGATCATAATAAATGACCTATGATTGGTTCCGCAGATGGACTTGGATGTGCTAGAGTTGTGGGAGTGACATGGGCAACTCCGGGCCTACGAGGTGGCATTTAGCCGACACGACTATATTTTCTTAGAGATCACCCTAGAGGTGACCGGTTTATCTTACATGGCTCACATGCCATAGATTACTTTAGATCACGACTTGCTCACAACCTTAGCTGAGAGATGGCAGAGTGAGAGTCAGACCTTCCATCTTCCTACTGGTGAGATGAGCATCACATTGGAGGATGTGTGGTGGATCTCTACGAGTTCCTATTCAGGGTCACTTGATCACATATGATGGTCGCCAGGACCATATTCAATGATGTATAGCTGAGATGTTTGGAGTGGTAGACATACCCCACCGAGGGTATGACAATACCAACATTAGGAGGTGCATGGACCGATCAACGACTAGGACAGGTCCCTGTATTCTTGTTAGCTCTTGTTAGCAGCATATTATTACCTGAAAAGACTGGTGCTCAATTCCCTCTAGGTCTTATTGGAGTGATTCACGACCTTCTTTAGGGAGAGATTTACTGTTGGGGTTAGTGTATACTGGCTCATTTATACACAGATTTTCACTTGATACCTTACCATGGACAGAGGTCCATGGGTCCTTCCACTTTGTTACAGACATGGGCTTGGGACTATATTGCGATTGGATGTCCCGTAGGAGCATTGAGATCTCAAGTTCTTAGAGAGCCATCTGTCATGGGCTGGGTTCCGGATGGAGATGATATTGTAGTCACATAGGGGATACAAACTATTACAGGTGAGCGCTTGATGAGGTACAACCTTCACATGATCACATGGTGGCCATACAGGTTGTACCAATGGCCTCAAGATGCTGTTGAGTTGAGTACTACAATTGATCATTTCATTCTTAGGAGTAGGAGTCATATCATGGAGTGGTACAGAGTGGACAGGGTCCAACGTTAGTTTGGTCTCATCCAAGGGATTCTTGGTGATGAGATGTGGTATGCACGTAGATTCAGAGAGGCCTTCCATATGGGGCCTCGGATCAGGTTGGGTCGAGTGGCGCACTAGATTTCTTACAGGTGGTTCCATAACCTTGGGTACAACTAGGTGCAAATAGTGGATCCAGGGACGACCCAAGATTATGTAGTGTGGTATGCGATTGTGTTGCCACGGAGATTGACCATACCACATGAGGTATTAGATGCAGCAGCACAAAGGGGATAGGGACCATGGCCCATAGGCACAGGCACAGGCACAGGTAGATCCATAGGGAGGACCACATATAGGAGTACCAATAAACAGGTGCTAGTTTAGCAACAGGTATTAGTGCAGTAATAGGTAGTGGTATAGCCACAAGTATTGGCACCAGAGATGCCCCTTCAGGTTCCATTACGAGCACCATTGCAGGGACCTCCATCACCCCCTCACGTGAGTCCATGACATATTCCACCAGGAGGTGGAGGAGATGGTGGGGTGGTGAGGAGATAGAGGAGGATGTTTAGGACGGGTGGGCAGGTGGCTGCCTTGCAGCAATAACTACAACAGGTGACAACTCTACAACTTCCAGGTTGTATCTAAGAGGGACCAAGCCATTACATAGAGAGACCAGGCTATCACAGAGGTGGATCAACTCATGATAGAGCGAGATCAGGCCAGAGTGAAGAGATTATAGGCCATGATTGAGTGAGATTAGGTGATCACAGATAGTCTACAACTGTAGGTAGAGAGGGATCAGACTATAACAGAGAGGGATCATGTTGTAGCACATAGTGCCCAGCTGCATATAGAGTTAGCCAGTGTGAGAGCGGAGCATGATACGCTTCAGAAAGTAGGCACTGCTTCAGGGGTATAGTTATTGAGTGGTTAGAGTGCCTCCCTAGCAATTGAGGCTACATATTATAGGATGTAGCATCATGCGGCTGTCCCTCCTGAGTGGAGAGCTCTTGAGTATAGTCAGATAGTTGGCAGCATGTCTCGGTCTAGATCCCATAGGCCATCGTGATCAACGCGATATGTACATGGTTCTTCAGGACAATAGGCTTCAGAGTAGCATGGGTCAACATTAGCATGGTACAACACCTTCCACACGTCAAACACATCAGATTCCCCACCTAGCGGTGGACCTAGACCAGGAAGTCCCGGAGAGGGTGAGAGTCGTGGTTGACTCTCTTATTGATGTACTTAGATGTATTTTTTTGGTGTATCACCTTGATATGAAGGCATACTTTTGTATGGATGTATATGTATGTTTTTTAATCATGCCTCATGATGAAGGATCATTTTTGTATAGATGTACATTATGTATTATTTTTTATTATGCCTCATGATGAAGGCACATTTTTTTGTATAGATGCCCATGATGGCTCATTGTATCAGGATGTACTTTTGAGACATACTATTTTGTACATGGACATTTATATTTATGATGATGTATGATGATTTGATGGATTATTGATGTATCACATTTTTTTATGAGATATCATGCTTAATCTGTATGTTTTATGTTTGTATCACATGTTTGTTAGATTATGAGATAACCTTAGCTGATGTCATATTACATGTTGATGAGATACTTTGAGTAAAACATGTTTATATTTTTGATATTGGTGTGGGGGGGATAGATTTGTGATCATGCGCAACCCCTCTTGCCCCATTGATGATACGATACTTGATGATTAGCTTTAGACATACATGTGTGATGTAGACTTAGCATTTATTGATATATGATGTATAAATGTGATGGTTTATGTGATATGATGATGAAATGATAACAAAATGTACAAGTAAAATAACAAGCACAAGTTAAACAAATCTAATCAAAGCAACACAATTATCTACAAGTATGCAAGATAAAATGAACTCAATGCAATGCACTATAGAGTAAAGTAACATTCAATATAAGTAAGTAAGTGAATCCAATTTAAAGCACACAATACGAAAAAGCAATGCAACTAAAACCATACAAACCAACAACTAAAAGTAAGAAAACTACTACTTTGTTTTGTGGGACAATTTTGGGATGTTTTTCACTATTTTGGTTTTATCTCTAAGACAATTTTCTATTTTTTTGAAGTTTTCTACAAAATGTATCTGAATGTTTTGAGTTTTCCAAGGAACATATTTGTATGTTTTGGGATTTTCAAAAAGTTATATGAATTTTTTTGATGTTTTCTAATAATTTTTCCAAAGCGAATGTGCAAGGAAATGAAGAAACGTGGATGCCCCTAGTGTTAGATGGGATATACAAGGGAAAATGCCACATGTTATGTGCAAGAAGTGATGCTTGTGAAGTTTTCCCCAACATGAGATGGGTACATTCAAAGTCAAATTCTCCATATTCAAAAGGTTGGATCAGCCGGATCAAGGGAAAGAGGGACAGGCTCACAAGGGACTCAGACAAAGGCAAATACAAGCTTAGAAAAAAGCTACCATACTCCTAAACCTGAAATGTTTGTGAACAACGGACCCTCCCATGGCGCCGAAAACCGGTTTTCACCAAAGGAATTGTCCAAAGTGCCACCATTGCGTGGTTTTCACTATTGGATGCACCTGTTTATTTCTCTTTTTCTTTTTATTTATTTTTATACTTTTTTTTCTTTTTTGATATTTTAGAGACCCCATACTTAATCATAGAAGCACTTAAGATGCATTGTGTTCATGGGTTCTTTAAGTTCTTGGCCATCTGAATAGGAAAGCTTATAGGCACCTGAACCAAACTAGGCAACCACAACATATGGTCTCTAGCCAATTGGGCTCAAATTTACCTTTCTTTTCTCGATCCTTATTGGTGTTCTTTTGATTCTCTTTTAACACCAAGTCTCCTACCTCAAATTGACAAGGTATGACTCTTTTATTGTAGCTTCACCACACTCAATCCTGATACACTTTAAGGTGATTGAGGGTGTGAAGGTGTTTCTCATCTAATAGCTTCTAAATTTCGCTAGTCGAAGCTACTTTGTAGTCCTCCTCTTCATTCAAGTAATCCCTTAGCTCGATACGCAAAGAGGGGATCTCAATCTCTAGAGGTAGGATGAATTCCATGCCAAATACTAAGGAGTATGGAGTGGTACCTATAGGGTGTGGATAGATGTTTTGAATTCCCAAAGGGCAGGGTGAATCTGTAGATGCCAGTTACAGCCTGTGGTATTCACCATCTTCTCCATAATGTGAATGAGGGTTTTATTGGAAGCTTCAGCTTGCCATTACCTTGAGGGTAATAGGGGGTCAAAAACTTGAGGGAGATTTGAAAGCGTTTGTAGAGTGCTTTCACCATTTTATTTTTAAATGACTTACCATTATCAGTGATAATAGATAGAGGGGATATTGTATCAAAAAATGATATGGTTCATTATAAATTTAGAGATTTGGGGACCTTCCACATAGGTAAGAGGAACAACCTCTACCCATTTTGTAAAGTATTCAGTAATGCTGTTATAATGAACTTATGACCATCTGAGGATACAGGGTTAATTTTCCTATTAGATCGAGACCCCACTTTGAGAATGAGCCAGGGTGTCATGATAGGCTGCAAGGATTGCGTCGGTTCATGTATTAAGTTTTTGTACTTCTGAAAATCCACACATTTCTTCACATGTTTACAACAATCATGCTCCATGGTAGGCCAATAGTAGCTTACTATGAGTATTTTCTTTTCAAGTATGATCCCATTAGTATGAGCCCCAGTAGATTCCTTCATGCACCTCTTTGATTGTCTTGGATGGACTCATCTAAAATTTAGACAGCGCAACAGATTCCCGTCGTAGCCTCGGTGGAAGAGGGTGCCCCCAAGT
This sequence comes from Taxus chinensis, assembly GCA_019776745.2. Taxonomy (NCBI): domain Eukaryota; kingdom Viridiplantae; phylum Streptophyta; class Pinopsida; order Cupressales; family Taxaceae; genus Taxus; species Taxus chinensis. The sequence goes on along the minus strand of CM034148.1, from coordinate 639,930,231 downwards.
AGGGTATAACGGGCTATACGTTGGATGAGGTTGCACTTTTCAAACTGAGGAAATGTTTGTAGGGAAGGTTCCATCATGGAGGTAATTAAATATTTTAATGTACCATGGGGAAAAGGGACCAACAACATCACACACCAAACAGGACTCTGGTATGTCATATGTTAGCATTCATAGATTTTCAACAAAAAATGACATATCATTGTTCCCTAGTGGAATATTCAACATGGACCCTATTTTAACCATAAGCATCAATGCTCTGTTTTGTGCTCGTGTATTTTTTGAAACGTGATCTACTTGAAGAAATCCTTCAAAGAATCAACCATTCTTTTGTATGGAAGAAGTTTCTCATCTTTTACCTTGTATTCATATGTGACCTATTTGATAATGAGCATTGAATCACCAATGCAATTGACTTGTCTGATATCCCATTTGATGGCGAGCTTCATCCCTATAATGAGAGCCTCATAATCTTCTATATTATTCATGCATGGGAACCCAAGTCAGAATGTTTGGGGAATCAAGTCTCCCATAGGAGTGATCAACACAACTCTGACACCTGAACCATGAAAGGTAAAGGATCCATCAAATTATAGTTTCCACATGATAGATTCCTTCAAGTACATTATGGATGCATCTGGTAATTCTAGACTTAAAGGTTTGGTACCTGGTAGTGGAGCTTCTACTAGCTTATCTACTAACACCTGTCCTTTTACTTGACTTTTGATGTACATACTCAATGTTGAAACTCACTTAACAAGATGATCCAATTAGCCATCTTTCCTATGAGTGTGGGATTTGACAATAAGTATTTTAGTGGATCCACCTTTGAAATAAGCTTGAATTTATTGTTGAGAAAATAGTGGCATAGTTTCTGGAAGGAAAAAACTACAGCGAGACAAGCCTTTTCGATATGCGGATAGTTGAGCTCATAAGATATCAATGTTCTGCTCAAGTAGTACACAACTTTTTCCTTCTACTCTTTATCATACTGGGCCAAAAGTGCCCCAATTGCAAAGTGTGTAGTGGAAATGTAGAGTAATAAGGGTTCTCCTGCCATGGGCAACATGAGAAGAGGGGGTTTAGCCAATTATTCTTTTAGCAAAGCAAATGCTTGTTGTTGTTCTGGCCCCCAGTTGAAATTGACATCTTTTTTAAGAAGATGTGTGAATGTATGAAGTTTGTCTGCTAGCTTTGAAATGAACCTTCTGATGGCCTGAATATTTCCTTGTAAGCTATGCAGTTGTTTAATATTTTTTAGGGGAGGCATTTTTGTGATAGCAGTGACCTTTGCAGGGTCCACTTCTATTCCTCTCCTTGACACAATGAATCCTAGTAGTTTCCCAGATAGCACACCAAAGACACATTTCTTCAGGTTAAGCCAGACTTTGTAGTCCCTTAATCACTGAAAGATGCATCATAGAATCTCTGGGTGTTCTTCCCAAGTTCTATCCTTTGCTAATATATCATCTACCTAATCTTCCATGATGTCACTAATCATATCTTGAAAGATTACAGTCATCACCTATTGATATGTAGCACCTGCATTCTTAAGGCCGAAGGGCATGACTTGGTAGCAGAATGTCCCCCATGGGGTAGTAAAGTTTGTCTTGTGTTGATCTTCCTCATCTATCTTTATTGGTTATATCCTAAGAACCCATCCATGAGTGAGAGAATCTCATAACCTGTTATAGAATCGACAATCATGTCGATGTTGGGAAGAGGAAAATCATCCTTGGGACAAGCTTTGTTAATATCTCTGAAATCGGTACACACTCTTATACCGACTGGATTTTTCTGAACTGGTACCACATTAGAAATCCACTCTGAGTAGTCGATAGGCCTGATGAAGCCTACTTCTAATAACCTTTCTAGCTCTGCCTTAACTAACAAGGTGACGTGAGGATGCATCTTGTGAGCTTTTTCTTTATAGGCTTGGCGTCCAGGTGTACAACAAGATTGTGCACCACTAATGTAGGATCAAGTCCTAACATGTCTGTGTAAGACCAAGTGAAGATATCTACATATTATCTCAAAAGTCTTGTAAATTCTTTCAACTCTTGAGCTGAGAGTGAAGCTCCTAACTTAACCATTCTAGGCAACTCCTTCCTGTGCGATGTTAACATCTATTGTCTCCTCCACCAGTAGCTTGGATTCTTCTTCCATGCACGTAGGATCGGGAGGGAGATTGAGATCCTCCTCTACCAAAGGTGGTTTAGGGAGATCCTCATCTTTAGGTGGGTACATTATCTTATCCATAGGTTGTTCTATTTATTTGTCCACAAAGCACCTCAAAGAGGTTTTTACTATAGGACTTGGAATTTTTCTTTCCGCAAGGCTTTTTTGTAGGACTTTTTCCCTTGCTTATTTTCTTACTTAAGTGACCACACAACTCTACCTCCTCTCCAAAAGTATGTGCATGTATTGAGTTGAATGGATAATCCTTTCTTGTGGTTCATTTCTCTGAATGTTGTCTCTAATGCCTAAGGACTCACCAATAGCCTCATCATTCTGAAAGACGTCGATGGGTACATGTCTGTTGTTGGTCCTAATTCATTAGTGATGGGTAAATGAGGTCCAATGTCTGATGTTATAGGGGATACGGTGGGTGTAACAAGGGTTATGGTAAGGATATCCATGTTAGAGAATAGGTTCATGGAGGTTGAGGTCTTCGTAAAGACTACACTGGGAATCTGTTTCACTTTCATTTTCAAACAAACTATCCTCACGCTCAGAAGAAGCATACTCATCATCTAAAGGGTGAGACTCATACAAAATGGGTGTCAAGACCAGATTTTCCCATTATACGCTGAGGTATTGGAAGAGCTTTCAATGAACCTTGTTCTTGACAGGCCGCAACCACGTCCTTTATACCTCATAGTAAGAATTATTTGGTTAGGAATAGGATATCTAGGTGACTGTAGCATAAATCCATTTCATCATCATCAAGATGAAATAAAATATCTTTGAGTATCCTTTCATCTTCTAGTAAGCCACCTGAAGTGAAATTGTCAAAGGGACAGTTCTCCCTTGATCTTTGGAACTTGTAGCATGGTCTACCATGTGCTTGGGCTAATGGTGGAATGTTTTGAACCATAAGGGATTTCTGCAGATCATACTCTCCACAAACCACTTGGTATAACCTTCATCTCCCATGTAGAAAAAGGAGTTTTTGAGGTGGAATCACTGTTATCATTGGTAGATAAGGCATCTGGGTCCACTCCTGAAGTGAGGGCCTCCGATTGAAAAGGAATAGAATCTCCATAGAGGGACACTCGTAGATGGTAGGAAAATAGCCTGACAATGCTCTGTAATGAGAAAATGGTTGGGTATCCCCATGTATAGTAAGTGTTTGTCCTTCATGTTGTAACTTTAAACACTGATGATATGTTGATGACAATGGCTTGCATGGCATGAATCCATGGGCGGCCAAGTAAGATGTTGTAAGGGAGCTCCAGGTCCAAGACATGGAACTTCGTATCATGGGTTATGTGACCAAATTCCAATGAGAAAGTGATCATTCTAGAAGATTTTCATTCTTCATTTTCATACACCTTTATGGTGATGACCTTTGTCTCCAAATCAGCTTTTTGCAGCCTAGTTGACTAACTAGTTTAAGAGTACAAATATTTAGACCCAATCTGCCATCCCCAAGCACTCTCTTGACCTTCCTACACTTGATTATTACTTCAATGTGTAAGGGTAGGTTATGGGAGATATTTTCTACTAAGACTTCTGTCATACTAAAAGTTATGTGTTCTAAAGGAGTGATTTGCACTACCATGGCCTGTAAGTGGGTTGGATCAACATCAACATATACTCCTGACCCTTGTAAGGTTTTGCAAAGGATCTCCTTATGGACGTTAGAAATATTTAGAAGATCTAAGATTTAAATCTTAGTTGTGGTATTCTCTAATTGATCTAACACATCATAGTGACTCTCTTGAGGAGGAGGGGGAGTGGGTTCTAGAATAACAAGGTGAGCTGCATCACATTGCCATGTCACTCTCTTGTTCTGAATCTTGATTTTGTTGACATGTTCAATAGGTGAGTCAACATGACCTATCAAGGCATCAAAATGATTTGTGTTTGACACATAGTTAGCATTCTTATTTTGAGATTGACTGTCCCTGATCTGATTTTTCTTCCCTTCGTGTTTGGGAAAAGGCTCTTTGAAGATCCCCATGTTTGCATTTGGAGACTTGGCAGTGGTAGTGATGTCTACTTCTATATCACCAATGTCGATTAGGTCTTGAATGTAGTGTTTTAATTTCAAACACTTGTCATCTTTGTGACCCTTTACGCTGGTGAAATCCACAAAATTCATTATCCCTAAACCATGATGGCTTAGGTGCATCATCCCCGTAGGGTTGTGTTTCCAAGTATCGAACCATGTTTATGGCCTCTAACTTCTTTAGAATAGATGATATGGATTCAGATAGAGGAGTGAAAGCTCCCTACGTTTATACTTCGTAGGAAAGCTCCCTTTGTAAGCTTCAAAGGTGCATGGCTTTTGAACGTCTTGTACTCGCTTAGAGTCTACTATCCCATCACTAACAATGTTTTTATTCTTATTATGAACAAAATTTGTTTTTTGTCATTTGATTTGGAATCATTATGATCAGCGTGAAAAGAGGTTTTAAATTCCCCCTAGATAACAATGACTTTTTCAATTTGACTCCCTTTTTTCGATTACCTCTTCGAACGTGTTGTCACAATGCATTTGCAAGTGGAATATAATGTCTGGGTGGAGGTTGGGAAAAAATATGCTTATCAAGTGTTTTTTAGGTATGGAACAAGGAAAGTGGCTAGCTAATCCTCTCCATCATTGCAAGAAAGCAATGAAGTTTTCATTATTTCATTATTTGGCATTGCAAATATCTAGCATGGTAACATCACTCTCTATATTAAAATAAAAGTGACATATAAAATGTTCGGCTAATTCCAGCCATGTAGATAAGGATCCCTTGGGGATGTGTAAAAACCACTCTAATGCATGTCCTCCTAAACTTGTGGAAAGAGGCGAATAAGGTAATTGTCGCTATATGCAACCTCTTGACATGCCATATAAAAATATTTGATATGGTCATGAGGGTCACCTTTTCCCTTATACTTGTCAAATTTTAGAAAATTGAAGTGTCATGGGAAAGGTACTTGTAGCATGGCTCTATCAAATGGATAAGGGCACAACTCATCAAACTGATACTTTTTGTTGTTACCAGTTTTGCCTTCTTGCAATGCTAGAAGGGTCATTCTTCATAGTGGACCACTCTTGATTGAAGAGTGGATCTTGTGTGGGTGGTGTAGGTCTATACGAAGGATTAAATCTAGGTGTATTCCCACCCCTATTCTCTATGAGAAATTCTTCATAAGGATCCTTTCATGCCTCCCATCGAGGAGTGTTTGTTTGGAACTCGTGAAACAAAGCTTTAGGTTTTGCTTTTGGTATATCTTGTTTCAAAACTTTTGGTTGTTCCTTGTTTACATGTGAAGCTAAACTTTCCAATTGGTGAGTAAGAGCTTGAACTTGTTCTTCTAAGGTTACCTCTCGAGTAGGTATTTTGTTATGATCTTCATTAGGAGGAGGTTGCACATGATGCACGTGTTCCTCATTGTCTTCACAAATACTCTACACTAGTATTGATAGTCTCCGTCATTTTTGAAAGGTACCTCCTCATTATTCTATCATCCAGAAGTAGAGGCATGACCTAGGTTTAATATGTCATTAACAGTGAACAAGGTCATTCCACTTCTTCTTCTCCCCAAACCATGCCGCAATAAGAGAAGGGTCAACTATGTGGAAGGTAACTTAGCTCCTAGTTCCACAAGACATATAAGAACCTCATGTTTATTGTGAAACAAGTATTCTTTCAATATGGGTGGGAAGAACTCTACATCCACATGAGGAGAATCTTCCTCTCCACCACTATGGTCAATCATGAGATTATCCTATAAAATAGGGTTGTCACCTCCAAAGAGATTAGCTTCTAAATTTCGTGACCCCATTCTCATAGTAGGCATACTAGAAATAGGAGGTACAACGTGAAATATTTCCACTAAGGTTTACTAAAAAGGGACCCTAGACAAATTTTCACAGCGTAATGATGCTAAGTCATCACAAAGAATGATGACTATCAAATAGCCACAAATCCAATAGGTCAATGTGAGCCTAAGGATCAAAGAATAAATAATGATCTACCCTAGCAAGGTAATATGTGACACGAGTTTTTCTAGAACAATACAATGACGTACAATATTCAAATCCAGTCACAACAAAAGTTTACTCCCTATGATTTTTTGAGATAGGTTTGAAACAAAATAGTGACAACACAATATCACCAGTTAGGTCAAGTTTGAAACAAACAAGACCTAAATCCTAAGAAGGTGTTGACGCAATCCTCTAACAAGGTATACTATAACCAGTTTCTAAACACTAACAAGGTCTAAGTTTTGTAAAATGGACGATACAAATGTGAGCAGCGTAACAACGCTATTTGGACACATAATCAAACTTTGCAAGAAAATAAAATTTTAGTATCAAAATGGCATTATAATGCGATGCTAACAAAGTAACCTCAACACTTCACAAAACTCAAGACAAGGCTAGGATGTAAAAACTATGTCTAAGTATATCAAGTAATTACTATGTGTGTGAGCAACATAACAATACAATGTAGAGATTTACGCCAAGTTTCACAATGGAAACAAGACGTAAATATCAAAATTGTATGGCTATAATGTGGGCAGCGTAACAACTCAAAATAAATCAATGATAATATAACCTAACTACAATGATAGTAAGTCTCAATATGGGTTGTGAGACAAGAGGGGTTACTAGAACTTGATGACGTACCATTCACACTTTCAACTCTTACATTCTGGCATTGCAACCTGGTCATTTGAAGAAGAATACAAAAGTGGTGGACATGATTATTTCTAGTAGGTATCCATATATTTTGTTTTATTTTGTCCCAAAATGGACAACAAGAAAACAAAGGTGTAAACCAAGTGGTGTTGAAAAATACTTGGTGTAACTTTGGTAGAGTTTTGCCTTATCTTAAGACAAGTGAAAAACTAGGTCAAAGTAACACTAAATAGATTTCATGATGAAATGTCATGTGGTTTCAACTTTAAGACATTCTTTCCCTTGTTTTAAAAATACAAGATTTTGAATCCAACAAAGTTTTCACTTTGTGAGAGCTCTCAAGTATAACAACTAAGCCAAAATTGGCTCCAAGCCAAGAAGCTTTCCTAGGGGTTCTCTCTCTATGTGTCACAAGTTTACTTCTACAAGCTTAGTTTTCCAAGTGTTCCCAAGGATAGTATCCCAGACTTTACTTTACCCCCTTCTAATACAATGAGCAACAAGTGCATTCAGTTGTATTATCACTAGGGTCGCAATGGAAATAACTTTGACTCTAATCTTTCAAGGTGTACTAGTCAATTCGGTAGTGTGGAGCACTTTCCTGTTTCGTTCACAAGGTTCCCTCTTGCATGAACTACTTTAGGGTTCCTAGGACCACCCCCATTATTGTAGCTTAAGGCTTATGCCAAAGGGGTTATGTCCTAGTTTAAAGCAGATGAGCCGTAGCTCTTAACTGAAACCTACAATACAGTGTTTTGAATGGTGTGTTGGTGTATTTTTTTAATCTTTTGGATTAAGCAATTTGGTTTAGACCATCATTGGCAACCTATAACACACGTGAATGTTAGATTTTGGTTTGAAGAGAGCCCTCCTTTCTTTGACTAGCGATAGGTCCTTCACACAAATGAGTTAGTAGTTCAAAAATATCTACAATTTTATATAAATAGGATTAAGTGTTTCTTTTGGTTCTCAAGATCACACTAGGTACAAAAGAAGAGCATACACAACAAGTATCCCAACTAGATGAAAAGATTGTAAATCAACTAACTACCATAAAAATTTGCAAAACAAGGTTTATTCCCAATTAATCCAAGTGCTTCTTAATGAAAGACTAAAATTTTTTTGGTTCCCAAGATCACACTAGGTGCAAGGGAAGAGCATACACAAATTTTAGCCTTGGTTATTTCAAAATGAAAAAGATCTTAAACTAAAAGATCATATACATGCCAAAATAGAAAGTTTATTCCCTTAAGCATATGAATGATGATTTTTTCTACTTACTCCAAATTAGCAAAAAGGAGGTTTAGGGGTGATTTTGTTTCTCAAGATCACACAAAGTGCAAGAGAAGAGCATACACAACCCTATTCCAAAATCATACAAAGCATGAAACAAAATCACTCATCAAACCCTAAGCCAATTTTAACAAAAATCACTTATCAAACCTTTAAAGCAATTTTTCTAGGAATATTGCTCTAAAATCATAAAATTGACAAAAATAACCACTAAAAACCTTTTAAAAATGACAGAGACTCTAAAAATCAGAAGTTGAAATTTTGAACTTTGAAACAATTTTACATTTAGTGCACATGCACACCTCCTAGTGCATGGGCACACTTTGTAGAGCATGGTCACAAATCCTTGAAGTATAGGTGCATACAGTCAGTGCACATGCACACCTCTATCAATTTTACATAGTCAGTGTATGCACAGGCACATCTAGAGAGGCGTGGGCACAGAATTTGAAGCACAGGTGCACAAGTTACACACAGAGATCAAAAATCCAGTGATGCACATGCACACATAGTAGAGCACAGGCGCACACAGTAGAGCACATGCGCACACAGTAGCGCACATGCACACACCTTCATGTAGGTGGTCAAAATACAAGTTTTGACAAAGTATTTTTCAAAAAAGATCAAATATTTTGTCTTTTTGAGGGAATTTCGATAGCACTTCACCTCCTTTTATCCTACAAAGAACATGCAAACACAACTTCTACTACTAATCTAGTTGAAGCAACTATCTAGTTTGAAAATTGCTCTAAAAACTTGAAATTAATATAAAAAGCTTGAGAAACTAATCTAAAAAGCTTGAAAGTAATATAGCAAGCTTGAAATTAAACTAGAAAACTTGAAACTAATCTAGAAAACTTGAAACTAATCTAGAAATATTGAAATGAAAAACTTTGAAACTATGTTAAAAATCTTTAAAAAAATGAATGCAATGGGGTATTGTCTCACTGGGCGTGCCAAATGATAACACCCTAAACTTTACAAAGCAAATTACTATGAATAACTAGGAAAGGCTAACACCATTGCCACCTATAGTCAAGATCTAAGTCTAGGAATGATTCATCAATGATCAAAGCTTAAAAGCATGCTATAGAATGTAAACTAAATGGAATTAAACATTAATCTACAAAGCATCCTTACTATGTATTGAATTGTCTAAACTAACAAAGACCTAAATAGATCTAAAGAGGGAAATAAAATTGGGATTTTTGCTACTCCAAACAAGGTGAAATGGTCTCTCCAAATGACTACAAGATCATATTGGATACTCATCTACTAACCCCATTGAAGACTTTAGGAAAGGATTGAGCTTGGCTATAAATCATATTTGGTATATGAGATGCAAATCAAAGCATGGTGTAAAATTGGAAGGTAGTACTTAGTCTTATTTATAGTTTTCCATTTGGGGAAAAATTACATCTTGGTGCATGTGGGGCTAAAAGTACAAAGAAGATTAATAATGCTAATCATGATTAAGGATTTTCTAATCATAATTAGTGAATTAACAAGTGATTAGGATGCAAATAGCCTTAATCAACCATGTAGGGTCAATTACGAGGCTAGGATAAGCTTTTGAAGCTTACCGAGATGTTGTGGAGGGAAGTGGGGTGATTTTGAGTGGTTGGAAGAGGGGTTTTAGTCAATAATAGGGTATATTGACCAAAAACAAGGGCAAAATAGACTTAATTAGCTAATAATCGCTAATTGTTTATTTGGAAAAGGATTTTGAATTACGATTCGTCATAAAGTGGCATCCTGAATACGAAAGAGGTTAGGAAATCAACAACGTGTTATTAATTTTCCAAAAGGGTAAGAAACATTAGTTAATTAGTGGAATCACTAATTATAACGAAATTGGTAAAAATGATGGTTGATTTGTGTGCCTTGGGATATAAGATTACAAAAGTAGAATTTAGGTGTCTACAACAGTTATAGCAACAAGTTTTTTATGGGAAAAACATTATTAGCAGGTATGAATGTCCATTGAACTTAACAAGTGATAGAAGCACTCATTTTTTCAAATGAGACAATCAAAATACTTTTGGTAGAGTTTATGGTGGCACACCATAAGACTACACCTTATAATCCACATGCTAATGGTACTGCTAAAGCCTTCAACAAGATTATGGGACAAAAATTGACAAAAATATGTGACATTAGAAGAAAATATTGGGATGATAAAGTATCCATTGTACTTTGGGCATATAGGACCAGCTATAAAAGGTTGAATAAGGCAACACCCTTTTATTTGGTATTTGAAATAGAGGTTTTATTATAGATTGAATTTATGTTACCCTCCTTGCGTATTGCGTGTGCAGGAGGACTAGATGATGAAAAAAATATTGAGGAGTGCATTGAAAAACTGATGTAGTTAGATGAGTAGCACGACATTTCCTAATGGAGCCAAAAGACTAAGAAGGAGAAACAGAAGGCCTGTCATGATAGGCATATAAAGAACAAAACATTTGAAGTGGGAAAGATGGTTCTTCTGAATGATTCCAAATGTGCACACCACCTAGAGAAATTTAAAATACATTGGTTAATACCTTTTATAGTAACAAAGATACTTGAATCAGACACTTGTCAGTTGCAGGTGCTGGATGTCACTTTATTTCTTGGTTACTTCAATGGGAGTAGGACAAAGCCCTACTATAAATAAGGGTTCTTAGTGTTTGTAATAAGGAAGTATTGTCATTTAGATTAGATTTCTCTTTTATGTCTTTCCTTTCATTATTTCTATGCTTTTTCAATTTATTTTAGTGTTTTTTTGTAATAAGTGCGTTTGCACGCATAAAGCTAATTACTATCTATTGAGTTCATACACAAAGGACTGCAAATAATTTTAGTGTGGGGTGGATCAGGTATAAGAAAAATGGTTGGCATAATATGTGATATAGGTTGGCACGGTTGAGGGTATCCTTTGAAAGGTTGGCACGAGAGAGAAAAGGGATACATGTGTTATGGATGAAGGTGCTCTTAAGAAAATTTCTCAAGTTGAAAACCAGGTGAAAAGAATGATCGTGCAATGTAATGTGAGGTAGGAAGCAATATGTGAAACTACTTAATATGAGGCACAAAGGGTTATGTAATTTTGTGTAGGGAGGCATGCGTAAGTAGGTATGTGGCCGAGAAGTAGTAGGTGTGCCAGAAGGTTATGAGTACAACGTGCCAAAGGAAGTCATGAAATAAAGAAAAAAGTGGAAAAAACACTTTATTAAGAAGAAGTACTTAAAAGTTTTAAAGTGATAAAAAAGCACGTGTTAAGTGGAAAAAGTAGGTTGGTGAGGTATGATAAAGTATAAAAAGGGGGCAAGTTGAAGTTATTTTCTACCTTTCATTCAAAGAGAACTTAGAGAAATTGAGTTATCGAGCATACTTGTGCGACAAAATGAGAGAAGATAAGAAGAAAAACAGAGCAATGTGCGAGTTGTGTGTGGTTATTTGTGTTGAGACAAGTTTGAGCCAGTAGTTAGGGCATGACGAGAAGGGTCTATGGGTGAATTTTAACAGTTAGGGCTCATAGCGCTTGGATAATGAAGTGTGGTGAGATAGAGTACCTAGGGCACAAATTTACAGAGACAATCACACCTAAAGGAAGGAAGCACCATAAAAAGAGGGTTGAAGTCAAGCTGGAGGATCCCCTGGAGGATATATACTCAAAAATGTAGTACCCGTCAGGAGTTCTCAGGGTTCAAACTTGGAAGTATCAGCTTCCCAAGTGTAAAATCAGTGAATACAACCATATAGCTCTAGGGCATGAAGGAGCGTTGAAGAAGGACATGTTACATGAGCTACTAGGAACAAACAAATAAGGACAAGTTCTGGTCGATGAATCAGTATAGAGGAACTTGGAGAAATTAGGAGTTCTTCAATTGTTTGAGCTACCCTTCTTCATAAAACCCACACATTTATTCTGGTGGATCATGTCTAGGGTGCATGAGGATTTATTTTATTTTACGGGCTAGAGGATGTGAATTATAGCTCAACTGATTGAGTGTGTTAGAGGGTTAAGGAGCACAATAAAGGACATGGTTATAAAATTATTCTCCAATGTGAAGATTGATGAATTGGCCGCAACACTAAATTATGAGAAGGGAGAAAGGTCCATGCTTATTGACAACCTCATAGACCCTGAAAATAGGGTTGCAGCTAGATTGGCTAGTTACAAGTTGGAAGCCTTGGAACAGTGGACTGATGTCAACAAAAAGTTCTTATATATTGTGCACAAAATGGTGGAACAAGGAACATTATAACATTGCACAATACGTTGTTGATGGAATTATTGAAGAGGTGAGGTTGCAGAATGAAGGAGTGAAAAAAAATTGGGGCTCGATCCTCCTCCTCATCATCTTCTGGGAGATTGGAGTACCTAATGTCGCGGATGATGATATGTGGGTTTAACCACCTGTAAACAAATCTCATACTATAAAATTTGTTGGTTACACCTGTGATGGAGTGATTTCAAACACATACAAGGCCATTGATAAGTGGTATAACAAGTTACGCGGGAATTTTGAGAATGAGTGATGCATTCAACATGAATTTCCCACAAAATTTGTGGAGTAGGAAAGGTTCGCAGTAAATCAACATTCCAATCTTGCATGGTTTAGAATGGAGGATGGGGAGATGGGTCCTTGGTGAAATTTACCCTTTACATTCACTACTCGCTACTTCTAGTGTGCTATAAATAGAATTAAAGATGCACATAAGTTAACCTTTGATGCTGAGAAGGTTAACTCGAACTTGCACATCTGGCGCACACCATACAAGTATGATGAGAGGCAAGCATAATTTAAGACATTGCAGCCTGACACACTGGACTTGAGCCCCCAGCTTAATGTGACCATTAGGGGATTAATTAGCCTAGTATTTGTAAAACCGAGGCCGAAGAATCAAAGAGGAATTAATATGGAAGTTATAGATTCTACCCTCCCATAGCCTGGAATACCGATGGTGCCACCATTAAAGAGAATGTGTGAAGACAATCATGAGGAAGAAGAATCAGAAGAGGAAGGAAAACTTGATCATTCATGGTGGAAGAAGATGTACTACACTAGAAGAAACAATAGTGGTGATGGAACTTCTCTGCTAACACAAGATAACGTGGAGAAGGAGAAAGTTAAGTGCATAGGGGAAATAATTGTCTCTAGTTCAAAGACATGTGAGGAGTCTTAATTTGAAAATAAGGGAGAATCCTTACATGAGGAGCTTAAGAAAGAATGGATTGATAATTTGGCCAAAGAAAGTGTGGAGGATCAATAGTGGACATGTGACACAGAAGGGTAATCAAATAAGATTCTGCCCAAGGATAAAACACCTACGAAAGAGGAGGCGCATGAAGAGAAGATGACTGATGACACTTATGTTATTAAGGAAGAGAAGGGCATAGGATTTTGGCCAAGTACATTCACCTCAACCTCTAAGAAAACAAGGATGAAGGAAAAGGTGCAGAGGAAGAGATGGACACCCAAGTCGCAACACATGGATTTTGTGGATGACCTAAATAAGGTTTTTGAGGGTGTGTTTTTAGAGAACAATGCCAAATGAGAAATTGTATGTTTGGGAGTTGATGGAAAAAATGGGGGAGTGTGAAAAACTAAGAAGCTGTTGAGTTGGAATTTGTAAAATTTTATAGAAGAACATGAGTTCGAGGTAAGTAATAAATCCATTGATATCATTGAGTTAAAGAATGATCTAGGGAGGACGTATAAGGAAGTTGACCCCATGTATTTAACTGATGAACAGGAATGCAACGCCTTGAAAAAGTTGGTTGTGAATGTTGGATGAAGAAATTTGGATGCACGTGCTACTATGAAACTCTTGGTAGCATAAGTGAACTAAGGAAGCATATGACAAGGTTGGCACATTGGTGAAACAGATCTTGGGATAGTGCTAAGACAAATGTGAATACAATGATGAAATGGAGTACTTAGAGGATCTAGTAGGCATGATTTTGGAGAACATAAAGAGTGGCATAGGGCCAACATAAGAATAAATTGCAAAGGAGAAGGAAGATAATAAGGTCACTATGGAGGCCAGGATCATTGAGCTTAAAGATTTGTTTGCAAATCTCAAGAAAGCAAGTGACAAAGCTGATGTGGATTTCAAAAAGTGTCAGAAATGTGAGCCTATTATTGATGTGCACTTGGTTGATGAAGAAGTAGTGCTCAAAACTATCCAGGAGAAGACACCCATGAATAAGATCGAGTGCACCTTAGCTATAGCTGAAGCAAAAAACAAAAAGAGGTTATTAAGGCTTAAAAGGACAAGTTAGAGCTATGGGTCGAATAGTTTTAGAATATGGTACTCAACCACATGGATGTGATTGAGGGAGTGTGAGTATAACTGATTGTGGTAATTGAGTAACTCAAGAGTAAGGTTGAAGAGTTTGCACCTGAATAAGTGCTAGGGATTATAGAGGTAATGCCCGAGATGGCTATGGTAGAACTTGATGATTGGAAGAAGGTAGAAAGTGAGATAGATGCTAAATTTACAGAACTCTTCCAATGAACTACGATCTGAGTTACTTTTTGATTAGGTATAATGATTTTGTTTGGGCAATGAATTATTTGTTCTTTTTTTTCTATTCATACATTCTTTGGAGCACAAGTTGATAGAAGCATTGCCGAGGATGGAAATCCAATTAGTGTGGGGTAATATTGCATGAAAAAATCACACTAAGTATATGTTGCACACGAGGGTGTAAGGCGTGTGCGAGGTAGGTATGAAGGTACATGCACAAGATAGAATAGACAACGCTTAAAGGCTCACACACAAGCAAAAAACATTTAGGAGTTAGCCAATTTTATAGCCATGGGATAAAAATAGACAATGCCAAGATTGAGTGGCATTCAAAAACATTCCATATTTAGAATAAAGCATGAAGATGTGGAGATAAAGGAACGTCTATTTTGGGAGATAAAACACATGCATGTGAAGATCAACTTTCATGCATAGTTCAAGCTAGTAATAGGATTAAGAGCAAATTTTATTTATAAAGTAATCTATTATTATGCCTTTTATAAAAGCATGCATCTGCTAGTGCATGGCTATATTGAGGATGCAGGTATATTCATAGATGCATGCGTGGTGAAGGGAAAGTCCCTACCCCTATATATATTAGTTGATCTACATAGTTTTAGACACCATGTGATGTAATAGAGTTATATTGACCTGATTTAGTAAGCGTGCATGGATCTATGATAGTGAATGTAATGTATTCAAATTATGTTACTTGATGACTTAATAAAATGGATAATTATGGTTGGATTCTAGTAATTGATGTATCTGAGTATGGTAATTACATAGTGTAATTTATCTTAGTAATAGTCTAATCTATTATGTTTCATTATTACATGTGTTTCCTTGTGATATTTGTAATGATCTATATCTCAATGTATGCTTTGGTAATGATTAATGTGAAAATTCATGCTAACATCTTGACAAACTTTCACAAAGGAGGGACCTGATAGCTTCGCACGCTTCGAGTGAGCGTTTAGATTTATTTGAATGAAGTACCAACGCACCTAAGTAGTTGAGTGGAAATAAAATACTACAAGACATGTTGTATCAAGTGTGTTAGGTCCTTTTGGTGAACTTGGAAGTTGAGGTATGGTGTTTTCCTACTTGGTATAGGTCCTAACTAGACCTAATCCTAGTGTTTGGAGGCTTAATTAGGCATGACAGTCACTTGAAGATGTGTGTGAGCCCTTGGAAATAATCAAGAAGGTATTTCATACTTATTTCATCATGTAGAGGTATTTTTTATAGGTTTCATGCCTGGTTGCAGTGATAGTTTACTTGGTTGTGGCCTAAAACATGCAAAACTCCAAGTCCCTAGTCATACAAGTCCTAGTGGTGGTGAATATTTAGAGCTATTTGTGACTAAGTGATAATTTGAGATGTTATAATAGGGTGTCATGGTGCTTTGGGAAAAATTTCAGGTTGTCATGATGAATATTTTGCAAGATATGGTGTTTAGACCAAAACAGGGTTCTTAAGAGCATGATTTCGAACTTGATATGGGATGAATTTGCTTGGATGATATGTGTAACCTTTGCATGGGCACTTGATCCTTTCAGGGATGTTGAATCATGGAACTAAGAATATTTCATAGTTGGAATGAGATAAAATGAGGTCCTATATTTTATGAACAATCCTTAAGAAGGTAAGAATGTCAAAACACTAGTTTGCTAGCGATGGAAGAAATATTGTTGATTTGGGAAAATAAAATTTAAATAATCAAATATGATGATTTCATGATGTATAGGTGTAGACACCAAATTTAGGTCACACTCCCCCTTTACCCACATGTATATTAATTTAATTACCCAAATTAAATTAATACCCATGATCACAATATTCATTATTTAATTACCTTAATTAAACTAATTTCCACCTCACCTAGACACCTCACCCCACCACCTCACCTAGACACCTCATTACAAACCTATTCTTAGCATCCACTCACCTTTTACTAGGACTCAATATTCACTCACCATAACTAACTAAGACTTAGTTCAACCCTAAAATCACATGCCTATTCTTCCTCTAACCACATTCCTGCTTATCTAAGTGCAACATTCCATTTTGATCCATGGAGAATAGAAAGAGCTGGCCAAAAAAGATTGCCAAGATCTATCATTTTTAGTAAACCTAGGATTTCCCACCTTAACCGATGCCGATCAACCCTAAACCGATGCCGATCACCCTAAACCATTGTCGGTTACCATATATTCACTTTGGTAACCTTGTTTGAGAGGTTGGAATAATTATTCAAGTCTTGGAGAAGAAATATCTACATGTAAGCACGCACCAAAGGACTCTTACACATCCAGACACCTTGAACTAGTAACCAAGCACTGATATGAAAGGAAATAATTCATTGTAACATTCTGGGAAGCACAACTGTGACACACTGAACCAGGTTACACGGATCAACCATCACCTCCATCCAACAACCAAGTCTGCAAACACCAGTAAGTACCTTTAGATCTGCACCTTCCCATATTTATTTAGATTAGTTTCTTCATGTTTATTTGAGGTTCTAGTCTCCCTTACATCCCATCATCTCTCACCCTCCTGAAAATCCCTCCACCCAATCACCTACAACCTTTTAACCCCTCATACCTGAATCCAGACACCTTACTATCCCTAGCATTTCCATCTACCTCCCCATTACCTGTTCATTCTTTGGGCAATATCAAAGAATCACCAAAACCCACCTTCACTAAGTTTCCATCAGCCCGACCCTACCGATGTTGGTTAACCCTAACCGTCGTTGGTTTCCTCTCAACCGACATTGGTCATACCATACCGACATTGGTCTCTGTGTCTGGAAAACCTGCCTATAACAACAACCTCATACCTTTCACCCAAATAACCCAAATCACCTAAAGCTTGACCTTGACCTGTCCCAACCACTTTATTTACCTGTCTAACTTCAATATCTGATCATAACCTAACATGTTAGATTAGATTTGTTTATTGTACTTGAATGAGATACCTAAATCATATCAACTATAGTAGGACATTATTGGTTCATATTATTTCTTGCATTAAGTTGTTTTAAATAATGGATTGACAACCATCTAGGAAGTATCACACTTCCTGGATCTAGCATACGCTAGGCAGTCCACTGACATATATTATTTAATATTCCTTTTGTGGTCTTGTTTGTATTCGTAGGTAGTTCCTCCTAGCAAAAAAGAAGTTCTCGTAATCAGCATTGGATCGGAAAATTAGAACGCGCACACTCTACCTTCCACCTTCACTCACATGTATTCCTCCTTACCCTTACCTTATCTATTTTTCTCTTACATATGCACACTATTCAACAAAACATTTTGGCATGCCCGGTGGGACCCATTTGGGTTCTTTGCATTGTTCATTCTTAGGGAATCATTTTGTGTTTATTTCTTTTTGAAAAGATATTTCACATTAAATATTCTCCCTTAGAAACATTCTTCTTCTCCTATCTTGTCTCAGTGACACTCGTAGTTTGGATTAAAAAGAACACTTCTTTTTATTTTGTATTACATTAGTGAAAGACATACTCTTACCTATTCATTATTACTCTCATCGAATATAATTTGTGGATTTGGGTTTAAAATCTTGTTGAATTTCATCCTTGTATGCTGCATTTTAGCTCACATTTAAAAATGAGGGCAACCTATATGCTGGAAGTCATGCCCAGCTGATGGTTGACACAATTGAACCATAGAAAGCACATTTCTCTCTTCTCTCTCTTTTCCAAACCACACAAATTTGAATTTACACATCTTCTTAAACAACATCCCACCTGGAAGAAGCTGTCAATGATCACACGATCAGAGGATTGATAGTGGGTGCCCAGCTGGTTTATCTCTGTCCAGTCATCACCTCAGAGAAAGGACTTGCCCCTGCCATAACATAACCTGAAACCTCACCTTTTAGATTTCCTTCTTCGTAGGATGCCTTCCCAACCAAAAAAATCTGTTCTAAATTCACAAGTCAGTCTAAAAAGCATAAGCTAAAACAAAAATAAATTCACTTCTAGGATTACATGTTTTCTTAGCTTTGTTCTTGACTTGTGTTTTGAGGTGTGAGTTACGATTCTCCATTTTTCTTCTTCCTTTCGCACTCCCCATCATAGCTGGAGTATTCTGGTTATTTATGAGTGTGTCGAGACCTTATCTGGTCATTCTTAGATTTATAGGGTTGATCCTTTATCTAGTTTTAATTCACAAACATCCATTTTCTTCATTTCTTCTCATTTCACAGTAACCGGTGTCGGTCCAGTGACCGTCGTCAGTTTTCATCTGACCATCGTTCGGTTGACCTAACCAGTGTCAAATTCTAGCTCTTTTGGTTATTTTACCTAAAACAACCTTCATCACCTATTATTTTATTCTTTTGGTCCTTAGGACACCATCATATCACCTAAATTCTGATATCTCTGATCAGGTACAATTTTCCCAAGTTCATATTCATCAATTTTGTTTCATTTTCTGAAACTGGTACTTTCCATAGTGACTGGTATCGGTTATCATAACCATCATCAGTTACCCTTTAACTGTCATCGGTCATACTGACCATCGTCGGTTTCTGTGTTTGATTTTTAATCAAAACACTGACCAGATTTACCCCCTCAGACTTTGTCCTTCTCTTCTTCTGTTGTTTTCTGTGTCATTTACAGAATACAGTCTTACCAGGTCAACACTAATTCACATGGTGTTGACTCACAACAAAACTAACTCCCTTGTATTTCATGCACAGCCGTCAACCACTCCCACCTAGTCCATCACCTCCATCCATCCTGTCACATATGGATCTGACTCAGCTTATCCCCATTGCTATCGGTGATGAGGAGTTTGCAAGACTCCTTGATCAGAATCTTGTGGCCCTACAATACTATCTTGCCCACTCATCTACCCAGGACTCCTCAGGAAAGTTAATATATGACATGCCCTGTATCTATCCCTCCTGCCCTCACACCCACTTCCACATCAGCTACCACTAGTTCGGTGCTGCCCTCATTCTACATCACCCCCTGTGGTCTCTTAGTTAGGTTCCACCTCTGCCATAACTTCTGCCCCAATGACGTCTATTACACCCATGACGTCAACCATGCCTTCACCAACTACCTTGAGCATAGCCCCATCCACCCCCTTTTCCTCATATGTACCAGTGGCATCACAACCACCTCCAGTGTTGGAAACCCACACCCCTTTCCAAAATATGGTTCTTTCTATCCCTTAGTCTCTACCACCCATTACCATGAGAGTCGTTGCGACCACCCCACCTATTTACACGCATCACCAGCAACCCCCAATCTCATCTATCACTTATTCGGGGTACATTCCACCCATATCTATACCCCCTTCACTTTTCCTATTCCACACCCTCATGTACTAGGATTCCATCTACATCATACACCCATTATCAACC